>CAWUFW010011619.1:0-600342 GCA_963921515.1 Calotriton arnoldi | reverse complement strand
ACCGCCGTCATCTCGTGTAGTACATCCCACTTGGACTCCACGCGGGACATGTGGGAGTCCACACGTGACATGTGTGACTCCACGTGGGACATGTGGGAGTCCAAGCGGGCATGATGGGCAGCCTGCTGCTGTTTGATGTCTCTGAGGAGCCCCACTACCTGGCTGAGCTCTCCGGTGCTGGACTGGTACGCATCAGCTATGCGTACCAGTTGTGGGTCTTCATGCACACCAGCAACGTCTGCAAGCAGCGACCTCTGTCTCCCACCCCTCCCACCACCCCTGCTGACATGTGCAGTGTGTGCAGTTGCACGCACAGATAACCCTGGTCCACCTTGGGGGTTGGTGGTGGTGGTGGTGTCCATGGCCCCAGGTTGGTCCAGGGTCACTGCGCTGGTGTTGCTCCTTATTCTGTCCATGTCGGCAGGGATGGTATTCGTGGTGACAGTCGTTGGAGGGGTGGGTGCAGGGGTGCAGCTGGTGGACCTGCTGGTGCTGCAGCTGGTGGTCCTGCTGGTGCAGCATATTGACTTGCACCGGATGTGCCAGGTTGTTCATCGTCCGAGGAGGACAGAGGCTGTACGACGCCAGTGAGCTCGGCATCCTCTTGAGCCTGGGACTGGGACTCCTCAGCGTCTGCTGCTGTGTCCCCATCATCACCTGTTTTTGGGAGACACAAACAATGTATGTCATGTTTCTGCAGGCATCAGTGGTTGACACACCTGACAGTTGTGACTGTGCCTCGGGGTGCGGGCCTGTACATTGTATTGTCCTAAGTCGTCACAGTCAGGGGTTGATATTGGTGTGGCACATTGTCCTGCATTATTTGGGCATTTCTATGTATTCTCTGGGGTGTGAACATGGTCTGCATTGCTTGTGTTTGGTTGACAGCCAGACCTCCTTCCCACCCACCCAGCCAGCCAGTCAGTTATCCCACCATGGAACGTGCTTGCATTGCAGGGAGTGTAAGTTGTCTCTCAGGATGTCAGTCAGTGGTGTCCTGCTGTTTGTTGGTGCACAGTTGCCAGCAGGGCCTTGTGCTCCCCACAGCAGTAGCCAGTGTCAGCCATCTTGTGAGTCCTTCTCCACTCCCTGTGATGTGAGCATGGTTCAGGGTGGTGTTGATGGGACAGTTGTGGGGGTGAGCTATGTCTGTGACTACGACTCCCATCATGCCATTGCCTCCACCCCACTTGTCAGCATTCCCATACTTACTTGCTTTTGTGTGGAGTTCAGTGGGTGTGGGTGTGAGGGCAATGGCAAGATGGCTGACAGTGGTGTCCTGCTGTTGGTTGCTGAGCAGTACCCAGCATGCCCTTGTGCTCCCCACGACACAGCAACAGTGTCAGACATCTTTGATGGGCCTTTCCACTCTCTGTAGGATGTGCATGCGTGAGTGTGAGCTTGCTGGGCCATGTGGTGGGGGATGTAGGGCTGTGAGTACGACTCCCATCATGCTATTGCCTCCTCCCCCTTCCCAACATGCCCATGCTTCCTTCCTTTTGACTCTGCTTCCCTGTGGGTTGGGCTGGCTGTGCTGACAGGATGGCTGGGAGTGTTGTCCTGGCAGTTGTTTGGCTAAGAGTCCCAAGAGTGTCCCTGTGCTTCACACAACATAACCCAGGGTGGTGGTGCTTTGTGGGATCTTGTGTTAGGATGGAGGGCATTGCATTCTACCAGGTGGGTACTGTGGAGTTTGTGTTGGGGAGGGTGTGAGGGGAGGTGCTGGTGACTATGGTCAGTGCTGTGAGTCCTCCTTCCCACCCAGCCAGCCAGATATCCCACCATGGAACGTGCTTGCATTGCAGGGAGTGGAAGTTGTCTCTCAGGATGTCAGTCAGTGGTGTCCTGCTGTTTGTTGGTGCACAGTTGCCAGCAGGGCCTTGTGCTCCCCACAGCAGTAGCCAGTGTCAGCCATCTTGTGAGTCCTTCTCCACTCCCTGTGATGTGAGCACGGTTCAGGGTGGTGTTGATGGGCCAGTTGTGAGGCTGAGCAATGTCTGTGACTACGACTCCCATCATGCTATTGCCTCCACCCCCTTCCCAGCATGCCCATGCTTCCTTCCTTTTGACTCTGCTTCCCTGTGGGGTGGGCTGGCTGTGCTGACAGGATGGCTGGGAGTGTTGTCCTGGCAGTTGTTTGGCTAAGAGTCCCAAGAGTGTCCCTGTGCTTCACACAGCATAACCCAGGGTGGTGGTGCTTTGTGGGATCTTGTGTTAGGATGGAGGGCATTGCATTCTACCAGGTGGGTACTGTGGAGTTTGTGTTGGGGGGGTGTGAGGGGAGGTGCTGGTGACTATAGTCAGTGCTGCAAGTCCCCCTTCCCACCCAGCCAGCCAGATATCCCACCATGGAACGTGCTTGCATTGCAGGGAGTGGAAGTTGTCTCTCAGGATGTCAGTCAGTGGTGTCCTGCTGTTTGTTGGTGCACAGTTGGCAGCAGGGCCTTGTGCTCCCCACAGCAGTAGCCAGTGTCAGCCATCTTGTGAGTCCTTCTCCACTCCCTGTGATGTGCGCATGGTTCATGGTGGTGTTGATGGGACAGTTTTGGGGCGGGCAATATGTGTGACTGCAACTCCCATGATGCTATTGGCTACACTGACTTGGCCAGCATACACAGAATTCCTTCCTTTGAGTGGTCTTCACTGTGTGTTGGTGTTGTTGTGGTGGCTACATGTGTGGATGTGTTTGTTGGTTCTATTTGTGCCACTGCCTAGCTGTAGTTGTGGTTGTGTTTGTACATGTGTTGGCACAGTTGGATGTGACTTTTTGATGGCATGTGTTGTGTTTATCTGACTGACATACACATTTTGGGATGATTCTGTTCTAGTTGCTGTGTAATTGCTATGAGAGCATGGTTTGACTCTCCCCTTGACAGTGATGTGTGTGTTTTGTGGCAGTTTATTGTGTACATTTGTTGTGTACTCACCAGGCTCTGGGATGTCCTCTAGTCCATATACGCTCACTGGCGGAAGGATGGCCCGCACCTTCTCCTCCCAGGGCCTGAGGTATATTGGCTTGGCAGGAGGGCCACTGCCGGTGTGTTGGCTGTTGATGTAGTCTTTCTTCAGCATGTCCCGTACCCTCCTGCGCACGTCATACCACCTGTTCTGGATGTCCGTCTTTGTGCGCCGACATGGTGATTGGGCGTTCACCCTGTTGATGATCCTCTCCCACATCTTGGTTTTCTGCGACATGGGGGTCTGTTGGACCAGAGTGCCAAACAGCTGTGGCTCCACCCTGAGGATCTCGTCTACCATGACTTCCAATTCACTATCTAGGAACTTGGGATTCTTCTTGGGGGCATGGTGATGGGTGGTGATGGTGGGTGATGTGTGTGTTGGTGTGCAGGTGAGGGTGTGTGAGTGTGTGTTTTGCTGGGTGTATGTGAGGTAGGTATTTGTTGGTGTGCTGATGGTGTGTGGCTTGTGTGAGGGATGAGCTGTGGGTGTGTGGTTGCTTTCTCTTGGGTGCTGGCAGTGGAATGGCATTTGCAAAGGCTCATGGTAGTGATTTGTGTCCTTTATATAGGTGGAGTTGTGGGTGTGTCTTTGTTCTCTGTCCCCACCCCCCAGTATTTATTGGCTTGGTAATTGCTTGTTTGGCCTTTTTTGGGTGATTTTTCCTTTGTGTTGTTTGTGTATGTTGGAAACGTTCTTGTGACCGAGTCGGACCCTGCATTGGTCTCGTACGGTGTTTTCCGTTTCGTTCACGCTGTGTTTGTGCAGTTTTCTATGCTGCGTACGCGTCGGTCGCGGTGTATTGTATTGCTTCGGCTCGGTTTTGTATGCGTGTCGGTCGTACGGCTTGTCCTCCGTCCGACTCGGTCGTGTTTTCGCGCCTTGCATCGTACTTTGCGGTTTGGAGTTGGCGGGTACGTTTCGGTCGGATTTGTTCCGGTGCGTGTCGGTCGGTTGGATTCGCGTGTTTTTCCGGCCGGATTGCTATTTTCCGTGCGGCTCGGTCGGTCGGCTTGGTTTCCTTACGTGTCGGTCGGATTTATCGCGGCTTGCATCGTACTTGGCGTGTCGGGCGCCACTGGTACGTGTCGGTCGGTAATTTTTCCGGCTCCGAGTCGGTCGGTGCTTTTTCCGGCCCGAATCGGAATCGACCCCTAAATGAGTCTATGTCCACATAAAATATGGCATCACATTTGCTTGCATACTCAAAGTAGTAAAAGCATGTTTGAATCCAAATATATACATAAACACATAAACATATGCCTCCACCCAAACCGCATTATAGAGGGGCATCTCATAACACTAATGCCACCCAGTGCATAGCCCGGAAAGGGGCTAAAGGACAAAACCATTACACTAATACACAATTTCATAGTATTCACTTTATCAACACTAGTTAGATGAAAGGATGGGTTGGCCTCGTCAGAAATTCCAACCCATGTTGGTAGGATCCACCAAAAGTCAGGAGCGAGGGGGGCGTGACTACGCGTCGAGGAAGATGGACGCGCGGTGAAAGAGCTCCGCAGTCCCTAGCTCCCACCGCCACATTAATCCGACGATTAAATCTGGACAAGAGGTTGGAAGGTACAACCTAGATCACGGAGGGGCTGTCGGCGCTCCGTCAGCCGAAAATTGTCGCCGACGGCTGCTGTGTGAGGCCGGAGATGAAAACGTAGCTGGGCCTGCTAATGAGCCGGGGACACGAGTAAAGGGAGGAGCCGCATTGAGATCGAGAGCCGCGGCGGCGGAACTCGGAGGGTGTGCTGATTCCTGTGACCAGGTAGACCAGCCTCGTGAAGACAGGAGGTGCCAGTGCGGAGGTACCGTGCAGTGCCTGCCGCTGCAGCTCTGTGCGGACAGACGTGGAGGGGCCCCCCCCGGACAGAGTCTCGTAATACTGTGGAGCGAGGCCTAGATTCGCTGGAGAGCACCGGGCTCGATTGATGGCTGCAGCTGGGAGAAGGTCACACAGCAAGTGAGGTGGGAGGTCCGATCTGACCCCCCCCGACCCTCAATAAATGAAGCGGAGCACCCAGCCTTGAATATCCCTCACTGGGTGCACCCTGCAGGAGGCGGGCGCCTGGTGATTATAGTAAGCGCGCATAACTCGGGCGGGCGCGGCTCGGCCTCCGTGCTCCGCGAGTTGTCCTGGCGAGCCCCCGACACCCTCTTATCCCTGCCGGCGTAGGGGGGGTCGAAACAGTATTGTGGACCGGACTGGAACACGTGTTTCCGAACTGGGGGGCACCATCAGTGAGGCCAGGTGAGCCAGCTTTCTAACTGGAGTGTAGCCGCAGGAGTGGGGGCCGATCGTGCTGATACGAGTTGGAGCTGGGGGACAAGGCAAGAGTGGGCGGTCTGGCAGGAGGGCTTGCGCACTGAACGGTAACGGCTCTGTGATCCGCAAGCTACACCACCCATACATTTCAGTACACACTGTGAACAGCGTGCATAGTTGGAACAGCAAGTGGGAACCACGTCATTGGAGAGCGCCACTTTTGCGTGTTGATCTGCCTACTGGGGGGAACCTCGACAGGCCGTGTGGGGCACGAGAGATTTGTGCTCCAGGGGCAGGCAGCATGTAGTACCCCCCCGGGGTTGGTAAACAGCGACACGAGGAGGGCTTGCGGGTGGCCCGTTCTCCCCCACTGGTGGTACGATTAGGTAATGTCTGGGATCAAGGGGGCGAGAGGCACTCACCAAACCAAAAATGATGAAAAATGCGAACAGGCGGGGTGTGGATGACCCCTCCCTGAAGGATATTATGGATGCCATCACCGGTGAACGCGAGTCGCTTGAGGGTAGGATAATAACAGCCGAAGTCACGCTAATAAGAGCCGACCTCCAGAAAATACAAGAAAAGGTTAAAACGATGGAGACTGTCACATCTGACCTCTGCCATGAGTCCAAGTTGATGCAGCAGCACATCAAAGACCTGCAGGTTACAAGTAAAATGATGGAAGACAAGCTGGACGACTACGAAGGAAGGTCACGCAGGAACAATGTTTGTATCCTTGGGGTACCGGAGCGCGCGGAGGGGCCAACTCCCGACCTTTTTGTGGAAGAACTGATCACTCAACGCCTACAGCCCAAGAACCTTTCTAGTTTCTTTTCGGTGGAGAGGGCACATTGCATCCCCGGTGGCAAGCCAAAACCCGGAGCACCTCCACGGCCGCTATTGGCGCAACTTTTCAACTTTAGAGATCGAGATGTGGTATTACAAACTGCCCGCACTGCCGTGTCGATTAAGATCGATAATAGTGTTGTTACTTTCTTCCCCGATTTCACGGTACGGATGCAAAAACAGAGACGCTCCTTTCTAGACATCAAACGTGGGCTTAGAGACAAAGGACTTAAATACTCCATGTTGTTTCCTGCAAGGTTGCGGGTTAAGGCGGAGGGAAAGGCCTGGTTTTTTGACACCCCGGAGTCGGCACAGGTGTGGCTTGATGGATGGCGAATGTTCGGTGGAAATGGCTCCAGGCAGAGAACAGACCACTCACCGAAGAAGTCGGCAGGGCCAGAGGTACAATCAAAGTGAGATCACGAAAGACAAGACTTGAAATAACTGGTACTAAGCAGTGACTTGCTGCCTGCAGAACAGATTTGGAGAAGGCTCCAATCATAGATCGTCGCAAAAGTGAGAATCAGCTACGACATCCTCCTGACTCAAGAAAGATGACTCTCAGTCTAATGGCTGTGGCGTATGCGGGGTGGGATTTTACTCTTCTTTACCTTCGTACCTGAGGTACTGGTGGGAGCGATGGTATAGGGACAGCCCCCCCCCGCTTTCTCTGTTAAACTTTCATATGGGGCGACAGGCACTCTGCATAGTTGGGGTTAGGGGCACGTTTCGGCCCAGATTGCAGGAAAGCAGGGAGGGGGGTTTGGGGGTTCAGTTAGTTTTTAGAAATAGTTTAGATGACACCAGTGTACAAAGGGAAAGGGTAACATGCAACTCTTCCAGAACAAGCTTGGTATTGAATCTGACAGCCTGTATCCAGGTATTAGTCACACATGCAAAAGGGATCTTGATGCTCTGAACGCCGGCTATTGCACGTAATGGGAGAGGGTAATAATAATGATGAGTCAGACAGTAAAAGGTGGCATTAAACTTATGTCCTGGAATGTGAATGGTCTTGGGGATAAGCTTAAAATGTGGAAAGGTCTCCAAATCCATAAAGAGCCACTCACCGGATGTAGTCCTCCTGTAGGAGATCCACTTGGTTGGGAATGCATGTGGGGCAATGACTAGGTGGGGTTACAAACTAGTGGCACACTGAGCATTTACTACCGGATCCAGAGGTGTAGGGATAATGATCAGGAAAAACTTCCCATTGATAATCGAACATACATGGACCGATAAACAGGGTAGATACATCGTGATTTCGGGGACATGGGAGGGCACTACATTAATATTAGTATCCATATACGTGCCGCCGGGCCTCCAAGCGATGGCTTTTAAAGACCTAGGAGATCTATTGCTCACACTTCCCGAAGGGAGACTGTTACTGGGAGGACACTTCAACTCAATATTCTCGGTGCGTCTGGATTGCCACCCTTCAAGGGAGGCTCCACCCTCCCGAACACAAATCCGAGATTTTATAAATGCTATGGGACTGGCCGATGTGTGGCGCATCCGACATCCCACGGATGCCCAATTCACACATTACTTTGGGGCCCACAAGTGCCTTTCCAGACTAGACTACATAATTGTACCAGCGAACCAGGTAGGACAAATTAAGGAGGTGCGCCACTTGGCGAGAGGAATATCTGACCATTCCCCCGTATGGGCCCAAGTAGAGACGGGAGTGCAACAGTCAGGGAGAGTGGCACCAATAAATCCCTGGTACTTGAAGAACCGGTCAATCCAAAAATCAGTGATAAAAGAGATAGGTTTGTACTTCCAAGAAAATGAAGGATCGGTCAACTCAGCCAATCGCTCTGGGAGGCCTTTAAAACAGTGGTCAGGGGCCACGCAATCTCCCAGATTGCCGGGGTCCATAAAGAGAAAACCGCTAAGCTTGCCAGGTTGGAAGAGGAAATCTTACACCTGGAGGAGAGAGCATGGGGAGATGAGGTGCCAGAAGTCAAACATCTGCTAGAGATTAAAATCAAAGAATACAGATACCTCGCTACTGACGCGGCTCGGGCGCAACATAGGGCCACGTTGTGTTGAGTATATGAAGCAGGGGATAAAGCAGGGAAATTATTAGTGTGACTTGATAGAGGAGAACAGTCCAGTAGAGTGGTAGCTGAGTTGAGGACTGAGTCAGAGTTACGGTTGACGGAGCTGCAAGAAATAGCAGACGGATTTGCTGAACACTTCCAAAACATATATAAATCACACACCATCTCCACGGGCGAGGATGCAGACGCTCTATTGTCGGATATGTCCCTCCCCACTCTCTCCGAGGAAGACTCCGTTCGGTTGGAGGCCGAGCTCACACCCACTGAGGTGGAATGAGCGATAGGTGGACTACAGTCGGGAAAGGCGATGGTCCCAATGGTTTACCCATTGAACTATATAAACTAGCCCCCAGTACAATAGAACCACACTTAGCAAAGATGTTTGCAGAGAGCCGGGAGTGGGGTATGCTTCCAGTTGATCAAATACTAGCCACTATAGTGGTCATCCTTAAAAGTGGTAGGCCCAAAAATACATGCTCCTCATACAGACCGATATCCTTGCTCAACGCTGAGGTTAAGATTTTGGCCAAATTTTTGGCCACCCGGCTCCATGAGGTTATAACGAAACTGGTGCACCCTGATCAGTCGGGCTTTATGCCATCCAGGAATACCTCACTTAACCTGCGACGGTTACATGGCGTAATAGGAAGGACTGAGACGCTGAGAGAAGACGCTGTGGTGGTATCATTAGACGCCTCCATGGCTTTTGATACGATAGAATGGCCCTATATGTACGCAGTCCTAAGAAGAATGGGTTTCGGCCCGAACTTTATCAGCTGGGTTAAGCTTCTGTACAGTGCGCCGCAGGCGCAGGTAGTGGTTAACCACAGGAAGTCAAGAGTTTTTACCCTAGAAAGAGGGACTAGACAGGGCTGCCCTCTCTCCCCACTGCTCTTCGCGCTTATGCTGCAACCCCTGGCACAGTGGATAAGGAAAGACCCAGTTATGAGGGGATTGCGATAGACAGAGACCTGGGAGGATCGTATCTCCTTGTATGCGGACGATATACTTCTCTACCTCGCGTCACCGAAAGCCTCCATAAACAAAGCACTCCATATTTTTACAAACTTTGGTAAATACTCCGGATATACCATAAATTGGTCCAAATCAGTTATTTATGTTTTGAGGGGCAACTTTTCCTGGCTGTTACGAGGGTACATACTAAGGGAGGCGAAAGAAGGTTTTAAGTGCCTTGGCATATATGTCACCAAAGACCCAGTACAATACTACGAGCAGAACCTCCTGCCCCCACTGCTGAGACTTAGGAGCGATGTTCGTCACTGGAGGTCCCTCCCACTGTCCCTGCTGGGATGTGCTGCATTATTTAAAATGATGGCATTGCCCCGATTCCTATACATATTGCAAAACTCACCAGGGCCAGTCCACGCAGACTATTTTAGGAGTATTGAAAGTGCACAGAGGGAACTGTTGTGGGAGGGAAAACCACTGCGGATAGCGACTCAGAAACTAACAAGGGGATGGTATGATGACGGTATAGGACTCCCTGACATCAAGAGGTATTACTGGGCGGCACATTTAGCATCTATTAATCAATGCATTTATTGATCCCACGATGACCCAGGTTACAGAATGGACAGATGGCTCCTTCCAAACGGATCCTATTCCAAAGTGCTCTATGCTAAGTCGTCAAGCACTAAATTAATGGAACCAACTAACCACACAGTTCAAATATGGCACGCAGTGAATAAGAGTATGGGATAGGCTGGGAAAATGACGCAGGCCACTCCCCTGTGGGATACAGAGGCATTGGGCACTTTGAGAAACACAAAGGGCTTTGTTGGCTGGGACTTGATCGGGATCTCTCGGGTGGGTGACTTATGGAAAAAAGGCGGAGTGATCCCCTTCGCACAGTTACAAACAGAATATGAAATGGCCAAGACAGAAACTTTTTGATACTTGCAGTTACGGCATGCGCTGCAGGCGGCCATTCCAAAGGGTCAAACACTCCCCGAGCCCTCCCCATTGGAGGACAGGATTCTAGAAGAATACACGCCCAAAAAGGCAATTCTATGACATATTGGAAGTTGGTTAATAATATGCCTGATCCCCTCAATGATTGGCAGGAAGCCCTTGCATCCCCTAGGGAGGTAGCAATTACATCAAGATTAAGATTAGTACAACTCAAGGTGCTACATAGAAAGTATTTATCAAGTGCGGCTTTAGTGAAAATGGGTTACAGGGTTGACCCGGGGTATGGTAGAGAGTGTGGCCAAGAAGGATCATTTATTCATATCCTCTGGGAGTGTGTTCACATTCAGCGTTATTGGGCAGCAGTGACTCTGTGTATGGCAAGTGTACTGGGGAAGCAGGTAGAACCCAAGATAAAGCTCTGTCTCCTAAATGTGTGGGACCCCACTGATCTAACTGAGAAAGAGAAGACTTGGGTGACACTGGGGATGATGGTAGCTAAGCGAAACACGGCTAGACTGTGGAAAGCACACGAAGCACCTACGTTAGTAACTTGGAAGAAAGATATGGACCTGTGCATGCTGATGGAAAGAACTGTATATGAGTCGCAAGGTTGTCCCAAGAAATGGTCGCATATATGGGGTAAATGGAACGAATACAGAGGGAACATATGTGGACCACCGCAGGTAGTTCAGCACCCTGAACCTGACACGGATTGAGGTCAGTCCTGAGTGATAGATAGCTCAGCGGGATCAGAAGCTTGGGAAAGGGAGGAGGAACATGACTCAATTGTAAATATATTGTTATAAGTACTTGTATTGTCATCAATAAAAAGAATTGGAAAAAAAAAAGTCAGGAGCAAGTGGTAAGAGACACAGAAGTGGGCTGACCTATAGGTATATGATATATTTCCTGTTAAGTCAGTGACTCTCAAATTATAGTATAATTGATTTCTCAATTTACGTACAGGTTTGTATCACTTAATGTGCCATTGGTATGTGACAGAAACAATTAGGTGAATGGCATGTCTGGTGTGTCCTGGGGTCTAGGGCCCATTTCTACAGGATTACCAGCACACAGGTGCAAGGACTCACTTCAGTGCACCATCATTGGGTAGGGAAGTCCATGTTACTGCAGCCACACAACCAAACTGAGCATTCCTGCAAGCATGGTACTTGTGTTTTCTGGGTTACTAACAGTCCCTTAAAGAGTTCAGAGATGCAGTGGTAATTCAAACCCAATTCTATTCTAAGAATAGGACACTGAAGTTTAGCACTAAGAAAAGCACTATTAATTTAAAAATGTTTATTTCAACAGTTTTATTCTGTTGCTTAGTATATGAATAGTAACCACACAGAATATAATTAAAGCACCCATACAAGTTGCTAGCAGCAGGAATAAAATGAACAGTTCTAACATGTTTAGAATGTACCTAGCGGCCACCCACTCTAAAGCCACTTCTGTGCACTACACTATGAGAGCATGGAAAAGCTAAACTGCCTCTACACTTTCTTGGGGCTCTGTGCTCTGTTCACAACAGAACAGCTGTGTTTATCGGACTTCAGCTGATAGTGTTATTTCAGAAGGAAAATACATGATCAGCTGGGCGCAGCTCCTCTAATCACTGGATCGACTGTTGGTATAAGCGAGGATGCTCTGACAGTGTGCTAGGACATCTCGTGAAAACCTGGTGTGAAAGCCTCTCCAATTCAATGGTCAATTCAAAGAGTTAAGAAAGGATATTGACAACTGACTTAGCTTACATTGCAAAATGTTGTGGGGACTTTCCAGAATGCAAGATGTAACCGGTCTAACCCAGCAAAATGAAAATATGCCAACTCAGATGACATGTTTATCTTACACATCTCCTTTCAAACCTTGAAACGCAGATATTGCATAGTGTGTGGCAGACTTGTGTTGCCCGATGTTATAACAAACCATTGTTTAGATGAAATGACACTTTCACAAGTTATGCAAAATATAATGACATGAGGAATGTGGACCAACGGCCGACAGGCTAATTTAACATTTTAAAAATGAATGCTGGAACGGTCGTTCACGACATAGCCATACTGGAAGTTTAGAGGCAATATCTTTAGGAAAATTTCTACATTTCCTTATGAGCTACTTCTCTGTAGTCTCCTCCATAAACATTTAACCTCTGCACAACTGAACATGTGTTGTCTCTGACTGCATGCATCTGTATCTTCATTAATTCCCCAAGGGCTCTTCTTCATTTCCTCCTTTAAGTCCTAAATATTTGAAATATTTTTAAATATAGGTCCAAAATGATGAATTTTTACATGAAACTCAGTTATTTCTTTTGGTGAACAAGGTTTTAAAATGTACTTAACATCAACCAGGTAATTGTGAGCATTCATTCATTTGCAAGACCTGTGAAAAGTGTCCAAAGTGCTGCTAGTGTTTTGAGGATGAAGAGCATCTGCCTGAAAGTTGTAGATGTCCTGTCCACCATATTAAAAGTACACTTGTGTCACTGGCACTCTATATAAGGCAGACAGGAGATCTGACACTTTTTGGCAGCTACTCTACATAAACAAACATGTACATAAGACCATTAGTCTCTAGAACGTTTAGCAATCTATTTATTTATGTATTCCTAGCTTTGTATAGAGCTACCCAAGCCCGCAGGGGCATCAGCGCGCATTACATGGAATCAAAAGAGTAAAAGAGTTGTAGCTGGAATGACAGGACTGTGATTACTCAAAAATAGATATTATTCAAGGGAGGAGTTTCATTCTATTACAGACCCAAGTCTCTCCTGCCTGGACTCTGTGTAGAATGGTATCCAAAGGTCTACTTTATTGGGCTGGGATCATGAGACCAGGGAAGAATGTTAGATAGTCAAACATTTATCTCTAGTCACGTAGTGAGAAGATCATCAATATGATATTCCATTTGATAGTAACATCGGAATAGTAGGATTTTCAGGTCTTTTTAAAGATGCCCAAACAGATGATCGTCCTGAATGGGGATGGTGGTGGAATTCCAGACTATGGTTCTGCTCCCTGAGTAGATTTGGTTGAGAGTGTTTGATTTCATGAGCCTAGGAGTTTCCATCCATTGAAAGCGTTCACTCCAACGACCCCAAATTAGAGCTGGACACACCTATACCAGTTCCTTGATCAGACCACTTTTATATTTCAATCACCCTGGCCAAAACACATACACAAACAATAGTTCACAGTACCATGAAGGCAGGCAGGAAGTGGCCTAGATTCAAACCGGACAGCATGATTAATTCCCTAGAAGCACAAATCCCGGTCATGACAGGGAATCTAGAGGAGGCAGATATGTTATGGTCTGACTGGTTCAACCAAGCGGCAGAACGTTGTATCCAGAAAGACAGGCCAAGGTCTCCCCTCACCCAGAGAAAAACGACATGGTTTAACAACCATCTTGCCTCTCTGAAAAAGCATGCAAAAAAATCGAAAGAAATTGGAGCAAAACATATGATCCAATTATCAAGGGTCAATATAAGAAGGCGATCAGACATTTCCATAATGAAATTGAACAAGCCCAAGCCAGGTACTTCGAGGAAAAAATAAATTCAGCTCTCGACTCCTCTAGAGAACTTTATAAGGTGGTCAGATCTCTCACTTCTATAGAGCAAGAAGTCTCCCCTCAATCATCATCAAAGGAGAGATGCAATAAGCTTGCGTTATTTTTTTCAAAAACAAAGTGGAAAACATCTATAACTTGATGCAAGGCAATACTCACACAGATAGTCCAGATATCCCTCCAGGAACCGAGGACCCTTCGGCACAGGTCGCAGGACCAGTTTTAGTGCATTTTCCGGTGCTAAGCAAGGAAACCACCAGCATGATTTTGCGGAACATTAAATCAGGCTCCCCTCAAGACCTGGTACCCCCACATATTTGACTACAGGGTGGAGACACCACTTTCACCATCACAACAGGGCTGTTAGCGCTATCTCTTACTCAAGGGATAGTTCCAAAAAAATGGAAGCATGCCATAGTTCGACCCTTACTAAAGAAGCCCCACTTAGACCCTACAGACCTAGGGAACTACCGCCCCATATCACTTTTACCCATTTTAGGAAAATAGCGGAAAAGCACATTAACCATACCCTTTCCCAGTTTCTGGAAGAGAATGAGTTGCTACATCAGACCCAAATGGGTTTCAGACTGCACCACAGTACGGAGTCAGCTTTGCTGATGGTCACGGAGGAGCTCAAGGGAATTCTCGATCAGGGGGTCTCGTAGCAATCCTGCTGCTTGACCTTAGTGCGGCTTTTGACACTGTGGATCATAACACCTTGATCCACAGGCTGAAGAAGGCAGGTATTCGGGATAGCACCCTAAGATGGATATCTTCATTTCTAAAAGACAGATCCTTCCAGATAATGGAATGTGCGCATCTCTCAGATGCTCTAAAGATCGCATGTGGAGTATAACAGGGCTCCGCCCTTAGTCCCACACTATTCAACCTTTACATGCAACCATTGGCCAAGATAGTTCAGGAATTTGGATTATCAATCGTATCCTATGCAGATGATACACAACTGGTCATTTCAGTGACGGAGGGCCCTAAATCAAATTACAGCCAACTGGTTCCATGTATAGAAAAAGTAGCCAAATGTATCGCTAGCTGTAGCTTAAAACTGAATGGCCAGGATCGAATTCAAATCTTTATGTATGGCCCACAAAGTCATGAACTGCAAGGGCCCAGCCCTTCTTAGAACACTCATCACCCCATACATACCCGAAAGGTCTCTTAGATAATCCTCAGACCTGCTCATGAAGACAACAAGGATAAAGAGATTCAGATGGGGAGGAAGATCGTTTTCGCACCTAGCGCCAAGGCTGTGGAACTCCCAGCCCAAAGAATTGAGACTGCTAAGGGATGAACTAAGTTTCAGGAAAAAACTAAAAACATGGCTGTTCCCCTGATGATTTTCTGATCCACATTTCACCGCCTTCTCCGCAGCGCTGGGAAGCCCTTGGGCAGCTATGCGCTTTATAAATCCATAAACATAAACATAAACTCAGGAGTGCCTGTGGTCCACCAGAGATGACTATTCTGTCAGCAGTATAACTGGAAGCGTTTCAGTGTACAGCCTTGAGGACAATGCAAACTAGTTCAAATCAACTCCACAACTAATGGGAGGAGCGGTCAGTTTAGTGAGTACAGAAATGGGGCAATATGTTCTGATTATCTGGTACCAGTTATAATGCGAGAAGCGTGTGTTAAAGGGACCAGTCCGATTTTCAGGATTCCAGTCAGAAGAGACATGTCATATTCAATTCTAGAGAGCACTAGGGCTAGCAGCACTGATTTGAGGCCATCTGGTGAAATGAAGGGCTTCATTGAACCTCGAAGAAGTCCGATTTGGTGGAGGATGTTTTTAGCCAAATTGTTGGTGTGGTCCTGAATATTTATGTTTTTGTCGAGCATGAAACCTAGGGATTTTGTACTGTTCCCAATTTTCATCTTCTAGTCCATCAAGTTTGAAAAGTTTAGGCAAGCCTGAACTGTTGTAACATATTTTTGGGGTAAAGATGAGGAGAAACTCAGTTTTTAGAGGATTTACTTTGAGATAGTGCTAAGACATCCAGGATTGTTTGATTGTTATGGTATTAGCTAGTTCAAGAATATCTTCTGGTGAAGAGACTTTCATGGAGATGTAAAAATCACTTACATAGAGTGGAATGAGACATTTGAATGGTTCAGGAGGGATCAGAGTGGTTCCATGTGCAGATTAAAGGGTGTCGGGAATAGAACTCAATCATGTGGAACCAATTGTTGAAGAGAAGAGGGACCTGATAGGAAGCATGTTAGTTTTATCTGTTAGGAGACTTTGTTCAGTTATGACATAAACCACTTAAGGACAGTGCAGCATATTCCCACACTAAGGTCCAGAATTTTCAAAGAGTATGGTTTACCATATCACATGCAGCAGGCAGGTCTGTGAGGCTAAAAAATGCAAGAGTTGCCTTCGTCTAGGATCCAGAGGCCATCAACTAATATTTTTAGCATAACAGGCTCTCTGCTGCAACCAGGTTGTAAATCTGGTTGAAGATTACAAAGTAAGTGGGTTTCACTGATAGGGAGTTAATTAGTTTGTGATGCAGCTTCCCTGCACTTTCATCAGGAATGGGAAATTGCAGCTAGGTCAAGCGCTGTTTAGGTCTTCACGGTCTGCTCCCTGTTTTTGTGTAACGGAGAACTTGACTGTTTTTTTAAAGTATTAGGGACTATGCCCTCCTTCAGGGAGGAGTTGGCCAAATTTGTTATGAAGGGAAATGGGTGTGTGGTGATATCTTTTACCGGCTTGGTTGGGTCTAAGTTTGAGAATTGAGACATTAGGAGTTTTTATGGTTTAGGGTGATGGGAGGTTAGTGAGGAGTGCAGCTACGATGGAGAGGAATGTGACTGATTGGTGATTTCTGGTTTGGATTAATAGGGTGAGTAGGTCACATTTTTCATGTACCCCTGGCTTTTCTGTTAGTGTGTTCTGTGTATGGTAATGAGAACTATAAACTATCTTCAACCAGAAGTAAGTGGGATGTTTGGGAAACCGTTCTATGCAATAAGAAATTTGATTGAGAGTGAGGTTGCCAGATCGACAAAAGCAAAAACAAAGGTGTAGGAAGCCGTCTCTTTATATGGTATACCAAAAAGAGGTATACACTGCAAAGAGTCCAGTTATTCCCTTATGAGTGGACAGGGATTGCTATATCAATTCCAAGGTGCTCTTCTAGGGGGGTAGTGTTGTCGAGCAGCCTTAGGCTTATCAGAGAGGAGTGTTAGACATCTGTACATACACATAATAGTCAATAAATGCTGCACACGACTCAATAAGGAGATCCACACCAATATATAAACATAACTCATATCCTTATATATATTTTAGGCACCAGAATCAATATGATCAGGTGAGTATGTTTTGAAAGAGAAATACTTTCACATTTAAACAGTCGACACAAGTATAAGTACGGCATTCAAATACAGTACAGCGACTTACGAGACCAATCTCCTGGACTTGAGGTGAGTATGAGGCAAGGTCCAAGGCAGCACCAGCAGGTCATCTCCAGTGGCACTAGGGCGGCCAGGTGCAGTTGTGCGAAACAGCATCGGGTGACTAATGTTAGTCAATGGAGATTGATTTGTGGGAAAAGAGGCTGCAGGTTTGAACTGGGAGACCAGTCGGGCTGAACCAACCAGCATGTTCGAGTCTTGCAATGCTAGGGGACGTGGGGACACTGATGGCCCTCTTCTCCTTGGGCCAGGGTGGCAGGGTGCAAAGGGTCTTTAAGGTGTAAAGTTTCTTTGTCCGGGAGCACTCGCAGTTGAGGGGGCCTGCATACAGAGACTGCAGGCGGCTTCAGAGAGTTCATGAGGGGTAAAATCAAAGTGTACTCTGTCTCTTGAGGGCTTGGTGACCGCACTGACACCATCGGCCCACTTTAACTCGGGCTGGGGGGTTCGGGTGCAGTGGTGCTTGGTGGCCTCAGTAGTCCTCACGGTTCTTCTTAAGGTGCCTGCAGGATGCAGGAGAGCAGCTCCGCTACTCCACTGTAGCTTACAGGACGAGTCTACTTTGGCGCAATTGATGTGGAACAGTACACCGGCTGGCAGGGCTGGTGACAAGTCAGTCGCTCTTCTTCAGTCTTTGCTTTTGAGGCCCTTCAGGGTCCTTCTTTTTCATAGGTCGTCAGGATCTGATTTACTGGTGCCAGGGGCTCCCCTAAATACTGAACTTAGGGGCATTAGGGGAGTGTAGGATAGGAGCCAATGGGCTACTTACATCTAGGGTCACTATGCCCCCCTAAATGACCACTTCCTGGGGAAGTGGACATAACCCTGTATCAGAGATCCTAAGTTTGCCATCACCAAGATGGCCAACTCTGAAAAGTCATATCCACTTCAGGTAGCCCATCTTAGCAGTGGCACTAGCCTGAAGGTGGACACGCCTATCTTAACTAGCTAATTTTCCAACCTGTCCAGGTGCTAAAGGGCTCTGGACAAAGGGGCTCAGTGTCCTCTCCTGTGAGAGAAGCCAGATTTGCATACCATAGGAGGTGGGCTCTTTGAAGCTCCTCTGCTTGGATTGATAATCCGCAGGTCGTCATGTGGGCGGGGGAGTAAAACACCCTCTGTCCAGCAGGCTTGGTTTATGGCCCCCTGAGAGCAAAGGCCCTCACCCTTGGGGGTCAGAAACTTGTTTCTGGTAGCAGGCAGATGAAAACCAGTCAGTCAGCACACCAGTAGCTGGTAGGTTTTTAGGAGGCACCTCTAAGGTGCCCTCTGTGTGCATGTATTAGTAAATCCAACACTGGCGTCAGTGGGGGTTTATTAATATGAGATGTTTGATACCAGACACCCCTATTTTCAGTGAAGCCATCATGTAGCAGGGAAACCTGTTTTCACCAGTGTCCAGCACATGCTTAAAAATTGCTTCCCTGTTCACTTGCACTGGCAGCAATGGAACTGATCAGCACCGATGCGTATCTGCTCATGCAGTTGTGCCCTCACATGTAGTATAATGCACCCTGCCTTAGTGGTGTAAAGCTTGCTGTAGGGGTGACTTACCTATACTGCATTCAGTGTCTGCCGGCATGGCAGACATGCTGTGTGCCATGTCGTGTTTTCACTTTTGTCAGCACTGAGACATTTAGCCTCCCATGGCAGTTTTGCACAATCTTAGTGAGGAATCCCATAGGGTGGCACAATTTGTGCTGTATCCTTTGGGGGCCTCTTTAGTACCACAGGCCCTAGGTACCAGGGGTACCATCTACTAGGGATCTACAGAGGGTGCTAAAGGTATTGCCAGTTGGGGTACAATTGTACAGTTTTGAGAAAGAGATTTAGCCCTGGGTACCTGGTTAGCAGGACCCAGTGCACGTCCAGTTGAAATCACATCAAATGCCAGGCAAAAAGTGGGGGTGATAATGTCAAAAAGGGCCCTTACCTACAAAGCGGTAGAGTCGATGGAAAAAGCTGTTAATAGAAAAATAAAGTCGTTTCACTTTTCCTCCAGAAAAGTGGTGGAGAATTACTAAAACATTTGAATATTTTGAACATAAAGTCATTTGTTTAAAGCAACAGTCCTGCTATACAGTTATGTAGACAACTAGTTTAATCTAGAATTGTTTTTGATTCTAAGATGCTCAAGTATTTACATGTCTTCTACAGCAAACTTCAAAATTGTGTTTTTATAGAAAAATAAGTCTCTCTGCAGAAGAACAAGCCAGAGGCTTATTATGACATCAGAAGCAGATGGCCATTCAATAAAAGAACTTACGACGCCCAGCCAGGCCTGTGATAGAACTATGATGATGCCTGTGTTGCTGTTCTCAAAATGCTTCTTGTCAAAACTGATGTCAAATATTAAATAAATGATTGCAAATTGGGAGTGTTTTGCAATTCAATGTTTTGAGAAACCAGCACAGACAGAATATCTGTGGTATTTTAATTTACAGCAGCAAAACACCTCTCCTCGTTTCAATCAATCTTGAACTCTGAACCAAAACGTACAGTACACATCTAGAGAGTAGATAGAGTTTGACAGAAAAGAAAAGTAGATTGTGCAGTTTTTTTGTACAGCTGCACAGTATAGTATGGTGTAATGAGGTTACCAGATGAGTTTACCAAAGAGACACTGGTTCCACTATGCACCATTATTTTCCAATTAATTGATTCCAGATGAGTTAGTTCAATTGTGTCCACTGATTACTGATAAGTGATTAACGATTACTATAGCCTAGTTCCTTGAAAAAAGCTACCCATATCAACTGACACATATCGTCTGACAATAGTATTGTGGTTGAAATATTGTGAGTACAAAAATATAGTGTACTAACATTTTGAGGGTATGTATATGGTTTTTAAAACTGTTTTGCTATTATATCAAAGTTTAACATTTTGTTTACTTTAATATTTTTTCTATGATGGTGTTTTATTGTATTGTTTTATGTTTTTATTTGATATGTTATTGTAAAATTAGTACGTTTTCTAAATAAACATTGTTATTTGTATTTTTTGAGTTGTTGGGTTTATAGGGGATAAGGTGCGTAGTGGTCTTTGTTAAATTTATTAATAATAGTTAATTTAGTAATGAGTTTTATATTTGTAATTTACTTATTTGTTAACTATTTAACAATTGTTTTAAATTATGTATAAAATATAGATATCATGTTGGTGGGTTTATTGGGGTTTTGGGTGGGTAGAGTTTTTATTAGTTATATCGTAATGTTAATTCTTTAATTTGTTGAATATAATATATATATATATATATTAATTACCATTTATATGCTTAATTGTTTACATATTTTTGTATTCTTATATAGCAAATTGTAGGTTCAGGTTGTGGGGTTAATTGAGGGATTGTCTGGGTGGTTTGTAAAATCGAAGATTTAAAACTTGATATTAATTGATATATGTATTGATTGATATATGTATACTGGTAACTAATAAATTGTAAGGGATACGTTGTAGTTTTCATTTTTAATTAATTATTATTTTTTATAATTTCTAACATTTGTTATTTTTAATGGGTTGTGTGATATTTTGTTGGTGTGATTGTTTTTCTTTAATTTATTTTTTATTAATTCCATATTTATATATTTTAAATTAGGAAAGGCAATAAATTAATTTTGTAAATAATCATTTTATGATGAAGAGAAATGTTTTAATATTTGTGAATGTATGGATGAGTTGGAGGTGTACGGTTTATTTCTATTTATTGAATTTGTATTACTTTTTATTTAAAAAAAATAGTTTTGCCTTTTAAAGAAAAGTAATATTATTTA
Organism: Calotriton arnoldi; assembly: GCA_963921515.1. Lineage (NCBI taxonomy): Eukaryota > Metazoa > Chordata > Amphibia > Caudata > Salamandridae > Calotriton > Calotriton arnoldi. Next base: position 579,469 of record CAWUFW010011619.1, on the reverse strand, counting down.
ATATTTGTTTAATTATTTAAAAATAATTCTCTTATTTGGGTGTAGTGAATGTAATCCCCCACCTACTTGATATTTCCCCAGTGTTTGTGAGATTGGAGTTAGAATGGTTTATTTGCCCCTCCATCCAAATGTATGCTCTTTCCCTAATGTTAGTTAGACTGGAGTTAGAATAGTAAATATGCCCCCCCAATGTATGCAGGTTCCCTCATGCTTGATAGGTTGTAGTAAGAATAGAAAAATCTGACCCCTCCCCAAAATATATGCACTTTCTCCAGCGCTTACTAAAGTGAAGTGGAATATTAAATCTCATCTCTCCATGTATGAATTTTCCTCAATGTTTACTCCTATAGTAGAGTATGGCAATTCTTTTTAATTTGTTTGGATTGGATTGTAGTTACTATTTTAACATTATAAATATTTAAAAAATATTTTGATTTCTTTAATTTAAAAGTTTGTTTCTTAAAAGTTTTCATTTCTTTACTTTTTTAATTTTCTATTTATTAAAAAATGTTCATGAATTTAGGTTTTTGACATTTATTAATTTAGTAAGTTATTTTTGTCAAATATGTTAATGTTTTGATAATTATATAATTTATTTTACATTTTGTTACAGAATTTATAATAATTGGGCATGTTTATATTTTTGCTGTGCTGTAGTAAGTATTGATGTATTGTTTTAGATTTAAAAAAATATTGAGTTAATATGTGTATATTAATTTTGGAATGCAATTTAAAAAATGTATGTTTATCATTTTTAAAGTTATTTTAGTGTTACTGGTATTTGTATTTAGTGTTTTTTTAAAGTTGTTTAATTAATGTTAATATTTTTATGATGTATATATTCTTATAAAAGTATTACATTTTATTTAAAAAAGTTACAATCATTTTTTAAATTTACTATAATTTTAAATATATTTGTATACACATTTGTCTATTTAATGTAGATATTTTGCTTGACAATAGTTTTGCAGTTGATATTCTTGTACTATGCACTGAATGTAAAATCGATATTTTTGACATAGATATTTTTCTGCTATATGGAATAAAGTACCCGGCACAGTATACGGATATTGCAAGTCATCGAGGACTTCCATGACCATATAAAGGAATGAGGCCAAAGGTCTCATTCCTTTATAAGGCCATGGAACTCTGAGGTGCTTTACAATACCCATATAGTGTATTGTGGGGGTACTTCGTTATAATTAGGGCTTCTGGTTTTATGGTATTTAGGGGTCCATTACGATGTCGGGCGGAAAAAAATCCGCCATCCACCATAGCCTGAAAAAACCGCCAGCCTGCACCATGGGAATACCGACCGAGCAATTATGATGTCGCGAAGCAATCTACGCCCACGGCGGAAAAAACACACAAAATTCCGCCCGTCCATACCAGAGTAGAAGATCATCGGTCCGCCACGGACGCAATCCCGCACGAAAACCCAAATCCGCCCGCCCCGCCGACCGTGAAATTATGATCTCCCAGACATGAGCGCGGTAAATCCACAGATTCCCCGCCCTCCACCGTTAACAACAGTGATGAATAACTGACACGGCGGAAGGCCTGGCGCCCATGTCCGTGCACGGAAATCATTGGCGGAACAAAGAAACACACATGACATGGCCAACAAGTCCACACAGCAAACTACGCCAACATACACAAACACAGAACACATCGCAAAGATACCACCCCCCTGGCAAAAACAAATAAACTACAAATCCCAGGACACCAGACACAACACACCTGAAAACGACAGCCCATCATGACACACCCACATAGGTAAGTACAAAAGCAGCCCCTTCACAGACCCTTGCACCACTACAAAGCGAAGACGCCATCAGCGAACCCAGACAGCCCCAAAGGAAAGCAGCACACCACACGCACGCACACATCACACTCATCACCAACACCAACACCACCATCACCACTGAAACAACGGCACCATGAACACCCTGCACACCACACACCACACACCCACCACACCAGCACCACATATACCAAACCACACACCATGGCAACACAAAGAATGCCTATGTACACTGCCACTGAGTTGACGGTCATGGTCGACGAGATCATCAAGGTGCACCCACAAATCTATGGGAACCAGGTCCAACAGACACCACTAGCCACCAGAAACAGAATGTGGAGAAGGATAGTAGACCAGGTGAATGCAGTTGGGAACGTGCCACGCAACAGGGGTGAAATCACAAAGAGGTGGCACGACCTGAAACGCGTGGTCAGGAAGAAGGAGGCCAAGTATCGTGAGCTGGCTGACAGGACTGGCGGCGGGAATCCAGCGCCATTCAAGACCTTCAAGGCATGGGAGGAGAAGGTGCGAGGCATCCTACATCCGGAGAGTCTCACCGGAATACCAGGGGGAGTGGAGGCTGGTAAGTACAAACAAATGTATACCAGCACACTGCTATGCACTGTCATGCACTACCAGAATGCCATAGCTCCGAGGCCCAAACAACCCCATGTCCAGCACACAATACACAAGATATCTCTCACACATGCAACAGACACCCCCACACACTCAGCCCAAAGGTACCAACAAACAAAACCATGGGGGCATGTGTACAGTCAGCCAGCACCACAACTCCCACCAGGTCCCCTTGTACCCCAGATGCGCAGGAAGGAGCACTCCCCACACCCACACACATGTGTCAGCCATAGCTGCACTAACCAACAAGTAACAGGTAAGTAGCCTTACCACAAAGTCCGTGTATCGGAGGGGGACTGCAGAAGTACAACCCCCAACAGGCCCCTAGTCCAACAGCGCAGCAAGATGGAGCACTCCCCACACCCATGTGTCAGCCATTGCAGTGCACACCTTCACCCGACAGGTAGATATGTTTCCCTACATGGAGGGGTGTCTGTGGGTGGTAAGCCATCACCACAACTCACAACACGGCCCCCACTCCCACAGACCAGCAAGATGGAGCACCCCACCCTCCCATAACCATGTGGTAGCCATTGCATTGCACCCTCCAAACCAACAAGTAGGTAGACTACTGTACAGGGCGGGGTGTCTGTAGGCATGAGGACTGAACTACGACTAACATTTGGGACATGTCACGTAGCAGAGGAACAGGTAGCACTGCTCCCTGTCATAACCATGTGACTAATGTGCACACGGACATGAATTACAGAGTCATAGCCCACATGAGCCATGTCAAATACACTAACACGTAAGGAGTCACGTCTGCATGCACAAGTCTCACTGGAGTACTGACCCACATGGCGTGCACTGTGCCAGTCATCACACACATCAGCAACACCATCGAAGTCTTGTCCATGTAGTCGTGTCTGCTTGTTCCGTTGACATTGTACAACATCACCCATGTAAGTCTATCTTGTCTCAATGTAACAGAGTGGGACCCCAGTAATGTCATATACACCACTGGACCCATGAACCACACAGCTACACAATGAACATTCAAAATCTCATCCATCTCATCTTTCAGCCCCAGTGTCATGTAAGGTATATCATCTAAACAGTTGTCCCACATACAGTAGTACAGCAAAGATCCCTGCCGATGACCAAACATGTGTCTGCAGTGTCTGAAGCGCATGTCACACTGTGATTTACAAAATACCTAAAATAGTCAACACACCAAGAGCACTGCATAGCCGCACATGGCTGAGGGTAGCACGCACACCAAGGAATTGTCCCATCTGCAATACGTTGTGTGGCACACAACCATCACTCACACACCACAATGCTTGCAGTGTAATGTCCCCAAATGATAACAGTGAGCAGATATGCTGGGTATGTCAGACATACACACACCTTTGTCTCTGCAGTGTCGTGTGGCCAAAACACATGCCCCCTACCGCACCCATATGTCACAGTATGTACCACAAAACCATATTTCATCCCAAAAGCTTACATGGGGCTGTACCCCGTGTCCACCAAAGCCACAAAATGTAGGGGTACTGCAACACACACCGGTTTGCATTACAAATCCGTCCCATGCCATATGCACCCATCACACTATTCCATTGCCATGATCACGCACACACATTGTAGAGACATACACATGCATCTGGGAAATCAGTGACCAACTGTGCACAAACTGTGAATGTCAGACATCAAACACAAACCTTGCAAGGTGCAACACAATAACCTTTCATCTCCGCCCCACAGGTGACGAACAGCATGATGCTGGAGAGGGAGACAGCAGCCATCACAGCCAGTCCACAAGCCCTCCACCCGGACTCACGGATGTGGAAGACCTGGACACCTCTTCGGACGAGGAGACCCGACCAGGCACATCTGGTGTGGCAGGGCGCAACCGCTCCCCAGGACCCCTCCTACCCACCAACCCATCTCCCAGGGCTGGTAACCAGTCCCAGGCCCCTGCTGCCACGGTCATTGCAGCCACCACCACCGCCGCAACCACCACCACCAGGGCCTCCCTGACCACTCACCCTGCGCAAGGTGTTGTACGCACGTCGACATCGACCCTGGGAGCGACAACGAGGCCCCGGGTAACCACTGTGGCGAGTGGGCAGGTCGGTGGCAGCAGTACAGGTGGGAGGAGAAGGGTCAGGCCAACGCCATCCGAGCCTGGGAGCCAAGCCCTGCCGCAAATCACCAGAGTCCTTGGGGCCTATGAAGAGGCCCAGGGACAATGGGCCCGCTCATCTGCCGATACGCGGGAAGTCCTTGGGGTGTTGAGGTCCATGGACGCCCATATGGGCCAATTCGTGACCCGTATGGGCCAACTAGTCAACCTCATGGGCCAGCTAGTGGTGGCGGTGAGGGCCCAATCAAGGCCAACCACACCACCTCCGCCACCACCTGCTGGGGCGCAGAGTCGTGCAACATCCAGTTCCCCTGCGTCCACAGCGAGTGGGCAATCCTCAGCCACCACCAGCAGCCCACAACCACAACCCCCCCTCCCAGACGTGGAAGGGGTCGTCTGAAGAGGAAACAGGTGTCCAGAGAAGACTTTGCACGCTCCAAACGCCAGTGAGTCAGCCAGCCACGGTGGCCATCTACTGCATTCACTTGGACTACTATCCTACCCCACACTGCCATGTGAATGGCATGTGTCTGTCGGACTGTGGACCCAGAACAACATGGGTACACCTTGACCATCACGCGGACATGTCCGTCAACTCATTGTTCCAGCATGCACCACTTGTGTGATCACCTTGCCCACAATCACATGTCACTGCTTTAAATAAATACACCTGGATCACATTCTGTCTTATCTGCTCTGTGTTTAATCAAGGATGTGCAACCGTCACCATGATCAGAAATGCATCTGTAGTGTCGTATGTCGATAGGCCAGGAGAGGCTGTAGGGACCTAGGGGGGAAAAACAGAACAAGAGTCCATTGAATGTGTGTCACACACAGTACTTGTCATCAAGTTTAAGCAATGTATACACATCTCACAGAGCAACAGGGCACAATGCTACAGCCACTGTTAGTGGCATACTACCCTGGACATGGACCATTGCCACACAGCACTCAGTCAACAATAGGCCGCCGTGACAATGCACACATACACCTACACAACTACAGCAACATCAGCCGTCGTACATGGTCACTCACCGTCAAGTGAAGTAGCGGGCGATGAGCTGCTGATGCTCATTCACTGCTTCCTCCTCTCCACTGTCCTCGTCACTGGACACGGCTTGGTCTGCAGGCGGGGCCCTGGCTGATCTCCGTCATCCACTATCAGGGGATCTGCCTGCGAATCGCGAGATTGTGCAGCATGCAGCATGCCACAACTATCTGGCACACCTTCTGTGGGGAGTATGCCAGTGCACCCCCGGTGCGGTCCAGGCATCTGAATCTGGACTTCAGGAGTCCAAATGTCCGCTCCACCACACGTCTGGTCCTCCCATGTGCCTCATTGTATCTGACATCAGCTGGTGTTCTAGGCTTATGGAGTGGGCTCAGCAGCCAAGGCCCGGTAGGATATGCAGTCACCTGGGTGTGAGAAACACAGAGAACCGTTGCAATTCCAACAGGATACAAGACAGCATGTCACACTCAGCACGCTACACGAGTATGCATACTCACCAACAATCCATGCACGGTCCGGTTGAAGATTGGCCATCATTCGTGGGAGGATGCTGTGGCGCATGATGTGCGAGTCATGGACGTGTGTGATTATCATGTCCGCCAGGCACACCACTTGCACATTCAGGGAGTGGAAATGTTTCCGATTCCTATAGATGTGCTCCATGGCCTGTGGTGCTACAAGGCCAACATGGGTGCAATCCATTGCACCAACAACGTGGGGGATGCGTCCAAGGATATAGAAAGCACCCTTCACTGCCGCCAAATCACGAGCCCTGGGGAATCGGATGTACCGGTTCCTGTACAGCATCATAGCTGACAGGACATCCCGTAGCACCATGCTGAACATGGGCTGGGACATCCCACCTCCACTGCCCACCGTGTGTTGGAAAGATCCGGTAGCGAAAAAATGCAGTGCAGCCATCACCTTAGCCGTGGGGGTGAATGCTGTAGGATACACCCTGCGAGGACAAAGGTGGGGTTCCAACATTGCACATAGGTGATGCAGGGTGGGTCGGTCCAGATGGAATTTCCTGATAACCTCCACATCCTCCATGTCTGCCAGCAATTGGTAGGGGCGATGTATGTTTGGTCTCCTCCTAGGACAGATGGAAGTGGACACATGTCAATGCAACACACCACATGGCATTTCCACATACACAAAACAAAAATTACTGACAAAACTATGGAATCACAGTACAGCTGACAAGTAGGGACAGCACAGCTACAATACTCTTACACAGGTCCCCTTACCAATGGCAATGACCACTGACACCAACCATTGCTATGAGCATGCACATGGGGAATTAGGCCATAATAGCTTGAAAGGCATGATGATCATTCCAGACTGCATATGTGTGAAGCGGCAACACCACGGCAATATACCTAGCTGCTGTGCCTGACACAGCTTCCGAGGCTGGGTGAGTATGGCACACACCAACAACACAATGTACACAGGCTGAGCGGCCCAAACAAGTGGGTCCTGTTGCACAACGGGATATGAGACAGTCAATGATGTCCCTAGTTCACCCAATGTACAGCACTGTACGCATCACACCTCCAACACACATTGACAGGTGTACACATTGACAACTCCATGACAACACAGCTGTGTGAATGCAAACACACATCACAAGTGACACGTAACGTTGCACGTGCCAAGTGGGAGATGTACATTGAGAAATATGGCATCCCATGCTACCATGCTAATGTGTACATGATGATGTGCCAACAGACATGTGGAGGCTGAGCACTGTCCGTCAATGCCTATGCACACAGCATGAAGTGGCCCTGTCTAGTGTGGACATGCTCCCACACACAAATCATGGCCACACCTGCAAATGCATGGCGCACATTAAACTGTGGATTCAACATGGCACCAGCGGACTGTACCCGCAATGGACCATGCCCTTGAGGCCAACTCCAATGGCCCTTGCGGTTACATCCTGCCTGTTCGACTATAGAGGTAAGCGTACCGGGACAGCTCGGAGCAGGCCATTGTGTGCAATTGAAGTAGGCAGACATGGTACACCAATCGCAGCAGCTTGGACCCACTGAGACAGCCCCAGGGGGCTCTATGAGTGTGGGAGGGAGACCGGCATTACCACAGCTTACAGGGACTGCTGCCTGGCATCCCTCAACAACACCTGCTGCTGCTGCCACCTGTCCACCTTCATGTCGACGACTCGGAAGATATGTCCAGCTCCACTCGCCAACGAGGAGCTGGAGATCCTGGATTCCGAGCTCCACGCACACTGCCCAAGGCTATGTCTTGCAAAAGTTGTGTGTGTAAGACAACTACAGTGTGTGTGGGAGTGCATGTGGGGTACACACATGTCGTTGATCTGCAGCACTATGAGTCAGAGCCTGTGGGGTTCCAAAATGCACTGCTTACCATGCTTGCTACAGGTGGAAGGGGTATGTAGGCTCTCTGGCGCTTTCCCATGCATGTCCCTCCCGAGTGGTGGTACATGGCATTTACATATCAGACATCCAGTGACGCAGCCACTTGGCAATGCAGGACTCAGGGCAGTTATTGCTTGTGTGAATGGCTGGCTGGGGCCCTGAAGGCCTTCTCAGTCTCAGCAGACCTGGGCTGCACATTGACCGCCCAATACTAGAAGGAAACAACACTGACTGTACAGTGGGTTACATGTGTCTTTAGTTCACAACCCTCCGGAAATGCGCATACTCAGCCCTGTCGATTGAACACTCCAGGCCTTGTGATAGGGATGTGTGTGAGAGATAGTGGCACTGAATGTGACCTCCATTGCGGGGTGAGCCATTCACAGGGCGAGTACGTTGAGGGCTGCGCAGTGATGGACACAGTGAGTCCACCCACAAAGATGTGTTGCCTTGTGATCTATGTGTTGGTTTACCTGACAATGGACAGTAGATGTGGGCAGACTACACATTGCTCAATGTGCTGGCATCCTGCATGTGAATGGGATGGACAGGTACTGTGTACACACTCCCACCAGCATGCATTAACGTGTGGTGTACACATGCTGTAATGCCATGTCCGAGTACTTCTTGGCGCTGTTACACATCTCTGAGTATATTGGATGGGTCAGCATCATGCCACTGTGATTGGTGGATGTGGGTGATGATGAGAAGTGTATGAGTGATATTCCAACACTCTTGTGTACCATCCCTGCAGTTGGAAGTCCTCCAGCCCAAGGCCTTGTGATGAGCCATTGCATCCAAGTTGATGCCTCTGTGTATGTGTAACCGACAGTGCAGCCAATTCCACAAAGGGTGTGACGTCATCTGCCGGATGAGCGACTACGTGGCGGAGACGAATCGGGGGATGCCCCCTCATATTGTCAGGTTAGCACGGCGCTGCATTTCACCACTAATGGTCTGCATCTTGACAGTCAGACAGCCTGTGCCGGATGCACGTGTGTAGGGGCATCAGCAGCAAGCAAGTGTACAGTATAGTGGGATGGTGTCTTTTGGTGTGAGAGGCAGCATGTGTCCACAGCCTACCCATAATCTGGGTAATGTGATGTTTGCTGTGTGATGCAGTGGGTTGTAAGTGTACTCTGTGCTGGGTGCATCTGACATGCATATGCGATTCCTGAGGTCCAAGATGTAATTAGAGCACTCTGCATTGTCAATGCATTCAGAGTCGTAGCCCTCAGGAACAACCTGTAGTAGGCTGGAGTGGCAATTCACATGTATGTTTGAGGCACTGTGCCTACTCTGATTTCGTTCGGACATATGTGTGCGATGCCTCACCTCATATTCCTGGTACTTACACATCCGGAACACTGTGCAACAGTAGTTGTGCTCGTGCGAACGACAGGTGGAAGGCATGGGCACATGACCATTGTGGACTGTCATGTAGCAGTCTGTGTGAGTGGTGTCCCATTCTGCTCCATGCAGGTATGTCCTTGGCCTAATTACGTAGTGGTCATCCTTGCCACCATCAGGACAGTGGGTGTGCACACAGCGATTTGTGGCTATGGTCGCAGGGTGACACAGGCCGGGTGTTGTGCTATGTGCACAACACATGTGCCACTTATTAGCGGCTTCATTTTCTGTCCGCCAGCCATTACGTGTTGATTGTGGTGGCTGTATAAGATTGCACAGGTATCGTGCAACATGTGGGTTTGGGAATGTTCTGTGCTGCTTCCCTTGCACATGTCTGTTTAATTGATGCCAAATGAGTGAGGCCACCTCGCTCTCTCACATGTGGCATCTCCCGTGGGTGCTGAGGGACAGGGGACGGTCAACAGTGGTGAGGCATGGGATGAAGCAGCTGCACAGGAGCTGAGTGAGACAGATGTGACCAGCGCCTCGGAGGGGCCAGACGTGTGCTGGATGAATCACAGGCCGAGACGGCAATTTCTGCGTCATCTAAGGACAGAGGTGATGCATCCATGTTTGCTAGCACAGGGGACGTGGACTCTGGCTCCTCTTCAGCCACGCGGAGGCCAATGCCCGCCCTCCCATCTACTTCCACTGGTGCAACACGTGTCGGCACAAGGATGAAGGATAGAGTGTCCTTCACACCAGGCACAGCTGCCCCTGCACATGTGACTCCTGCTGCCCTCAGTGCTGGGTCTGTTGAGCTTGTGCGGCATCTCTGCGTGAGGCAGATGGCTGTCCTCAATTACTTCATTGCCCATGACATCACCTTGCCGCAGGTGACATAGGTCATGGAGGGCCTACATGTACGCGTGGGTGGGCTACACCAGACTGTCCAATGGTTGTCCTCCCCAGTCAAGGTGGTCCTTCAACTGGGCCAATATCAGGCTGACATTCCTGACCCTTTCTCAACCCCCCTGGAAAGTGGCACATCTGACAACAGCAGGACACGAGTCCTAAAAAAAGAAGTGGGGGACGCTGACGTCACGACAGGAAGTGACATCACGAAAGGTGGCTTGCACCGTCAGACTCATTGCCTCCCTCGCTCAGCCATTATATGCTATTGCATCAGAGAAGCCAGCGCGTGCACCAGCAGCTCCGATCTCGCCCCAGAGAGGCCAAAGAGTGAATGTGTGGCTCGATTTGCTCCAGTTATCGTGCTCGCGGTAGAATGAGTGGTGGGACGCCGTCCACCCGCTTGGTACCCTGACTCGGGACCTGGACAACAGTGACAATGCATGACAGTCTCCGGAGTCCGGATACACCACATGCAACACACAGAAGCCATAGCGGCCCTAGCGGAACAGGCCGCAAACACCATCCCAGACGAAAGGTAGACCCACCCCGGCGCGCATAGTCATTACATCCGCTGCCATTGACAAGGGACCCATAGAGTGAGATATGGGCCTCAGGGTGACGGGCCTCCGAGCCATCCCCCGCCAACGAGTGTCATGCAACTCACACATATCGCAAGTCCAATAGGACACTTTGCCTGCACAGTCCAGGGCTCGAGTCGGGGTACCACGCGGGTGGATGGCGTCCCCACACTTGTTTTACCGTGAGCTCGATGACTGGAGCAAGTGGAGCCACACATTCACTCTTTGGCCTCTCTGTGGCGAGTTTGGAGCTGCTGCTCACGCGCTGTCGTTTCTGATGCAATAACATCTAAGGGGTGAGCGAGGGGCGGCAATGAGTCTGATGGCGCAGGCCACATTTCGTGACGTCACTTCCTGTCGTGACGTCAGCGTCCCCCCACTTCTCATTTCGGACTTGTGCCCTGCTGCACACTGAGAATGTGTTGCCTGCGAGATGTGACCAGGAGAAGGGCGACATGACCTCCCACCCACCAAGCTCCACTGCCATCCCGTGCCCTGGGTAGCCTGTGCAGGTGGACAATGTAGGGGATACACCTGGAGGACAGGGGATGTAAGTGCCTTGGCAAGGGCCGGGCAGACGCACAGCAGTATCCAGCATGTCCCCAGAGGGAGGGCTAACGCCTACACCTGATGCAGCATTGATCGCGTGCCCGCCTGTTGTGCCCACACAAGTTCACATTCATCCCCAGACAGGTAGGCTTTCCAAATTCCCAACACAGTGGAATTGTACCCCTCCGGGATCCTCCCCACACAGTCTGTTTCAACACTGCATGAGTGCACCTACCCGTGCCACCCACCCACCTGGGCCAAGCAGCCCTCCCGCTTCACATGCCACATGTGTGACTTCCACAGTTGTGCTCCTCTCTCAGGGGCGGACATCCAACTGTCCCGTAGCACACAGACAGCACCGAGTCGGACTGGCATCCTGTTTGAATGGTAGGCACCCTCACACAACTACCTGTGACACAGTGGTGGCTGTAATGGCTATTGTGACTGCCATGGCAGTGTTGCTGGCCATGGCAGGGTACACTCACACACAATGCATGCGCAGCTTTTCGTATCACTACTCTGCACATCGGACTGGCCACTGTCCCTGGTGTTGAACAATATTGCCGCCTGTCTATGTAATCTGTGACTGGATGCTGTTGTTCCTGTAGTCGGTTGTGTCTGTGTAGTTGCTGATTGCAGTTGTTACTGTGTGTGCATAGTTAAGTGAGGCACATGCCTTGTATGGTACCTCAACAATTGCAATGTCTGGTCTCACATTCCAATGTGTTTTACACGTGGCTGGGACTTCACTTCTTTCAGACTCTGCTACTTGTGTGTGTGATGAAGAAGTATTTTAGTGACACGGATTGTCTGCATGTATTTACTGGTATTTCATGGAAAATGTATACGTGTCATGTTTGCGTGCAAGCAAAGCACGGGGTGTGAGTCTGGCCACAGGATGACAGGTAGCATGTGCATAGTGTGCGGGTATGTGTGAGCTTACTTTCTGGGTGGCCAGCAGTGTAGGTGTATGTTAATCTTGTGATGAACATTGAGCCTGGGCACATGGCTTACTTTCAAAGTGTGCATTTGGGAGGTGTAGGTGTGTGTGGTGTGAAGTGTGTGACTTTGGGGTAGTGTTGGTGTGTGTGTGTGCACTCTGGCAATGTCGATTACACACATGTGTTACCCAGGGGCATGGTGGGTGTTTGTATCCGTGTTCAGGTCTGTGAATGTGAGCGCATGTGTGTATTGTATGTTGCACAGTGTGCAGTGTGTGGGTGTGTCCTTGCAGTTCAGGATGGCTCCTACTTAATATGTTTTGGCCATTGTGGGTCTGCAGGGTGTGTGACTGTCAAGATTGTGCCTGGTTTAATTAAGCATGTATGTGAGTTTCAGCAGTTCGTACTCACTGTGCGGACCTGCCCACCCACACTGATATCCTGTGTGTGTTTTGTCATGCATTGCTGTAGCATGCTTCTTGCGTGGGTCCTACTTTTGCTTGATGAGTGTGATGTCCGACTGTGAAGGTAATTATACACATATGTAGGACTGTGCTTTGAAGTGACCAGCCCGTCAGTGTTAATGTGATGATCTGTTGGGCCACGTCAGAGTCTGACAATCAAAGGCACACGACCTGTAGTATTTCACTAGGCCCACTGTGGCGGCAACTCATATGCATTGACATCCAATGTCACTGGACTACATGGTAATCTCAAGACTCTCGTGTACTTCACACACTCTCATCCTCTCTCATTCGTACTTGTCTTCTAAAAATAATTCTACAGAGTCACATATTTGCTTTGAGGCATGTATTTGGACTTACTTCCTCTGTGATGCAGTATAGTGGACACTACTGGCAGCAAAATGCATGTGGAGGATATACTTAGCATGATTACACATACGAAAGGGGGTACAGGTAGATGTAATTAGTTGTTGACTGTGGAATGGAGGCTTCAGGGTTACAACTGCCTTGCCCTTGCTATGCTAAAGTACATTTGCTAATTACTGATGGTCTCTGGGCTTTGACACAGACAGAATTCATTTAGCCTACCAGACAGCTTGACATCATGGGGACAGTTCATCTCAGTTCCATGGTACCTGTTTAGTACAATAGTGACTCCGACACACCTGCGTCAGAGGTGACATCAGGGCATGTGCCTACCTGCATGCAGCAGCGTCTCACCAGTTGTTGCAATGTGGTGGCTACTGAACATGACACTATAACTAGGGCCATGTTGTAGGGGGTTGCATTTGTTGTCCATGCAAAAGTCCTGGCACGGAAGTACAGACAAAGGTGAGGTGACAGTTCTCACGTACTACAGCAGACAGATAAGTGTGCACTGACAGGTGCATGAGTCCAGGTGCGCAGAATACATATTATGGCATAGTTGTTCGTGCTGTATTGGCCATGTGGTTACTGTACACAAGTCCCATACCTCTGCCTCCCCCTGTTCATGCAGAGACACGGGATATGGTGAGGAACAGGGTGCATGTCCCGAAAATGTCAGATGTCATGGCAGTGGAGTTGATGGTAAGGTGTTAGTTGCAGATTATATGGTATAGTTCTTGTACAGCTAACTGCCCACTCTGTGCGAAAGCCAAGCATGGGTACGGTGTTGAACATCAATGTTCAATTGGGGGTATTGAGTCAGGGACCCTTGAATTGACAAGTTGACGTGTATGCGATACCTTCTAGCAGGGTATCCATCCCATTGATGGTAAACATGGATGTCATCCAATGAAGCGGATGGTGGGTAGCAACGTGTTCGTCGTAAGTTGTCCCTTGTAGAATCCTGATGGGACATGTTGGATGACATTCGATGAAACTGTGATCCAGAAGACGTTGTGTGGAGGCACACTGGTCCCATTGCAGTGTGTCCCCGATTGCAGCCACAAACGCCATGCCCCCATACACTGAACAGATCCTGTCGTGGTCGTCCAGGGGTGCAAACAACTGTACCAAGTCCGACTTTGGACATGCCGGGTTGGAGAGACATAAATCCACAGGCCAGTGGAACGGACACCTCTGACAGTAGAAAACGGGGATGACGCAGCTGAACATTGCAATGCGGTAAGTTACTCGGTAACTTACATTCAGCATTGCCAGATTTGAACAGCCCACTATGTGTAGCAAGCTGTCACTGTACAGCTTGATCTGTCCGGCGTAGTTGAGGGTCACTGGTGCAACAGCCATATTGCTACAGGGTGATGTGATGGCGTGCTCTGGCTGCCTGAGCAGTCAGCAGAGTGCAGCCTCCGACGATGCTGGGAATTCTGGAATGGATGTACGGCGGCAGGACTTGGGGTATAGCTTGGGCGGAGGACACAGTCCCTCATCCCACATGCTTCTATGAATAGTCAAGGCCAGTGGTGTCTGACTCTTTCCAGATTACTTGCATTTGGTCCTCATGGAGGAGTGGTATTATTGTATTTTGTGGTGTTGTCTATCTTTCATGTTGTGCGCTATCTGCCAGTGGACGTTTTACTCTGCATGGCTATGTTTTGCTTCTTGTTGGTACAATGGCTCCATTCTCCTGCATAATTTGTTGCAATGTTATTTCGGAGTAGGAATGGAAGGCCATTCAGTGCTATCTGCTCTCCCGTGTGTGGGCGGGACACTCCGTTGCTGCTGTACATTGCGGCTTCTGTGCGGGTGTAGTGATTGGGCACACCTGTTCTCAGGCAGCAGGGTTTTTCTATTTTGTACATTGCATGGGTTGTTATTGCGAGCAGGATGGTATAGGTATTTCTTGTTGAGACTGGCGTGCCTTTTCCGGACATTGTCAATATTCTGCGCTGTTATGTAGCAGCCACCGTGTGCTTCTCCATGTTTTACACACAAGGGTATGTCCTATTTTGCCATCACATTACTCCCCTGTTCGGGACACTTGTGTGACGTCAAGTTGACAACTGTGAGTTGTCGGTTGGGGACATGACTGATGCAGGAAGGCCACGTGACATGTGCCTTCAGGGTGGTGCTGGTGTGTGGGGTGTGTAGTTGTGACCCTGTGGTGTTTGTGTGCAGCCCATGCATGGCGCTGTCATTGGCCCCTGTGTTGTGCGCATGTGTACCTGCGTCATCGCCGCTACGCTGCAGTGCCGTGACGGGGACGTCACTTCCTGGGCCCGGGTAGTGGGTGCCCAGGATGTTGCGAGTTGTGTTATTTTGACAGGTGGGACATGTGTGGATACAGTGGTGGATGTGTCCTGTCCAGACAGGGGTGCCTGGGGGGGCCATGTACAGTTTTTCCGCCCTTGCATTGTGTGCAGTGTTTGCGTGCCCTTGTTGTGTGTCTGCCTACCTGCGTCGTCGTGGCGCGTTCACTCATAGGTGGTGCATCAGGTAGAGCATGGGGATGGCCTGGAGTGCAGGGTTCATATCTGGGTGGGCCGCCTTTTCGGTCTCCGTACTGAACAGTCGGTTTTCCGCCTTGGTATCTCGTGCGGTGTCTCTTTGCCGGTGAGGCTGTTTGGTTATGGCATCGTAATTTGTACGCCGGGCGGTACGTCATTTAGTCGGACGGTGTGTCTCCATTGGCTCGCGCCGCTACGTAGACAGGCGCACTTTGATGGCGGGCGGCGTCGCAGGCTTACGGGCGGTGTTTGCCTGACTTTTCACATCATAATTTGGCGGGCGTGTGGGCCGTTGCTGGCGGACGGTGACTAGCGGTTTTTGCCTCCGCCCAACATCGTAATGGGCCCCTTATTTTTTTAGCATTTCCGTCTATATTAATCCATATTTATTTTTGGCCCACTTTATCTGTATGTATCCATATTTTTTGTGTTTTGCGGATAAATGAAGTTGTAAAACTGTAAATTTCCATATTTATTTAACTGATAGACGCGTACTCATACTTTGATGTCTGTCTGTTTTAGCTATTTCAGCTGCCAAATATTATATAACAAAACATCCACTGGTAAATATTAGCATTATACCACAAATGTATGTTGACACATGGCATTATTTAATGAAATTGCATCCTGTTTTTTTAATTTCCCATGCTGTCCATTTGCTCAGCTGTTGGTCACACCATAGCCCTTCCCACAAACCATTGAAATCAATGGAGAGGTGTGCTTTCATATGAAATATATAGAACGTTTGTAAACATGAAGAATACAATTAGAATCTCTAGTGCAAAATAAAGCACACAAAAAAACTGTTTGATTTTGAAATAAGATAATACAATCAGTTTAATACAAGAAGTAGCTCAGAATATGCAGAAACATTTAGAGAGATCTTATCTTTACTATAATTGACTAAATTGTGCAAAAAATAAACATTTTACCATACATATCTCCTTTCTGTTTATCATTGTTCATCTGGAAAAAGGTGCAGATGAAGAAGCTAGGTTTTGTTTTTTAAATGCAGCTTTAATGATGCCCTGGGTCCTGCTTTTCCCATCGACTGCGGACTCTGGTAGCAGGCATTGTGATACCAGAACTCAACTGTATGAAATTGTTTCAGTTGAGCAGCTACACCATTCTTAATTACAGACAACTAGGGACATCAAAGGTCACTTGTAATAAGGAAATTAAAGACGAGCTGTTATACATGGAGTACTGGCTCCATTGTAGTATACTTTTATATCACAATATTTTTTGTGGTTGAAATTCTGTCATAGAAGCACTCTATGGGTGTGAGATTTACTGATAGAACAATGAAGTAGTTTCTCTTTACACAAAGATACTATAGTAGGTATGTGTCTGTGGTATTAATTGCTTTCACCGTTATGTTGTGTTTCATCTCACATTTGGCATTTTTTAGGTTGAAGAGATCCATAAAATATAAAATTGAATTGAAAGGCCATTAAAATTGAGGCTGCAGGGTACATATCTGTGTGGTAACAGGTAGTTAGAAAGTGACAACCTATATGGTCCTGAAGAAAAGCACAACACAATATGGTGACAAGTGCTGAAAAATGTAGAATGTGCATGTCATATTGATTGTGATGTGAGTGATTTTAGTCTTTGTAGAGATTGTGAATACATGAATTATGGGAGCTGTATGTATTCTCCATCACAGTTTATGCGGTAATATGTATGAGTTTCTGAACCACTTTGGAAAGCAGTGATTTGCTAAAAATACACACAAATCTATACTGACACAGAAAGAGAAAAGATAGTGTGGGGCTGATTAGGATGGCGGGCGGACTTTAGTCCGCCCGCCATCCCAGTGGAAACAGGACCGGCTGCCAGACATGCGGCGGTCCCGCACCCCTTATTAGGATGCAACCGCCACCCTGGGTACCCCCCAATTGCACCCCCCACCCCCCTCGGGGCCCACAACGGGCCCCCAAAGCACATCTCCGCCAGCCTTTCCATGGCGGCATCGCCGCCATGGAAATGCCTTTTGAGACACATCCTGATATGGATGGCGGTGCCTGCTAGGCACCGCCACCATATCAGGCCCCAATTCCGCCTGGCCGGCAATCGGAACAATTGCCGACCGGCGGAAAAGCGGCGGACGCACTTTGCGTCCGCCGCGGTACCCGCGCCATTGTAATATGGCGGGGGGTAAATAGGGTAGAGATGGCGGGCGGATCGCCACCACCTGGCTGGCGATGGCGATCCGCCCGCCATCATAATCAGCCCCTAAGTGTTCCTAATATATGGTGGCAACATCATGGCTCTTTTATTGATAGGGTCAGTGGTTGCAGATGCTGGATATATAGATATTAACCTGTGTGCCATCTGTGTGCATCATTTGTTGGATTGGCTCTAAGCTCGAGGCAGTGTCTATAATGATAAATAGTGGAAATGACTAATATTTTGATTTACAGCAATTGCCCGATGGGTTTCTTGATGTACCCTGTCTTCACTTTTCTGACGATGTGTACAGTGTATGAATGGGCTATCAGGATAAGATTAGCCAAGAAAAGAAAGTCCCTAAGATAAATTTTTTATTTTTGGGGAAGATAACACGCTAGAGCAATTTGACACAACACCTAGGATCTGTCTATAAAGTACAAACTTGTGTTCTCTTTCTTTATGTTTGCAGACAACTGTACACAGCTTTCATCAAACATGTAAACCTATGTATGAGCATCCCAAAAACCAGACATTTTAGTAATCTTTCGTCTATATTTATGTGCAGTATTGGACTTTTCACCTACATGTTCCCTTGACTGCAAATGCAAAGGTTACTCCTAGGAAACAACCCCATTGTTGCCGGTAGGTGTGTGCTACAGACAGATTCTTTCGATTTGAGACATTTGGGCTAGGTACGCTATTTATAGCGAGGTGGAAAACTGATGTAATATACACCACGACAAATCCAACAATGCCATCCATGCTCTTTAATTATACATAGCTCTCATTTAATTACATTATTTATGTACTTTGATTGTTAAACTCACAGTCTTGTGTTTTTTGGAGGTCTAGATGTATAATTACCCTACACAGCACACCGAAGCATCTTTGTTGACATGTGACACTACGTGGTCTGGTGTCTCTGGAGCAATGTACAAGGCGCTGGACTGCTGAAAGTGCAGAATATTTGCTACACAATTGCAACATAACATGCAGCGCTCTATAAATACATACATAAAGATGCATGTCCAGTATACATGAACCAAGTTATGAATTACAAAATGTTGCAGGTTATGTTATAAAATATATGCAGTTGCATACAAGCTAAATCTGGAGGCTATTCGATCTTGCCACTTTATGAAACTGCTTTGCACCTTTTATGATATAATTACCAAAGTATGTGCAGCGCCTCTATGCGTTTGGCAAAGTGGGAGACTTCTTAAAACCTTTCTTTTGTGTATAGTGAGTGCTTAAAATGGAAATATAATAGGGCAGGTACTCAGTATCTTAGAATGCATGTTTGCCACCGAAAAGTGTAGATAATTTCTATTGAAGAAAATGTATCCCTGGGGGCGTGGTTTCAGTGCCGCGCAAGATGGCGGCGTGATACCGGAGCTCCGCAGCAGAACTCCGGCGGCAACATTTTCATGACGGATTGAGCCCTCATCTCCGTCCTAGCTCCAGGTCTGTGCCTTCCTGAGACTGTGTGCCACATTTCTGAGCTGGGAAATGTGACTGTTATCTCTTTTCTCGGCGCTTTCCCTGCCGCGACCGTTCCCCTCAGAACGGCCGCCATTTTACGATTGCACCTTTGCGCTCGCCTCCGAAGTGCTCAGAAATGCTTTCCTCAAATATGTTTCTGCAATAACTGCCTCCTGCCTGCCAGTTTTTCTTTATCATGCCTCTGACTCTTTCTCTTCGGTCCCTTGCTTATTGTGGAGACTTGGAAATCTTCTGAATCTCATGGAAGTCGTCTGGTGACCCTCCCATTCCTCATTTATTTTTATTTTTATTTTCCTTTGCCTTTTTTCTCATCTTGCTCATTACCTCTGCTGGTTTTATTGATATGGAGTGCTAGCATTACTATTGCCTTTTTTCATTGTACTTGGATGTATCACCTTCGCTCACTGGACCCAATTTTTTGAAGTTTGGACGTCAAATGCTTCTATTGATTAACCTATTACACAGGGGCGTAGGAGACATTAAAATTCTGGGGGGGACAGGGACAACCTTGTGGACTTTCCAGTGACCCTATGCAAATCACCGCCCGTTAAACAAATACAATCACATACTTTCGAAGTGAAATATTGAGAAAAGCAGGCATGTAGTCACAGTTTTCATGTATGCTTTATTGTTATTTACATCCATATAGTAATCAGACCAAATGTTAAAAAACATGTATATGAATCTTGCATCTTCATGCACCAAGCAAACAGAGGTCGCTGACTTAGGGTGGGGCGTCGTGTTTGCAAGTGCATTATGGTTTGAAAAGTACCTGCTGCTGCATTCCTGGTCTCCAGCAATTTTCAGGCAACAATAAAAATGTGAAGATAACTTTGGTGATTAATGTTCTTTATTGAGAGAGATCGGAGGTTTGTCTAGTGGAAGTTTTTACTCATGGTAAGGTAGCCACAGTGGGGTAATATGCCTGCTGCAAAGAACGTGTACCACGCAGATCACAAAATGCATATCATGTAAATAGGTCAGTGAGTTACTGCTTTTGTCTGAGAGATTCTTTTGGTATTTTCAGTTTATAAGTTAAAATCCTAAAATTGAACAGTGAGCTATTAACCGTCATCAAAGAGCTGCATGAAAACTTCAAGGTATAGATTAGAAAGTTATGATTTTTCCCCAGTCTTTCCTTATCCTAATGTTGGAAAATGGGTCCATTAGGATAGAAATCAATTCTGATTATTAAAGAGAACCCCCAACCATGATGTTCTGAGTTTGTGCTTCTCTAGTGTTGCAAAGCCATCCTGTGCCCTGGGCACTCCCCAACTTTTTGCTCACTGGTACTGGTGGTACCTGACTCAGACTGACCCTGGCCTCTGCCTAAACAGGCCCAGGGCCAGTGCTATTCTGAAAGAGACACTTAATGATACTGTGAAAACACCTACATACACTAGGGCGTACTATGGGTTAGGGTACCCCTATGATTGGCATGACCTCTCCTATAAGGCCCTCGTACATAATAGGGCAGGGGGATTAGAACTACCTTTAAGTCCCTAGAATATAATAGGGCATGGCAGTTTAGAGGCCAGCAGCCCTTTCTGCGCTTGCATGTGTGCACTGCTGAAGACTGAGGTCAGTTTAAAAGTAGCCCTGTGTTGTAGGACTGCTTTTAAAAATGCAAATTGTGCCCAAACTCGACTTTTGGGTTTGGGGAACTTACAAATTGATCAACTACAATGTTGCGGCAAAATTAAGTTAAGTGGAAAAATGTTTTCCACTTAACTATGGCTGTATCATATTTGCCACATAATACATCATCTGCTGCATAATCAAACGATTTCACCCAAAACAATTTTGTAGCTCAAACGGATCAAAAATTACTAAAAGAAATGTGACTTATGTTGCTGTGTAGGGCCCTTGCAAAGGTTGACTGGTCACCTTTCCCACTGCTGCATTTGTATGTTACACAGGTACTAATGAGGCAAAAGCTTTGCAGAGGCTGTTAGTATGTATAAATATGTCAAGATAATAAAGTATCATAAAATGTACCGCATTACTCTGCAGCTTTTTTATTGTTCCATAATTTAGTCAACACTGCGACATAATTTTGGCCTCCATTGCTGCATAACTCCAGTGGCCCGAAAGCAGGCTGCACATGTTAAAAGTGTTTTGTGCATGAAGCAGAGACCATGAAGTTTGCAAACTTAGGGGCTGATTACGATGGCAGGCGGACTTCAGTCCGTCCGCCATCGAATCAGGGAATGGGACCGCTGGCCTTCAAGGTGGCGGCCCCACGATAGGCATTACAATGCGACCGCCACTGCGGCGTTCGCAGTGCCTATCTTTTACATTGCAGCAGGTGCTGCTGGCTGCATCATCCGCCGCAATGTAAAAAAGGGACATGTTACATATATCACTGCACTACGTGGCAGGCACAATGCGGTGCCTGCCACATGGTGCAGTGATATGTAGGGGGGCATCATAGATGTCCCCGAGGTCCCATGTCTGGGGGCTGGGGGAAAGGGGCCTGCTATGGGCCCCCAATGTCCCTTTCCGTCAGCTTTTCCATGGCGGGTGAACCGCCATGTATAGGCTGGCGGGTAAGGGACATCGTAATCCCTACTGCGGTGCCTGGTAGGCACCACCAGCATTGTAGGAACCACGAGCCCCTCCACCACACTGGCGGGCTCAAGGAGCCAGTCGGGTGCGTGGCGATTGGTTTTTCCGACCGCCAGGGAACCACCCACCATTGTAATATGGCGGGCGGTGATGCAGTCACCGATGGCGGTGGGACCGCCACTGACGGGGTGACGTGGCGGTCCCACCGCCATTATAATCACCCCTAAGTTTGGTGTGCATGCAAATCCTACATTGCCAACCCCTGGTAAGTTGCACTACTACTGCTGAAAAAGGCCAATGGAGGTACCAATGGGTGAGGTGGACTGGCCTCAAGGGTCTTGTGACCTCAGTGACATAGTCACTGTCGATCTAGGGTGTGCTTCTTCGTATGCCTGCTCGCAAGACTGGAGGTGACCTGCAGTATGGATTGTGGTGGACAGGCCTTCAAGGTTAACTCACACTTGCCACTGTTAGGGTCCACCTGCGGGTGCTAAGACACCAGGGCTTCTAAGGTCTATCGGGCCTTCTAAGGTGTAGCATCGGAATGAGCTCTGTCAGGAGTGTGGTCTTGTGGACTGGTCATGAAGGCTGAACATTGTTCTCCAGTTCCAAATTCAGCAGCTCTGGCCAGAGTGCCACATCCTCTCCCACACTGAACACCATACTGCCCCACTGAGAGAAACTCGCACTGCCTTCAGCTCCAACTCAATTGTTCTGCGACTAAATTCAAATTATGCACTAGACAACAGTAAAATGCTGCCTGAAAAAAAATGAATAACACTCTGGAAAAAGCAAACACTCATAGGGAATGCAAGAATAAGCAAAGCATGTGAAATGTAATCAGGAACAACATGGTGTGACGTCTTAAGATTCCACTGTATGCCTATGTAGTGTTCCAATAAAGAATGTTGGGGGGTTTTCAGCTGTGGGGATTCGAGTGTAAAACAGTTGTTGATGGCTGAGGTGATTAAACGGACCTTTCAGCACTTCGTCCGTCTATGTGTCCTGTTATTTGGTGTGGAGAACACCACATTAATTTGGCGACGAGGATGGCGGTGTGACTCTCACCTCAACATCCAGTGGGGTACAGTTTCAGCGGATTAAGCGTCCCTCGAAGTCCCACATCGCAAACTCCTCCAGCGGCTGTCTGGCATGTTCAGAGAAGTCCAACCCACTTCTCCAGCGGCTGATGCGGTGATCGATGGTGTGTCCGGAGGAAAAGAAATCCGGTGAGGAGTTGTGTGCGGTGGGGCGGGGAGGTGAAACGCATATGCGTTCCACGAAGGGAGTGGAAGACGGCTGCGATAGAGAGCGTGCAGCGTGAAAGAGGGGATGGTTGCTAGGAGGCAACACGCGAAGAGGAGCAGTGAAACAAAGAAGGGCGCCACTCACTGTAGAGCGTCATCACGTCGGAGCACGTTTTCGGCGGCCATTTTGGACAGTTGGGAAGATCTTCACCAGCTTGTGTGCCTTGTCCGGTGTTGGTGAATGAGAAAGGAGATTTGGAGTGAAAATTACAGTACAGCAGGCCAACAAAAGAAGACATGGTGACAATCGCGCAGGAATAGCTGTGTGACGCTGAGGGCACCCTGGTCACAAGACAAAAAAACAACTGTGACTAATTTGATTTTTGTTGTTTGGGACTTAAAAAAAAAAAAAAAAAAAAATTTTTTTTTATTACGAAAATTGGCTTGGTACTTTAAAACTTGGGGTTAATTGTAAGGATTGAAGTGTGGGTTTTTTTTTTTTGAAAGACATAACCAAGCGAAAGGGTCAAAACAAAGGAACTTTTAGGGACAAAATATAAAGGTGATAGTGTTAGCAGGTGAAGTGCACATTATCTAGGAGGTAGAATTAGAGTATAGCGTATAGCCTTTAAGTGGGAACAAGGGACTAAGTGAGAAACATGCAGAATGTAACTCAGCCACCGTTTTTCTTAACAGTCCAGGGGAGCCAACGATAAAGTGGCAAAAGTGGAAAAAAAATTTTGCACCTATGCACGTGTATGTGGAACAAACTTGAGTGCGGAGAGGAAGCATTCGTTACTTTTGCACTGTTTAGGGGTGAAGGACAGGATGTTTTGGAACATTTGCCAGATCTCAGTCAAAATGACCAAAGATCACTGAATGAATATGAAATATGCATCCTACAATTAGATAGGCACTATCTGCCTCGTTTGAGTACTATAATGGAACGGTACCACTTTGGGTTACGGGAGCAGAAAAAGGATGAGACGATAGAAGAATTCGTCACAGCGTTGAGGAAACTGGCAGCGTCATGTAAATTTGGAGGGGCAGTAGAAGAAAGGATCAGAGATCAGTTCGTGCTGAGATGCGCACACGACAAAATAAGAGAAGAACTGTGGCTCAAAGACGAGCCACCCCTAGATGAGGTACTCGCAATAGCCAAGCGAGTTGAACATATGATGAAGTGTGTTCGCGAATTGAGTGTTACAAGAGAAAAGTCAGGAGTTACGAATTCAAGTGTAGAGGAAGTTGTATGTCTTGTAAAAAACAGAGCACCTGTTGTCAGTGAGAGCGAGAAACATCCTCGTGCTGGTGAGGGTAGTTCGTATACTAGTTCTTATTTGCCTTCTTTTGCTTCCTCAAATGACAACAGACTAATCTGTTTTAGGTGTGGCAGGACTGGTCATAGAGCAAATGCTCCGTTCTGTCCTGCTCTTAACATTACTTGTAGTGCGTGCGGGAAAAAAGGTCATTATGCAAAATGGTGTAGGACCAAGAGTAAAAGAAGAGAACAACCTCAAGCCCAAATTAGGGATATCCCGCAGGTAAAAGAGATTATGTATCAAGTAGATGCGGAAAAAGCAAATCATCCCTCACATATCGTCAAGATTCATGGGGTTGTGCTTGAGATTAAGTTCGATTCGTGCTCACATCTTACTGTGATAGATAAAGACACCTTTGATCATTATTTTAAGGACAAATGCGCTCTGTTGAAAGGTGACGTTTCGCCAGTGGGTTATGGTGGTGTTCCAATAGACCTTTGGGGTACTTCACATCCTACATTGAGCTAGGGGGACGTAATATCTCAGGGAAAGTTTACGTAGCTAAGTGTGGAGATGCACTGTTGGGGTGGACTCATCAACGTGCGCTTGGTGTAATTCTCAATCCCAACACAGAACCTCAAGTCGTCGTTCAGTCTGTAGGAGATTCATGGTCTACCTTAGCCGAGCGATTTGGAGATGTTTTTGGGGACAAATTAGGTTGCCTTAAAGGTTACAAACATCATATAAGACTGAAAGAGGGTGCCATACCTGTAGTTGCTAGAGTCAGAAGGATTCCTTTGAATGAACAGTCTGGTGTCCAAAAGGAGATCGAGCGGTTGGTTGAACTAGGGATCATTGTGCCCGTAGAGGCGACGGAGTGGTTGGCTCCCATTGTTGTCGCTAAGAAGGCCAGTGGGGAGCTGCGCCTTTGCATTGACTTGCGCTCGCTAAACAAAGAAGTCATTGTTGATAGGTTCCCTTTGCCCAATATAGATGAGTTGGTCAGCACTCTAGGAGGGGCTAAGTTTTTCACAACACTAGATCTAGCATCCGCATACCATCAGGTGGAGTTGGATGAGGGTTCGCAGGATTTGACAGCATTCGTCACTCCTATGGGAACCTATAAATTTAGAAGGATGCCTTTTGGATTAGTTTCCGCAGCTTCAGTTTTTCAGCGGATCATGTCAAATGTCCTCAAAGGGGTCTCTGGGGTAAAGTGCTATCAGGATGACCTACTGATCTATGGTAGCACTGAAACGGAGCATTTTTCTAGAGTGTGTACCGTCTTAGAATGTCTGAGAAAGGCTGGCTTAACAATAAAAAAGGAAAAGTGTAGGTTTGCTGTGGAGGAAGTTAACTATCTAGGGCACTGCATAACAGGTCGAGGGGTTTTTCCAAAGAAGGACTTGGTCAAGTCTATTGAGAACGTCAGTGAACCTTCAAACAAGGAGGAGTTGCTCTCCTTCTTAGGAATGGTTGAGTATTATAGTAAGTTCATTCCTGGATATGCTGATAAGACTCATGCCCTTAGGAGTCTAACTGCTAAAAGTGCAGTGTTTGATTGGAGTGCAGAGTGTGCCAACGAGTTTGTTGCTATCAAGCAAGACCTCAAAGAAGCACCTTCTCTTCACTCTTTTGTGCCAGGTGATGAGACTCTGATTTTCACTGATGCCAGTGCCAAGGGTCTGGGTGCGGTGCTTATCCAGAGGAGTGAGGGTGTTGAGAGACTTATCGCATGTGCCTCTAGATGTTTGAGAGGATCAGAGTTAAACTATTCGGTAATAGAAAAGGAGTCACTTGCCATCTTTTGGGCATTGAGGAAGTTTAGGAATTTGATTTGGGGAACAAAGGTAAGGGTTTTATCTGATCATAAACCACTCAAAGAGGTGTTTTCTAAGAAGGGTTTGGACTCAATCTCTTCCAGAATCAGGAAGTGGATCATTTCTCTACAAGAGTTTGATTTCTGTGTAGACTACATTCCAGGAGTTATCAACAAGTCGGCTGATTGTCTCTCTAGATTGGTGGATGTTACTCACTCTGATGAAAAGGAGGAGGGTATACCGGATGATGTAGTGAATGTGTGTGAAATTACTGTCGGTGCGGTAGATGAGTTAGAGTGGAAAAACGAAGTAGTGAAAGATGAGGAAATATCTAAAGTAATGGAGTTAATAAAGGCAGGCAAAAACAAACATTTGGTAAAGCCGTGGTCCCTGATCTCTGATGAGTTGGCTGTTGTGGATGGAATACTGGTGAGAGGTACCAAGCTGGTTCCCCCGGTGGGGGTGCGAGGCAAACTCTTAACCTTGGCTCACTCTGGTCACTTAGGGATTGTAAAGACCAAGGGTTATCTGAGGATGCTCTACTGGTGGCCCGCCATGGATAGAGAGATTGAGAAAATGGTTCGAGATTGTTTGGAGTGTTGCTCCAGTGATAAGATCCTCAAGACCAGACAAATGCCCATGGTGTGCAGGAAACTACCTAAATATCCCTGGGATGAGCTAGCAATAGACATAGTTGGCCCTTTACAAGGGGTATCAGATACTCCTTACTTAGTAGTTCTTCTGGATCTCTACTCAAGATGGATTGAGGTACGCTCAGTTAGAGATATTTCATCTTTGAGTGTAATAAAATTCTTAGAAGAAGTATTCAAGAAGGAGAGTTACCCCAACTCCTTGCTTTCTGATAATGGGACTCAGTTCTGCTCTTCAGAGTTTCAGGCGTATCTGAGAGGTTGTGGGATTATTCACAAACGCAGTGCTGTGTATCACCCTGAAACCAACGGAGCTATTGAGAGGGTTAACAAAACTCTTAAAGAGAGTATCCAGTTGGCAAGGGCGAGCAATTTAAATTGGAAAGAGGCGTTGCAAGATAGGATCTCTGCCTATCGCATGTCTCCCCACTCCACCACTGGCAGGTCTCCCTTTGAGTTGTTTAGAGGTAGAGCTCCCAATTCCAAATTGTGCCCTGGGTGGATCAAGTTAAATAAGGGTCTCAAGGACAATTGCATTGGAGGTTGGAGGGATAGAGAGCTACAGAAGCAAGTAGAAAGGAAACGCTACTTTGATGACAAGAAATGTGTACAATACAATAGCTTGAGTGTGGGTGATTTTGTAAAGATAAGGGCGCCAGTGGGATGTCAACCTTGGTCAAAGTTTTCAAAAATAAGAAAAATTGTGAAGATCTTCAGGAATGCTGTGAAGACTGAAGATGGTAGGATTTGGAATAAGAGTCGTGTGGTCTCTGTTAATTCTCAACCTACTTTGGGTGGGGTACCTACCTGTTCAGTGAATGCTCGTAACAATTCTTCTTCATCTAACTCGCACAATTTACCTGATAGCAATAGAGAGAAGAGTGCGAGATTGTGCAGTCTACCATTTCATATGAAAGACTTTGTCATGTGAGCTGCTCACTACTCAGTGCATCTTTTCTTCTAGGAATATGTCTTGTGATATTCTGCATCCATCTCTGACTTCAATATTCTGTTTTTTGTTTGTTTATAAGGAGAGAAGATGTGTGACGTCTTAAGATTCCACTGTATGCCTATGTAGTGTTCCAATAAAGAATGTTGGGGGGTTTTGAGCTGTGGGGATTCGAGTGTAAAACAGTTGTTGATGGCTGAGGTGATTAAACGGACCTTTCAGCACTTCGTCCGTCTATGTGTCCTGTTATTTGGTGTGGAGAACACCACACATGGTTACCTTAACGGTTTTAAACTCATTATTCAGAAATCAGTAAGTGATTTTGCCTGAAAAGTTCAGGACATGACTACAGGACCAGGAAGGCACCCGTTTCAATGTCCATTGCTTATATCCTTTCAAAATGTAAGCAGTTTGGTTTAAAAAAGACCACATCCCCGAACACAGGGCTGCAGTACACATTTTATAAGCTAAAATAATTAAAACAGTTGAAAACTATCATATTAAACGTTTCCACTCCACCCATCAACCAAGTATTGCAGTCCCTTTAGGGATGGTGCACTTGTGGGAAAACTATGTTGTTCAAAGAAAGAAGATAAAAAGAAAGTAGCGCTTTCACTGGCAAACTCTGTAAAGTGGCGCTAATGTGTGTGGGTGTAAATAACAATCTGGCCTGTCTGCTGACCACTCTGTATTGCTTTATTTAGGTATTTAATTATTTTTCTCTCCGTCCTGAGGTTTTTCTTTGAAATAGAAAACGGTCAGAAAATGAGGACATTTCCAGCCAAAGTGTTCCGCCTTTTTTGGATCAATTTCACAGGGGAACAAATAAAGAAAAGGAGAGGCAAGAGAGAGTTCGTAAGAGCTGTCTCTTGAAATCAGCACGTAAGGAGGAGCGAGACAGAGACAGAAAGAGATGGAGGAATAAAGAGAGAGAGAGGGGAGGAGGGCAGCTGCCCGAAGCAGATCAGGAGAAGTGGACACTGTCCTTGCCTTCTCTGGGCATGAAGGAAAAGAGACAGGGTTTTTCTCCCTCTCTGCCCTTCCCAGAACGCAGAGGCTTACTGCAGCATAACAAAAGGTAGAGGGTGGGTGGCCTCTTTGACTCCAGGCAGGTCAAGTGCAGGGCCATTAGGTCGTGCTTTCGCGCGCTAATGGCCCTGCGAATAACAGAAGGGAGAGGGGAAATTCTTTTGTCCCCTCGTCCCCCCCACCCTTGTCCCCCGTGTCCCCCCCACTCCAAAATCTGGAGGGGATGTATCCCCCGCGTCCCCCACACTTCCTACGCCCATGCTATTACATCACCATAGTGCGTAATTCATTCAATTCATGCCAGCTTTCTAGTGAGGTTGTCGTTACTTGCTCAGTCACACTCTAACTCTCCATTGAGTATTTGGTTCCCTCCCTTATTGTTCCCTCACTTACCTCTGAGTAGTCTGGCCTCTAAGTGGTGGTTCTTCTGACTTTTTCACTGACCCTCCATGGGCAGACTGAAAAATCTTAAACTCAGCTCCTCCTCTCACCCGTTGAAGTCTGCTGCACACTCGCATTTTGACTCCGCCCTCAACGATATGGAGGAGTCTTCTTCTCACAAACTTCACCCACCGACTGGTGCCATACCAAAGACGCATCTTGCCAGTAAACTTCCTGCGGCCTCCACTAAACGACCGAAAAAAGACCCTCCAACTCCAGTAAGCGCGTCCTCACCTGCCATGGATATCATTCTTGAGGAAATTCGTGCTCTGAAACCCTTCATTGAGGACACTAAAAAAACTTTACAACATTTAGATGAAAAATG
Source organism: Calotriton arnoldi (assembly GCA_963921515.1). NCBI lineage: Eukaryota > Metazoa > Chordata > Amphibia > Caudata > Salamandridae > Calotriton > Calotriton arnoldi. Next base: position 549,869 of record CAWUFW010011619.1, on the reverse strand, counting down.
GTCTTCGTTGGAGTCCTGTGTGTCTTTGGTGGAACAAAAGACTGACTCCCTTCAGTTCTCATCCTCTCGTTTCGGCGCTCTGGAGTCTGAAATTTCTCTACTAAAAAAACACACCGAAGATTTGGAAAATCAGAATCGCAGGAACAACCTCCGCATCTACGGTCTTCTGGAAAACATTGAAGGCTCAAACCCCACAACTTTCTTTCAGACCTTCGTGCCAAAACTTTTGGAAATGTCTTCTGTATCTTCCCTTAACATTCAAAGAGCTCATAGACTGGGTCCCAAGATCTCAACTAAGCCTCGTGGAGTCATTATGTTTTTCTTACAATACACTGATCTTATGCAAGTCCTATCTGCAGTTAAATCCAAAAAGCTAATTTTTTGGGAGGGTCGCCGACTTTATTTTTCCCAAGATGTTGCTAAGGTTACAGCGGATCGTCGCAAACAATTTCTCGATCTTCGTCCACAATTGCGCTCCTTAAATGCTCGATTTGGATTACTCCATCCCTGCATTTTCAAAGTCACCTATAACGACAGGACCACGTCTTATGAAGATCCGAAGCTTCTGCAAGACTTTCTTCGTCAACAAGGAGCTGTGACCATGGACACTTCACGATCTACCTGATTAATTGTGTTGTTCCATTCAATTGTATTTGGTCTGTGTTGCTCCCTATAACTGTTGTCTTTGAGTTTTTCATTCCCTCTTATGTTGTACTGGTTTCTTCTTTTTCACTTGTTTTCCCATTTCATCTTCTCTTACAGGTGCATTTTCTTCTCATCGTTTATCTCCTTATGGTCTCTTCCATGTACTGTTCTATCCCTGATTCCCCCTGGAGTTCGGCGGAGTTCTGCTGGTTCCGGCGTCATCGCCTGGCGTCGCCAGCCCCCACCTCTTGTTCTGTGTTGTAGGTATGTGTCTCAGTCGTCCTTTGTTGGATATTCTTTGTTCTCAAGTATTCTCGTATGACTTGTACTGTCTTCTTGTTCTTGGTTCTCTTCTCATATTCTTCTGGTTCCTTTGTCTCTTTACTCTATTTCTCCCTTCCCTCTCTTCTCTTCTCCTTGCTCTTTTTTCCTTCTTTTTTGTCATATTTCTGATTAATTATAGTACTGTTCAAATTGATTATGACACTGTTTGCTTAATGTTAGTTTATATTTCCTTTTTTTGGTTACATTCAGAGTTACAACTTGGAATGTTAAAGGATTAAATAATCCTATTAAGCGACAACGGGTGTTAACTCATTTAGCTAAGTTACGAACCGACGTTGCTCTTCTTCAAGAATCGCATTTGTCTGATATTGAAGCTGCTAAACTCAAAAAATGTTGGGTGGGTAATGTTTTTTCCTCTCCAGCCTTAGGAAAGAAAAATGGTGTTTTGATTCTTTGCCATAAAAAGTTTCATGTTACTGTTGTTCATCACAAACTTGATTCTGAAGGTCGCTGGATTATTGTTACATTACTTATAGATAAAATACCGTTAGTTATCTTTAATGTATACGGCCCAGTTTCTATTGATAAATCATTTTGGACATCGATCTCTGATAAATTGCTTACATTTGCTGATGATTATATCATCTTTGGTGGTGACTGCAATCAAACCTTCGATCCCATATTAGACAGACATTCTCCAGTTAAATTTGTTAACACTAAAATGCACTCCCAATTTACCTCCTCCATTCGACGTAAATCTTTGGTTGACATCTGGAGATTATGTCACCCAGATTTACGTGAATATAGTTATTACTCACCCGCTCATCACTCACAGTCCCGTATTGACTATCTCTTTTTAAGCAAGTCCTTAGCTCAACATGTTACCCAGTCCGAGATAGGTTCTATTTTAATATCCGATCACGCCCCCGTTTTTGTTGATTTTGATTTGCTACCCTTTGTCCCAGGTGCTGGAAGATGGCGTTTTAATAACTCTTTACTTACAGACCCTGATTTCGCTAGCCGATTCAGTTCTTTTGCCTCCGAATTTTTTGTCATTAACACTACACCTGACTCTTCCCCCGCCATGATTTGGGATTCTTTTAAAGCTGCCGCGAGAGGCTTCATAATCAATTTTGTTTCTCAAAAGAAAAAGAATCTGAGAAACGAACCTCTCAATTACTCACTACAATTAAACAACTAGAGTACGCCTATTATCAATCAAAAACTGACTCTTCTTTAAAAAATCTCATCGAGGCCAAACTCACTTTTAACCGACTTTCCACAGAATCTGCTTCCTCGTTTCTTTTGAAAAGTAGCGCTCGCTATTATGGGGGTCAAAATAAGATGGGGAAGTTATTAGCTAATTACTTAAAATTACGACGCGACAGAACTAGAATAGAATCTTTGCAAAATCCTTCTGGTACTCCACTTTTTAAAGACGAAGATATTTTGAATGAATTTGTCTCCTTTTATAAACATTTATATTCTCCTGAATCTCAACCAACCTCGTCTGATCTCTCTTCATACTTTCAATCTATTCCTTCTCCTCCTTCCACCGACATTGACTTTGATTCCCTGGCTATTGATATCACCTTAGCCGAACTTAATCATGCTATTTCCAAACTTCGTCGCGGTAATGCCCCTGGACCCGACGGGTTTACGGTTGAATTTTATGACCATTTTTCTAAACTCCTCCTCGCACACCCTCTTTTTCTATATAATTCTTTCATCTCGCATGGTTCTTCACAAGGCACTTTTCAAGAAGCTATGATATGCTTAATTCCAAAAGATAACAAAGATCACTCCCTGTGCAAAAATTACCGCCCCATCTCTTTAGTAAATACGGTCTACAAGATTTTTGCAAAACTACTAGCTTTACGGATTGATCCCATTTTGCCTGAACTTATTGGTCCAGAGCAATCTGGTTTTGTTAAAGGACGACTATCCTCTGACAACTCCAGAGTCTTCTTTAATGTTCTTAGCAAGGCCTCTTCTCTATCTCATCCCCTTGCTGCTATAGCCTTAGACGCCGAAAAGGCTTTTGATAGGCTTGGATGGGATTTTATGTTTCAGGCCTTGAAATGGGTTGGCTTTCCTCCTAAATTGATCTCCTTGATTTCCCTCTTGTATTCTGACCCTAAGGCCTCTATTTTTGTTAATGGTAAAATTTCCTCTTACTTCTCTCTTTATAGGGGGTACGACAGGGCTGCCCACTGTCCCCCCTTTTGTTCATAATGGCATTGGAACCCTTTTGAACTAAAATTAGACAGGATGCTCAGATTACTGGATTTCAGCTCGGTCCTCACCAAGTTAAGATATCCTTTTGTATTGTTCTAACCCGGATACTTCTCTCCCTCCCTTTTTACATCAGGTTGACCTCTTTTACCACGTATCTGGCTATCGCCTTAACCGGGATAAATGTGAAGTCTTGTCCCTTAATGTTTTGTGTCTTAAGCATTCTTTTCTTCATTCGGGCTTTACCTGGCAACCCTCTAAGATAAAATACTTAGCTTTATGGTTTTCATCGAATATACCCGAAACCTTAAAATTGAATTTTAATCATATCACTAAAACGTTAAGTGACTCCATTACCAGATGGCACCCTCTTTTCCTTTCTTGGTGGGGTCGATTAGACTCTATTAAGATGATGCTTACTCCTTTAATTCTTTATTCCCTTTCTATGATTCCTGTGCATATTCCTGACTATTATTTCAAGAAACTGGACTCGCTTTTAATTAAATTTCTTTGGAATAACAAACGCCCTCGTATAGCTTTGTCCACACTAAAAAAAGATAAATTCCATGGAGGTCTTAAGTTCACTGATTTCAAATCTTATCACTATGCTTTTTCCCTTAAGCAAGCTTCTCACTGGATTTCTCCTAATCCCCTCACTTATCCTCCAGTATGGCTATCTATAGAAAAATTTCTTATCTCCCCTTTCGACTTTCAGGAACTCCTCGCTTTTACCCATTCTACTTCTTCTTTGCGCCCTTCTGTTATTGCTCATACTGGTAAACTTTTATCACCTCTTTTGCCCTCTTTCTACCCTTCCACGACTTCGTTGTCTAACCAACCCATCTGGCATAATAAATCTTTGAGAATCAAGAATCGCCCCATTTATTGGAAATCTTGGCGCTCTAGGGTTTTGATCTGGATTTCTCAGCTCGTGAACAATCTAGCTCCTTTATCCTTTCCCGATCTTCAATCTCGATTCTCCCTTCCGAATACCTTCAAAACTCAATATAATCTTCTATTTCCCTCTCTCAATCAATACCTTCTTAATCTTCCACACCTCTCTAATCCTCCCCTCACTTGCTCTACAATTTTTCCCTTATTAGACACCTCTCCCTCAGCATCTTCTATCTATAGACGTTTGCTGTCCAATTCTGCGAGGCAGAAATGTAAGACCGAGTAGGCTTGGGAGAAGGATTTATTACAGTGTTGGCCGACCTCCATCTGGGACAAATTATGGCTTAAGATCCACAAAACCTCCCGCGCTGCCAATACCACCCAAACCCTTTATTTTGTTTATCAACGTCTACTATATAACCCTGCGACATTAGCTTCTTTTTCATCCACTACCCCTTCCTCATGCTGGTCCTGTCATGCCCCTTCTGCTGATTTAAATCACATGCTTTTTGAATGCCCTCCTATCTCTCAATTCTGGCGATCCGTTTGGTCCCAAATTGACAAGATTTTTAAAGTTAATCTTCCCTTTTCCATATCCACTATTTTTCTGGGTTCACATTCTCCCCTATGGCCTCAGTCACCATCCAATTTTCGATTGTTGGATTTATTTTTAGCTATTGCCCTCCATTTAATAACTTCCAATTGGAAACATGCTGATAACGTAATGGTCAAGGCTTGGTGGAATGCTGTTTGTTTCCATCATAGACTTGACACTAACTATGTTAACCCCACTTCTCTCGCCGTTAAGAGAGATCTGTTATGGCTTCCTCTTAGTACATTTTTATCTTCGTCTGCCTCTCTGCGCTCTAACACTATGCCTATTGCTAACCCTTCAGATGATGTCCAGAAACCGCCGTGATTATACCCTGTTGTCCTTCTGCTTAGTTTTTGATGGTTTAATTATATTGTAGAGTTTATCTACTGACTGTTTTATTCTGCATACAGTGTTTTAATTTCATATTTCACTGTTCTCTATTGCAATGTAATATTGTATTCTTTCCCCCTCCCCCTTTTCCTCCTTGCTCTCCCTTATAACTATTGTACCTTTCTATATACCTGTACATTTTTGCATCAATTGTACTTCATACTGCTCATTATTATGCTGTTCCTCTCTTTAATTTTCAATAAATTCAAACTTAAAAAAAAAAAGAGAAAATGTATCCCTGATGAGAAGTATTGGTACTCTATATTTCAAGTTAAAGAAATGCAGATACTCATTACCAGACACAACCTGCCCATTTAAAGTACTGTTTATAGGTCTGAAATAAAAACTGAGGGCTGATGATCACTGCTGTAACATCTCAGCCGACCTCATAATGATATCACACCGGTGTAAAGTACGAGGATTTTCAAGATGAGAATTCCATTAGTAAATGTTCTATTTCAACCACTGGAATAAAATAATATACAAAAATAATACTTTTTAATTCTCTACTTATGAGTAGGAACCTTGACAAAGATTTTTTTTTTCAATTTAATTTGACCACTTGTCATTTAGGGCCTGATTGCGAGTCTGGCGGTCAGGGACCACCAGACTCGTGTTGGCGCTGGGGTGGCGGTCCAGCCACCGCCGCACTGGCTGTTCAACCACCCTAATACTAGTTGGGTGGTCGGATCGCCCTGGGACCGTCGGTGCCGCCAGGGAAAAGCCGTTCCTTGGATGTTGAGTGGCGGTCAGGAGGCTGCAAAATGCCAGGCCGGACCGCTGCGGTCCTGCCAAGCATATTATTAGTTTCCTCTCTCCCAGGGTTTACATGGAGGTTCATCCTCCATATAAACCTTGAAGGAGGGGAAACAAAGGGGGCCGTACAGGGCATAACGTGCCCCCCTCTGTGCATGCACAACAGTTTCTGCATGGCATGGACTTTCGAGTCCATGCTGTGCAGGAACTTTGCGATGCCTTTTTTAAAGGCACCGCCGCCTTTGAATGAGGCGATGCCCTGGGACCGCCACGCAGCCCACCCACCAGACTACTTAAAAGTCATAATCTGGCGGGCGGCGACCTTCGGAGGAGCGGTGGCGCAGCAGTTTGCACAGCTGCGCCACCGCTCCGCCAAAAGTGGTAATCAGGCTTTTAGTTGTCCATTGCTTCTGTTAGTGCGTTTTACCATGATTGCCATATTTATTACCCTTTATCTATGTGTGGTGTTCGATGCTCATTCCTAGGCAGATCAGCTGCACAGTCACTTGCGACCTGCCTAAGGTAACCTCCCCTCTACTGTTGTATTCCTCTTAGGGTGTCCATAAACGGGCTTTCCAGTATCATGTCCTTATATAGGCACAATTCGACCTGCCCTTATATAGGCATAAAATCCCAGCCCTTATTTAGGCATTAAACCGTGCACTCCAAATACAGGCATGGTCTCTGACATCCGTCCACCCTAACGTCACAACGAGTTCATGAAGAACAGACTCTTAGGCTGCGGGAATTTTCCTAGCCCAGGACTATTGATTTCTTCAAGGACTCATATATTATGCATGAACCATTATTCCCTAGGGGTTCATTCATGACGTCTTTCGCTGTCCGACTCACGTCAATACTAACATTCTTAGGTACTCTCAGGTATAAATATACCTTCCCTAGCCCCTGTAAACTAGAGGAGACCTCGACTTCAGAGGAGCCCGTTTCCAGGCCTGACGCACTGAGAAGACGCTGTCATCCCTGCACGCAGAGAGTCCAGCTTACAGTGATCTGACTTCCCTTGCGCGGTGTTGGAGTTCGAGTCTGGCAAAGAGATTCCTACCTCTCTCATTCTTCAGGTATGGAGCAGACTAGAACCTAGAGGGACTCTTGGCATACTAGGCATACTGGGGTTAGCGTACTCTTAGTATACCATAGTAAGGAATACTTCACCTACTTCATACCTCGTCCTATACCTAGGTTAGGTTAGGTACATTGGGGTAGAACTAGATTAGAAACGCATCGTATGAGTACTCGCATTTTTAGTCTGTGTTATTTATGTAACAGCATATGTACTAAAAGATAATGCTCTCGCAGTATTATTTATTTCTACTGCTCACACTGTACATTATTTATCTCGCATACTGTCTTGTGATCGTAACAGCACATTTTACTTACACCAGAAACAAGACTGTTCAATAAATCTTTTATTGAAACGCCCGTCTATTTCTTTCTGTGTAACTTGGAGAAAACTAAGCATGCACGACTGAGCTGAGTGAAATAGTTATCTATTGTTTCCACGACTCTGGGACACATTCTGATTCTAAAGGGAAACACAGTGGTCATGTTTTGCGGCTGCCAGAAACTACTCCCTTCTTGTTGTCAAGGAGTTTCTAGTGGCCTCTGAGCTAGCTGGCACAAGTAATTAAGTTTAATATACTCGATAGGGACATACTGACCTTAGTCCTATGTCAAACCTATAGGATATATTATCCAATGCGCACAGCCTATTAGGGAAATAGGAGCTACACTACATGGCGCCCAACGGTTTGGTAAGGCAGTAATTCAACGTTAGATACTGAGTAACTCAGCCGTGCTTTTTCTCTCAAGACCCCTACCCATATACTCCAAAAGACGTGTGGAGTGGGCAGGGTTTAGTATCCGCCACGGCTACATAGGGCAGTACCCTATATATTAGCTGTTTGGTTTGCTCAACGTTGAAGGATACAGTGTTCCAAAATATTGTCCATCTAATCTTTGTTTCCTTGAAACTTGTTCTACATTTTTCAAACAACAAAATGCCTGACTCCGACAATGATGCCGGAAACGGTGGAGCTGCGGCTGATCCAGCCCAAGCAGCAGCCTTTAACATTACAGGTTTAAATGAAACCGAGGAGGGTGTCCTAAACATTGCTCCAAACTTAAGAGAGCCATCACTCTAAAACTTATAAAACATGGCCTACCACCAAGAGGCGGTAGAGCAGTTTTCGTGATAGAGGCACATGAATCCTTTCAGACAGAGGTATTCTATTCATGGGTAATATTTCCTGAATCCAATTCAGTAACACACACGTTTCACTTCTACAAAGAAGATGAATCACCAGAGGAATACATTCCTTTCGAGGATATAGAAATTCCATTAACATACCAGGAGCATCAGCTCTGGTTTAAAGGCACCCTAAAACATCACAAAAACATTACCAGGCTCGGTCCACTAGGTAGACCAGGAGCAACATGGCCGATTCTAGCAGGCTACACACCTCATCCTGAACTAGATATAATGTCAGATGAGGACTTACTTGTTCAGATGCAAGAATTAATAAAAATCTACAGACAATTGGTCCAATATGTCATGCAGACTTTTACAGTCCAGCAACCATTAACACTTCCAAATCCAACTCTCCAACAGGGGAATACACTAAAAATTACACCACAGACTCTATACGCAGTCATGGGTAAAATGCCCACAAGACGTGAGCAAATTCCATTCTGGATAGCTCAAAAAATTACTCAAATCGAAGCAGTATTTCCAAATACTAGCCTGTATGAGAAACACAGAATACTGACAATCAGTTTACCAATGGGGATCACACCACAACTGGAAGACTGCACCACTTGGGGCTCAGTCTTTGCTGCCATCTATACTAAAACACATGGCATTCCGTCAATTGCGGTAATACCTGATGTCCTGAAACAAATTCAAAACGAATACGGGGCAGAACCTGCTCTAAATTTAGGTATGAAATTACTGAAAAATTTCGACCAGGTCTCAACAATAATATTATCTAATATTAAAGGGGAGGCAGCAGCAGTTGCGATCCGCCAAAAATTAAGGGAATTTGATGTTACAGAACATCAAACAGAGCTACCCAGAATTATAGAACAATCTTATGCAGAATTAGGCAGAGATAGTTTGGGTGGAAGACCAGTGAAGCCGAAGCTATCTGAAAGTCCTGAGAAGGACTCAATTAAACAAACTCCTACATCTTCTAAAAAGAAGTGGGAGACTAATAAACAAAATTCAAACGAGAAACATTCTCAATCCTGAGGTAGGTCTCCTCAAAAGGAGCCCTCTGAAAGGAGGTATAACCTCAGGAAAAGGGATAATTTGAGAAAACCTGACAGGTATCAAGATACTGATACACGTTCCTCTCGTCCCTTTCAGATCTCATCACAGACTTCGGAAAGAAGAGGACGATCAGAACATAGAGAAGAACGCGTGAAATCGAAAGACGACAAACACGCTCCAAAAACTAAAGCAAAACCTCAATTCTCAAAAAAGAAAGTAGCAGGTCTAAAGATCAGACATGCCGAGAATACTGAGAACACAACTCAAGAACGACGAATGGGCTCAGACAATGCTGGACAGTGCAGCAGAAGTCACAATAGTTCGCCAGAACCTGAAGGAACTTCTGGAGATAGTGGACTTGAATGAGTACATCACAGTTGAGACTGTAGACACCAGGGTTAGTACTCCACAAAAGTTATATGATATAACTCTCCGGATGGAGGGAGACAAACCTAGACAGGTGAAAGCACTTTTTGGGGAAAGACTATCAAAGGGCTATGACATACTTCTAGCAGAAAGGGACTGGCCACCACAATTTGTCAGGGAGTGCCCACACGGCGAGGACATTATTATGCCTGCCTTCTCCAACCATATTCCAATTCACCTAAAATATACATATGCCAGGAAATGGGCAGTGGCCCAGGCCCCAGCATTATATAAAAATCATGTAGGATGGGATGAGGATTCACCTCACCATAAAATAAATCTGAAACATGAACCAACTGCACAACGGCAGTACCCAATAAAGCAAGAAGCTAAAAAACAGGTCAGGGAGATCTTAGATCAACTTGAATACCAAGGGGTGATTGAAACATGCACCTCCTCAATGAACAATCCTTTGTTTCCTGTCTCCAAACCAGACAATACATATCATCTAGTTTTGGACTACAGACACTTAAACACTTGTTCTAAAACTTTTGCAGTACAAAATGCACATAGCACAGCATTAATGAATAACATTGTGCGTAAAAAATATAAAACAACATTAGACATCTCAAATGGTTTCTTTTGTCAAAACATAGCACCTGAAAGCAGGTACTTAACAGCATTCTCCATAATGGGGACCCAGCCTCACTTTTGTCGACTCCCACAAGGGTTCAAGAACAGCCCAGGTTTATTCTCAGCGAGGGTAACGGAGTTACTACAAATTTATGACAATGAGGCATTGTCCTATGTCGATGACATTTATCTGACAGATGATGACCTGGAAAAACACTTGAACAGGGTGAGCACCATTATACTGGGTTTCGCCTCTGAGGGCTACAAGTTCAACTTTAAAAAGTCCAGAATTGCCCATCTCAATGTCCTATTTTTGGGATATGAGCTTTCAAGTGAAGGCAAGAGCTTGGCAGCTAACTTTCTAGAAAAGTGTGCGCTGCTCCAAACTCCAAAAACGCTGAAAAACTTACAATCCATTTTGGGTTTCCTAAACTTTGGAAGAACATACATTCTAAATTACGCAGAAAGGGTTAAACCTCTCTACGCATTAATCAAACCTGATTTTTCGATCAGAAACTGGACACAGGAACACACAGAAATTTTGCGTTCACTCCAGGCTAACATGTTAGCAACAAATCACTTACAAACACGCGTAAGTCAACGCAATTTGGTGATCCGAATAATTTCGGGTCAATGTGGATTCACCTACTTAACCTTCAATGAGGGTGAGAAAATACCAATATCATACAAATACCATTTGTACACACAAGCGGAAATGCGCTTCAGTTCAACTGAAAAAATTCTAACAGCAGTTCATACCGCTGTAGCAAAAGAAAGAGCCTTAGCCCAAGGGAAACGCATTATTGTCGTAACCCCGGTACCAGCTTTAGAAGCGGTCACAAAAGCAAGCATTCCAAATGCTAAAGCATTACATCCAAGATGGATACAATGGGTTAATTCTCTTGCTGCAACAGATGTTGAATATGTTTTTGATCCAGATTTAAAAACACAAGCATTCCTGCAATACGAACATGAATGTCCTCTGCCTACTGAAATTCTGCCTCTCGATCAGTACGAATTCATAATTTACACTGACGGATCCGCACAACCCGCAACAGGGAGTAAGCAAGCTTACAGTGCAGCGTGTGCAATCGATAAAGGTCGCATGCGAAATGGCATCTTCAGACCTATGGTCACTAAAACACAATCTCTAGGGGATTGTACGGCTCAGCGAGCTGAACTACAAGCATTCAAACTGGCACTTGAAAGTACAGATCGAGAATTCCCCACACTAATAGTGTGCGATTCCTTTTACTGTGTTCAGTCGTATAATGACTATATACAAAACTGGCTTGAAAATGGTTTCAAAGATGCGAAAGGTGGCACAATAAAGCACAAAATGCTTTGGGAACAAGTAGTTCAGTTGAAAAACGAACTACCAAAGGCTCACGTGATCCACACACTGAGTCATCAACGTGATGGCGTTCACGTTGCAGGGAATTCATTGGCTGACGAAGCCGCAAAGGGGGTTGTGCAAACGGCTTCCGTAGCTGCGAACACTCGTTCAAAAACAAAAATAGACGGTGAGATAATGTTGGCTGTCAATGCTTCAAGCAAAGGCAGCAGTGCAGCGTTACCAAAAAAGTTTCCACTCAAGTACTCTTATGTAATTGATGCAAACAACATTCCTTTTGCTCGAATCCCTGGAGTGGGGGATAGGGTAATTCCAAACATGGAACGTAGAGCAGCCTTGATTTATGAAACACATTTGGGGGAGGGTCTGTCACATCAAGGGATCTCTAAAACAATATTGACGTTAAAAGAGATGTACTGGTGGCCTGGAATGAATACAGAAATTCACATATTCATCAACAACTGCTTAGACTGTAAATTACAGCGAGAGAACCACCAGACACCATGCTGCGAATGCGGCAACCCAGTACAGACACCATTGTTAGACAGCATTCGACTATCTACGCGCCTGCGTCCTACTGGACAAAGGCATTCCCACAAATACTGAATCTAGGTTCCTATGGTTATGGCCTCAGCGCTCGGCTGACGCTCGAACTGTTATAAAAGATTTGCGAGTCTTTATCGGCACATACGCAATAGGCACGCTACATTCTGACCAGGGTCCTGCGTTTAGCTCTAGGGCTTACAAAGAAGCCATGGCCAGTCTGGGCGTTGCATTGCGGTACTCCTCTCCATTCCATCCTGAGGGAAATTCTGTTGTGGAAAGGAAAAACCGGGACATAAAGCAGTCTATAACAGCTAGGGTATTAGGTTCGGGTGATGGGTGGGTCAAATACCTTAGTGGGGTTCAACGCTCATTGAATAATCTGCCAAGAAGTTCTCTAGGGGGGTCACTCCATATGAGGTCCTATTTGGGACAAGAATGTGGGTACCAGACCTTGAACACGTAGGCACAGTGGTGGAAAATAAACCCTTTGATATCAAAGATCGTTTGGCTGTTTTACAGGAACTAAACAAGTTAAGAACGAAACAAAGCAACGTATTCCTACAGCCAACCACCACTGGGGATCAACCGGCTGTCCCAGCAAGGCCTGTCTGGATTCCAAAAGTTGGGGATCTAGTCAGAGAAAAGATTGCGGACAAGAAGGAATTTGGACCTTCTTACAGACAACCAGTACCTGTCCTAGCAGTTCAAGGAACAAGAACAGTACTTCTGCCGCCCCTTGCTGGAAGAAAGGAGAAAAGATTTGTGTCCATCGACCTCATCAAACCACAGTATGTGGCCAATACTAAACAGTAGGCCTCGTGGACTCTGACCTAGTAGCAGATGCACTCCTCTCGCTACTATCCAAGAGGTTCAGACTGAAAGACTAATAACAATCGAGAATTCAGCTGTAACAGATGGAGGACTAAGCAACAACGCTATGGAACTCATCCCTCTTGAACACCAAGTAACAGTTCGTCCAAATACACCTGTCTACACCAACGTAACAAGTGATGAACTGGTTCCAGTGATTTCTACAAATCCTGATGCAATTCCAACAATTGACAGAACTGCTTCTGGCTATTTCATTAACTTTGATACGTTCTCAGAAGATCCAAGTGAACCTGAAACGACGCCAGCATCATTGAAATTCAAGCAGCAAGTACAAGACTTTCTTCACTTTCTGAAAAAGACTTATTTGGTTTCTCCATGGATTGAACTCTGGATTACATCTGGACTTTTTGTTTTCCTGCTCTGGCTAGCTTTGGTAACAACTGTGAGCGTGCTTATAAGTGGCAGATACATCCATGTGAACACTGAAGGAAAAGACGTGAACGTACTTTTGAAACCTCATAAATCTTCCCATCGTGAAGCAAGAGACTTGTCATCAGTGAACATCACAGCTGTTCCTATACAGGATGGTATAGTGTGGGACAAAACAGATTTTGAAATCTTCGGTCCGACGGAACAATTGAACATTCCACATTTGTTTAAAATTTCACTAAGTGATCTAATTACGTCCAGTACCTATTCAGATGATTGGGACTTTGAGACTGTCAATGATATAATGTTTGACCTAGAAAAATCTGCTGCATTTTCTAAACATGAATATTTAGAGGGTTCATCAGACTATGAACAAATGTATTGTTATAACCACTATGGTCATCATTATTTGCATAAATCTGCATATCCAAGAAATGTGTTTATGTTTAACCAATGGGAACATTGTCCTACACCACCTAAAGGTAGTTCAAAAACATTTGCTAGTAAATTTCCATATTTTTCAGAATACAATACATCTGAACCAGAAATGTTTTACTATAAAAATGTAAACAAGACAGGACTGAAAATTATGTTAACAAATACAAAACAGATTTATTCTGCATTATTTAATGCCCAACTGTCTAGACAGGGTTTCGACTTTTGGAAAGACACAATAGACACAAAAACTGTGTGGGGTACTAAAGAATGGCAAGTGCAGGGGATAGAAGCTTTATTTAGAGCCTGCATCATCCCTGAACAAATAATGTTTTTGAATGAAACCATCCAACAAACATCTTGTCTTGGATTAGCCAAGATCAAAGAGATGAACACACCTTCTGTACCAACACCTGCCACTGATAATAATACACGGGCAGTGGTGACAGTTGACAATATACTACAACTCAACAGATCTAATCCTGATTGGAAAAAATGGTTGATCTGGCCCACAGACACGAATAACTGTCAGGAAAGATTCCTGAATAAAACTCAGTGCTTTACTATTAATAGGTCAGACCCAAGATACATCCAAAGACAACATCCGGGGGTAGTAACAACATACAGTGTAGGAAAATTATGCCTCGATTGGCTGCATAAGTCTACACTACAGGATGTGAAACAACACTTAACCTTACTTAAAAAGGACGCAGACCTTAGGGAATTCTTGCTTGGACCAAGAAAACCGCGTCAAAAACGTTTCATATATGCCGGCATTTATGCTGCCTATAATGAAGCATGGAAAGTATCACAGATGGAGGCTGCAGAACGAATACGTGAACTTGATCGTATTAATTTAGAGAAAACACTCTCTGTGGTCGACAATGGGTTAACAACTTTGTCCTCCAGAATATATTCATTGGATGGCATTGTATCCTCTGCTATCGACATACTAGAACAAGATTTGGCGATGTTACAACAAGGCCAGTCTCAATTACGTTCTATTATGTTATTAAGCTGGACGCTGCAATCTTTGCGAGCGGGCTATGTGCCTTGGCGTTTTATCAACACAACGGCTCTGTTTGCAGAATACAATCTAACTGATAAACAGATCGAACTGGCACAAAGAGGAGCAAGGTATACAGTGCTAAGCATTGAAAAACTGGAAAAGTTATCATTCACAGTGGCAGAAAAACCAGCTACAGAATGGCTTATTCATGGCAAAATAACATTACCTGTGAGTACTTTTCAGTTTCAGTATTGCCTCAGACAAATGCAAGCAGGCAAATATGAAAGGTTGGGTAAGGAATACATTAAGACATCTTGGGATTTACTGTATACATATAGATGTTGGAGTGGGGATCGTGAAGTGTTTTTGAGCGGTACAAACTGTAAACTTGCACTAAGCGGTTCGCTTATATGTCAGGACATTTCTTTACACGGGGCTTGTAATGGTTCTGTGGCAAATTTGTCTTGCCATCAGCAGGGTACACCAGCTGCTGTGATTAATCCAACGTTTGGACAACTTTCTAATTGGAGTTACCTCATGTTGAATGATCAGAGTTGCTGTGGCATGTTGCCAGGCATCCCATATCTAGTAACGGTCAACTCCAGGGTCACTTGCTGTATGCAAGTATTGTTTGCCCCAATAGACACAGTCAGGGAGTCGCCTCTATGGCCTTCGCTGAACGTCTCTTTCATAAGATTTGATACTTTAAGCAGAATGAAAGCCATGCTTTTACAGCAAACAGTGCCTTTGACCTCGGCCAAGGAAACCTATGATCTACAAGTAGCAAGGACTTCGGCTGAGATACAGACTTTAATACGTACAAACTGCCCTATACATTTCGTAGAAATGATAACACGTATTTTCAACATGTCTGATACAAGTGGAATTATACATGTATTTAAGAGCCTCTGTACCGGTCTGTTAGCACCTTTCCAGGCAATACTCGGAATCATCCCGAACTTTGCACATTCGGTGTTTGGTGGCATACCATTAATTCTAGCACTTGTTGCCGGAATTCTATTTCTCTTCCTGCTATTGCGCTATGGCCAGCCTATTCGCAGACATCACTCCGAGCGAAATGGAGAAAGCTCTCCTTGAACGAAAGTGCCGTGAGCGAATAGTACAGCTATTGGGCATGACTCGTCTACGGGACCTTAATACAACTTGGTTCCTGTCATTTAGACCAATCTGGCAAGATTGCATCTTACCTGTTCTACGATGCCTGCTATGCGGTGAAGAATGCGTGTTGGACACCTGTCTAACATTTCCATCAGCTACGCCAACGGATGTCGATACTCTGCTGGTCCCGATAACGGCCCATGCTCTGTGTTGTCCCCAGAGGCTACCAATCCTGATGTCAGCATTCATTGAGATCTCACAGACGCTTCCGGCTGCTGCTGAGGTACGAGAAAGATCTACAGGCACACAGGTAACAACGGACGCGAACATTGCTGCGGCAACCTATGCTGAAAGCAATGCTTCCCATCTCTGTGCAATTAATCTACTTCACGAGGTGTTCCAACTGACACCAACTACAGTGGATGATGTTTTGTCTATAGAAATAGATGATCTCATGTTTACACCAGACCCGTAAACTGACTCTGATTCAGCATACAGTGTTCCAGAGATGCAGTAACAATTTGGCCTTCATTTCCACAAACAACTTGGAACTCTACCAAAATTGAACTCTTTCCCATTTTTCGAACGAAAATGGCACTTCAATCTGCTTAAAGTAGAACTAGCCTTATAGTACAGACTTGGCGGTACTTCCACGGACACTTAGTCAGCTTGTGTGTCTAAAACAGTTCATTAATTTTCATGACATGAAATGACTTTGATTTTTAAGAACTTATCGATCATTTTCTGTCACATGTAAATATTACTGCTTATTTCATTCCAATTGCATTTATTTTCGAACTTTATGCCTGAAATGAAAAGCATTTGCTTCAAATGTACAGTACATTTTGCATTTTTTACTATATTTTTTAATGCTTTTAAGAAATATTTTTAAATATGCAGTACTCCATTTTATGTTTAGCATTTTAAATGTTTAGCATTTTAGTATTATCGTACACACGAAAGTGGAGTGGGTGTTGTATTCCTCTTAGGGTGTCCATAAATGGGCTTTCCAGTATCATGTCCTTATATAGGCACAATTCGCCCTGCCCTTATATAGGCATAAAATCCCAGCCCTTATTTAGGCATTAAACCGTGCACTCCAAATACAGGCATGGTCTCTGACATCCGTCCACCCTAACGTCACAACGAGTTCATGAAGAACAGACCCTTAGGCTGCGGGAATTTCCCTAGTCCAGGACTATAGATTTCTTCAAGGACTCATATATTATGCATGAACCATTATTCCTTAGGGGTTCATTCATGACGTCTTTCGCTGTCTGACTCACGTCAATACTAACATTCTTAGGTGCTTCTCAGGTATAAATATACCTTCCCTAGCCCCTGTAAACTAGAGGAGACCTCGACTTCAGAGGAGCCCGTTTCCAGGCCTGACGCACTGAGAAGACGCTGTCATCCCTGCACGCAGAGAGTCCAGCTTCCAGTGATCTGACTTCCCTTGCGGGGTGTTGGAGTTCGAGTCTGGCAAAGAGATTCCTACCTCTCTCATTCTTCAGGTATGGAGCAGACTAGAACCTAGAGGGACTCTTGGCATACTAGGCATACTGGGGTTAGCGTACTCTTAGTATACCATAGTAAGGAATACTTCACCTACTTCATACCTCGTCCTATACCTAGGTTAGGTTAGGTACATTGGGGTAGAACTAGATTAGAAACGCATCGTATGAGTACTCGCATTTTTAGTCTGTGTTATTTATGTAACAGCATATGTACTAAAAGATAATGCTCTCGCAGTATTATTTATTTCTACTGCTCACACTGTACATTATTTATCTCGCATACTGTCTTGTGATCGTAACAGCACATTTTACTTACACCAGAAACAAGACTGTTCAATAAATCTTTTATTGAAACGCCCGTCTATTTCTTTCTGTGTAACTTGGAGAAAACTAAGCATGCACGACTGAGCTGAGTGAAATAGTTATCTATTGTTTCCACGACTCTGGGACACGTTCTGATTCTAAAGGGAAACACAGTGGTCATGTTTTGCGGCTGCCAGAAACTACTCCCTTCTTGTTGTCAAGGAGTTTCTAGTGGCCTCTGAGCTAGCTGGCACAAGTAATTAAGTTTAATATACTCGATAGGGACATACTGACCCTAGTCCTATGTCAAACCTATAGGATATATTATTCCAATGCGCAGAGCCTATTAGGGAAATAGGAGCTACACTACACTACCAGCACTCTTACACTCAAATTACCCTATAGCCTTGCCTGACACTTGTGATTGCTTGCTTTCTATCTCTAGACCCTTCATGATGAAACCAGACTTTTCCATTTTGGATACGATTAAGGCATTTTGTGAACATCTGAAAGCAATGTACATTTTAGCCTTGTAAGTATGGCAAACACCAAATCATTCCTTGTCATGGTAACTTCACCAGAGGTCTTTTATTGTTCGGGCTTCTTCTCCCTCTTCTCCCCCCCATCTCTCCATGCCCCCTCACCCGACTACTGTTAATGGATACCTTTGGAAAGTGCTCCTCCTTGACTGGCTCGAATTTTGTCCAGTGCAGCCTGGTAAACAGATACTTTTGTTTTTCCTTTTTGAGTTATATACCAGTCCCGTCTGATTATTTGAGCTTTTGATTCACACGCTCCCACTTTGATAATCTATGAATTCATCTCTTATGGCATCTATAGGCAGGGGCACTTTTTCAATATCTGTAAAAAAGACATGGATCATCAATTTACTTTCAAAAACATATAAAGAAGAGTGTACATTTGTGATACTGTTTTGCATTGGTTTGTATTATAAGACATGGTGAAAAAGTTTTTTTTTTTTTTAATTCTCTTTATTGGATTTTCATAGTGAGACAAGAAAAAAAATACATGTCGCCACGCAGGGCGATTAAACCAAGAAACCACAATCAACAGGCTTGTGTTTGTCGTATGTGATCCAATTTACACATTGAACATTGGTGTACAGGTCAAGTCGTAGTCTGATATATATGTACTCAGATTTGTATATTATTACAACATTACAATTATATCTCAGGGTGATGTAACCTCCCTTTGCGCTTGATGCATCAGATATTGCCTCAGCGGCTCCCAAATGTCCTTGGGCCGAGAAGTTACAGGCAGCTCCTCTGCATACAATTCCAGGGTTTCCTTGCAGTACACTAAGTCTTTGATCCACCCATCAATCCGAGGACTAAGCCTGCTCTCCCATGTTATTGCCACCCTGTCTGGACTGTTCCCATGGGGCACAGGGTCAAGACTGATTTGCATATGGCTGGGTCCAAACTGGGGTGGCGTAGTGGGCAAAAGAACGATGAATTTAACCCAGATCTTTTGACTGGGGGAGAATGTTTGCATTGTCAGCATTCCGTCCATCATTTGTTTGCTGTAACACTTTTCGCCCAAAGTGGGATGGGTATGCCCAGACGTGGGTCCCTTGCTCACTGTGCCACTGGATTCAAGCTAGCCTGGCTGAAGAAGGGTGACATACCCTGAAACCGGTCCCAGGATGCTTGTTTCCGGTCCAGGGAGGACCTGGCCTGGCAGTTCGGTCTGGACTGTTCCCATGGGGCACAGGGTCAAGACTGATTTGCATATGGCTGGGTCCAAACTGGGGTGGCGTAGTGGGCAAAAGAACGATGGATTTAACCCAGATCTTTTGACTGGGGGAGAATGTTTGCATTGTCAGCATTCCGTCCATCATTTGTTTGCTGTAACACCCTTCTCTTGGCCAGCAGAAGGGCGATGCGAACATATCTACCCATCACTCCTTTCAACTGGGGAACTTATCCAAGTAAACATGTGAGTGGCGTACATTGGAGTGAGGTCCCTGTCATAGTATGTAATCGGTTAAGCACCTCTTCCCAGTATCTGAAGACTGATCCACACCTCCACGCGAGATGATAGAAATCAGCTTCCCTTTGCCCACATCTTTTACATTGATCTGAGTCGCGAAGTCCAATTTTATGCAGTCTAGTAGGAGTGTAATATGCCTGGTGAATAAATTTGAAATGAATAATACGTAAGTTTCCATTAGGCGAAAGTCTACCAGTCAAGGTGCATATTTGTTCCCATTCTTTCATAGTTATTGGGGGATCTAAAATGGAGTTCCAGCGCTCGAGACTTTTATCTGCTGCTCTCACTGTCTCCTCCTGTACTGCCTTGTATAGTTTAGTAATTAGCTTTTTTTTGGTAGGAGCCACAATAAGAAGCTGCAGAGAGTGAAGAGAAGGTGGCTCATCGGGGAAGGACGGGTAGTGGCTTCTAATGGCACGCTTCAGGCGATACCCAGTATATATAAAAAGCGGGGTGGGATTTGCAATGAACCCTAAATCAACATCGTCTATATATGTACCATGAGGGTATAGTTCGTGCATATGCGTGATCCCCACGTCCTTCAAGGATTTCAGAGGACCAGCCTCCTGTGTAACAGATAGTGCAGCGTGTCCAGCTAGGGGCAGAGCCGGAGCATAAATAAGAAGTTTGTCAGCTAATTTCCCAATTGTCTGCCATGCCGCAACAGTAGTGTCAATGGTGTTGATCTCCACTTTGGGTGTGCCTCTGTGAACGTGCGTGATGACCCCTGTTAAAGGTATGGGATGTGCGTCCCCGTCTTCTACTGCTAGATGCGGAGTGAAGGCTTGTGGCCTAAACCAATAATACGTTTAAGCAAAGGGTGAGGCCAGAACTTGTTTAACTTCAGTGGCGTATTCTAATTCACGCTGAAGCAAACTGTTGATTTTTGTTTGAACCGGTACTTTATTTATACCGTTTATTTCACTTTTTTAGTTTTGCATTTTACACTCAAAAGTAGAAAAAGATAACATAGTCTGTTCACAGAAAGTTCATATACACAAAAACACTAGACAACAATACTGTGTTGTGAATGCACAATATAAACAAAATACTGTGTTGTGAATGCACAATATAACCAACATGAATATAAAACATTCAATCAAATGTGCTGGCACACATTTCTAACTGGACAACAAAATATAAACATTCAATTAAATGTGCTGACACATATTTCTAAATTCTTATATGCATCAAGAGTTCAATAAAGGAAAAATGAAACACAGGGAACACTTTGATGTCTATTACACGGGACCTTTCTTCTATGTATAGACTGGAACATTAATTCATAATTCCTCCGTGTTTCTGTCGTATGTACTCATAAACCAACGCGTTTCGAGTCTCTGATATCTAATAAATGGACTCTCATCAGGGCTCTTGAATTTAGCAGCACTGTGGGTTTCTATAATATAAAATGTGTGAAAAAAAACGGATTACTAAAGCTCCTTTCTCATATGTTGCCTTTCTCTCTAGTTCTAAAAAATCGGTAATGGTACCTTTATAGCAGTGGATTTCTTTATCAGCTCGGATGTCTGTTATCTTGAACTCCAGCCGGAGTACTTCACTACATATGTCTCAAGCATCCTGTTTTTGAAAAAGGGGGTTCTGTTTTGAAAAAAATATAGTGGGTCATTGCTGGTACCGAATCTCATTGGGACCTATTTCTCTAAAAATCCTTTAACAACTTATGACATACCTGAATGTTGTGTTCTTTTCTCAATTCAGTGCTTTAAGCTGGATTCTATTTTCGAGGACTCTTGGTATTCTGAAATGATTTTTACGCTTAATTAACCAAAAACGTTTCTTTTTTCATTTAAATATACCAAACAATTCGAGTTGTATGCATACCTTCCACGTGTTGCATTTACTAACACGTCCTCCTTTTAATTATTCTACGCGTTTGTCTGAAATTGAGAAAATAGAAAACGCATTCAGGCTAAAGTTGCAATTTTATTCTGCTGTTTTAAAAGCAGAACTCTAGGGCAGAACGAGTTACCTCTGTTAGTGTTTGCTGGCTCTCATCCCAGTTTCTGAAGTGAAGCAGGCATTTCCAAATGGAGACATCTTGAATAATGGCTTATAGCTAGGGCACATGGGAATTGTGGTTTTTTTGGAGTGACATGAGTCTTTCTAGACTCTCGCGCTTTTGTTCACCAAACCAATGCATTATGGGAGTTGTGGTATTTATATCCTTGTGAGCTCTGTCATATTGTTTAAACCTGCTGTTGCGCTATTAAATTTCAGAATTAAATATGCTTCTTTGCGTAATAGCAGGTTTTCAATGTCAATCAATGTCTTTTTGGATTTAAAACTTGCCAAAACTGTCCATTTAAACTCTGTTCTTTATGACCTTTCTCTACGAAATGTTCTACCATTGGTGCGGTCATAACTTCTTTTCTTATTCTCGACCGATGTTGAGTAATTCTTGTGTTTACTTGTTGGTTTGTCTTTCCTATATAGATTTTTTTACAAGGGCAAATTATTGCATAGATGACGTTTCTTGTCTTGCAATTTGTAAAATCAGTGTGTTTCCATCTTATGCTGTTGTGTTCAAACTCCGTGCCTTCAATGGTGTTGCTGCAGGCGATGCAATTACCGCATTTTCTGTGGCCTTCAATGGGTTTTAAGTTCCATTGGGCCAATAAGTCACTTCTTGGTTTTGGTACAAAGGTGTCTGCTCTGATTATTTGTTGACCAATGCTTGGATTTTCTTCCATGCAAAAAGTGGTTTCGGAAAAGGACATTCAAGGTTTTCCAATAAATGCCAACTGTTCAGAATAATTTGTCTGAATTTATTTGTGTCAGGGCCATATGTTGATACACACACCAATCTATCTAGTGCTTTTTCTCTTTTGTTAAGAGGAGGCTTTCTCGAGGTGTAAATCGTGCTCTTTTGGTAGAATGTTTCAACAGCTTTTTAGAATAGCCTCTTTTTGCATCTCTTTGCAGAAAAGCGCTGCATGTTGCTCGAACTCCTGACTTGAAGGAGCAATTTCTTCTGATTCTGAGTAATTGCCCATATGGAAGATTTTCTTTTAAACTTTTTGGATGTGCACTATTATAGTGTAGAATCGTGTTTTTATCTGTCTCCTTCTTATACAGTGATGTGGTCAACTCATGTCCTACTGATTTTACCTCCACATCCAAAAAAGTTAAGTTGGTTGTACTAGATTGTATTGAGAAATTTATGTCTAAATGTCTAGAATTTATCCATTCATGAAAGGACGCCAATTCTGAATGGCTGCCGTGCCACAGGCACCAGACGTCATCAATGTACCGAAACCATTGTAGTATATGTTTTCTGTAAGGATTGTTATTCTCAATAAATTTGTACTCATATTGGGCCATGTAGAGGACCGCCATCTCTGGAGCGAAGGGACAACCCATGGCTGTCCCTTTCACTTGCATATAAAACTGATCTTCGAATTTAAAATAATTTTTCTTCAATGCCAACTCTGCCAGTTGCAGAATAAATGTTGTTCTGCAACTGGCAGAGTTGGCATTGAAGAAAAATTATTTTAAATTCGAAGATCATTTTTATATGCAAGTGAAAGGGACAGCCATGGGTTGTCCCTTCGCTCCAGAGATGGCGGTCCTCTACATGGCCCAATATGAGTACAAATTTATTGAGAATAACAATCCTTACAGAAAACATATACTACAATGGTTTCGGTACATTGATGACGTCTGGTGCCTGTGGCACGGCAGCCATTCAGAATTGGCGTCCTTTCATGAATGGATAAATTCTAGACATTTAGACATAAATTTCTCAATACAATCTAGTACAACCAACTTAACTTTTTTGGATGTGGAGGTAAAATCAGTAGGAAATGAGTTGACCACATCACTGTATAAGAAGGAGACAGATAAAAACACGATTCTACACTATAATAGTGCACATCCAAAAAGTTTAAAAGAAAATCTTCCATATGGGCAATTACTCAGAATCAGAAGAAATTGCTCCTTCAAGTCAGAGTTCGAGCAACATGCAGCGCTTTTCTGCAAAGAGATGCAAAAAAGAGGCTATTCTAAAAAGCTGTTGAAACATTCTACCAAAAGAGCACGATTTACACCTCGAGAAAGCTCCTCTAACAAAAGAGAAAAAGCACTAGATAGATTGGTGTGTGTATCAACATATGGCCCTGACACAAATAAATTCAGACAAATTATTCTGAACAGTTGGCATTTATTGGAGAACCTTGAATGTCCTTTTCCGAAACCACTTTTTGCATGGAAGAAAAATCCAAGCATTGGTCAACAAATAATCAGAGCAGACACTTTGTACCAAAACCAAGAAGTGACTTATTGGCCCAATGGAACTTAAAACCCATTGAAGGCCACAGAAAATGCGGTAATTGCATCGCCTGCAGCAACACCATTGAAGGCACG
Organism: Calotriton arnoldi; assembly: GCA_963921515.1. Classification (NCBI taxonomy): domain Eukaryota; kingdom Metazoa; phylum Chordata; class Amphibia; order Caudata; family Salamandridae; genus Calotriton; species Calotriton arnoldi. The sequence goes on along the minus strand of CAWUFW010011619.1, from coordinate 525,839 downwards.
GAGTTTGTACACAACAGCATAAGATGGAAACACACTGATTTTACAAATTGCAAGACAAGAAACGTCATCTATGCAATAATTTGCCCTTGTAAAAAAATCTATATAGAAAGACAAACCAACAAGCAAACACAAGAATTACTCAACATCGGTCGAGAATAAGAAAGAAGTTATGACCGCACTAATGGTAGAACATTTCGTAGAGAAAGGTCATAAAGAAACAGAGTTTAAATGGACAGTTTTGGCAAGTTTTAAATCCAAAAGACATTGATTGACATTGAAAACCTGCTATTGCGCAAAGAAGCATATTTAATTCTAAAATTTAATAGCGCAACAGCAGGTTTAAACAATATGACAGAGCTCACAAGGATATAAATACCACAACTCCCATAATGCATTGGTTTGGTGAACAAAAGCGCGAGAGTCTAGAAAGACTCATGTCACTCCAAAAAAACCACAATTCCCATGTGCCCTAGCTATAAGCCATTATTCAAGATGTCTCCATTTGGAAATGCCTGCTTCACTTCAGAAACTGGGATGAGAGCCAGCAAACACTAACAGAGGTAACTCGTTCTGCCCTAGAGTTCTGCTTTTAAAACAGCAGAATAAAATTGCAACTTTAGCCTGAATGCGTTTTCTATTTTCTCAATTTCAGACAAACGCGTAGAATAATTAAAAGGAGGATGTGTTAGTAAATGCAACACGTGGAAGGTATGCATACAACTCGAATTGTTTGGTATATTTAAATGAAAAAGAAACGTTTTGGTTAATTAAGCGTAAAAATCATTTCAGAATACCAAGAGTCCTCGAAAATAGAATCCAGCTTAAAGCACTGAATTGAGAAAAGAACACAACATTCAGGTATGTCATAAGTTGTTAAAGGATTTTTAGAGAAATAGGTCCCAATGAGATTCGGTACCAGCAATGACCCACTATATTTTTTCAAAACAGAACCCCTTTTTCAAAAACAGGATGCTTGAGACATATGTAGTGAAGTACTCGGCTGGAGTTCAAGATAACAGACATCCGAGCTGATAAAGAAATCCACTGCTATAAAGGTACCATTACCGATTTTTTAGAACTAGAGAGAAAGGCAACATATGAGAAAGGAGCTTTAGTAATCCGTTTTTTTCACACATTTTATATTATAGAAACCCACAGTGCTGCTAAATTCAAGAGCCCTGATGAGAGTCCATTTATTAGATATCAGAGACTCGAAACGCGTTGGCTTATGAGTACATACGACAGAAACACGGAGGAATTATGAATTAATGTTCCAGTCTATACATAGAAGAAAGGTCCCGTGTAATAGACATCAAAGTGTTCCCTGTGTTTCATTTTTCCTTTATTGAACTCATGATGCATATAAGAATTTAGAAATATGTGTCAGCACATTTAATTGAATGTTTATATTTTGTTGTCCAGTTAGAAATGTGTGCCAGCACATTTGATTGAATGTTTTATATTCATGTTGGTTATATTGTGCATTCACAACACAGTATTTTGTTTATATTGTGCATTCACAACACAGTATTGTTGTCTAATGTTTTTGTGTATATGAACTTTCTGTGAACAGACTATGTTATCTTTTTCTACTTTTGAGTGTAAAATGCAAAACTAAAAAAGTGAAATAAACGGTATAAATAAAGTACCGGTTCAAACAAAAATCAACAGTTTGCTTCAGCGTGAATTAGAATACGCCACTGAAGTTAAACAAGTTCTGGCCTCACCCTTTGCTTAAACGTATATATATGGCCCAGCCAGAACTTGTCTCCTTTGGGCCTGACTCCCCTAGCTAAACCAATAATAGGCATATTGGGCCTGCGCACACAAACAATATATATACAGATCTGGTACCCCGAATCCCCCTCGAGCATATGAGAGTGTCAGCGTAGCCCAACTAATCCTAGCCTGTTTGCCTCCCCAAACCAATTTCAAGAGTTGTGTTTTGATTGTAGAGAAGAATTGCTTGGTTAGGCTAATTGGTACATTACAAAATAGATACAAAAAACGGGGGAGAATGACCATCTTGATTACTGCAATGCGGTCTGCAAGGGACAGTGGGAGGTGGGCCCATTTCTCCACCTGGTTCACTAAAGTGTTGTATGCTCTTCCGTAATTTTCCCTGATGACTATCTCCGGATCTCGATGTACCCAAATCCCTAGATATTTGACAGAGTCCGTTGTCCAAACTAGAGGGTATTCCATCGGGGGAGGGGGCGTGCACATCGTCAGAGGAATTACCACAGATTTTTCCCAATTGATCGTGAGTCCGGAAAAGAGGACAAATCTAATGTATTCACGAAGTACTGAGGAGAGATGAACCTGTGGGTCTCGAATGAACAGGACCATGTCGTCCGCATACATTGAAATACCGACAGGTCGTTGATTGAAATTAAGTGCAGTGTGTCTGTGTCGCTGCCGTATTATACAAGCAAGTGGCTCCATCATGATAGCAAATAGAAGGGGCGAGAGGGGGCACCCTTGACGAGTGCCTCGATCTACACGGAATGGTTCAGAGGTGAGGCCACCCACCCTCACCCTCGCCGATGTGTCATTGTACAGTACCTGCAGCCAACGCAACAGAACATTGGGGAACCCCATTCTCCTCAAGACATGAAACATATAACTCCATTCAATTGAATCAAATGCCTTAGCAGCGTCGAGCATGACCGCTGCTGCCGGGAGATCAGGGTTTAAAATGTGATACATGGCGAATATCGTACGAAGATTATTGGACGTGGAGCGTTCAGGCACAAAGCCGGACTGATCAGGCAAGACCATAGTCAGTAGTAGGGGTTGCAATTTAGTAGCGATAATTTTCGCCAATATTTTTGCGTCTAAGTTAATTAGTGACAGAGGGCGATATGATTCACATAGTGTAGGTGCCTTGTCCTTTTTGAGAAGAGTAATAATGAGAGCTTGTCTGAGGGATGGAGGTAGAATACCAGAGTCGTGAGCCTCTGCATACACTTCTAGCAAATAAGGGATAAGAAGGTCCGCATATCGTTTATAAAATTCCGCTGTAAGCCCGTCAGGTCCCGGGGCTTTGTTATTGGGCAAAGACATAATCGCCTCTTTAACATCAGACTCAGCTATAGGCTGACTGAGGTACTCCCGATGCCCATCCGACAGCCACACACAGGCATCCCCCCCGTGTAGTGTATAGATCTCTATAGAAGCCTCTAAACTGCTCTACTATTTCTTGTGGCTTATAGTGGTCGACTCCCTGAGCATCCACTATTTTAGTAATGTGGTGATGATCGGACCTAAAGCGTAGCGTGGCAGCGAGCTTCCTACCAGGTCGCCCCGCTTCTCCGTAAGCCCTAGCCACATGTCGACGTGTGAAGTAGCGTGCTTCTGATTCAGCCAGCGTGTCATACTCCATTAGTAAATCCTGGACTCTGGCAAAGGGGGGTTTCCGACGGGTTAGCTAAGTACTGTGTTTCTAGCTTGGTTAACAATTGCTCAGTCTTGGAGAGCTGACCCCTGATGTCCTTCAAAATGCCCGATGTAGTGCTAATGCAGACCCCCCATATTGTGACCTTGAATGCCTCCCATAGTATGGCGGAACTCTCCACCGATCCCACATTTAATTCAAAGTACTGTATCATTGCCTGCCTAATAGTGTCCTCATATACAGGATCAAGTAGGGCCTCTGCGCGAAAGCGCCATGTGAAGGGGTGATGTATGTTTGCAGGGATTTGGATGCCCAGCAATATCGGATTATGATCTGATAGGGTGCGCGGAAGGTTGTGTATATGTGTTACCCATCCTTTGGCCTCCTCATTTAATAACCAATAGTCTAATCTCGACCAACTATTGTAAGCCGGAGTGATGTGTGTGCCTACTTTAGCATCAGCATTGCGGAGTCGCCATACATCGACAAGTCCCATTTCCGACATAGCGTCTCGAACACACTGTGCTACCCTGACAGTTCGCACACCATGTGGGTTGGATTTATCCAGACTCGGATCAAGATGTGTGTTGAAATCGTCCCCCCAAAGGACTGCCGTCTCCGGCCATGTGCGCAATACGTCTAGCAACTGCATGAAAGCTTGTGGATCATCCACCACCGGTCCGTATATGTTAATGAATGTTACTAATGTATTACCTAGTTTGCCCTGTGCCATAGCCCAGCGCCCCTCGCTCTCAGTGTGTGATAATATAGGGAGGAAAGGTATACCTCTTTTAATCAAAATAAGGACACCCCTTGCGTAGGTGGAGAACGACGACGCTATCTTGTATCCCGCCCATTTGTGTGCAATGTTCTCTTCCTTCTGTTTGCTCAAGTGTGTTTCCTGCAATAAAGCGATTTGAACTTTATGCCGTTCAAGATATGCCATCACTTGACGAATCTTTTTGGGAGTGTTGAGTCCGCGGACATTCCATGTTATGCAATTATACCGCTCACCCGACCTTTCTATTGTAATGTTTGAGTATTTTCTGAGTAGATATCATTCTATATTCCAACAAAGTCATAACCAGACCCGCATCCATGCCTGACCTATCGATCACATCAAAGAAAGCAGTTCCATACCGTAAACTCCCCCCGCCCCCCACCCACTTTGGCAATCCCAATTCGCCAAAGCCATGACCCCCGATGATAAACAACCCCAACAAAGAACATAATACAGCATTTGCGTGGTGGGGTAAACCCATAGGGGGGACGTAGTGGCACCTACCACTCCCAGTTGTAGTAGGGAGGGGGCCGCCTCGAACGAATGTAGGCCACTGCCTGTGACCTGCCAGCAATTGAAAGGGATGATCATTATTCAATACTTTGTAAGAGACGTGAGCAGATAAGAACGCCCACCCTCGCCTGGACAGAGGCTGTAATATCGGGGTAGAATGACAGTTCATTTCCCTGGTGGTTAATAGCTCCTTTCTGCCGGGCTATTCGCAGCACTGTGTCACGGTCCCTGAAGTTTAGTAGCCATGCGATGATGGGCCTAGGAGGAGCCCCGGGAGGCGGACGGGCCGCAAGAGATCTGTGGGCGCATTCAACAACCAGCATATTCGAAAGGTTTTCAGCACCGCAAATGTCACGAAACAGGGCCTCAACGTATTCCTCCAACCACCCCACATTCGTTGATTCCGGTAAACCCAAAATGCGCACATTATTGCGCCTTGAGCGCGCTTCAATGTCCTCATTTTTATCCCTGATGAGCGCCAAAATCTTTTCAATGTCTGAGGTCTTGGCTGCTACTTGTTGTAGTCCATCTTCAGTATCAGATATCCGCTGTTCCGCTTCGCCCAGCCTTATCGTCTGCTTATCTAATTTAGACGACATGTGGTCCATGCGGCCATTTAGCGCTTCTATTTTTCCGTCTATGGATTGTAAGCTGGCTTGGATCGCAGCCAGCGTCTTCTCCAGTGCTGTTGGAGCCTGTGCCGCAGAGTCCAGCTCCGAGTGAGACGCAGCATTCTGCGCCGATTTACCACTTTTGCGCAGTTCAAAGTTGAGACGGGGCTGTTTTTTTTCCGGCTTGCCCACCCATGATATCAGAGTCGGGCCTGCAACAGCTCGGTTATTGCGTGTCTTCCGGCCAGATAGTTTATAGCCATGCACCCCTTTCTCAGATGCTAATACACATGCCCCGCAGAATTTGTAGGACGAAGCAAAGGGAGCGCCCAGCACACTCCTAATAGCAGCCAGCGGCCATTTTGTGCAGTGAGGCCTATCCTACAGTTCAAAGCCGGGCGCTCGCGTAGCACTCACAGCCTCAGAGCGGGCCGAGCTCCACACCCACGTCCCCGGGGGTTGTGCGACTGTCGCCGAACCTAGCAAATGACATGCAGGCAATGCGCCGGTCACCCGCTTCGGTGGTTTCTGCTTCAGGGGACTGATACGCCGCTCCCCAGCTCTCCAGCGATGGTACCGGACTCTGCAGCTCGCTCGCGGCCGCGTCTAAAGCCGTGCAGCCGCCATCACGTAGTCCGGCGCTCACACCAGAAGGACGCAGCGCGGGTTCCCCAGGCGCCTCACACCAGCTCGGACCTCACCGGATGGTAGCCCAGCACTCTGGCATACTCTCAAGTCTCACTGGAATCGCGGGCGGCCACAGCAGAGCAGGATAATGGAAAGGATAATGTTGGCAGCCGGCAGAGCTACACTACTGTGCGGCCATCTTGCCGCGCGCCAAGCCACGCCCCCCATGGTGAAAAAGGTTGCTATTTTGTGATAAGAAAATAAAAATATAAAATATGAACAATAACCAGAGATCGCAGCTATTTGGAACAGTTTGTTCAGTATAATGTTTGGTTGAATTAACTTTGTCAGATTTCTATGGCATTCCAACAGTAAAAATAATTCTGTTGTTGACTAAATAATAAGTACAATTTATCTCTCATAGGCCATTTATTTTTCACAATTTTATTAGCCTAGGCCTTAGAGGGTTACTAGACTTCCCCCCTTTATATATGGTAGAACTTCGAAAAATGCATGGATGGTTTTATCAAGCATAGGAGTGAATGCTTGCTTTTTGTAGCTCTTCTAATTCAAATTATTCCAAACTATATCACGTTTTAGGTTAGTTTTTGATGCACATTGGTGCCTCAAATAAGTGGTTCCATCTATCATCCTGAAAATGACCAAAGCAAATAATATACATTGAGGGTTAAAACGCCTACAGTTTAAGACCAACGTATTGTGATTTGCCATGATCTATTGTTCCTATCCACCACTGTTGGCTACCACAGAATATGTGCATAAAGTGTGATATTTTTTTTATTTGTCGAGATTTTGATTTCGTTGGCCACTGTACTGTCTACACTTAACGTTTTCACTGTCTTTACTTTATATCATCCTGCAACCCTACAGTCTCTGCCCCCAGTGCTGCCTACCTTGGGATTTCAAGCCCAACAGTACAGATGAAAGATGCAATCATTATCCTCACTTCTTTGCCCTCTTGTCCGGAGAGCCTAACACAGAGGTGGAAGAGTGGTGCTGTTAGGGCCTCCTCCTCAAGTCATCTGGCATTCCCATGATATTTAGGAACCAAATCTACCTGAATTAAGGCAAGTGCACTCTGCATGTGCTCACTCAAACCGAGCCACTCATTGTAGGTCGGCCTCTGATGATCATAAGAAGGATGGCTGCTTCCCACCTACATGGATAAAAAGAAGTGTGCAGCCTGCTATGTGTGTTTATTTATGTATATATATGTGAATGTGTGCACATGGGCGTGTGTTCGTGTGTGGAGGGGTAAGCATAAGGGGAGAGGCAGCAGGTCACTGTGAACAATTGTAAGTATAAGTTGTTGGGGCTGGAAATCAAGAGGGACATGGAGGAGAGTGGTAGGACACCAAGTATTATATTATTGTTAGTGGGTCACAAAGGAGGTGGTGGAGAATGGTAGAAAAGCAGGTACAATGCTCCATGACACTGCTCCACGATCTCTGCACATCAGACTAATTAACCCATTAACTGCTGCCCTTAAGTCATTTTATGGCTATTTTAGGTACTTTCCGCTTAAGGCTCCATATTTTATTTTTGACATAAAGTATCCACTCCAAATTTCTGTACTCTTGTTCCAACATCCAGGGGATTTTAAAGGTGCCCAGAGTTTGTGGATTCCTCTGGAGAGGACTTAGAAAATAGGCAAAATATAGCTACATTTTGAGTTTTTGGGGGGAAAAATAGTGGGGGAAAAAGTGCTCAGGATAAAAGTGTCTGTTTTTTTCCTAAAATGGCATCAGCGAATGATTTGCTGTGCTACAGTCACCATCTTCCCATCTTTCAGGAACATGCAGAGCTGAATAAAAAAAGCATTTTTTACCACAGTTTTGGCAGTTTTCAAAGATGTAGCCCATTTTTCCTATTTTTTGTGCTCTCAACCTACTTCCAGATTGTGGTGAAAACCAGTGTAAAACCCATAAGTGATCCAGAAAAGCTGTACATTGCTAAAAAAATAAACAAAATTCTGAATTCAGCAAGGGGTCAATTGTGTAGATCCCTTAAGATGTTCCCAAAGAAGCTAACTGTTGAAATAAAAATAAATATTTAAAATGGGTAGGAAAAAACGTCCATTCGTGACAACGTTTTAATCTGTAACTATTTTGTCAATCTACCATTACCTCTAGACCCTACTAGTTGTGGGGATATATAAGGTTTGTAGGTTGTCCAGGAATCCAAGGTACCCTGAGCAAACAGCTAAGCTGCACTGCACAATGGTTTGTCATTGTGTATGGAGTATAGACCAATTCATATGATGAAATATGTAGAGTGAAAAATGGGTATGTTTGAGGTTTGCAGGGTATTATGGGTAAACAAACTTGTGGAATCGATGCAAGGCACACCACCCTGGAATCCTCTGGTTGTCTAGTTTTCAAAAATGTCTTTGGTTGCTAGGTATCCATGAATGACGGCTGAGCACAGCCCCAATTCCAGCAGCTACCCCTATCGCTGATCTCTACACGTAGCCCTTAAGGGCCTTTTGTGTCATGATCCCTTGGCCCACCCATGCAGGAGACATGTGGGAACTCAACATGGTAGGAAATTTGTGATTCCAGATGTTTTCCACACAGAAATGTGAGGAAAATGTGTTTTTTTACTCAAAGTTTGAGGTTTGCAGGGCATTGTGGGTAAGAAAATGTAGTGGGGTCCACGCGAAGCACACCACACTGAACTCCCCCGGGTTTCTATTTTTCAGAACTGTCTGGGTCTGGTAGGTCTTCCCAGCTGGGAGCCTAACCAAGCCCAAAAAGTAAAGTCATTCACCATTGCAGGTGTGACGATATTGGGAGTTAGCCACATATGTAAAAACAGCATCCAAATTAATCAAATGTCCTCTCACTTGCCATTGGAAAGGGGATTCTTTAGTCCACAGAGGAGCAGAAAGACTGACGCTTTAGGGGTGAGGGTGGGGCCTGATGTTAGGACGGGCCAGACCCACTCCAAAATGTATTCCTGCCATACAATGGACTTTTTGCCTCTCCTGGGGCAAAAGGGGGGCAACCCTTCTGTCTGCCTCGTGGGAAGGGGGCAAAAAGACTGGTTTGTAACTTTTGGGGTGGAGGTGTGGCCAATGCCAGAGTGCAAGGCTCGCAGCTCTTTCATTTGCCCCAAAGGCGAGATCCCTGGTGTCAGATAGACTTTTTACCCTCCCCCCAAGGGGCAGATTTGGGGCACCCTCCCCAATTAGGACAAACCTACCTACCCCCAGAGGGGCAGAAAAACACTATTGCCCCTTTTGGGGCAGGGGTATTGCTAGATTCCAGGGTAGGCCACCTCCTTCTTTTATTTGTTTTGGTGCTGTTTTGGAATCCTGGTGTTCAGGGAGCTTTCTGCCCCGGGGGCAGATTGGGGTGAAGATCCCTATCTACCCCCCAGGAGAGAACAGGTCCATGCCCAGGGGGGCCTTCCCCACCCCAAACAAATATTGTATAAATGCAGTCCCTGGTGTCTAGTGGACTTTCTGCCCCCCCCCCGATTAAGGCAGATTGGGGTAACCGTCCAAATCCCCCTAGGGGGGCAGAAAGACTGTCAGCATATTTTTCTAGGGGTCGGGCATGGCCATGCCCATGGTGGGCAGTTCCCACCTGTATTTTATTTTTAAAAAATGTCCTAGGTGTCTAGTGGGCTTTCTGCACCTCGGGGGAGAGACTGGGGGTAATCACCCCGTCTGCCCCCCAGAAGGGGCAGAAAGACTGTCAGCATAGTTTTTTGATGCGGTGGTGGCATAGCAACGCCCATGATGGACAGCCCCCACCCCTGTGTTTTTTTTTATATATCCCTGGTGTCTAGTGGGCTTTCTGCCCCCCTGGGAGGGCTGTTGGGGGGTAATTACTTCCATATGCCCCCCCAGGGGGGCAGAAAGACTGATACAGTATTGGGATGGAGGCCTCCAAGAGGACTTCAACCTTATTTTTTTTATATGTCCCCGGTGTCTAGTGGGCTTTCTGCCACCTGGGGGGGGGCAGAATGGAGATAATCACCCCATCTGCATCCCCAGGATGGCAGAAAGACTGCCTGCATATTTTGTTGGGGGTGAGGGCATGGCCGTGCCCATGATGGGTAGCCCTCACCCCTATATTTTTTTACAATTAAGATCTGGTGTCTAAATGCTTTCTGCCCCCCTGGGGGACAGATTGGGTGTAATTACTCCCATCTGCCCCCCGTGGGGCAGAAAGACTGATACACTGTAGCAATGGAGGCGCACAAACCTTCTCCCAATAGCCCTGGTGTCTGGCGTCTATGGCGATCTACAAGCAGGGATCCACTGGGTAGAGATATTATTTGAAATGGGAGATTCTCTCCTTTTCAATGATACTTCTTCCACCCTAGTCAGTGCTCGGGTGCTGAGATATGGCACTGATGCAGTGAAAGTAAAACACGAATATCTGCTTGTTTTACTTTCATTTTAGTGTAATAACATCAGTGCCCCCAGCGTGCTGATCGCCATTACATACAAATAAAAAAAGACTTAGGCTGCTCTGGAAGCTCTTCCTGAGCAGCCCGAGTTTAAAATTGAATAAAGGAATCCCTCTGGTGATCTGCACCAGAGAGGCCTTTACATGCCTCAAGAGTGTCTGCCAGTGGCGGACACATACACTGGGGAGGTAGTGAGGGCGTCAGCCATTTACCGACACCCATTCTTAAGGGGTTAAGGCAGTTCAGATGTGATGCCATTAACAATTAAATTGTTCACAATAAACCATTTCTCAAAGATGTCTTTCTAAACCCAATGATCACAAAAACCACTGATCCATTACAAACAACCCATTTACAGACAACTCATAGAGAGAGAAAGCAGTGTTTGACTAACTGGGAAACGTACAAACTGCTTGATGGTGCTCAAGAATGATTTCAGCCCTACAGCAACACTGAATCAGCCCTAATAACTACACATGAGACGACATTAAGAAATAGGCTGATAAAAACATATCTTCATTACTTATCCTCTTGCATCTCTCTGTGGCTTTTGATACTGTTGTTAATATTGTTAAAAAAAATTAAAGAAATGGGCCTTACCAGTAGACCTGCCTTCCTATCAAACAGATCCGAAATAGCACCCTGGAAGTTTCCCAACAAAAATACAGACACTCATGAGTGAAGCACTTCAATACTATCCATTCTTCCACTCTTTTCAATATATGCCTAAAACCCTTAGCTTCTCTGATTATATCATTCATCAACTCATGCTACACCTAAGCATTGATACACAAATTACAAATTGACAAAAACACATGTCTGTCCATACAATACTGTCAGATTGCCTGAAAGAAATTGATGGATGGTAGCCAACCACCTAAATCTGAAACAAGACAAAACATAAAGCAAGCAGTTTAGCAACTTATCTCTAGTAACACTCTGGCACACTAGAGGTCATTCTTGGCATATGTCATCCATGGTACTTGGAAGTAGTCACTGGCAAAATCCTGGCACTGGTAACCTTATTGTAATTTTTGCATAAAGGGGCACCAAAGATATATGACAAAATGACGGCATTAACAGACTTTTAGGTAATTTTTGACAATGTGTCATCCATTGGGTATGGATGCAGCCAATGGCAGACTTCTGGCACTGGCATATATTGTGTGTAATTCATGGCTTAAGAGGGCACTGGAGGATATGCTGGGAAGGCATTCATTACAAAGTGTTAGCCCAAGCACAACAGAGTTAATTAATGAACCCCCTGCTTGTTTTGAAAAAAATGGGATCCACGACTGGGGAGCATCAGGCTTTGTTAGCTTGGTGCAGCATGAAAGTGCTTTAATATTTAGTGAGTGCCCTTTCAGGGACTATGGTTGTTGAGCAATGTAGGTGAAAATTGTGCTTTAAAATACACTGTTTGACCCCATTTATTTCAACATTTTCTTTGTAGAAGAACCGTTGCTTCGCTTGCTAGCTGGAATTCCTTGCACCTCACCACTTTAAAAAATCAACAGCCGTCACTGGTCTTCATCTCTGTCAAGAGAGCATTACGATTGTACTCTGAACAATACAAAACACAAACAAATACAGTGCAAACAGACAACTTTGACATCAATAAGTGAGAAAGCCTTAAGAGCAAAGTACACCCAGATTCAGAAAGCACAATGGTCAGTGGCGTAGCTAGGCACTCTGCCGCCCGTGGCGGTCCCTGCCTTTTGCCGCTGCGCTGAGGGGGGGGGGGTGCTGGCGATGATTTTTGCGGCCGCCGCCGCCCCCGAAACTCGTGCCGCCCGGGGCGCACCGCCCCCTCCGCCCCCCCTTGCTACGCCAGTGACAATGGTACCATGCAATGGGTGGAAATGTTCTGTGCAATTTACATAGCATAATGTAACTTTGAGGATGCCTTCATCATATACACCTTGGAGTTCCTAGGGAGCCAGAAGTAACTCTTGCTTTGCTCTTGTTGGGGATGATGTACTATTATTCCCTTTGCAAAAACTGGTTGCAAATTGTGCACCGACTTTTTGAAAATTGATAGGTTTTTGCGAACCGACCTATGCACTAATAGGTCAGTTTGCAAAATCCCAAATTGCAGTGGTCGCAGAATGACCTGTCTAATTAATATTCATTAGGCAGGTAGCAATTTGTGACCCACTGTGATTGGCTGCAATCAGATGGATGGTGGCATACAACGGACAACAGATCCCATCCCTGTGATTGTATTCCAAGATGGTAAATATTTTTTATAAGCAGCCTGTATTCCTTAAAAAAAATTGGCTATCACCTCAGCTCGGATGCTGGCAACTCATCAGTGTTTGGTGACCATAAACCTTTGGTACATTCCGTTCGAATTTGGAACTAGGAGGTGGATGCCTCTTTTCTACCCACACCTATTTGAAATTTGGTAAGGGTTGCAAAAGTCCTTTTATCTTGCCAACTCATATAAAGGCTGTTGTATATAAAGAAAAGACCTTTCATGGTCACCAATGCAGTGATTTTGTGAATCGCAGGGTTTGTAATTCCAAAAGGGCTTCTTTGTACATAAGGCCCGTTATCCTTGGTAATTTCAGGAGCCCAGCCAGAACAAAACACCCCCTTGGTCAATGGTGATTTGTACATAAGTCTATGGGGCCGATTACGATGTCGGTCGGAAAGCATTCCGACCGACTCGGTTTCGGAATGCTTTCCGACCGACTCGGGTGCGGGGAATCCGACTGACCTATTACGATGGGAGCCTGTTTTCCGACCGACAACACAGGCTCCCATTGAAAAAAGGGGTTGCCCCTGAAAACCTTGCACCCTGTGGTGGGCACCCCATGGTGCCTGCCACACTGTGCATGGTTGGAAAGAGGAGTCCCAGGGGTACCCCCGCAGGGCCCATTCAGAGACCTCCGGGTGAAGGGGGGCCCACTACGGGCCCCCAAAGTCAGTCTCCGACAGCCTTTTTATGTCAGACAGACCAACTCGGAAAGGCTGTCGGAATCCGACATCGTAATCGCTCGGTCGGAAACGTGGTCCGTAGAGAAGCACGAGTCAGCTCCAACTGACTCGGTGTCTCCAAATGCCGTTCGGACGCGAGTCGGAACCGAGTCAGACAGTCCGAAAGGTTTCCAACCATCATAATCGGTCGGTCGGAAATGTTTCCGAGCCAGTCGGAAACAAGGCTTCCGACACGGATTTTGACTAACCGAATGCCGTTCGGAGCCTTTCCGACCAACATTGTAATCGGCCCCTATGTGTTGTACAGTTCTTTTTTCATTCCTAGTTGTGCATGATTTTGACTATTTTGCTTTATTGTCTCTAATATGTTTAGATTGAATTCAAGAATGTTTATGTTCTAGTGAGTAGAAAAACAGAGTGCACTTTCAACTGTGCACATGATTCTGCTGTGTTAGCTTTTATTGTACCTCACTCTTTCAATGGCAATTTCTTAAGGTATGCTTGCCGTCTTATATTTGAATATCTCTATGCCTAGTCTGTCATTACATTCTATTAGTCTAGAGTGGCATTCAGGTTTTCACTTTTAAAAACATTATGGTACTCCTAAATGTGACAGGGGTCACAAATGCAAATACAGATAATTTACCTTTTGGTAAGAAACTAGTAGTTGCATATAATGTGTTATATATTATACATAAGATGTGCTAACGTAAGTTCGTGGAGTAAAGGTAAATAGGAGGAGCACATGGGAGCGTATGAGAATGGTATTGGTTGCTTTAAAAGTTTTTGCTGTCTTCAGCCTAATCAATCTGGCATCCAGTCAAGCAACAGTAGCAGTAAGATGGCTATCATTCAGGCGGTGATTAGTGGGCTCTCAGGCATCTTTTCTCATGATCACTCATGGCCGAAGCCCTCCTTTTTAGGTCTCGCCTAGCGACGCAGCGAAGCTGCTCGCTAGCGAGATCTATTGTCGTCGACTTGAGTTTGGAAGGGGGACAGGAGATGTGCACTTTCCCAGACAGCCGATGTGCACGCTCACGGCGTGTCTTTCAGCTTCGCCCGGACAGCCGATGTGCGCGCTCACAAGTACGGACTACGGAGACATCATTGAAGGTCTGGGACTGAAGGACGAGAGCCTCAGAGTTCACAGGTATGGAGACAGTGTGGAAACTACGGGAACCGGTGAATCGGGGCAGTCCTCAGAGTTCTGAGGTCTCTCGAGCTGGTGATTGGGAGACGGGTATTGAGATGCACCGTGGAGACAGAAAGAAACTCCTCCCAAAGAGCAGGGAGACAGCGCCTGCAGGGTTCCCTGTTTTAGGAGGGTGCGCACACCCTGAGGGAGAGGGGAAACGTTGCTGGTTAACTTTAAGGCAGTAACTTGACTATCTTGTGGTAATCCCCTGCGATCAGCAATTCACAGAGCTACGTTCTTTTCATGGGCATTGTCAAACCAGCAGATAAGCAGCGTCCTGGCATGTTTTACACCATATACTCGCAGAAATAATGCCAACATGCAAATAGCGTAGCTGGTACACAGCGGCCTGCCCATACTGTCACCCGCGCTGCTGTACTAGTTGGTGACATTAGCAGTGACGTGCCGCAAGGAGGCGCTCTACTGTTGTCTCCTGCTTTGAAGCTTGGCTTTAAATACACTGCTTAATGTATGCAAATTACCAGCTACAAACAAAGCACGGCTTGCTGGAAAGCGTGCCCATGGTTTACAGGGAAAATATTTATTATCCTCAAAAATGAGAATTCGTTTTTTGCTCTCTTGAGAAATTATGCTTCGAGCTTCCAAACGCAGGGAGTAAAACATTCCCAAATCAAAACACTCTCTGGCGCTCTGGGTATAAATGTGCCGAGGTGGAAGAGGCACGAGAGGCGAAGCGCGGGACCTTTTTTGTTGGCAGTCTTTGAACTTACTATGAAGCTTGATTTCATGACTTTATTGCCCCACGTCATTTATAAGTTATTACCGGTGGCAGGTCATGAAATAAAGTTCTGAGGCACTGCCATATGCAAATCCTGACTTGGTGAAATATTTAGGCCTTGAAAATAAAAGGGACGTTTGTTAAGAAATAAACCATCTGTGTCACAAACATCCATTTTCATTGAATAGTTCTCGCGATATTTCTAAAGTCCCTTAAAGGCACACCCTATCCTCCTTTCCATTTAACGGATAACAGTAGAAGTCCTGAACTTAAGCAAAATCTTTATACCCTACGAAGGTGCAGCAGGACGCACTCCAGGTTCAGAAATGTAGGGCAGAAAGTGGGTAGGTGTTAAGTAGGGAGCAGGAGGAGTAAATTCAATGTGAAATTCAAAAAGGGCAGACTAGCCTCAGAAACATAAACGCAGCAGAATAGCTGTAAAATAATGTTGAATTCAATTAATGTAAAATACATTAAACACAGCGTTAAACACCTATCTGAAGCCCTGTAAACTCGTTGGTACCACTATGCTGCGTGATACAAACTTTAACATAGCACAAAGCGGTAAGATAGCACGCAGGGTCATCCACAGATGACCCTCCGGGGTCAAACCTACATCCACCAACACATATGTCAGGAAAATCCCTAAAGGGGCTGTAACTGGCAGATGCATGCAACATTAAACTCTTCTTATATAAGAGGTGACTCTTTACATGATTCAGATTAACGCTAAAAGAATTATTACTGCAAAATAAAAACCAAGTACACGAGTTGAACCATTTATTTGTTGAATAGTACACATTAAGGTTATCTGGCCTGTATAGTGTGTGTATGTTTAAAGGAAAGAAGGAGTGCAACTTTCTGCTTACGGAGAAAAGAACCCAGTGCTGATTTGCTAGTTTATTTATGATATAGAAAGTAAAGAGACTCATTGCAACTATCAAATTAGAGAGTCAAATTAAAATTTGAATAGATTTTTTCCTCGTTATACTGTTGATTTTACACAGGCAAGGTAAAGTTTCTGATTAGCGCTGACCCTAAACTTTTCCTGACATTTTAAATTTGATTCTAAGCTCCCTACCAAGCGAAACTCTTTCCTTGTTGACACAGCTCTTACTTTGGCAATACCTCATAGCAACAAACTCACTTTCTTATAGAAAAGTTACTCTGAATTAGCAGGTTCTTGATATAACTCTTTGGAAATTAATTACAGAAGAGGTTGCTCTAAAGAAAATCGCAGCACGCTCACTAAAATAAGCCAGCATCTGCTTTGAAGTGACACCATGAGAAGATCGAATGCATTTTTTAAATGCTGTGAGATTTCACTCCCCGCAATGGGATACAAATAATACTCCATCCTTGGCTCAGGAGTGAGATTTACACAATCCAGAAATGCCTGTTTAATTTCAGACATGGTACAGCCCAGCCCATAGGTATATTATTCTGTTTTGGCTGACGCAGAGTCCCCATATTTAACTGTCTATAGCAAGATCAGTATAGGCCAGATGGGGAAAGGGGGTGGGGTTGATAACAGATGACATACCACTCATCCATAACAGAAACACACTACACAATAATAGTTTAAGAAGATTCAACCTGTTTTAATTAAGTTATGTACAGTAATGTATCCTCACATAGTCTTTGTTGATGGCGAAGATCGCTCAGTCATGTATCAGATTTTATATACTTTGGTGGCCCAGTGCGCTTGGGTTCAGGTTGTATCTACCTGTTTGAACTGTGCCCAATGTTAATTTAAGAATCTTACTCGTATCGTTGCCCTTTATTGCTCTTTTGAACTTTCTTTTCAAAATCCTGAAATATATTCGTCACTACTTGTACTTCTTTGAGCCATCCTCACTCCTTTCCCTATCCGTTCCATTTTGAGTCTCACACTCTTTACACACTTTTGTCCCATGAATCTCCAACTCCCTTCACCATGCATGGTGACAAGTACAACACTTTCCCCCTATCACTCATGCTTTTAACCTCTTGGAACACCTTTCTAATCTGTATTATGTTCGTTTCTCACACTTCGTTGGTTTTTCTTCAATCTCCACACTGTGTCCTTTACAGGAAAAGCCACTTCCTCCCCTCCTCAGTATCTTTTTTTGATATTCTTCAGGGCATTTTTGTTTTAGTCATTTCTCTTTTCTTGTCGCTTAAACTCTGATGCCTTTGGTTTCTTCTATTTAAAATATTGCTCCTTTTCCAGTACCCCCAATGCCACATGACAATGCCTTTTATTTATGATTTAATTATCAAAACATATAAATAAAAGACATTGTCATTTACAGTGCCAATAGCTTAAACTCTCGCAAATGCGAGACCTATTGCATTGCAAATGCTTGTTTATCTTTGGGTCTGTCCCAGAATGATGATTTTGTTCTTTTTTGTCCACTAGGAGTGTACAGAATGGAACTTCCTACTCAGGCATACTTCTTATGCCCTGTGTTGCTCCTTGTGGTTCTATTTAGTTGCTTAATGTTTAATGTCAAAATGGAGACCTGGTGTTTGGTTTCTGTTTCGGTGTACACCAGTAGTCCTAACACTGACATGATGGCCACGGATAACCGAATGTTCATGGACTCAAAGTTAAATCCTTCTAAAACTACATTTTTGCTTTTCATTTCTTCACTGTCATTTACTCTTGTACAATTCTGCCTTTTCCCACTTTCAGCAATGGATATAAGTCCTCACTCTTGTCCCAGTGGCACAGTGGCACAGTCCCAAAGTTTCAATTTTATTCTGCTCCCCATAAGAAATCTCATATCTCTAAAGTATTTCAAGTCTGCGGTTGATATTGGGTTCGACTCCAGCAGATCAAGCCTTTCACTTCTCTTTCTAATTAAGTTTGGCCCAACAGAAAAGCTGGCTGCACAAACCTGTTGTTACCAATGTTTTAAAACACACGTAGAGTGGGCTCTGGCTCCACCCAGAGGATTACGCTCTCACATCCTGCCATTTTGTGTTTGATGTATTATATAACTCCTCCTGTTGAGTGCTTTCATTGCAATGCATGAGGTATTTTAAATCTCAAAACTATGTTGACTCATCACACATTAAATTTGTCTTTCTCATAGATGAAATGCATACAGAAAACAATCACTTTTAGATTTGGCTTGATAGAGCAGCTGTGGGTAAGACGTATTGTTATCAATCTGTTAAAATATAGAGTGAGCGTTGGCTCCACCAAGAAGTACCACTCTCTCATCTCATGCTACTGGCTATTTGGTGGTTCATTCTGCCTTCCATGAAGTGCTTCCACTGGAATGTTTTATATGAAAAGTGCACTTAATCATCAAACTGTTTGTCACATTCAATTCTTCTCCTATATCAATCTATACAGAGAGCAATCCTGTTCTGCTGTATTTACCAGTATTGGGAAAGCCATCTGGGCAGGTCATAATAAGATAAGCCACACTTATGTATGGAATGCATGTCAACATCATTTCTGCATTCCTCTGTTTACATGCGTTGCACATTTAGGCCAGACCTGATGACTTTGCCAATACTTGTTGCTTTGTTTATGCACTGATACAGGTTTTTTGATGTTTTACTTAGGATTCAACATGCAAGGCAGACTTATGACCTTTGCCAATCTTTTATTTTTATTTTTTTACATCTGATGCTTGTCATTTTCAGACTGGACAACACAAATCATTTTAGTTCTGGCCTAGAGTTGCTTTAGCTATCGGCAAGAGCTCATGTCATCACACACAACACAGGCCACACAATACACAACATACACATACTTACAGATAGAGAAAAGGGCTATTGGACAACCTCTTTCAGCTATTGGCTGCTACTGTGCATGTGGCTTTTGAGACTGGCTAGCAGGTCTGTCTTAAAGTGCTGGTATGAATCACCCCATAGAATACTGAGGATGTGAACATTTTTTTGAAAGAGTAGTTTGCACAAGCATTGAAATCACTTTATTTGTTACTTTCTTACTGTTTTTTACCAGGGCCAGCTTCATACTCATACCCACAGTCCCGGATGTGGACATGGTTTTTCTTCACCTTCCCCACCACTGCAAGGCCATATCTGATATCGCTTTGCTCATATTTTGGCTCTGCTAATGCTTGTTGAATTGCAGCATTGGCAAGACCTTAATACAAGAGAGCCAATTTGATGTAAGCGACTGTCATAAAAGAGACCCCTTCTGGTCACAAACAGTCTTGAAAAAAAGGCAGTAGTGCTGGAGGCATGGAGATGGAAGAAGGAGTGCCTCCATCTACCAAATACCAAATACCAGAATTTCAGCTCTTCGTTGCCATCAAGCCCTCGCCTCCAGGACCTTTCAAAACAAATGAATTACGAGCACTGAAAACTAAAACGACAAACTTAAAAGGACATAAAATTTGGAATTTGGAGAAACTGTGTTAGAGAACAATTAAACCAACTGCGAAGACTAGGGCAAAGAAGACAGACAGGATGCTTTAAGAGCTCAATGGTGACATGAAAAAAGTTGTGACTTTTATATAAAGTAATATGAATTCAATTGCAAAGGAGAGTTGTATTTTTTACATTTGTCTGCAATTCATCTTTATTGTGTGAGTCAATTTAGCTATTGTTATTGTTAAAATGTAGTCGTTGTATATCGTGTAGCCACCCATTGGGTTTCCGAGCGCTTGGAGGACAGGTAAGACAGCTAA
Organism: Calotriton arnoldi; assembly: GCA_963921515.1. Lineage (NCBI taxonomy): Eukaryota > Metazoa > Chordata > Amphibia > Caudata > Salamandridae > Calotriton > Calotriton arnoldi. The sequence goes on along the minus strand of CAWUFW010011619.1, from coordinate 505,935 downwards.
GAAGTGAGACCTAAAATAACCAGATTTTTAGCTCCTAGCAGTAAGTGGATAGGGAAGTGCAGCATCTAAGAAGGAGAGCGCTCCATAACTTGGGGCCCAGAAAAGAGAAAGAGCGGCCATTCATCTAGGGGCACCTAACTCTGGGAATTATGAAGATGGAGTGGTTGGTTGAGCGCAGAGTGAGAGGTGGGTGGTAGGGCATGAAACAAAGCGCTTTAAAATGTATACGCTTGTTCACTGTAAGACAGTCAAGGTTATGGAGGAGACCAGAATCAGAACAATGTTTGGGAAGCCCGAACAGGAGTCTGGCAGCAGAGTTCTGGCCCACTTGGAGGCGTCTGATCACGGCCTTGTCTGCCCCTAAATGCTACATGTTGTCGTAATCTAACCTCAATAGTATCATGGCTTGGATGACAGTTCTTTGAGAAAGGAAGTATCCACAAGATCTTTTTGAGCCATTTCATAACGGCGAAGCAAGAGGAAGGTACATTACCTGCCTGTGTTTTCATGGACAGGGTAGAATCCAGCCAGAAGACAGGGTTCTTCACCTTGTTGGTGGGTATGGGAAGAGCTCCCAGCGTGGCAGGCCAGTGATAAGGCTCCCAGCGCTGTTGATTCCATCCCAATACCATAACCTTGGTCTTGTCTCCGTGTAATTTTAGAGTTGGAATTCATCCAGGTGGAGACAAGGCCGAGGCAGGAGTTGAGATCTTCCGAGATAACTTCCCACTCGGAGGACAAAGAGAAAATTATCTGGGTGTCGTCCACGAAAGAGAATATGGCAAGGCCACAGCTTTCCACTAACAGCTTTCCACTATTAGAAAGCATAAGGCTGAGGGCAGATCCCTGCAGGACTCCTGAGATAAGTAAGTGTGAGATAGACACTGCATTCGTCAAGAAGACTTAAAAAGTGCGATCCATAAGAAAAGAGGTCAACCAGGTAAGCGTCATGCCTTGGAGACCCAGTTGTACCAGTCTTTTGGCAAGAATGTCATGAAACACAGTGTCAAAGGCCATGCTGAGATCTAGTAAAATCAGCGCAGATGTGCCACCCATGTCCAGGAGCCATCTTAGGTGTTCTGTGACTCCTAGGAGGGCTGATTCCGTGCTGTGCTTAACTCATTAACATTCTGGGCTTCCACAAATGAGGTGAGTGTGGTGTTGACATGCTTCTTCAGTATCTTGGAGAGGATCTGCAACAGAGAGATGGGTCTAAAGCTGGACCAGTTGGACGGGTCCAGATGGCATTTTTTAACAGGGGAAGCACCATGGCATGCTTTCAGGTTTTGGGTAAATGCCCCTCATATAGGGAAGAGTTTAGGAGATCAACCAGTAGAGGCATGAGATGTGGGCTCAGAGCACTCAGCTTGGCTGGGGGGAGAGGGTCAAGTGGGTAGGCCTGATTTAATAGAATGCAATAGGTCTAGAAGGAGAGAAAAGTCCAGGGGCAGCAAAGATTGTAGTCGAGCAGGTGACTGGCTCGTGACCAAGGGATTTTCTTCCTTGGTGGAAGGAGTAGTGGGATTGGAGTGCAGGCTGGTGCAGCCAGGCTGGGTTGTGCCAGTTCTTTCTGTGGCTAAGGTAAGTTGAATATTTGTCACTTTCTCAAAAAAGAAATCCACCACCTAATACAAAATTAGAACTACATAGATCAGGTATTTCAAAGTTAACAACAGTATAAAATAATAGTTTAGAGTAAATTAGCCCAGGACGCAGTTTTACTACCTGTATCAGCATGTGGATGAAAACCATTGGACGCATGAGCATCTTTCAATAACCTGCTAAATTCAGATGTAGATGCCTTCAGTAATTCTCTTAAAGTATCTATGATTCAGAACACACATGGAGGATTAACGCAATTCCTAAACCTGATTTTGCGCAAGACCGTCTCTGAGTCCTTTAAGATGGCTGCTGATCCATGAAGTAAATAGCACTTAATGAAGTAGTCTGTCTTCTGTGCCTACAGCTGAGAGCCATTAGGCTATGGACAGGTGTAGAGTTGAGAGGTTCAGCATTTTCGTGATTTTTGATGTGTGAAATGTGAATGAGTTGTATAGAAAGTTCTTTTTGCCAATGAGTCACACCGCAGGCAGCATGCTACTCACAGCCTTATCGTAGGAGTGCATCCTTCTAATTGGAAAAGAATAGCGACTGGAATGACGTAATCTTAGGAGGCAGCAAATCACAGTCAACCGTGCCCAAGGCTGTGATCGTTAGGAATTTCCCAGATTTAAAGTGAGTGACTGGAGAGGCCTGAGTAGCAGCTGTTTCGAGAGCCATCCCCGTCTATTCTGGATGGTAGGCGAGGAGTAGAGGGGGTGCTGGGAAGGCCTGCCTCGAAGGAGACTAGTAAAAAGAAGATGCACCAGGGGAAGGTGGGAGCTGCTCTGGAGAAAATGTCTATGAGCTCTGGGAACAAAGTGCCCAAAGTATTAGCAACCGGGAGATGGTGTGGGAGAGAAGCAGGAGGTGGTCCAAGGAGGAGGATGGGAGCTACATGGGTAGTTGAGTGGGTGAGCGCAGTGATGCATACCTAAACAACATTTTGCTTTACATTTCCTTCTTCATATTTTTTGCTTCAAATACATTTTCCAATCCCAGTGTAATGTTTTATGATCTTTGTTTTGCCACCAGAAGAAAAAAGTCACATTTTATCTATTGAAACGTGCATATAAATCCTTCTGGTTAAACTTAGACTTAATCCCCTTACCTGTTCACAATAAAACCCTATTTCATAATTCTTTTATCATATCCATCTTAAAATGTTTCCTTTCTATGTCATGCTGTGGTAAAATACTATGCCACTGAATGTATGGATGATGAGTCTGTCTTTGAAACAAATCTCTCGAGGACAGCTATTGTTTACTGAATTCCTGATACATCAGTCTATAAATGAATGATAATCAAGAAAAGTCTTCTAAAGCAAAAGATAAAACGGATACCTCAGTATCCTCTTCGTACGTGGTACCTTTTAGAGTTAAGTGGATATCTGTGATGGAGAGTGGCTTAGCATATATCCCGTTGGGAAATTGACTTGCTGGGATGGAAGGAACATTGCTTTGCTTGGTGTTGTCCGCATGATATTGGATGTTTTCCCAGCTTATTGATAAAACATTGACCTTGCGTTTGTGGCTTGAGTGGGATATAGCTGGGTCTGTGAAAGGGTTAACTGTAATGTGGCTTTGAAGACACCTCTGCTTTTGTTGCAGCCTGTCGGCTTCCTGTGATGTTGGCCTTGTTGCTTTGGCTTTCATGTGCTTTATAAGAGTAGTTTTCAGTTGGATTGGATCTTTTAGTGATCCGATTAGGAGCCATCCATTTCAAATGGTTTGCTTGCTCTCTGAGCTTTTCGGTGCACAAAGGTGGTGGGATTTTGGTTTGGAGACTAGAAGTGTATTGGGTACACATGTCACCTCACATTGACGTTCATTGCAGTATCGAGTGAGCAGATCAAGTCAAAGATTATTGTATTCCCAATGATAATAATGATGTTTTTTTAGGCTGTCAACGAGGACGTTTTTGAAGAATTTAAAGTTGTGTATTGCAGACTTAGCTTGTTCATTTTGAGTTGGTGGTATGTAATTGGAGATTACTATGGCAAAATGGTCTGTCACCTAAGTTGACACCTGGGAATGGCATGTGAGTGAAGATATCGAGTAGAAGACTGTGTCGAAGATATGCTCTATGTGTGAATTGTTCCATCGATGTGTTGTTTGATGTTCATGCAGTTTTTATATTTTTTTATTTACCGCTCCAAGGTAGGGAACAGTCAATTGACACAGTAAATTATTATGGCAGCCACAACATGATGTATGTGCGCGAATGCATGTTGATGTATGTGCATAAATACATCACCACAGTAGGTCGTGGACTTTTTTTGTCTATGTTATTCAGAATTCGCAATAAGCATATTTTTTCTTAGTGCTGATGCTGCTCAACATCAGCAACAAGCACCAGTAAAGACAAACAGTTGGCTTAACACCGTTCAAGACGAGTCCAAGTGGTTTTGCCAGTGCTTGTTTTGGATCTTCCAGCAAAAATACTGCTAGCAGAAAATATCTACGCCTCTGTGCACTCTCTTCCATTTCACTGCTTGAAAGACCCTTATTAGTGGCAATTTGTGTATCTCACTACCACACTTTGGTTTGCTGCAGGTTTAAAGTTAACAATGCAGTAACCCACTGTTGAGACTAGAAATCCCAAGTTTCAGACATTTGAAGTATTTGGAATTGTCTTTTTCTATGGCGGGACTTTGAATGAGGACCTCTTCTGTGAGTAGGATCCCTTATGTCATTTCTACACCATGGAGAAATTCACATAACTTCTGATGTGTACAGTACACAAAATGCCCAAAAATTACGTCAAAGAACACAGAATTAGACTAAATGCTCTTGCGACACCTTACGTCCAAAATGGACAGAGGACGCAGTTTGCGATTAAAAGAAAAGCACATTATTGCGTGTGACGCAAACATCAGTCGCACACATTTGGTTCATTCATGTTGTTCCCATGCTCCTTTAATAGTTTTTATACGCGTACGAAAGCTTGTACAGTGCTGGCCTGGCACCTCCCATGCAAAATAGACACTAGGTTGGATTTCACTCCAAAAAACTGCACGAAATTGCACGTCGAGTAAACATGCAGCTGCTCACTTTCAGCTCGTTTGCGTTAATCTCGGGCATCCATGATAGTATTTTTACCTGGACAAAATATTGTTTATGTGACTTGGGGTAATGGCATAATTTCATGCATTTCACGAACAATCGTAATGTGAAATGTCAGAAATTACTTGAAATTATGCTGGCGCAAACAAAATTTTGTCTGGGTTTATCCTTTCATTTCTGAAATTGTTAATGGAGATTTAACTTGGCCTGCATTGTTGCTTTTCAGATTTTGTGATGGTTTTCCTGGCTTGTATCCAGTGGGGGCTGGCACGGATCGGGGGTGGTGAGGTGGATGGGGGGTGGGAAAAATGTTTTTACCTCCTGGCCATGTCTTGTCTCTCCTCCGTCGTCTCTCCAGTTGTACCTCCGTTGGGCCAGAACAGGAAGCACCCAGGCTCACCTGACTAATCACAACGCTGCAATGCAGCATTGTGATTGGTCTAAGCACCGTGGTTCGGCGCTCAGCCAGAGGTATGGGAGCCTGGGCATGTGCTCCACCCAGGCTGTAATGCCTGGGTGGAGAACATATAAACTGCTCATGACTGTTTGGCAGGTCTGAGAGAGCCGGCCAAGCAATCATTGCCTACTTACAGAGTGCCCTCCACACCTCCTCCTGCTCTGAGAACAGAGCAGCCCCGCCCGCCCCACAAAGATGCCACAGCAGGAACAAATAAAATAATAACAAGTTATTATCATTTTGTTTTTCCTTTATTTACACTGCTGAAAGCAGTGGGGCGACGCTGCTCCGCCTTGGTGGAGAAGCCGTCACTGCTTGTATCTTCTTATCACATTAGCCCACAGCCTGCTTTTGTTTTAGTGTCATTACAGCACTTGACCCTTACCTCACCTCAACATATTTTCACCCACACCTGTCCTAAATCCCCCATCTCTACAGATTCACCTCAACGTCTCATCTCCACACCTCCCCCTCCTCTCAATCTCACTCAGCCTCTCACCTCCTCACGCCTTTTCCCCCCACTTACCCGTTAGTGTGATGCTGAACACCTTCTAGTGTTCCAGCATGTTCTAGTTCACCAGCTACTCCCTGAGGGATGGCCTTTAACCCACCCCACACCCATCCAACACAGGCGTCACCGGTCAGGCGACCCTGCCAATAAAAGAGCCCGAGTGCGCGTGCTCGTGGCCAGTTCAGTAACTATACCCACTGTGTCTGTGTCACTCATTTTACTAAGTATGTGGGCCTAGAGGCCACAACTTTACATACCCCTCTCCTCCAATTGCTGCTCCCATCATCTCCTCACCTGCCACCTCTTCACCTTTCCCGTATACAGTCAAGACTCAAGACCCACTTGTTCTAACAATGACAGCTGTATTTACCCCCTTCCCTGCACACTACCTGCGTCACAGGCAATAAGCATCACTTGCCTTGAACTTTTTACTTGCCTACTTATGTCTTTTGAATTCTTATTTTATTATTAGCTTTTCATATTGAGCATAGTTGGCAACTCTCGGGCTGGGACTTGATATCTGTTATGCTAGTTTTAAACCCAGTTGACACCGGTCACTGTCTTTGTGAACAATGCTATCAGCCTGACCCTGCAGTCACAATCTATAACTAATTACATGTGTATGTAACAAGAGGAGTAAAAGACAACTGTCTGGGGATGGTTAATTCCGACAGCTGAGATGCCTAAGCTGAAGTGGAAGGGAGGGAGTCTCCTTTGCTGTGAAGCTGAGGCAGGGACAGACAGCAAAACATTGTACCGGGCTACTGGCATTCTGCTCGTTTTTAGGCCAAAACAGCGATATGACCATTTCTTCTAGTTGGACACCTGGGTGAGGGTGCCCTGAGTCAGTCAAATTGAAGAGTAGGTAGGAGAAAATTAACAAGGGACTTCCTGTATGATGTCCTCTGGGGAGACTTGTGATGCTTCATGTCTCTACTATGATCTAATATGATCACCACAACAGACAATGCTTTCCCTCCCTGTGATAACAGCAGCTTGATCAGCAGTTTGTTCCAAGGAGAGTGAGGCGGGGGTAGAAGAACCATGAGCTCAACCCTGATCAAAACCCCCTCTGAAACATGTGGAGGTCATGCTATAAAGGGGCTGACTTTTCAGCGGCCTTGGCAATGGTTTATATTTCTGATCTATATATTACTTTAGTCTGGTTTGGTTGCCATTTTGTAGAGATGTGGATGTCTGCCTTATTTTTCGTGGCCAGTTATTCATACTGGCCAGTCTAGTTTATTTATCCTAGCCTAGTTCTTCATCTCCATTTTATGGAGTCATTTGTCTTCAGCAACTTACTGCACAAGGGTGCACTTGCCATGCATTTTTCTTTTCTTTTCTTTTCTCTCCTTTTCTTATTTATTTTTACTATGTTTATCTCAGCCCATCAATGACTGAATTTCATCTTGACTCACCCTTTGTGCCTCTTTTGCCTCAAACAGGCGTCTTTACCCTTTTGTCATGAGCTACATCCTTAGCTTAGATTCATTCTCTCTACTCTTGATATCTAAGCTGGAATTTGTGGTCATTGCAGCTCCTGAAGGGCTCTCAATTTTGTACGAGTCAGAGTTTATAGATAGAATGATGATGGATTCAACCCAGATCTGTGACTGGGGGTGAGTGTCTGAAAAGTTTCAGCGCTCTGTCCCTCATCTCCTTGTGTTTGCTTTGTTCACCCTAAGTTGGCAGGGTATGCCCAGACGTGGGTCCCTTGCTCACTTTGCCACTGTATTCAAGCTAGCCTGGCTGATGAGGGTTGTTACCCCGAAACCGGTCCCAGGATGCTTGTTTCCGGTCCAGGGAAGACATGGCTTGGCAGTTCGGTCTGGACTGTTCCCATGAGGCACAGGGTCAAGACGGATTTGCATATAGCTGTGTCTGAACTGGGGTGGCGAAATGAGCTAAAGAATGATGATGGATTCAACCCAGATCTGTGACTGGGGGTAAGTGTCTGAAAAGTTTCAGTGCTCCGTCCATCATCTCCTTGTGTTTGCTTTATAGATATTAATCACCTGGAGATCTTGAGAATCATATTTTTTGTGTTTGGTACATGTAGGAAAATGCCTCTTTTTGCATGGTTAACCACATTTTTTCTGGATTGATGCTGCTAGGTTTTTGACTCTGCGCATTGCAACTCTGCTAACCAGGCACCAGTGCGTGGGCTCTGACACCTAAAGCATGTTGAAATTGGCTACACTCCTGTTTGGCATATTTAACTTACCTATAAGTCCATAGTATGTGGTACACAAATTTACCTAGGGCCTGTAAGTTGAATGTCACTAGTGGTCTATAGCGCACCATGTGCCACCACAAATGTGACAATGCAAAGCATTGGGTTGGCAATTTTAAAACTGGCAATATGAACTAGCAAAATAAACCTTTTACCGGGCATAAACCTTACTTTGTTAATACTTATAAGTAACGACTAAGATAGGTCTAAATGCTCATAGGGTTGGGTACGTAGTATTTAAAAAGAATGACATGTGTATTCAATGTTTTACATGTCCTGGCAGTGAAAAACCTCCAAAGTCATTGTTCATTGTGGAAAGGCTGGCTTCCCAATAGGGAAGCAATGGGTTAACTTTTAACACCTTATAATGCTTAACTTAATTTAGGAAGTAGCTAGCAAAATGATTCAAGGACTTATTTTAATAGTTATTTAAAAACCAAGTTAACGGTCAAGTCAGATTTTATATTGCTATTTTTAAAGTGACACTTTTAAGAAGTTGTCATTTTACTGCCTGAGCCTAAAAGTGTGGTTCTGTCAGTGTTCACGGTCACCCAATTGCTACTTGATTAGGCGTGAAGTGGCTCCCAGAACTGACACAAAGGGAGAGGGATTGACCTTCCCCTGACAGGATGGTCATCTGGGATGTGCCCAGAAAATGAATTAGCTTCAATGGATGCCTATGCTATTGGAGGCAGATGTAACTCACGTTTGGGCCTGTCCCTTCTATTGTCCTGCTAACCAGCCAGGCACCAAACCCGGTGAAAGAAGAGCTGCCTCCAGAACCAGTTTTCTTCAGCATTCCGTCCATCATTTGTTCCTTTTGTTGCCCTAAGTGGGAAAGGTATGCCCAGATGTGGGTCCCATGCTCACTGCACCACTGGATTCAAGCTAGCCTGGCTGATGAGGGGTGATGCCTGTAATGTTGCTCTGCAGCAGGGCCTCGATCAGGGCAGCAATAATTGACACTCCACACACTATGCTGGTCGTGTGGGCCGGAAGTCCCGTGCGACCTCCGCCCGTTTATTTAAGCCCTCTGGCCACGCCTGGCCAGAGAGTGATACATTGTGTGCAGGCCCTTCCGGGCCAGGGACTTGGGGGTCATCTCCTCCTGTAGCCACTAGACCGCTACATCCCATCCCAAGTCAGTGTTCAAACAAAATCATAAAACAGTTCAGCATACGAAGTCTGCAAGTCTTTGGTTTGGCCTGGGATTCGGCCTCAGGTTGTATCGGCGTTGATGAGTTTCTTGGCGTCCTCTCGGGTTGGTGTTTCCCCTGGTTTCTAATACAGGGTTCGGATCACCCACCACACCTTGAGTCTGGACTGCCGGGATTCTCGGTTGGTCTTCTTCCAGGCACACGGCCGGGTTTCTGCCTCTAGACTCGCTAGCCTCCTGTGGTTCGGGCAGTTGCACTTCCACGTCCGGTGCTTGTACTTTCTTGAACGAGGATATGTTCCTGGTAATGGTTTCGACTCCTTTCCTTGCGGTGAGGGCAGTCCCACTTAGAGTCACCACGGTCCACAACCCCGGCTCATATGCTGTGCGGAATTTTCCTCCACCGCGGCGGTTCCGTACTAGGACGGTGCATCCTGGCGCTATGACGCGAGTCTTCGCTCTCCTCCGATTGTTAGCCTTCTCATTGGACTTCGTCCGTCGAGCTTGGGTCTGGATTGGGTCGTATGGTTCCGTGTCCAACTGTCAGCTACCGGGATAGTATCTCGCCGGGGCCCAGCGAGCATCAACGACCAGGGCGACCGCTGGGTTGTGCAGTGTGGGGTACTTCGGTACTCTCGTAGGAACTGTTGGAGTGCTATCTCCGGGTCAGATTGCTCCGCCATTGCTATCCGCAGGATCTTGTTCAGAGTTCGCATGAAGCGTTCAGCTTCGCCATTGGCCTGCGGCCATTGTGGAGTGATGCGATGGTGTTTTACTCCTAGTCGTGTTAAGAATTCTTTAAACTCTCCTCCTTGGAACGGGGGTCCGTTGTCTGTCTTGATAGTGTGCGGTAGTCCGAAAAGAGCAAATGTCTTTTCCAGCACCGGTTGTAGGTGGTTGAACGAGGTAGATGGCAAGACGTCAACTATGGGGTATTTGGTGTAGTTGTCAACCAGAACAGCGGTCACCCGGCCGTCCGGGAAACTCCCAAAGTCTAAGCTTACCCATGTCCACGGGGATGGGGCTGGATCTTCCGTGATGATTGGTGCTGGGTGTTCCGACGCACTGGTTAACTGGTAGGCTCGACAGTTTCTGACTACGGCTTCCACGGCTGTTTCGAGGCCAGGGAACCACACCTTTTCTCTCATCCTCGACTTCATCCTTATGGTCCCCTGATGGCCCTCGTGTGCTAGGATGGTGGCGCGTTCCTGGAGACTCACAGGAACAACGATCCGAGATCCTCTTAGTACTACTCCGCTCGCATCAGCGCACAGTTCGTCTCGGACTCGCCAGACTTTCCCTAGCCGGGTCCGGTCCAGTTCATTCCATCCGTTGACGCCGTGAAGGAAGTTGTCCCACGACCCCTTCTGCAGGGCCTCCGTCACTTTCTGGAGCACTACGTCAGTGTCGGTTTCTGCCTTGATTTCCTCCAAGGATAGAGCTCGTGGGCAAGCCCATTGGGACACCATGCTGATGTATTCCTCCGTCTGTTGTTCATGTTCTAGGTTCACATCCGCCACGGCTGGGGGATGTCACGACAGGAAATCAGCAGGATTCTTGGCTCCTGGTCTATATACAAGCTCCATTTGGTAGTGCTGTAATTGTATTGCCCACCTCTCGATCCGTGGCGGCGGGTGTGGCGCTGTGCCTTTGAACAATGGAAGCAGCGGCTGGTGGTCAGTCACGACCCTGAAGGGGTGTCCGCTGACATACAGATGGAAATGGTTACAGGCCCACTTAATCGCCAGTGCTTCTCGTTCGATTTGAGAGTAGCGGGCTTCTGTCGGGGTGAGGGCTTTACTCGCAAATGCCAGCGGGGCCCACTTCCCTGGTTCGGTTTCTTGGGCGATGAGTGCTCCTAGTCCCACGGGGCTAGCATCTACGACCAGTTCGGTTGGCAGGTGGTATCAAAATAGGCCATGGTGGTTTTTCCTAACAGCGCTGATTTCACCTTTTGGAATGCTTCCTCTTCGTCCTTTCCCCACTTCCAGACGGCCTATTTCTTTGTCAGAGCACGTAGAGGGTCAGATATGGAAGCCAGGTTGGGTATGAATCGTCCACAGTATGTGGCCATGCCTAGGAAGCTCCGGACTTCAGACGCTGTCGTAGGAGCGGGGGATTGCTGAATGGCCTGCGACTTCCTGGGGTCTACCTTCACCCCTTCTTGGCTGAACACGTAGCCAAAGAACTCGATAGATTTCTGAAAGAATTGGCACTTTTCACCGTGAAGCGTTACTCCGTGATCAGCGAGGCGTCGGAGAGTGGCGCGGAGATGACGGTGGTGATCTTCAATGGTAGCCGAGTGTATCAGTATGTCATCGCTGACATTCAACACTCCCGCGAGCCCCGACAACACTTCTCTGACCGCATTTTGAAAAATCTCGGCTGCCGAGGAGATACCAAAGTTCAGCCTCTTGTAGCGGCGTAGCCCCAGGTGTGTTGAAAATGTAGTGATGTATCGGCTTTCCTCCGCTAGTCTCAGCTGGTGGTATCCCGCGTTGAGGTCCAGCTTGGAGAACCAGCGGGATCCATTGAGGTCGGTTAGGATATCATCTACGGTCGGCGTGATATGTCTCTCGCGCTTTATGGCTTGGTTGGGCATGCGCATATCTATGCAGATCCTGACTTTGCCTGGCTGCTTCGGCTTTTCAGCTATTACCATCGGCGACACCCACGGGGTTGGTCCCGTGACTTTCTCTATGACCCCCTGTTGTTCTAGGTTCTGCAACTCTTGCTCCACAAGCGGCCTGAGGTGGAACGGTATACGTCGGTGTCGTAACGCAACAGGTTTCACTGCTTTGTCGATGTGGAGTTTCACAGGTGGTCTCTTCATGCTTCCGAGGCCGTTGAATAGCTGGGGAAACATTTCAAGTATGTCTGCAGTTTGCAGCGTCTTGACAGCGTTGGCAAAAGTGACCAGGCCGAGGTCTTCCGCCGTGTGACTGCTTACAAGGATGTCCGCTTCCCGATCAATCACATGGAACACTGTGGTGATTTCGTGCTCTTCTGATTTGACCTGTACTGTCATCTTGCCTTTGAGAGGTAATGGCGTCTGGCTGCCATACGTCAGGATTTTCACGTGTGACGGGGTCAGTATGGGTTTTGGATTCAGCCGTCGGTATTGCTGACACCCCATCACATTTACGGATGCTCCCGTGTCGATTAGCGCCGTGACTGTCGATCCAGCAATGTCGATGGCACACGTTGGCTGTGGGCGCCGTCTTCGTTTGAGATCATTAGCGAATGAAATCAGGTAGCACTCATCCTCATCTTCGGTGGATGAGTCTTCTAAGTATTGTCTGCGCTGCGTTGGCGTTTTGGACGACTTGGAGTAGTCTGCCTCGTCTAGTGTCAGGTGTCTTACAGCCTTGGATGGTGGCCTCCTTCCACGAGTTCCTCTGGTCCGATAACCTCCTCTGCACACACTCGCAAAGTGGTTTGGGGTGCCGCACTTCGTGCAGTTTCTGCCTTGCGCTGGACACTCTTCTTGGGGGTGTTCTTCTTTTCCACAGTATCCGCACTGTGACTTGCGCGTGCTCTTGGTCGGCCACTTTGGTCGGGCGCCCCTGTTCTGTGTGCGCACAGCATCCGCTCTTTCGGTTTTGATCATTACCGTCTTCTCCCCTGTTTGAGTGAGGGCGACGTCCATCGCAGTTGCTCTGACCTCTGACAGGTCATGGGACCGTGCTAGGATAAGAATGTTCTCCAGTGTGATCCCTGGCTGTCTCAGAATGAGGGTCCGGAGAGGTTTGTTGCGGCACCCTTGGATAAGTTGTGCCCTCACCTCCTTGTTCTGGTCATCGTCAGTACATGTACTGGCCAGTTCACGTAGGCGTGCGTGGAACGCGTCCATCGTTTCCCCTTCCCTCTGACGCGCTTGGCGGAGCTTGAAACGCTCATAGTCGGGGTTGAGCTGAGGATCAAAATGGGCATTCAACGCTCCGACCGCAGCGTCGTAGTCGGTGGGTCCTCCGGTGTTTGGCAGGTGTGAGAACAGCTTGTAGATTTCTTCCCCTCCGAAATGCAGTAGAAGTGACCGCTTGACTGCGCCGTCTGTTTCTCTGGTGGCAGTGAAGTAGTTGTTTACCCTGCCAACCCACACTGTCCATCTGGGGGACGCAGTGGCCGGGTCAATAAGTTCGCTGAAGGGAGGCATCGCGCTGATTTGTGAATGCTGAGACACTGGTTGCAGTGCCTGTGGCACATTTGGGAGTGCGGCTTGCGCAGCTGTAGTCGCTGCTGTGACTGACATTTCTGGATGCTGGACAGCAAGTGTTCTGGCGCCACCACCCTGCCACTGATCCTGTTGCCTGTGGTGATGGTGTGTGCTGCTTCCCACTCAAACTGCCAGGGCTCGATGTGCTGAGGCACTGAATGACTGCTGCTAGCGTGTATATATATATATATATTTTTTTTTTCTTTCACCCTCGCGCTCTCTCTGGCCACCTCACTGTTGCTTTGACATCAGGGCGTGTAGCGGGACCATGCCGCTTTAGCGCGCACAGCTGATGTGTTTGTGGCACTGTTCCGGGAGGCGGCGATCACAGTAGGCGGGGCCGTCACTGAATCGGAGGGCCGACAGCATCAACGCGCATGCGCGCGTCTGCGATAGCATCCAATGGGTCGTGGCTTGTGACGACGCTTCTTTCCCCTCGCTCAGCGGCTCGCGGTCTACGGTACCTTTTGGAATACGGGGCACCACCGGGCATCCGCGGCTCAGTCCCGCCGCTCGTGGAGTCTGCAACGGCAGGGCAGCTGACGGCAGAGCAGCGGGTCGGGACTCTCTCTGGTTACGGTGAGGAGACAGTATTGGGAGTACACTTGTCGTGGGCCGGTGCCCACCCTCGTCGCCAGTGTAATGTTGCTCTGCAGCAGGGCCTCGATCAGGGCAGCAATAATTGACACTCCACACACTATGCTGGTCGTGTGGGCCGGAAGTCCCGTGCGACCTCCGCCCGTTTATTTAAGCCCTCTGGCCACGCCTGGCCAGAGAGTGATACATTGTGTGCAGGCCCTTCCGGGCCAGGGACTTGGGGGTCATCTCCTCCTGTAGCCACTAGACCGCTACAATGCCCTTAAACCGGTCCCAGGATGCTTGTTTCCAGTCCAGGGAGGACTTGGCTTGGCAGTTCGGGCGGGAGAGTTCCATGAGGAACAGGGTCATCAAGACTGATTTCCATATGGCTTGGTCCAATCTGGGGTGCATGGTGAGCAAAAGAACAATGTATTAAGCCCACATCTTTGTGACTGTGGGGTGAATGTTTGCCATGTTCATCATTTTGTCCATCATTTGTTCCTTTTGCTTTTGTTGCCCTAAGTGGGAAGGGTATGCCCAGACATGGGTCCCATGCTCACTGGGCCACTGGATTCAAGCTAGCCTGGCTGATGAGGGGTGATGCCCCAAAACCGGTCCCAGGATGCTTGTTTCCGGTCCAGGGAGGACCTGGCTTGGCAGTGCGGGCTGGACTGTTCCCATGAGGAAGAGGGTCAAGACTGATTTGTATATGGCAGGGTCCAAACTGGGGTGGCGTGGTGAGCAAAAGAACAATGGATTAAACCCAGATCTTTGTGACTGGGGGTGAATGTTTGCTTTGTTCAGCATTCCGTCCATCATTTGTTCCTTTTGCTTTTGTCGCCCTAAGTGGAAAGGGTATGCCCAGACATGTGTTCTGTGCTCACTACGCCACTGGATTCAAGCTAGCCTGGCTGATGAGGGGTGATGCCACGAAACCAGTACCAGGATGCTGGGTTCCGGTCCAGGGAAGACCTGGCTTGGTAGTTTGGGCTGGACTGTTCCAATGAGGAAGAGGGTCAAGACTGATTTGCATATCGCCGGGTCCAAACTGGGATGGCGTGGTGAGCAAAAGAGCAATGGATTAAACCCAGATCTTTGTGCTTGGGGGTTGAATGTTTGCATTGTTCAGCATTCCGTCCATTATTTGTTCCTTTTACTTTTGTTGCCCTTAGTGGGAAGGGTATGCCCAGATGTGGGTCCCGTGCTCACTGCACCACTGGATTGAAGCTAGCCTAGCAGATGAAGGGTGATGCCCCGAAACCAATCCCCTGGATGCTTGTTTCCAGTCCAGGGAAGACCTGGCTTGGCAGTTCGAGCTGGACTGTTCCCATGAGGAAGAGGGTCACAACTGTTTTCCATATGGCTGGGTCTAAACTGGGGTGGCATGGTGAGCAAAAGAACGATGGATTAAGCCCAGATCTTTGTGACTGGGGGTGAATGTTTGCATTGTTCAGCATTCTGTCGATCATTTGTTCCTTTTGCTTTTGTCGCCCTAAGCGGGAAGGGTATGCCCAGACGTGGGTCCCGTGTTCACTGCACCACTGGATGTTTGCCCTTTATCATAGCTATACTTCTGGGTGGGTACAGGGAGCGCTACACAGGGGAAGAAAGGTTCTACCATCTTGGGTTTAGGCAGGGAAAGGAACTGTGGGATACTTTACTGTAAAACACACAGGAAGTACTGCAAAAGTGAATAGGATTTCCCCTGGGAATGTTTACCCCATTGTTTAGAGAGAGGTCAGGAGTTTCCACCACCCACAGGCTAGCACTGGGTTTAAATGTGGCACCCCCAGTACCCTCCTCAGAACACTGGTGGACCTGTGGAAGGCAGAAGAAGAACTGCACCTGCTGTTGTGACCTGTGAGGAGAATCATAAGGGCTAGACCTACTCCAACTTGTACCCAGGGCAAGAAGTAGACTCCAAGGGTCGGTTGACTGATGTACTTTTAATAACTCTGGTTCTACTGATTGGATTTTTGTTGCTTTGGTGTCAAATAATTTATTAATAGTTACTATATTTTTCTAAATTTTTGTGGAATTCTTCTTGTATTGTGTATTCACTTTATTGCTGTTTATGTGCTGCATAAAGGTTTGCACATATCCTCTAAGTTAAGCGTTAAGCCTGACTGCTTTTTGTTCCAAGCTACCCAGATTAAGCACAGTTTAATTTTGTGAGTTTTTGTGGTTCACCCTGCCAGGGATTGTTGCTGTTGCTTGACCATGGCTCAATCCCAAGTCAACCAACAACCCAATTCTTCACATGGGGTATACGATTCATATATGACCTTAGTCTAGATCTAATATGAGGTGGGTGCTGCTGCAGCTGGAAATTTGCCACTTCTAAGAACACTGAGGAATACAGAATATATGGCAATATGTATGCCCTGTACGATCATAGCAGCAACAGACGTGGCTCCGAGAATGGATGCAGGAGGGGCATTAGATTTTCAAGCACTTCTAGTTTTCAGTAACTCACCTCCTTAATCTCATCCTTCCCTGTTTTTCAGTGGATCTCTAAATACTAACCAGCTACCAGTAAAGGCTTTCAGCCCTCTTTTCACCTTCACTGGCTGTCAAACCCTTTGGTTGTAATTCCTGGCCACTTCACTACTTGTTGTCAATGTTCCCTCTAATTCTTTTCCTCTGTGGGCGGCAGTGTAGGGTCTATGTGCGCTGCAGGGAAGGCTATGTGCCCCAGGAACCAGACCGCGCATGCGGGTGCAGCGCGAAATATCACTCCAAATCTTTGCTTAAAAAAGTGGAAAAATTGTGCATTTCCACACACACAGCGCCACGTTAAGGGTCTTAAGGCAGGTTTGCAATTTGGATACACACGCCATGACATGAATTGGTTACACAGGCAAGTACACTTCGGGTTTAGAAGAGCACAAGACTCCAACGGTGGTACCATCATAAGATTTTACTGCTGTAGGTGTAATGTTACTTGTTGTATTATATATCTGGATGCAGAGACAGAAAGAAGCAGCAAAACACCAGCCGGGCGGCACACTAGCTAAGCAAAGATTTCAAACTTATGTGTTACCTAAAAGAAATGCAGCAAGTCCAAAAGCACGAAGTTTAAAGCATGATGGTGCTCAGACCTGTCCAGGCAGCCCGCTCTGTCAGGGGGCACAGGAGCTAAATTATTGGCCATGCCGGAGAATTATTTCCAAGCAGCCCCGGACGGCCGACTCGAGTCCACTGGGCAAGGGAGAGTGAACTGCTGCATCATGCAGTCAGGAGACAGCGGTGAGAGGGCCGGTCGTCACCAGTGGAGAGTCATGGTGCCGAGGGGAAGAGAAGGAACTACAGAATGAACACAGAAGTATAACCACCAGCCACTGTCAGTCATAGTATTAACAGTCACAATCAAATTGATTTAATTTTGGGAAAGAGTGTGATATTCTTTCTTTGGAAGTTCCCGGCCGCCTATTGAGGAACATCTTAAGCAAAGCTGTAAGCCATACACAGGGTATGGTAGTACGCACGACTTGTTATCGGTGATGTAAACCTTAGAACATGAGTTGTTGAATTACCTGGTGTGTATTCTAGCACCAAATGTTAAAGTTTCGCCGAATACATCCGCCTTTGACAGAATTACTGAATAACGCGATCCACAGTAGGAACTGAGCTACAATTATGAACTAAGTGATGGGCAAATTAAAAAATTGTTTTTCTTATTGCAGTGCTGGCTGCAGGCACAGAGAGAGTGTGGGATTGGTGTCATAGCGTACACTCGGGGCCTCAATGGCAGTGTACCGTGTTCGTGCTTACTGGACTTCACAGTTTTGTTAGCGTCGGTGACTAAGACTATGCAGGATGTTTTTCATTTTACTAGCCTTACCCTAGAAGGCATTGCTGTTGCTTGGGCGGGCGGCTGGGCCCCCATAAAACAGCATGCAAGGGGCCCTGTAAGAAGCAAAAACTGCTGTGAGCCAGAGTGAGAAACTCCTGAGGAGAACTGCCTGTGGCTCTCCATGCGCTCTGACACATCTTTAAATTGCAGCTATAGACTTTTTCCCTTCCTCCCCGGCTGAAGCACTAAAACACGTCGCAGCTCACGACTGAAAACAAAGCTGCTATCAGGCACTGGTGGACAGCAGCAGTCAGGTAACTCACCCTAGGGTTGATACCTTCTCCAGAGAAAAATTAGCCATTAGTTGTTATTCAAAGAGTCTGCAAAGGCCTGGACCTGATACTAAACAGGACTGAAAACAAAACTGAATTTATTCATTTGTAACGTTTGTTACTTTAAGTGTTAGTCACTCATAGATCACCTCCAGAACACTTTTAAAACCGTGTTCTATTCCTATTTGTTCTTTGTAGTATGTACAGATAAAATGTAAAAATTCCAGCTTTAAGTGATTTTGCTTATTTTTGTACTGTCCACAACATCAAAATATCCGCCCTGTGTTCATTTGATTTCAGCAGGATGTGCTTAGCTGTATTAAGGTGCAATAAAGTCCAAAGGCATGGGAGGTATGAGATGTTTTAGGATGATTTCTTTATTTTTATATCTTCTGGGCACACAAATCATAACAGTATCTTAACTTTCCATTTCAGGGGTTTTGAAGCAGTTTCAAGATATTGTAGGTCTTATTGATCGAGAGGGTGTAATTTCCAATATTTATCTCTTTCCGTGCTCTTCATCGCTTGGTTTCACTCTCGAGAAAATGTGTCACTCTTAAGTACACAGAAACCATGGAAATGTGAAATATAATATCAAAAAAATTGGCAGCTATGAGAGAATGTGTTCTTTTCGATGGTTTTTGGTTGTGGCCTCTGCTGGAGGTGAGATTTAAAGCTCCTGCAGCCCATACCTGCACCACTTGCGTTTCCACCCTATATGTCTTTGCTGTTATCTTACAGAGCACATTTTCCTTCACCCACATCCCCACTAACGGGATGCCATGCAATATCCTGTGCTTTATAGTGGCTTTAAGATTTCTTAGAGTTTCTCGTTGCTTAAATGGGTGCAATTTCTGAAATTATGTTTCCCTTGTCTTCACTGCTTGATTTTACGCGCAAGAAAGTGTCACTCGTAGCTCTTGAATGCAGCTCTGCAAGTGCCATGCATAGCACGTTATACTAAGGCATTTAAAGAAAGGTTTCCGCATTACCGCAATGCCCGAGATTGTCGCACAATGAATGGCACTTGGCTGGGCTGTCACAGCATATTCACAGCATGTTAATTAAAGCAGAGTGTTGAGCTGCGTCTTGCGCTGTCTCGAATACGTGGTTGCACTGTCGTGGTTGCATGTGGTGGCAATATGTTTGAAAGGAGCAATCCGGGTTCAATGGGGCTCAGTGGAGTATAGCGCAATGTAGCCGCTGCTTAGAGCGCATTAAGAAAATAAGTGAGTCTGTAGGGAGACTGGCGCATTAAAAAATTTAAAGGCTTAGAGAAATGTGCCCACAGTTCTCTAATTCATTTCTTCACGTCGTGATTATGTTAAGGGAGCATCAGAATTGTAGTTTTGGCTGGCGTGGTTCTTGTGCGAGGGATGGGGGTGGGGGCCTCCCCACTTCTGCAGCGCCGCTCGTGGTTGAGGCTGTTGTATATTTAAGGCCTTTACTCTTAGAAATACTTTGCAAGGTATCTAATATCGCGCTGCCCCAAAGAAAGTTCACCATTCAGAGGAACGGCTAAAGACTAAAGTGCCTTAGTGATGCAATGTGCACCCCTGCAGTATCAAATGCAGCGCTTTGCAGAACGTGTTCCAAAAAATATTGAGTCACCTGGAGCCGCTGCCCGCATGTGAAGGCTGAAGACGGGCCTTTCCCACTGTACCGCGGGAGTTTCCATGTTTCATGAGAAGAAAGTATTGCACTGTGGGGGGAAAGGCTTGTTATTATGGTACTGCAGACTTATTTTATGAGGTCTCCTATTGCAAAAAGCAGGTGGAATGTAGCATTGAGGCGTTCGGGTAATAAGATATTAATATTATTATTATTTTTAGCAGACGAGTATTCTGCGCGTAAAACTATGTAAATAGGATATTTCTATTTAAACGGATCAAAATAAGTAGAGGATCCGCGCAAGGGAGTTAGTAGCCTGCATGGCGATTGATGTGAAAAGTCAGGTTACTTTTCGGAGCAGGGCGTGCCTGGCACCTGCCGGTGTGTGAGCAGGATGAGTTCAGACCAGCTACAAAGTGGCACGTGTCTGTCAACATAGTTAGCCCATTAATTTAAATCGAGTACTTTTGGTGACAATGCTGTGGGATGTAAGTATGTGTTACAAACAGAGGTCGAAGCAGTCGGGATCGGAGGGGCATGCCGTGCCCGTAATTTTCTATTTATGAAAACCGTTTCCTTGTTATGAAAAGACAATTGCAGAATTGCAATTCCTTGTTATGAAGACAATTGCAGAATTTGCTGACACCAGTTCTTGCAAACATTCTTGAAGCTGATCAGGATAAGTGCTGGTGTTTTGACACGTTTTTTACAGAAACTAGGGATATTCTACATCGAATAATAATCAAGTCCAAAAGCACGACGTCGTGCTTTTAGATTTGCTGCATTTCTTTCTCAATAGAGAGAGGCTGCGGGGTGATTGTGGGCATTTGTGAAAGTATTCCTGTTAATCACAGCGCCCGTTATGCGCTGCAATTAACATAAATACTTTCACAAATGCCCACAATCAGCCCGCAGCTCTCTCTATTGAGAAAGACATGCATCAAGTCCAAAAGCACGACGTGTGCTTTACACGTCGTGCTTTTGGACTTGATGCATTTTTAATGGATCCCGGCTGCGGGCTGATTGTGGGCCTTTATGAAAGGATTCCTGATAAGTGCAGCACTGTCATGCACTGCAATTAACATAAATAGTTCACAATGGCCCACAATCAGCACCCAGCCATTCTCTATTTAGAAAAGAAATGAAGCAAGTCCGAAAGCACGACGTGTAAAGCACACGTCGTGCTTTTGGACTTGATGCATGTCTTTTCTCAATAGAGAGAGGCTGCGGGATGATTGTGGGCATTTGTGAAAGTATTCCTGCTAATTGCAGCGCATAACGGGTGCTTTGATTAACAGGAATCCTTTCACAAAGGCCTCAGGCAACCGGGAAATTGCCGTTTCTCGCCGCTCGCGTTTTAAAAGCGGGCGGCGCGCGAACGTGTGCGCACTTCACACGGGACACTGCGCGCTCAGTGCCTTAAAGGAGCGCTGGCGCGCAGGCGCGCACCTTACAGGGAACGCTGCTTGGTGTGATTTTTTTTAAAAGAGATTTCACTCCCATTTCCATTATTTCTTCTTTTGCATGCAAAATTCCCCCCTGCCATTCCCCTACTGGAGTGCCTGGAATCAAAGTGTGATCATCCAGCTGTGCACCGTTGGCCACCAATGCCTCATTTTGGCCATGCCATAATTCAGACAAAATAATTTGCCTACTTATATGGAGGGGGAGGTGAATGTGGGAACAAGTCTGTTGCAGTCAGCTTCCCATCATCTTCTCAGTCAGCCACAGTTCTGTAGAAACTTGTGGCTGACACTGGAATTCTACACTGCTCTGGCAGAGGTACTGAGCATGCCGCCTTCAGCACAGTGGCCAATCTTCAGTACAACTTTAAGTGGGGGGAGTTAGGTAAGACAGAGAAGGTGGAAGGGGCTGGGTGGCAGGATCCTAGGTAATACTTTTTTATATTTGAGGTGGGAGGAGGGGCAATGGAGAGAGATTGGTGTAGGTGGGTGGCAGGACATCAGATGTCATAAACTTTTAGTAGAAGAGGTGAGGGAAATGCTAAGGCTGGTGGATGTGTGTGGCAGTACTCTGTGTATTTTAGTTTGGTATATTTGGGAGAGGAAAAATGGGTATGGTATTATTCAGGGCTAGGTATGTTTTTTCGATTCGATACTGGAAGGTGAAAAATTTCCAGAGTGGCGAGGGGGTGGATTGTAGGGCACAAGGTATTGGTAATTGTGCATGTACATACACATACAGCACAGGTTAATGTATTTTATGGATCCTCCAAGACCTCCTGAATCCTGGCACTGCTGATCAGAGCAGAAGAAGATGATTTGTGGGGAGCATACATAACATAAAATAGTAGATGGCCAACAGCAGTGCTTAATTTGTGAAAGGAAGAGTGCCGGTGCCCGAAGCTATGCTCAGAAGCCCACAGCTGGTGCAATTAAACACTGGTACGCCGGATACCAAGGCTGGGAGTCTTAAATCCACCTCATACCTCTTTAATCCACTACCAGACACTCCCTGCTCATTTATCTCACTCCTGCGTTCTCCCTTTTTCCGTCTTTCTCTTCCTCTGTCGCTCAGATTTGTGTGTTTTTCACCTATCTTGCACTAAGTAAGTAGCTGATGTGTAAAAATAAGTGCCGGTCCCCAAAAATAAGTGCCAGGGGCCACCACATGCAATCACTGGCTCAAATTAAGCACTGGCTAATATTAACTAAAGTGGATGTTTTTCACCTCGGGTTCTGAGCGACATCAAAGACAATGTTGTCTATTTGATGTCACTCAAAATCTCCTTATTCACAGTTACCCATCTGTAATTCTATGTGATTCTCATTTTGGAAGAAGAACGTGTTTTATAACAGAACAACTTTGCTAGACAATGATTATGTTTCCACTAGAAATACTACTACTTTTGTAAATTTGCAAAGTGCTGATTTTTCTCCTGTATTTTATTTTAATGTTTACACCTGACAACCCTTTCGATTAACTACTGAAATAAATTCCTACATCTAACAATTCTGAAACCTAATCTGGTAGAAAAAAACATCATACTGTCATAGATCAGAGACTCTCATAACTAAGTTGTAAGGAATTTCTTCAAACAAAACTCGGAGTTTTCATTTCAACATGGGTGCCTCTCAACCTCTGAAATGTGAATTTTATGTCTTTGTTCTTGATAGATTTATAGTCAAGGTGGTAAAAGAATGTAGACATGTACATGTGTAGCTGGATATATAATTACAGTTTTAAAAATGCCAACTGATAAAATCACTGATCTTGAAAGTCCACATGTTTTCTCACAATGAAAAACCTTTTCAAGGCTCAAGTGAAAGATGCACTCTGAGAAAGAAGTGAGACATCTCATCAGCCGTGATATATTACATAGCAATTAAAAACATTCTTGTAACACCTTCTTGTTAAAAGAAAAAAACATTAGCGTGTTTCCCAAAATGGATTTACCTTGCTAAATGCAGTTGCAAACAATATTTATGTTTAATAAGGGCCTCTGTGACTTGCAGCATGTCAAAGCCAATTCTGATTTTCCATGTTTTACACAGAAAGGTAATAATTTCCATTAAAAAATGGAAATTCTACCTGAGACAAATATTCTACCCGTTACAAAATGAATTTCCCCTTTACAGCTCCTTCTTAGGATTTAGACCCCACGGAGAGATCATTCCCATTACTGTTTTTCATACAGTTTATTAACCTACTTACCCAAGAATAGGAATAATCCATAAAGATTCAGAGTTTTCTTAACATAATGGTGAATTGTCAGCTGGAAGAGTATATTTGATTGAATGTTAAAGTCTACAGTGAGTGCCCCTGGTGTGAATCTGCAGTCAGGCCCCGAAATAATAAATAAGTCATAAGTCTAAATGAATCAATAAAATCAAACTGTGGTTGTGATGAAATCCTACAAGCACTGTCATTCATCCTTGCACTCACGCATCCATTAATCCACCCACTGACTCATTCTTGCATTTACCCACTTACTCCTCTGCATTAAAACAGGCACACAAACTCAACAAGCATATATAGGATAAAATAAAAAATAAAGGTAAAGAGAGCAGCCTGGCAGGCCCATTCAGGCAGCTGCAAAACGCTCTAGAAAAAGGAAATGAAGTAGGAAAGAAATGTAAGTGGACCTAAAAAAAGGAAATAATGAAAAACTAACTGACTGGTCCCCCACCAAGGCATAAGGCACACTCATTTTCAGGCAGATATGCACATGTGATCAGGCAAAGAGCCATCACTGAAAGGGCAATAGAGTCCGTGGCAGAAATAGGCTAATCCATTGCCCCATGAAGTATGCTGTCATGGGAAGAAGCAGAATGTGGATCACATCCAACCAACGGAAGAGGGCTCACCCAAAGACCCTCTGTGTATGGAAATGTATGTATGTAGCATTGATTTTTTTACAAAGGCCTAGTCAGAATAATCACAGTGCAAATGTTCGACCCCTACTTTTGACAAAGTAAGTAACCAACAACAAAATCGTTCCCTACGGCAGTAATCTGTGAGTATCAATCTAATAAAATATCTTTCCTTAGGCTTTGACACAATATAATGACAGCTCATTCTTAATTGCCTATTGGATTTAACATATGAATCGCACAAGAAATAAGTCAGGCCTACGGCCTTTGTTGTAATTTGTCATAAGAAACAGATCAGACCTATGGCATCTGGCATTAGTTTCCTTAATGACCAATGAGGCCTAGAGTCTTTAACATTGGATCATGACCATAACCATCTTCAGCCTAGTATATTGAGCATAAGCTTTCTCTCAAAGCAACCTCTTGGCCAACAGTCAGGAAAATAACAAATATGTATAAAATTACAGTAGCCAAACAATATACAACCCCTCTGAAGAAGTTCCTACTGCCTTTGTTGTAACTTTTCATAATAAACAGATCAGACCACTGCCATCCGACATAAAGTTTCCCAGTGAACCAAGCAAGCCTTCAGCCTTTGTCATTGGCTTGTCACCCATAATCAACTAAGGTCTCCTGTATTGTGCATAAGCTGGCAACCATCAGACACAGTCATAAAGTTACAAATATATACACAATTACAGTAGGTAAAACAATATTGAATTCCTCTGAAATGTGCCTAACAAGGATTATCACATTGTAACTGGTCAACTCCAAGTGTTTGTCAGAGGTGGTAATCAATAACAAAACTCTTGCCTCCAATGATAGTCCATGAAAATCCATGTAACAAAATATCGGTCTCCAGCCTTTAACACAGTATAATTACAATCAGGCCTATTGGCTTTAACAATCAATTTTCATTGTCACAATAAATTGGTAATGCCTACTGCATCTGTCATTCCTTTTCCTAATAAACACATCAACCTTATAGCATCTGGCATTACCTTTCCCAATGTCCTAATCACAATTATTGCCTTTATCAATGGCTTGTCACAATAACCACTCAGGCCTACTGAATAATGCATAAGCTTTCCCATAAGACAACCTTGAGGAATAGAGTCAGAAAATTACAGTTGGCAAAACAATATTTAACCCCTCCTAAGAGGGTTAATAAGGATTATCAACGTACAAATCTATTAACTGTAGGTTTTGTCAGAGGTGGAAACCCAACACAAAAACCCTTTGATGATATGATAAACACTTCCAAAACACACTTTTACCCAGAGATGTCTTGATGCCGAGATAGCCAGCCCAAATGAAAGAGGACACTCTCTAATCTATTGGGATAAGAACCAGATTTTAATGAGTTTTCTAAATTAAGAATGGTTTCTGGCAGCTTTAATCTCACTGTGTAGAGAGTTTCCTACTTCAGTAATCTGTGGGAATCCATGTAAGGCAATACTTGATTACAGACTTCAATATAGTGTAATCACAGTCACCTATAATGGCCTAGTAGCTTTAACATATGCTTTTCACAATAAATAAGTCACTCCTACTGTGTTTGTTGCAAATTTTCGTAATAAAACAATAAGACCAAATGGACTCTGACATACCGTTTCCAATTAATCAAGCAGGCTACAGACTTTATCAGTTTCCTGTTACAATAACCACCTTAGGTCTACTCTAATCCATATAAACTGTCCCACAAGACAGCTATTGATATACAGTCATAAAATTACAACTATATTACAAAATTACAGTTGGCAAATCAATATACAACCTTTCATAAAAATCCATAACAAGGATTCTCAAAGTGCAAATGTTGTACCCCAGAGCTTTGTCACATGAGATAAACAACACCAAAACCCTTGCCTACAGTGGTAGTCTGTGAGATTCCATGTAGCAAAACACCTGTTTACAAGCTTAAAACAGCGTAACGTAATCCATCCTTAAAGGCCTATTGGCTTTACCATATGCGCATCACAATAAATGTCAGGCCTTCTGCTTTTGTCTCAACTTTTCATAATAAAAAGATCGGATCTATAGTCTTCATCATTTGTTTGTCACCATAACAAAATTATTTCTGTTTTTTATAGAGAAAAGTGCAATACAAGCACTCCTTTTTAGCAGAATCACACTCTTTCAGCTTTTCTTTCTAAATCTGTGCTCAAGGAAATCAATATTTAGGTGAAGTCAAATCCCTTCTCTCAGTAGTGCTACTTAGGCTCTTTTTGTGTTGATCATTTAAGGTCTGGCGACACCTGGCTGTAAAACCAGACCTAAAAAGAAAAACACATTTCAAGGCTTTCTTGATTACAGACAGTACTCTAAGGTTTCTAAAAACACAACCAAAAGCTTATGTTTGAAAGCCATGTTTAGGTGACAGACTCAAATCCTTTAAAGAAAAGGGTGCTGAGTTCAGGGCTGGATGTGAAGCACTGAAACTTGAGCCCAGTGACCTCTTGATTCCCGGGTGGAAGAACATGAACATCAGCAGAAGTGCGGTTTGCAAACAAATTATGTGTCACCATATTTATTAAGTGCTGCACACAATAATGTCATCAACCACGCTTGCGGTAAAAAAATATTTTTAGCACAATGCAAAGCTTTGTTTTATGGTGCAAATGTGACCCAGCTTTCATGTATGAGATTTGAATTCAAAGTATAAACTACACTACAGTGTCCAAAAGTAAGCCATACAAAATTTGCAATTTTGCAGTAATTACAAACCTTACACTTATAAATATCATAAGATTCTCTGCATGTTGCTTGTTGGCGCCTGGTTTCATTTGGCCCTAGGATTTAATGCAAAGCCAGCTCATGCTAATTTAATAGATTTGGATTTTAGTGAAAGCGTATTGCTGCCTGCACTGTTCCCACACCTTTGTACCGTCTTTGCATAGATAATGAGTTGGGATGGTGCTGCACATTTGTGAAGCTGAAGTCTCCGACAAGGCTGAATAGAAGGGTTAGATTCATTAGATAAATCTTCAGGTACAGGGTAACGACCCCACCCAACCATCCAGGTTAACTGTCTCTCTCAACTCCCAGGTTCCAACCCTTGCATCATAGGGATGACATCAATAACATTCCAACCCTCACATCATCCCTTGATACCACAACATTGAAAAGCCATCTTAAGCTGCACTTTTGTCATTGTTTCTGTAATAAATATATTTTGGACTAGAAAGTTGATCAGCAGTTCTGTTTAATTTGCTTTGATCCAAGGTCACAATCCTCCCTTCTACTCATTAACTGGAAACAAAAAATATATAAATTGTAATTTCAAATCAGCTTCTACTTATGAACTAGAAAGATATTCTTACAAAAGTGAAAATTCAACTTCTACTACTAACTAGAAACAAAAATATTCTTATAAATCTGTAAGACCCAGTCAATGTCTGAGATTTTAACGAGACAACACCTGTACTCAAGTTTATTTACTTGCCAATCAATGTGAGTCTTAAAGATTTGTGGTTTTGTGAAAGTTAATCACTAGCCAAGATAATGCCAAACTATTTTTTCTAAGTATACTGCATAAAACAAAAGGTAATTTTCAACAAGTACATGGAAAATATCATACTACTTTGGGCATGTACGCTGAATTTATTTTAACAGTATATGGAACAATGAACAATTCTTTGAAAGTTTATAAGAAATGGATCTATATTAACACCATGTGAAATGAATGACTGCTACCTTTCAGTGTAACATAATATATACATAATAAACGATATAGGGCCTGTGGTCAAAAAGTCAAGGATCATATGAGATTCAATTTGTCTGTTCTTTAAGCTTGTGTTCTCTGTAGTGTTTAAAGGTGTGGAGACCAAAAGTGGCGCATGGTTGACAACAATGCAACCCACCAATGTTTCAGAGGAATCTATGTGACTTGTGATTAATTCATTCATGGTCCTACCTGCCGTTCACTCATAAAGACATTATTTGTGACTGAAAATGCCAACTCCCTCTTCGTTTTATTAGATATACAGGTCTGAATTGCAACTGACTATGCCGAAGTCAAGTGTGATAATCTGTACTTAGGCACTATATAGAATATAAAGCAGTGGTGGCTGGTGACATTTGAAAGTGGTGAGGCGTAAAAGTTCGGGATCAGTGACCTGTAGCAAGCGAGTGTAGCGAGCAGGCCCGACTGTCATAAGAAGGGATTGGGGGTCCTCCCAGGAGACATTTTTAAAAAAAGAGTGGGCAAATGGTGCATTTTCAAGCAAATTTGATAAAGCAAGAAAGTTAATAAGGCAATTGTGAAAGTGTAGTTATGACATCAATAAAGAAATTTCATATGATAATGACGTACATAGCTGCTTATCCGGTATAACCACAGAACTTGATAACTGACTTTGAGATAAGAATGCTGAGTTCCTCACAGATTTCCTTATTTACTGATATACCTTTACAAATGAAACACTTCCTACCACTTGCAACTCTCTATCCTCCCTGTCACTTGTGACTCTTTTCTTAGTAGACACCACAGTATTGCACAAGACAAAAATATAATCATGCCCGATAGATTTAGCTACTCGTCGCATTGATCATTCTTTTTACTCCACTCAACTCTCTCCCGACCAGCTGTTCCCCACAGGAGCTGATTGCGGATTTGGATTCTGCGCTCAAGCTGCTGGATATGTTTTCACCTTAGAGGTTCTTCTGCCTGCTATCTACAAACACTTATGGTGTCAATGTATAGTTCAGGTATGAAACTAACACCTCGATCCATTTGTGATACGCAGACAAATGCCAGGGGGGGCAGCTTCTATGCACAGTAACCAGTAAGACATGCATAGATCATATAATTACCAAGAGAATACCCAGTGTCTACCGCGTCAGATGCAGGGACACTGACTCCACCACAACACCCCTATGTCGCCTGCAGCAAACCTCGAAAGACTGCGTTAACATGTGCGAAAGCTCTGCTGTGCCATACGTGATTCTGACATTGTTAACCCTTGCCCAGTCTTCCGTTCTCGATAACAGGTCTCTCACACCCCAGTCACCTGGGTTACCCCACTGTTCTCTCCCTGTCGTGTTAGGAGGAGAGACAGACGTTTGGCATCACGGCCCCCGCAGGTGGTTGAGCCGTGTTTTGCTTGAGGACGGTCATTGCTTTGGATGTTGACGTTAATTGACCTCTAGAGGTGTGGGGGGGTCCCTCATCCCCGCACAGACACCCCCACCCATTTTGACAGTCTAATCCTACCGCCAGGTGGGCAGACTCCAATCCCTCTCTTCAAACAGATGATGGGAAGCAATGTGGCTCTAATTGCCCCTTGGGTATGGTGCAGAGTGTGTCAAGGGATCGCAGAGCCGGGCAGGGGGTCTTCAGCAGTCTGATGCCCCGGGCCTCTCCTCACACTCATTCAGGCAGTAATAACTTCCTTTCAGATCTTAAAACACTGCCAAACCCAGTACACACCGGGCACCCGGAGGGCATGTGGGGACGTGAAGAGGGCCCTGGCCTAGAGGGCATGTGCGTCGCCAGAGAGACCGAGCAAGGGAATAACAGCAACTTAAAAAAAAAATGCTAAATGAATGCCACAGTTCTGCTGTTTCTAAGTGCTGCACATAGATATCAGATGTCACCGTTACCCAAATTATGGTACTCACTGTACCGGCCTCGAAAGGATGAAGGCTGAGTGTACCTTGCCTGAATTAAAAATCATTACCTCCGGAGCAGCACCGTTCATCAGTAGGGAACGTTCAGCTCACTGTGCTAGACTTTCTGCCATTAACAGTTTGTGGTACTCAATTTACGCACAAAACAAGAATGATCATGTACTGGCTGGCAGGACATGTCAGACGAGTGCTGCTGAGGGACGAGGGCCATAAGAGGCAATACATCATTCGTAGCTACAAACCATCATGCAATCTGAGATCGGCATTAAATAACGGGTTCAACTTACTTTGCCCAATTCAACAAGAGGAGTATCACAGCAAAACCATAGAAATGTGAGCCAATAGCTTGGAACAGTCTAAACACAGTCCTCAGACAACTGCAATACAATCTCAAAGTTCAGAGTTCAGAAGAGAAAAAAAAAGCGTCAAACTGCCTGTTTGGTCAGGACTCCCCAAGGCAGTCGCGGCTCGCGCTCCAAATAATACTCGCGGGGGGGTGTTGGGGGTCGCGCGGGGGACATTAAAATAAAGCAGCATTATTTATTAAGTAACCTAAACTTACCGGGTCCGCACCGCCTCTGCGAGTCCTCTGAGTCCTGGGCCGGAGTCCGACTCCTGCGTTGGCGCCTTGGCAAGTACCGCCTGCGTCGGTCCCAGCCAATCCAGACGCTGCTCCAGCAGCAGCGCCAGGATTGGCTTGAGCAGTAGTGCGCATGTTCTGTTTAGGGGTTAACATTTTTTGCGACCAGCCCGGACATGCGCACTAGGCTGCTCATTAGAAGAGCGGCATGGAACAACCCTCGCTCTTCTAATGAGCACCGCCTACTGCGCATGTAAGGGCTGGTTGCAAATTTTTTAAGCCCTAAACAGAGCATGCGCACTCTTGGTGTTGTGCGCACCGCTGACCACCTGAATGATACATGTGGATGTCAATCACTTGCAGCAGCTGATCTCCTGTAGTGCTGCCCCGCCTTCTGAGCCGACTGCCTCCGGCGGCCTGGGATAGAATGATTGCATTGTGTGAGTGTGACTGAGTGAGTGAGACGAGAGTCAGAGAGAGAGAGTGACTGACGGCAACGCTCAGTGGGAGGGCAACGCCCAAGCGCCCTAATGGACGCACCGCCCCTGATATAAAGATATTGGTCACCTCTACCTTATGCTGCCAAGAAGCACTCTCCTGTTGCTCCAAATACCACATTGCGTCGATCTGACCAAGACAGCCCATTTCTCAATCTAAAGAAATCTACCCATATTGCACTAACACTCAAAACTCTACACTGGCTACCTGTGGCACAAAGGATAAAAAGTCAAAATCCTTAGGACCATTTACAAAGCACAGGGGGACTATGACTCAAAGAGAGTATATCCCTGAACTACACACACAGTTGATCCCTCAAAGCCAGCAAAGTAAACCTGTCTCTCAGGTGGTATTCAACTGCAACATCATACGGATTAAAGTGTCAAGTGTTCAGCTATTAAATAGCCTCCACCCAGACCTTAGGAACCAATCAAGTCTATCAACATTAAAAAAAAAACTGATAACAGGCCTTCAGAGAAGCCTCCCCAGCTCAACATGAGATCACTTGGACACCCATTCCCACAACAAGACATCTGAACAGGAAACGGACCCTGACCCTCCTCAGTCTCATTTGAAGTTGTGCTCCATGTCACAAGCTAGCACTTTACAAAATGCATACATGAATAGTAGCCTTGAGTGAAATTTCCAAACAATTATGCAGAAACATGTGTTATTATTTAAAATGCCAGCTTCAGCATTTTATACTATTTCTAGTGTGTTCATTTTTGGCGGGAGGATGCACTGTGCTAAAAAAATTATGCGAACTCGTGCTTCAGGTGAACAATAGCTGCTCGCATTTGATTTGTTCGTTGACTCTTTCAAGGGCTGTTCTAGCCCCAATGTTGCTTTTGCCCTCTCTGCGGAGTGGAGCGGGACCTCCAAACAGGCCGTCTGAGGCCCCAGGCAGCCTTCAATTCACTGCCTACAGCTGGGGTGGGACTCAGTCCCCCAGCAGTCCTAGCGCTCGGTGCGGGAGGTGACGTTTCACTCCCAGCACCATAAGAACAGCCGCGCACTCCCGCGGCGCGGGACTCTTTTAAGGGCTGTCCTAGCCCCAACGTTGCTTTCGCCCTTACTGCAGAGTGGACACACAGGCTGTCCGAGGCCCCAGGCAGCCTTCAATTCACCGCCTACAGCTGGGCTGGGACTCAGTCCCCCAGCAGTCCTAGCGCTCGGCGTGGGAGGTCACGTTTCACTCCCAACGCCATAATAAAAGCCACACACTCCTGCACCGCGGGACGTGCGC
Organism: Calotriton arnoldi; assembly: GCA_963921515.1. Taxonomy (NCBI): domain Eukaryota; kingdom Metazoa; phylum Chordata; class Amphibia; order Caudata; family Salamandridae; genus Calotriton; species Calotriton arnoldi. The sequence continues at coordinate 474,088 of CAWUFW010011619.1, read as the reverse complement.
GGGCGTGACCGGGCTGCGCCGGGCCAAGGGCGGGTCCGTCTGTGCCCGTCCGTGGCCAAACGAGGCCGGGCTGGGCCACGTCCCTTGGTCCTCTGATCCTGGCACCATTCTTACTCCCATTTGGCCCTGTTATATTTATGCCCTGGGACTTGGCAATACGCAATACGTAAGGAGGACATTGCCGACAGCAAGGTGAGGATCACAAGTGACAACCAAAAAAGCGGTGACAGCCCATAACTCATAGATTATTCAGTGTTTTGCTTGCCGCAAAAATATTAAGTTATTGGTGCATCAAGAGTAAGAAGAAGGAAGCATATAAAGTTGGACTGAACTTTTGCCTGCTAGATTATGTATATATCTTTCTGTATCGCAACAACAGGAACTGGCATTTGGGAGGCATCACCCGCAAACTCTTAACTGATTTTATCCAGATTTGTCCTAATATTAGTATCTTTTTCAGAAAATTTTAAAGTTGAACTAAATCGGCTCGGTTGTTAACCATTGTGTAATCTTACTAGACTTTCTTTTATTAGCACTTTGCACTTTGCACCAATCACTTTGTACCCCCATTTCTTATAATATTTTAAAGTATTTCATACTATAGAACTTACCTGGCTGCCCCCTAACTTAAGATATTTCCTGGTAGCTTACCATACATCTGTTAAGGGACGGAAATAGTTAAGAGCAAGATACAAAAATCTGTAACCGACAACCCACGCACTACCATCGACTCTTTCCTAGTACAAGCGGTTAGTGCGATTACTGATGAAGTAGATAGGACAGAACACCGTCTGTCGTTGGGACCAGGCATGGTGGCAGGAGGGCAGATAGGTGGCGGTAGCGGATTAGTACAGGAAGGGAGTGAACAATTAAGGGAAATAACCCACACTGAGAACCAAGGTATTCCTGGGATCTCCGATAACACAATTGATCTAGAACCTCACATACAAATTGACCCCCCACGCATGCATACACCTGATAGATCACCAACCCCAAAGAGAAAGAGAGGGTGCAAGAAGAGCCAAGTAGTGGCTGGGGGTATCAAAGGCAAGAAAGCACCCACGCAGAACCTAACAGACACAGCATGTAATAGTTTAATTGATCAAGGCACTCTCTTAAATATACAAACTACACAAATCGTAGCCACTATAGTAACAAAGGTTGAGGAGTTATTAAAGCCGATCTGCGATAAACTTGACAAACTGTCCAGTGAAGTAACCAAGATTAGTGGCCTGTTAAGGAATACAAGCACTAGCTTTGGGAAAGACAGGGATTTAGTAAGGGGGGGTGAATTGAGCGCCCGTTCCAGGTAACTGCCCCAACAGATAAGGTAACAAGGAAGGTGATAGGCAGAGAACCAGCTCGGGGGTCTAATGACACAGTAATTGCAGGGCATAAAAATGGAAGAAGTGAGTCAGTAAACCCTATTCCTCTAAGACAACAGGCACCAACAAACCAACTCCATCAAGCCCGAGGGGATAGGTCTGACTTGAAACAATCAACCACAATATACACTAAGATGAGACACAACGTGGCTTATGAGGGAAGAGCTGATGTACCCATAAACTTACCACCTGAATACTGCCCTTATGTTGCAGTCCTGGTTAATGTGCCCTCCCTGCAGCCAGGCCAAAAGGAGACCCATGACACCCTAAAGAATAGAGTGGTACATTGGCTAGATAAAAATTGTGGATACCCGGTGGCAGGAGCTAATCAGATACTCCTAACGAGAAGAGTGAGTTGGATAGGCCCCTTACGAAAGAGTCTTTTTTTTTTTTTATTAACTCTTTTTATTAAGAAATTGGCATATGAAACAATAAGGACATAGCATTCTACAAGCAGGTAATGGTATACAGCGCGACAAAACATTAAAGATCTCTTCACCACAGTGCAGCATGAGTGTAGTCGGGAATACCACATTACCCAATATTGTCAACCCAATCTCCTCGACCCCCCGGTGGCTCACATATTTCCCCCCGGAAAATATTCCAAGGCCCCCAAATTTGAGACCATTTCTTTGGGCATCCCCTGGAAACATAAATAGGTATCTCCGTCACCATACACCAATCCATGTCTCTGGCCCAGTCCGCAATGCTCGGTGATGTTGGAGCCTTCCACAGTCGTGCGATATTCCGCTTGACCACCATGTAGCCTAAAGTGACCCATATCCTCTCCTTGGCCATAAGGTCAGTGGGGTCCCATATGTTTAACAAAATCAATTTGATATTGCATTGCAACTGTTGCCCCAATACTTCCTCCATCATTAATACCACCCCATCCCAGAATTTCTGAATCATCTCGCATTCCCAAAGTGTATGGATGAAGGCGCCCTCCTGCCCACAATGCCGTGTACAACCACCATCTTGGATGTATCCCATATGAACCAACGAGGGGCCAGACAAGTACGTCCTATGTAGGATTTTTAGCTGAACCAGTCGGAGTCTGGAGGAGATGGCAACCTCGCGGGGAGAAGCCACTGCGGCTCGCCACTCCTCGTCATCCAAACCTGCAACATCGTGGTCCCATTTACCTCTTAGCCGAGTTAGGGGATCGGTCATATTATTGATAAGTTTCTTGTATATGAGGGATACGGCTTTTACAGGCAAATCGCCATCTAGAATCCTGTCCTCAAGAGGGGAGGATTCTGGGAGGTCCGTTCCCTTGGGGAGAGCCGAGAGTAGTGCATGTCGAATCTGGAGATAACTAACCTTTTCAGAGCTGGCCATTTCAAACTCGCTACTAAGTTGGGAGAATGGTATGACATTTCCGGATTTCCAAAGGTCCCCAATTCTGGAAATACCGATGGTGTCCCATTTGTCGAACCCCAAAGAGCGCGATAGCCGACCCAACTGATCACAATGCCACAGTGGCGTAGCCCGCATAAGTCTGCCCTCCCACCCCAGGCTTTTAGTAGCATTGTTCCATATTTGCACGGCGTGCTTGGTCGGGCCGGACAAAACATTTTTCTGAGACTTAGTATACAGCGCTCCCTCAAACCCACCCCCAGGGAGGAGCCATCGATCAATCTGAAATGCCGGGTCGTCGTGCCGCCTATAGGTGCATTGATTAATGGCAGCGAGCTGCGAGGCCCAGTAATATCTTTTCATGTCGGGGAGTCCAATGCCCCCGTCGAACCACCCCAGTGTGAGCTTATGTGTGGCGATGCGAGGTGGCTTACCTTCCCATAGCAAATCACGCACAGTGCCCTCTAGTTCTTTAAAGTACGACGCCGCGACCGGAAGGGGAGTGTTTTGCAACACGTACAGAAGGCGGGGGAGGGACATCATTTTGAATAGGGCAGCACGTCCCAGGAGAGTCAAAGGGAGCGATTTCCAGTGCTGGACGTCAGATTTAAGGCGCGTTAGTGGTGGCCGGAGGTTGGTGTCATAAAATCGTGTCAGATCTTAGATACCCAGATTCCCAGATACTTGAAGCCCTCACCGGCCTCCGTCAGCTGGCAATTCCGGGGAAGTCGAGGTCTCTGCCCGCTTAGAACGTAAAGCACCGATTTGGACCAATTGATCTGGTAGCCCGCGAACTTACCAAAGACATGGAATATATCCATCACCACATTGAGAGACGCCGCCGGGGAGGCGAGATAAAGCAGGATGTCATCCGCATACAATGATATGCGGTCCTCCCACCCAAATGTCCATTTAAGGCCCCGAATGGCGGGACTCTGCGGGATCCACGCTGCAAGGGGTTCTAAGGCCAAGGCAAAGAGGAGTGGCGACAGAGGGCAACCTTGCCTGGTGCCCCTACCAAGAGAGAAGACTGGAGATTTCTGATTGTTTACGACCACTTGCGCCAATGGTTGACAATATAGAAGACGCACCCATTTAATAAATTCCGGACCAAATCCTAGCTTGTAAAGCACTGCGAACATGTAGGGCCATTCAATGGTGTCAAAGGCCGAAGCGGCGTCCAGAGACACCACCACGGCATCTTCGCGTATTGTATCTGCCCTGCAAAGCACTGCGTGCAGTCGACGGAGGTTAAGAGACGTATTTCTTGCAGGCATGAACCCGGACTGGTCCGGCTGTACCAAGGTGGGAAGAACTTGTAACAAGCGAGTGGCAAGGACTTTTGCAAGGATTTTAGCCTCGCAGTTGAGGAGCGAGATGGGCCTGTATGAGGAACACAAGTCGGCGAGCTTACCTGCTTTATGGATAACAATAATATTGGCCAGTCTGTGATCCTCGGGAAGAATTCCTAGCTCTTTGCTTTGTTTATACATAGCAGTGATAAAAGGGGCGGTCATGCCTGCCGTTAACTTGAATAATTCTATAGGGATCCCGGCCAGACGCCCTCCCTCCCCGCATGGATGGCCCTTTCCACTTCAGTTACAGTAATATCGCGGTCTAGGTCGAGACTCTCCTCCTCTGTAACCACCGGCATCCGTATGTCGCGTAAGAGGGAAGAAGCCTCTTCTTCTGTATAAGTCGTGCTGGAGGAGTACAGGGAGTGGTAATAACTACCAAATGCGTCTGCGATATCTTGCGGAGCCAGGATACAGGAGTGAGAATCAGTGGCAAGTTCAACCACAACGCGCCGTGCCCCAACTCTGCGATCTAGCCAGGCCAGCAGTTTGCCCGCCTTATCGCCTACATCATAGACCCTGCTGAGGGTAGCCCGATGTTGCGCCTTAGCCGCATCTGTGGCCAGGTTCAGAAGCTCCTTGGTTGTAATACGGAGCTGTTGGCGCACTTCTGCCGAGTCTTGCGACCTAACTGCGCGTTCCAGTTCTAGGATCTCCTCCTCTATTCGCGTTATGGCGGCAGCTTTCTCCTTGCGTTGCCCTTCGATTTGTCCCAGGACCACCCCTCGAATGACAGCCCTATAGGCCTCCCAGAGTGAGACAGATGAGCTGACTGACCCCAGATTTTCTTGGAAATACAATTCAGTTTCAGACAGAACCATGTCCCTTATGGGGGGGGTCGTGAGATACCACGAGTTGATCGGTGCCACCCGGCCGACCGAGGGTTCCCCAACCTCCAGTCTACACAGAACTGGGGAGTGGTCCGATATGCCCCTGGCCAAGTGACGTATGTCTTTGACGGTGTGGAGATGATGTGTGAGTGTGAGCACATAATCAATGCGTGACATGGTCCCATGGGGACCCGAGAGATGTGTGTACTGAAGTTCCACTGGGTGCAGGCACCTCCAGACATCTGCCAGTCCCATTGCACCCAAAAAACTATGGATCCGTTTGCGGGATAGTGGCAGGTCTTTCTGGGGCCAGCGGTCGAGGGAATCTGAGACAATGGAATTAAAGTCCCCCCCAATCAATAACCGCCCGTCCGGCAAATCCAGGAGTAGGTCGCCGAGATCAATAAAGGCCTGTGTATGGAGGCCCGGTGGAATGTATACTGAGACCAAGTTGAGGGTGGCTCCCTCCCAAGTTCCAGACAGAGCTGCGAATCTACCCAGTGGGTCGTGCGGACCTTATTAATCGTTAAGGGGAAGGATTTACGAACGAGAAAGCCCACCCCCCGAGAACCGGAGCCAAAAGCGAAGTGAGCCACCAACTGAAACCCCCATCGTGACAGGGCCCTACAACCATTGCCCAACAGGTGGGTCTCCTGCAAAAACACGACATCCGGTGAGTGTCGTTTTAGAAATTGAAGAACCACCCCTCTCTTTATTCTATCCCCCAGTCCATTCACATTCCATGAGAGCAAAATAAGTTTCTGTCTACCCATAGTACCCATCACTCTGAGTTAAAAGTCCGATATACCCCGTGGAGGAGCACGTCAGGGGGGAGACCAAGAAAGAGATCATTACATTTCCCAGCACCGTGATCCATAAGAGCGTAACTAACGCCGTGCCTGCTGCAATTAGTATCCGCATCCGACAGGAGAGCAAAGTGAGTGTCGGACTACTCATAGTACCCATCTGCAGATTCAAAGGTATGAGGTAATCCGGAGAGGAGCACAACATGTGGAAGATGAGGAAGGGTTCTGCTACATTCCTAAGCACTGTGGACCATGAGAGCGTTACGAACACTGAAACTGTCGCTATGTGCATCTGAAACCAATCGAATATGCCATGTCGAAACAAAAACAATACTAAAATCAAAACACAAATGCAATCCCCTCCCACCCACCCCGCAACCCCAAAATACTTTCCCCCAATCCCCCCTCCCTGCCTCCCTGCTCGGCGGTAACAAAACCTCCCGCCCCCCAAACTAGCAGAGTGCCTATCGCCCACCCTTTCAAGAACGTACGGGGTTGTGCAGTCGAACCGAGCACCCATCTGTGAAAAGTGTTTGTTGTACCGACAATAACATTGATAATCCAACATGTTTATATTAAGAGCATCAGCTAGGGCCTAAAATACACCCCACTACGCCCACATGGTTAACCAGGAAACAGGCAAAGTTCGGGGAGATCAGTTCAGCCAGGACAGATGTGACAGAAGAACTCAATATAACAAAGTCTGACGCATCTGGCGGAGGTAACTCTATCCCCACAGCTCTCCGTCTATCTGGACCATTCCATCTTTCAAAGGGGAAAATATACAGACCAGTCATTCGGCATCACCCGCCGCCTCATTCAAGTCTTGCAGTGGCGAGCCACCACCGGAAGCTCGGGCGTCCCCGTCCATCCGCATGCCACGACGAGGGTTGCTGCGGCCGTACGCCAGCCCTCCAGCCAGTCCCAGGTCTCCTCCGGGGTGGTGAAGAACCAGGATTTTCCCTCCGATTCTACTCTCAGCTTGGCCGGGAACATCATAGCATATTTCAAGTCCTTGTCCCGGAGCGCTTTTTTCACTTCCAAGAAGCCGCGCCGTTGTCGCTGCACCCTGAGGGTGAAGTCCGGAAAGAAAGTGATGCGGCTGTTTTGGAATTCCACTGGCGGGGTGGAGCGGGCACATTGCAGGATGACATCCCTGTCGCGGAAATTGAAGATCTTGGCAAGAAGTGGTCGTGTGGGGGCTCCAGGCCTCGGCCGACCGCCCGGCACCCGGTGCGCTCTTTCCACTGAGAAGAAGTTGGAGAGTCCCCGCGGCTTGAGGTAGGTAGTGATCAGATCTTCCACGAAAAGGTTCGCCGATGGCCCCTCTGCTCGTTCCGGTACCCCAATTATGCGGACGTTGTTGCGCCTGGAGCGCCCTTCATAGTCATCCAACTGCGCTTTCAGCTTCACAGCGTGTGTTTGCAGGTCATCCACTTTTCTTTGCAACGCTGACGTGTCTTCCACTAGGGAGGTCGCCTTGATTTCGACATCTTTCAGGCGTGAGTTCATTGAGCGCATATCTTCTCTAATGAGGGACACTTCTGTTGACACCATGTCAATACGCGACTCCAAAGATGTGCGAACGGTGGTGATGGCTTCCAGAATGTCCTGCAACGTTGGTTCCTTTTGTTTCCCACCGGACTCAGACTTGTCGGATATGGCTGGTCCTCCTTTGGGGCTCGCGCCAGGGCCACGCTCCCATGCGTATTTCGTCAGTTTGGTCTGGAGCGCTGCCTTCGAGCTGCGACCCCCCGCCATGATGTATGCAGATCTCTCCAATGGGGCTTACTTGCGGTTGGTTCGGGTTACCATACGCGGCAGAAGCAGTGATATCACCAACGTCCACCCCGCTGTGCGATGTAGCCCGTTAACAACTGGAGCACATGCCTCAGGTTACCCACTTTTGAGATCCTCCAGTACTAGGGTGTTATTAAGTGCGTGCCAGGGCCGCTCCGGGGACACGCCTCGGCCGTACTCCAGAGCTGGCTGCTGAGGGAGGGAGGGACCGCGCCGCAGGAGCTACGCAGCGGAGATCGGTGTTTGTCTGCTCGACAACTTTTGAGGCCAGTGGGGCAGGGCGGTGATGCAATGTTGGTGGGCAGCCGCGGGGAGTTACAGCAACGTCACAGCTAGCGAGCCCTTATGTGTTGTAGCACAAGTCAAGAAGTAGTTCCAGATCACCGTCGTTTTCTATTATAGGCATACGTTGCGGGCGAGCAGCCATTTGTTAGTTCTTACAGCGTGGCGGCGCCGCGATACCGGCCCCGTGCTGTCCTGATGCACAGAGCCGCGGGATGTCCTTCCAGCAGCTCAATGAGAAGCCGGGCTGCTCATCTCCCTCCCGGCCAGAGTGGGGCTGCCACCTCACCTTAGCCCTCCACAGGTATTATGCGCCGCAACGGCGGCCGATGTAGGCATTGGTGTCGCGGTTCTGTACTTTCCGGCCGCTCCGATCCTCACCCAGCTTCCAGCCCGTCCAGACACCGGAGCGTCGGCGGCGCGTCCACAGCAGATCGTGGCCCTTAGATGGTGGCAGCCGCGGTCCAGGGTTCCCCCGCTCGACTCGGCGTGGTGTCGCTTGCAAGCTCGAAACAATCCAGCCTTCGAGGCACTTTATTAGGAGATCGCACGCTGCCAGGATTACTCCCCGCCACCAGGCCGCACAGCCGCGCCTCCGTCCCGAAGGCGTCGATCTCGCCATGAACGTTCAGCACCTCCTTCCCGGCCACAGGAGGTATCAATCAGCTCCGCATCTCCTCCGGTGACAAATTTTGATATTAGAGCCCCAGTTTGGGCAAAATTGATCGGATATTCGGCGGATTGTGTGCCCGGTCGGCAGAGCCGACAGATTAGGCGGCCATCTTGTTGCTCAGCTTGGCCACGCCCCCACAAAAGAGTCTTAAAGGAGATTGCATAATTATTAATTTTAGAAACCCTAACTGGGCTAGAAATACCTTAGGTAGAGCAATCCCACCTTTGCAATTCGACCAGAATATGTCATTACAACCCCTTGGTTTTTTCTATAGGCACCTAAGGTTGACACAACATAGGGAAGAAGATCGAGGCCATTTACGCATGACGCCAGATCTGATAACACATCCCCAATATGCATTATCAGTCTCGAATAGATACCAAGCTTTGAGTACTCTACAAGATAACGATTGACAAATGGGTGTCTATTCCCCCAGCATGGGGCCCCTTTTTACTGGAGAGGGGATAGATGATTATGGAGCGGGGGCACCAGTTGCAATCAACCTACCAGATAATGAACCAATCATTGCTACAAATACCGAGAGCATACACATAGAGACCACTTACATAGGTATAGATAAAGAAAGTAAGTGCAGGTGCCCTAGTGTTAACTCAGGGAAGATATTAGAAAATGGATATACAATTGCAACTTGGAATATCGCTGGTTTAATGAGCAAACGGGACTCACTAGGATGGCAAGACTTTATTAACGATCTTGACATAATCTGTATGCCAGAAACCTGGAGTACTGACCATGTTTATATAGAAGGATTTACCTCATACTGGTTACAGGCAGTGCCATCTCCTGCTGGAAGAGCGAAAGGGGGGCTTCTGACCCTTATCTCGAACAAGCTACCGGCTGTTGTTAAAAGATTTGTCACAATTGGAGCACACTCCCAGATTATGTGGTTGCATTGTAAAGATGGGAGGGATGTGGTTGTGGTTAACTACTATAATAATGTGTTTGATTCAACCTGCAGTAATATTGTATTTGAGCTAGATAAATGGCTTGATAATTTGCTAAGTACGATTAACACTAATATTGCAATAATATGGGTTGGGGATTTTAACACACAAATATGTTTGATGTCTATGACTAAAGTCTGTGGGAATAGGAACGAAGAGGGTGATGATTGTACACATTTCCCACACAATGACTATGGAGGAGCCTTAAACTTTATGATGGCCAAGTATGACCTTGAATTATTATAGTGTGCTCGTGACACTAGTGGTGGACTAATACCAACTTTTATAGGCAGGAATGCTGCGTCTACTATCGATCATGTGCTAATTTCAACAAGTATTAACCAAATGTGCTCCACCCCATGGATCATCCAGCTAGCACTGAGTGACCACAATTGTATTATAATGTCAGTCCTTGTCTGGGGCCCAAAGGTTGTAGTGCACCAAAACATTATAACTAACATCGCCCCTATTAGACCGAACGGGACACGAATCAAATGGGAGGGTGTAGAACCGATAAAAGTATTGCATGAAATTGTTACAAAATGTAGCGCAGAGATTTTCTACTGTCTTAATGAGGTTGTTAGTCCCTCCCAGTTGTTAGCAAATTTTACTAAAACTAATACCGTAATTGATGGGATATTGACTGCTCCCTTCAGGGAAAAAAGTAGACAATGTAGAGGGTGGTTTGATGTTACCTGTACCTAGGCTTTAAATCAACTGAAACAGGCTTTACATAACAAACCAAAAAATAATGAATTAATTAAAAATTTACATTTTAATTACAAATCTGTCCTTGAGGTAAGGAAAAGGGAGTTACAGGAGTTAGCGTGGGACAAGCTATCCATGGCAGCAGATACAGCCAACAATAAGTTATTTTGGGAAACTGTGAACTCGCCGTTTTTAAAGAGTGATTCATTCCCTGAATTACTATCCCATGTTAAATGCGAAGCATGGGTGACACATTTCTCAAGTATTTTTAATCCACCAGACCATGAAGCACCTGAGCACAAAGTACAATGAAGAGTAGGTGGGCGATTATACCTTTAAATATCACAATTGATGAGGTACAGGTAGGACTGAATGGAAGCAGGGGAGGGAAAGCACCTGGCCCAGATTGGGTCCCAATAGACGTTTATAAAGCAGTAATAGATTTATGGGGGCCCATTCTTACTAGAGGTTTTAATACAGCAGTGACAGCGTATATACCACCATCATGGGGTCAATCAGTTATTATTCCTATTTTTAAAAAAGGTAACAAATCTGAAGCTAAAAACGATCAACCCATCTCGCTCCTAGACTCATCAGTAAAGGTGATCAGCAAAGTGTTATTGGTGAGACTAGAAGAGTGGACTAATGAAAATGAGATACTCTCTCCAGTGCAATACGGTTTAAGGAAAGGGCTAGGAACGATAGAGCAATGCATCAATTTAGAACTTCTAATAGGTAAATATACATGTGCAAAGCAGGGGAGTTTATATTTATGTTTTGCAGACCTTAGTAGCGCCTTCGATCTCGTTGATCATACCATTTTGTGGCCAACTTTGCTTAACCTTGGAGCTCCCAAACCAATAATCTTTTTCCTTGAAAGGTTCTTTGAGATATTGACAAGCAAAGTGCGATATGGGTAGTGTGGTGAGTGCACACCAAAATTCGAAGTTAAAGAGGTATCCGCCAGGGCTGCGTCCTAGCACCACTATTCGTTTCACTATTTATAAACGAGGTAGACAAAGCCCTTCGATCGGTGCAGGCGGATGTTATGTTATGTTATAAAATTCTTGTAAAGCGCACATACACCAATTGGCTTCATGGCGCTGTTTCTAGGACTTGTCGAACCCTGGTGGAGTTTATTCATATGCTTGGGTAAACAACCATGTCTTAAGGGATTTTCTGAAGCTCAGCAGGTCAGTACATGATCTGATTTCCAGGGGAAGGGAATTCCAGAGTCTGGGTGCCAGAGCTGCGAACCTACAGCCCCCTTGTCGCTTCAGCTTGAAGAAGGGAGTTGCCAGGAGATGAAGGTGAGCCGAGCGTAGGTTGCGTGAGGGAGTGTACCTTTGAATAAGGCTATCGATGAATTTGGGGCTCCGGACATGTAGGGATTTAAAGACCAGGTATCCTACTTTAAAGGCGCAACGCTGGGAGATGGGAAGCCAGTGCAGCTTCCTCAGAAGTGGAGTGACATGTTGCCACCTAGGTTTCTGGTGGATCAGTCTGGCCGCTTGATTCTGCACCAGCTGTAGACGTTTGGTTAGGAATAGTGGCATACCAAGGTAGACTGAGTTTGCGTAGTCTAAGTGGGACATGACCGTGGCTATCACAACCTGTATCAATGCTTCCCGTGTAAGTAGTCTGCTGATCTTTCTAATCTTCCGTAGTTGGAAGAAGCAGGTAGAGATCACAGAGCCAACTTGGGTTTTTAGTGACAGGTCGTTATTTATTGCGATGCCAAGACTTTTTGCAGAGGGAGAAGGGGTGGGGGAGGGACCCAGTTCCATTGGCCAGAAGTGTGGGCCCCAGAAGTTGTGGCCACCCCCGTAAGGACCAATTCTGTCTTGCCTGGGTTGAGCTTTAAATGGTTGCAGTCCATCCAGTGGTGGATGTGCAGCATGGTAGTCTGAAATTCAAGGGCTGATTGAGATGAGTTGTCGATAGTGAACATTAGTTGCAGATCATCCGCGTAATTAAATGTGGCAACTTTCCTTTCCTTGAGGGACCAGATCAGAGGGAGGAGGTAGAGATTAAACAGATGGGCGGATAGCGAGGAGCCCTGCGGGACCCCGCAGGTGGTTTTTAACTTTGGTGCCGTGAACTGGGCTGTGCGGACCGACTGGGAGCGGTCCTCTAGGAAGGAACTGATCCAACTGAGGGCTGATCCCTGGATGCCTGCCTCTTTGACACGGTCCGCCAAGATACCATGGTCAACCGTGTCAAAGGCTGCAGAGAGATCTAACAGCACCAGGGCCAGAGGGGTGCCACTGTCGGCCTTCTCTCGCAGGGAGTCTAGTACCGCCAGTATTACCGTCTAAGTTGAGTGGGCAGGGCGGAACCCTGCTTGGTGTGGATCGAGATAGTTGGATTGTTCAATTAAATTGGAGAGGCACTTAGCCACATGGGCCTCCAGTACCTTAGCCAGGTAGGGGAGCACCTCAAATTGCTGGTAGTCCTGTACCTGTACTGCTATATGCAGATGATGCTGTGCTGTTCTCTAGAACCCCGGTTGGCCTACAACGATTAATGGACAAGTTTAAGAATTTTAGTGCCAGTAGGAAACTGCTAATTAATAAAACAAAAAGTTTACTATGGCATGTGGCCCGAAACCCAAGAAATGTAAAACCTTTTACATTGATAGCACCCCAGTAGAAACCGTTAACATCTTTTGTTACCTAGGAGTAACCTATTCAGATAAAGGGAACTGGACACACGAATTAACCAACGTCTGTTCAAAGATGATCAAGAGTGCATATGGGATTTTTAGATTGGCATCCAAACATGGCGATCGACGTGTAAAGGATATGGTAGATATATATAAGGCTAGATGTGTTGCCACCGCCTTGTATGGTGCAAGGGTGTGGGGCCACAATTGTTGTCAGACTTTACAACAAGAAACAAACTCCTTTTTAAAACGTTTTTTAAGTTTACCCCCTCAGCATCCACTGAAATAATACACCAAGAAGTAGGAATAATTTACCTAGACGATTTGATTGCTAAGCGGTCATTGCTGTTATGGAGATCTATTTGGGCCAAAGATGAAACTAAATTTACCCAAACCATTATTAAGGATTGCCTACTCCTGGATAAAAGCTCATGTATCGCTTGGTTAAATTACATCAGTGATTCATTGGTAAATTATTTAAGATACAGATCCATGTAAACCCGGGACACGTGATAACTTTACCTAAACAGGAAATAAAGGATACATTTTTGGCCCATAAAAAAGAGACCCACGTGAGAGTGGTAGGGAAGCAGTCCACTTTTATATTTTTTCAAACAATTGAACATAGAAAGGGAATTCAAGATTATCTGTCTTTTGTGACCAAGCCCTACTGATTAGACTGAGACTAGCAATAGTACACCACCTAGTTGCTTTCCCCACAATGAAAATGTGTCCCACTACCCCATGCCCCTGTGATGAGCAATCAAAACAAAGCACTATGCACTTTATGCTCTTTTGTAATTTTTATCTGTATTTTAGGCGTTTTTAATTGAAACCTCTTTTTATAAAACATAATGCGAGAACAACCCATGCTGCTATGAAATTACTTGTCACCCTTAATGAGCCCGGGATATGCTTTTATGTTGCGTCATATATTAAAAAAACAATTGATGTAAGGAAAGGCATTGTGCTTGTTAATTGATTTATACATATTTACCTGGATCGTTTTATGTATGGATGGAAATCTTTTTAGAATTGTATTTTAAACTTGTAATTGTTTTTATGGTTGTTGCACATGCCGAATAAAGCCTATTGAAATTGAAGTGTTCGTTTTCTTCCCATATAACTGCGATAGGATTTTTACACAAACTTCCTTTATGCATCTATATACTTTCCATGTACTTATGGTTCTATATATTTATTACTTTCTTCTAATTCAGCATATTCAATGCACTACCCTATTCCCACCCTATACCTCTCACAATATATCTTCTACCTGAACTCTCTGACTCATCTCAAACCTCTTTCTACTACTCTTTCCAATGCACTACCCTATTTCTCACCCTATACCTCTATCAATATATCCTCTACATCCACTCTCTCATTCATCCAAAACCCCATACCACTACTATGGTCCCCAAAATAATGCTTTCTAGACTCTCCCCTACTCTACCCCTCCTTGCATCATCTGACACCTCTTTTACTATACCGATCCCCCAAAACCAAGCCTTTCTAAACTCTTCCCTCTGACTCTTCCCCTCCACATCCCTTTTTACTCGTCCCTAGCATCCTCCTACTGCTATGACCTCCAAAACAAACAAAAAAATCCTTCACTCTTCTATCCCTCCAATATCCTTTTCAATCAAAATAACAGACTAACATGTCCACTTCTCAAATTTCATCTTTCACTATACTAATTCACCACTAATCCTTTATGGGTTCCAGAGTAGCGTGCTACTCACCGAAAAAAAACTTCAACACCTCATCAGGGGTAGCAAGCACTATATAAATGCAAACCTTTTTCCCTCTCCTATCCCTCCGCTACCCTTCTCAATCCAAATAACGCACTAACATATCCACCACTCAAATTACTTTCATATTTCACTATACTAATTCAACACTAATCCTTTATGGGTTCCGTAGTAGCGTGCTACTCGCCAAAAAAGCGCTTGAACACCCCATGAGGGGTAACAAGTGCTATATAAATGCAAACCTTTTTCCCTCTTCTATCCGTCCGCTATCCTTCTCAATCCAAATAACTGACTAATATCCACCACTCAAATTACTAATTCACCACAAATCCTTTATGGGTTCCAGAGTAGCGTGCTACCAGCCAAAAAAGCACTTCAACACCCTATCAAAGGTAACAAGCGCTATATAAATGCAAACCTTTTTCCCTCTTCTATCCCTCCGCTATCCTTCTGAATCCAAATAACTGACTAACCTATCCACCACTCAAATTACTTTCATATTTCACTATACTTATTCAACACTAATCTTTTATGGGTTCCAGAGTAGTGTGCTACTCGCCGAAAAAGTGCTTCGACGCCTCATCAGGGGTAGTAAGCGCTATATAAATGCAATTACAAAACAATACAATACAAATATTCCGATCTCATTGCTCGCGCCGGGACACTCCTTGGAGTAGCTGTTGCGTGTTACAAATTGCTATCCTATCATATCATGTTGTCATCATAGTTGCACTTTACATAAATTGCTAGCTTGCTGTTTTACCAATTAACTCCATTTGTTCAATTTTTAAAAGAATAATCTGATTTGTTGATAGTTATCATTGGCAAATGACTTTCTCAAGCGTAAGACAACTCTATGAACCATTAACATCAATGCATCCTGTAGGACACATTAATTGGACTTGCATGTTTTAAAAGTAAAATTGTTGCGGTTTTAATTAACCAAAACAAAAAAGAATTTTGATTGACTGATTGACACTGCTAAAAGAAGGCTCAAGCAAAGCATTGATAAAAGTGTACACTTTGGCATGCATCTCAAAGTCAGGCTTGCTACTCATCATAATATTTGGTGCAATCATGCACGCTGCCTACTTCAAGGACAATCTGCAAGCCTTTTGTTTTCCATAAACACTAGCCTAAAATACCACCATGGCTTTGCTGCCATGTCATAATGAATACTTTTATGGAATCTCAAAGGGCACTGGGTCCGCACTAGACCAGAGTTAATATAAACTCCATAGAAACTACAAGAGTGGAGTTCAAACGGAGACTCAAAAGAGGAAATCATTGCCAGATTCAATAGGTTCTGGGCTCAAATTTAGACTAAAGAAACTTACTGCCAGACAACTGAGCAGGTTAAGAACGTTTTGCTGGTGGTGGTTGAACACAGTGATGCACCTACAATCATGCTATGCACACCAACAGCTGCTGTTTGGATTTTACAAGCATTAGGATGCATGGAATCCATTTTGGTGATTTTTTTTTTTTTAAAGTAAGCTACCCTTAAGGTAGGAGGAGCACTTACATATATTATTATTAATTTTCTCTGCAGTTTGACAGGATGTAGAGGGTTGTTTGTGTTACCATGCACAGAAGACATTGACCTAGCGGATTGGGCTGGCCTGCTCCTTTTGGGTCCCAGCCAAGACTGATTTTCACATTGTAGGTCATCTTCTGCATTCCTGGCAATTCTTTTAATGGCATAATTAAACAAAAGAACACTTTAAGTTAAATGCTAGCAAAAGTCAGTACCAGTGTATAAGACTATTTCATGCATCTTCCTCCTCTACATTTTGTTCTTCTTAGTAAGCCCACCAAATTGTCATGAGTATGCACAGAAAAGGAGCTCATGCCTTAGAGTGCTTACACAGTCAAGGAGATGCACCTCACTGTTCATTCCCAACAAAACCACAACACAACTATGGCTGCTTGTGGGCCCTGCAGATATGGCTTAGCCTTGCAATAATGGCTGAACTGATCTTTGTCGGTTGAGTCTTGACTGATTTGGATGTGGCTGCATACATAAGGTTGGTCTTATAATATCAGGTCTGCGTCTTCTCAGATGAGAGCTCATGGACAATGGCTACCTGTACTTTTGTCACCTAATGATGTTGTGTGCTTGTCAGAAAGGAACGTTGAAAGAATCAGTCATTTGATGTGGACTACAGCTACACTATGCAGATAAACTCCAGATGATGTACACTATACCTTCACACATGCCAACACCTTTCAAGAGGCTACCCAGATTTGGCACGTTACAGGTGTGCTGATGTTGTGCATTTGCCCTTTTTGATGCTGGTCACATTAGGCATAACAGCATTTTTAGGCAGGGATCCATACAAAGGCAAAAATGTATATGGACCCTACACGTTATGCAGGATGGCTGACAATAACAAGCATTTGAAATGCAATAGGTCTCGCATTTACGCGAGTTTAAGCTATTGGCTTTGTAAATGACAATGGCTTTTATTTATGTTTTAAAAATCAAAACCTAAATAAAAGGCATTGTCATTTACAATGCCAATAGCTCAAACTCACGTAATTGCGAGACCTAGTGCATTGCAAATGCTTGTTCTTTACTGCGGCTACGTATGGCAGAAGTCAGCAACTGATGACACCAGTGCTTGATAGAGGCAGCTGTACCCTGGTAAAATGGCACTGTAGTCAGCCTGGTCTTTGTCTATTTTCTTATATTTTCATAAGTTAGCCTAGGACGCATGCAACACCCAACATGTTATGTCGTTTGTGCCGGAAACAACGATGTACCCAGCTACATTCCCAATCACTACACTGTTTCTAGGTTGCCCAGGTAATTCTGAAATTGGCAACACAGGCACAGCTGGACTTGCGATAAACTGTCACTCACAGTGTCACAATTAAGGCAATGAAATTTCACATATAAGCACATTTCAACCATTGAAATGTAACACAAGCAAACTGGAATCTAGGCAGCTATGGAAGAAAGAGTTTAGACAGGTGGAAGAAGGAGCGGGGAGGAGTACGATAGGGAAGAGAAGGAAGGAAGATCGGAGATAGGTGGAGGATATAAGAGAGAAGTGGAGATTGGAAATGGGTGACAGACATGGGGGAGGAGGCAAACAAGAGGAAAGGAAATGCAGACAAAGTGACAATGGGAGAGTTGAGATACGCAGATGGCATGGAAAGGGAAAACATTTTGCAAGGAGAGGTGGAATTTGAACGGGCGTCAGAAGCAAAAAATAAAAAATAAAAGAAGCTGCGAGGCAAAGAGAGGAAGGGGCGCGGGCAGATAGAGAAAAGAAGAAACGAGTAAAAAAAGGACAGAGAACAACAGCAAGCAAAGCAGCAAACTGAAAAATGATAATTGTATTAGCTGTCAGCTGTGCCTCCTTCCGACTAGGCAGCGAATGGGTGCGCTCTAGGACCCAGGGGAAGCCCGTGGATCCTCCGCTGCTCGTACACACACCACATTGCCATTAGAGCGGATTGAATGGCCGGCTCTCGCGCGCTGCCTGCCGCATCCTTTACGCTGGGGCAGCAGCCAGCGAGGGGAAGGATGAGGAGGCAGCCAGCTGGCTGTTTTATTGTTATGGTTTGCACGCCCCTGTAGACCCTCCTTCTGCTCCGTCCTCCTGTACACTGCGAGCCTCTGGAGCTGGTATCGGCTGCAGCGCCTCTTTCATTTGCTGTCACCTTTAAATGTGGTATTTGCCATCTGCGGATTCCCTGCTCCGTCCTGGCTGCGGCGCGGCCGTGCCAGCTTGTGCCTGCATGGCAAAAAGGATTAATGCTCCAGTGCATTGCTGACTGCAACCGATAACAAGCCCAATCCTCCTTAGAACAAAACCCAAAACCAAACTGACACCCTACTAAAAATAGCCCAAATGACGATCGACATTAAAAATTGCTAAGAACCTAAACAATATAAACAACGAAGAGGGAGGCATGGCGTAAGACGTACCCCCAGTACAACTGTGGAATTAAGAGGAAGTGGGAGGGAGGAAAACTGTATTTAAATGTAATTAGCTATGGTGCAGGAACTACACACAGGCAAACAGAAACAGAGCAGGAAACAAAGAAATAAAGTAGTCCCCCAGAGAACAGACAAAGAACTGTAGTGTGATGAGACAGTAATTAGTCCCTGCTGCATGGGAGGAACGGAAGAGAGAAAGGAGGGACAAAGAGGCAGGTCTGACCACTGGCAGGCAAGGACTTTTGAAGGACACTGAAACAAACAAATCAAAAGCTGGGGGATGGCTTTAACCCAACATAAGAAATTACGATAGGTCTCGAATGCTCGACCTAAAAAGGACACCAAATCAGAATAAGAGGATCTGCAAAAAGAATCTTCGGTGGATCAAGGAGGGGCAATGAATGTAGGAAGTGGATGGCTGCAGGATTCTAGTTTCCTACCACAGAAAAGTGCTCTGCAGTGCACAGCGGCAGTGCTGAGAAAGTAGGGTCACCAGCATTGGACATCATTGTGCAATCTATTGCAACACATGAGATGACACATTGTAAGGCAGTAATCCATTGTGTGCTGTCGTGTAGTTCCTAGGCATCCCTAGGACCTGCGCATTTTGGATGACCTAAACATAGGGCTTGGTGTCCAAACCGACTCCGGACACCCCCACAGGATACGTCAGCCATTAGACCAGCTAGCTCTACAGTGCCACTACCACCCCCCTGTATCTTACAGTGGTGTAGGTAGTTTCTGGCAACCACTGAACATGACAACCCCAATTCCTCAAGGATCGTGGAAAACAGTGCAGTACTTTTCGCTCAGTCTATCGTGCTTACTTATTCTCAGAAAATACACAGGATGGCGATTAGGACGTTTCAATAAGTATTTATTGGTCCAGCGTCAGTCTTGTATAAAACATATTTGCTGGGACAATCAGGAGACAGAAGCATACGAAAGAAATTGTGAATACTAATATAGTAAACAGTAGATACATTTCTACCATAGTGCTAAGAAGATGAACATATATAGGTCAGATAAGACAGTGGTACTTGCATACTCCTATAATGCGCACCCTACGTAATTTGCCTAAAATGTACCTAGCCTAGATATGTAGGTGTAGCATGTATTTGTGCATATATGTATGTATATAGCCAAGAATCCCCTAGGGAAGCTCTAACCCCCACACCTGATGGTCAAGAATGAAGGACCCCATCTCTGCTTCGAGGATGACACCCCCGAAGGGATGTCAGACCGCTGCGTGTCGAAGATTCAGCATGCAGAACCCCGTGTCAGCGTGGAAGGAATTCTTCTCTAATTTGCAGGGGGGAATAAGGGTCTTATATACAAGAGTGGTCACTCCAGGGTTTCTTCTAGAATCGATATGTTTTGAAAACAATCATAAATGTTTTGAAAAGATCATAAATGTTTTTCTAAAATAATTTGATCATGCACAGCGGGCCTGTTGGCCAAGGATGAAAAAAGCGGTGACCCTTATACAGAATAATTATGCAGTGCCTGAGGACATGTTTATGTACGTCAGGTACAGGGATTATGATAAAATACTAAGAGCCTGGTGTCGAAGAGACAGGAGCAAACTACTATGTAAAAGGTCACCTGTCCAGAACTGTTATTGTCGTGTGGATGGGACAATGTATGTAAAAAGGGGCATACATAACAGGACTAGCCTAACGAACAAGACAGTGCTAGAACGGTCATGAAAGTTTGAGTGCATAGAGACAAGATTGAGACAATGTTACCATGACCAGAATGTGAGATGTCCAAATCATAACGCCTTTCTTCACCTGAGTGTCACCATCCAGTGATGCACTCATGAGCTTGTGAATCACTATTCTATCTCAAAATCACCACCACTAAGCGAAAAACTGTTCTAAGAGGTGGTGTTAGCTTTTGTATATGTCCTTTGCTTGCCTGTCTTGAAAGGTTAAGTAGCAACTTCACAGCTCCCCCATGCCTTGACGGCAGGTGATTTCATTGGGATGTGGTGCATCCATATGACTTTCATGCACCAGTGGTCCCAAGTATGACATCAGAAGACCAGTGTAGGGACATCACAACACTCTTATAATCGGAAGGGGGTTGGCGGCAACTTGTTGTTGCCCAATCACACACACTGTCACAAAATGCCACCCCTCCCAATTCGAAGAAATTATAAACTTTAGACCTACCATTACTTATTTTAAAATGAACCCACATGTATCAAATCCACAAACCATTTTACCAATCCTTGGACTCGTTTAACTGAGTGAAAAAGATTGCAAACTGATAGTTAACATAAAATAAAATATATGTTCACAATCGTTTAAAAGTGGCTGGAAAGTTGCAGGGTTATAATTGCATTTTCTGTTTTTCAACCTCACAAGCATCACTGGTGCATGGCAGACAGAGCGGGTATGTCATTGCCTTGCTTGATATTCCGTCTATGCGTTGCATTCTTTAGTCTGAAGCCGCTGGACAGGTAGGGTTACAGAACTTACCTCAGGCCTGGCTACAAAGTATGGCCGCTGTTTGCTATAAAAGTATTCTGATTCCACGTCTCTTAATATTTGATCACTCAGAGGAAGCAGGGCCTACCAAAGAGTCAGGCACAATATTAAAAAAACATAATGATATCGAATGATCAGCTCACCACCCTCAGAATAACTTCCTGTTACCCTGTTCTAGTAGCTTGCCTGAATTTCAGACAGGCACCATGAGATAATGATGTTTATTTTGGAACAGCTCATAGTTTTCTGAGTTTATTAAAAGGTTTTAGATAAGTGCGAACAACGCCCTGCTACTTGGCAGGAATGCACTGTGCAACATCTCATTTCGAGTCCAGACAAATAATCATAAAATGAGATATTTTTAATCAACATTTCTACATTGCTTTTTAAGAAACAGATCTGAAGCTCCGTCATTACCAATATTTTCCTACAAATTGATCAGGATATTCGACCCCATTTGGGATTAAAGAAAGTAACAGTACAAAATGAGAACTAGAAAATGTTAAAACAACAACATATACATGTCAAGAAACTGTACAACTTGGCTGAAATACTAAACACACGGGATACGTGAACTAGAACTGTTAAAAAAGCAAAGGGGCTGTCAAATACGGCTGTTGAAAACTGAAGGATGTGTAAGCCCCGTGGCCGACGAGGAAGTGACGTGAGGGGCTCTGTTGATGAGATCTGTGAATCCCCGTAAAATCCACCACTTAACACGAGAGACCTGCCTTGGAGTGAATCCCAAAGTGAAGTGCTGACAATGTGTGGCAGCTTCATCAGCATCTCTCCTTTCATATGTGCATAGCTACGGGAGCGCGTTACATCTCAGGCTGTTTAATCCAAAGGAGTCCCAATCCACACTAGAGCCATGCTTGTCAAATTAAAAACCTTTTGTGCACAGGAAGGGAAGCTGAAAAGTGGTGATAACTAATTTCACGTTATGTGTTTTTTTTATCGTGCCAATCATGAAGATTCCCCCCTTCTGGCAGAATATGGAGGCTGATTTTTCTCCTAAATACAGCTAAAAATATTAATGCTTAATTATTCAACAATTGGCTAGCTTAAGTTAACGCAGATCTAGGTAGTGATTAACAACATGGTTTCATGCCTGGCAGATATAGGGTGTTTAAACAAATACTGCTGTTCCACTCTTGAATTATACTGATATTAATTAATTTCTGCAAAATCCCAGACACGACTGAATGCTCCCAACTTTAGGATAACTCCAAGCTCCCCGAATTGCTTCAGAAATGTAATTTAGACTACAGTTGATATTATGCATGTGCAGGACTTGTTTAATGGGGAAAAAAGTATTAACATTCTCGTGTATGCAATCAACTGGCTTTCCTATACCATTGGAACTTTAGAGCAAACCTACAATGCACAAAATGTGGCTCAGTGATTCGTCTAATTTTAGGTACATTGGTGGAAATTGGGTTACCGCTAGAGGGGGTGAAACCCTAATCAAGTAGAAACTATAATCCCTTTCAGGGTGAAGGCACGAGTAAACCGCAAATTAACCTGTGCTTAACCCTCTGGCAGCTTGGTACAAACGGAGTCAGGCTTAACTTAGAGGCAACATATAAAGTACCTATGCAGCACTTCAAAGAGTAATAAAGTGGAGATACAACACAAGGAAAATCCCACACCAATTTAGAAAAATAGAGTAAAATGTAATAACTTATTTGAGCCAAACCTTCTCCAGGCCTGCCTGGAAGGGTGTGAGTGGGAAGTGCTTACCAGTTAACGGATGAACTTGGCTTTAAGTTGCTCCCAGCACTACAATCAGAATTTGGTCTCCCTGAGTCCCATCAATGGCTTTAAGTCCAACTACGTCACTGTCTCAGGGGATGCCTGGGTACAGCATCCAAAATTCCGCGTTCCCCCCTAAGGCAGTATCTGGAAACCTGGGGAACCCACAGAGGGGTCGTCAGCGACTTATACAATCTACTTATAGATCATCAATTCTTCACGCCTGTAAGGGGACAGACGAACTGTAAATGGCAACTGTTGCTAGCCAGGGACTACACTGATGATGACTGGCAGAATCTCCTCTGTGAGAAACCACAGAATTCCACTATTTCAAAGTATAGCATGGCTGGCATTGGACACCCCCAAAAACTGCACAGGGCTAGCCTCTTACTGCATACCTCATGTTGGAGATGTGGCGCAGGGGACTGTCACTTGCCGCATATCCTATTGCATTGACGAGCGCTCCAGCTGTACTGGTCTTTGGTCTGGTTGACACGAGCCACTCAGGGACTGTCCATGAGCACCTCCATACACTTGGCTCTCCTTCATGACATGACAGACTGTGTGACCCTATTCAAACACATGCAACGCTGGTTGGTGACTGCTCTTGCTTCAGCTAAAGTGTGCATCCTCCGACACCGGAGGCAACCCTCTCTCCCAACCCCCATTGGAATGGCTTGTCGAACTGGCGCGGGCAGTGGACTGTGAGCACCTGATCTACAAACTCGATGACCAATTGAAATTATTTGAGGCCATCTGGGAGCCCTTTCTGCCCCCACTGACCTTACCCTTTGAGGATACCACTTGAGAGTTGGTGGGGGATGGCTTACATTCCGTATGCATTCCTCCTCCCATCCTGAACGATAGTCCCCCTCTGTTTCACGGCAGCAATCCCTACACATTCTTCCTAGAGAAATACAGAAGAAGTTCTCTCCCTTACTCCCTCATCCATTCCCTGCTTGTACATGGCTAGGCCCATTACAGACCTTGGAAGGGATCACCATGGATGTATGCAGGCCCAAAGTTGTCACCCCTGTTCCTGACCGATCACCCAGACCATCCTAGTTACTGGTCGTAGTAGGCACTGCCCTTCCTTTATTAATTGGTTGTGCTTTTCTTGTGCAGTTGATTACTTATGGTTTTGTATCTGTACTTGATACATATGGCTTGCTGTTGTGTTACAGCCGCATGTTCTTAGCGGCGGATTATGAATGTGCTATGGCATTGACAGTGAATCTGAAACTCAAAAAGACAATAAAGAAATGTTTTTAAAAAAAATGTTATTTGAGACCAATACAACAAAAATACAATAAGTACAACCAGAGATATGCAACTTCAAAGTTTTAAGTAAAAATAGTGCCTAGAAGCACAAAGCACCAACTGTGGTTATCTGGTCACACCAGACTGACACAAAGTCACAAGTTCAGGCTAACCGCAA
This sequence comes from Calotriton arnoldi, assembly GCA_963921515.1. NCBI lineage: Eukaryota > Metazoa > Chordata > Amphibia > Caudata > Salamandridae > Calotriton > Calotriton arnoldi. Next base: position 449,869 of record CAWUFW010011619.1, on the reverse strand, counting down.
TGGAACATGGGCCAATACAGGGACCAAGGTAGGCCCGCTAAAAAAAAGTACCTTAAATCCTGGTTTGCCGAGCACTGGGAGATCCCACGTCGAGGATGTGTCGCCCAGTGGCTGTTCTGAGAAAGCTACAGGGCTACGATGTAGAGTCCTGCATTGTCATTGAGGATACCATAGGTGAGGGGCTTGTAATGCAAAGTCCTGCAACTTCATCAGCGATTCCGAAGAAGCTGCATGGCTGCGATGTGGAGTCCTGCATCATCGTCAAGGATGCCATTGATGAGGGGCTTGCGATGCGAAGGGCTGTGTAGAGGATGTGTCACGCAGTGGTGGTTCCAAGGAGTCTGCGGGCTGTGATGCGATATTCAGCATCAGTGATGCGTCGCCTGCTTTGGTTCCGATGCGACTGCGAGAAGATGTGTTGTGCAGCACCGGTTCTGCTTGCAGACCCACGGCTGGGCTAGGGGAGCACTTCAGGCCCATACCAAAGGGTCCAGGACTGGGGTAGCACCACTTGGAGGGGTAGGACTCACAGCTGACAGAGTCCACATGCAGGGTTCAAGATGGTTGGGGCTCTTTCTCTCCCCGAGGCTCTGATCAGGAGGTAAGCCAACTAGCCTTTGGAGTCACTCTGGTGGTCTTGGGATCAAGATGTAGCTTGAGTTCATTCACTCAGGCAGCATGGCAGCATGGCAGCAGAGCAACAGAGTAGCAGTTGTTCTTGCAGAGCAGCACAGCAATCCTTCTGAGTCTTCCACAGGTCCAGAGGTGTACTGAAGAGTTGGGTCTGAGGGTCCCAGGATGCAGGCTGCAGGCACCAAATGGTTAGCAGAAGAAATTGCCAGATTTCTAAATGCAGTTATATATATGGGTAGACCCAATGGTACTGGGACCTGGGTTGAGGCAATACAATAAAGAGAGGTCCCAGCAAAATCTACTTTGCCACAACACTTATATTGTGTAAACACAAATTCAAACAAAACATACATGAAAATGAAAGATTAAACAGTGTTATTTATTCACACTGTCATGTTCTCAAATACATCTATTACGCAATCAAAATTCATAAACAAAGTGCCCAGAACGAAAGGGAAAAGAGAAGGATCGTAAAGGAAGTGATTCCGTGAAGGTAAAGTGTGAGAGCAAGAAGTAAATGTGCAAACAATTAAATCATAATTATCAACAAAAGATTCCAGATTTAATTTTCGCCATTAATGCACCATAATATACATAATTTTTGTAGCCAGGCCTAAAAATTGAAAAACACAGTGAAATAATCTCTGTAGTTTCTGGCTGGTTCAAAAAAGGAGTGTCGACGTTTCGACCCCGATTGAATGTAGGTTTAGTCGCACCTTACGGGGGGGGGTCTTCATCAGGACAGTGGTGGGGGGGAGGGAGAGGCGGGCACCTAGGATTTAATTTGAAAGAAATTTAAAAGTGAGCACCTCACCGGGAAGAGAACATTAAAAACCAATAGAAATAGGGGCCAGATGGTCCCTAGAAATTACCATAGTAGACCTGAAGACAGGACTTTGGTGGGGCAATGGTGTGGGCCCGTGGGCTCCAAGATGCAGAGAGCGGAAAAAACTGCACCTGCAAAAGTAAGGCGTAGTTACAAACCTGAGTCCCACAACTATTTAAAGGGATCAGAGGTTAAAAAAGCAGCAGAAATGCAGAAATGCCAACGGATAAATCAGGGGCACTTACGCTAATCCGAAATAATCAGAAATGTCCCAATCACATTTCTAGGGAGGTCCTGCCAAGATACATCAGCCAAGGACTAAACTGCACGAATCTATTAGTCAAAAGAGGAAGGGGGAAATAACCTAAAAAACCAAAAACTACATGGATTTCCTCGTACATAATCATTAAATAATGAAATGATGAAATACCTGCTCTCTCCACCAGAACACTGCGCACACGAGTGCAGAAAATCTGTGGAGAGAGGGCATGGGATAATTAATAATGCTAGGAGCGCTAGGATACACAGGCCAAGATTGAACGGGGTACGTAAACAACTCACCGCTCCTCGTGGTTGTAAAGCGTATCTCAATTCGTCAAAGCCGGGCAGTGCTCAATCTAGAGCAAACAGATAAAAAATACCAAACATCAGTCCATATGCGGACAGATTGGGGAGAAAAAATGAGACTCATCATACTGCGAGGCTTACCGCTACGTGACGGCTGTAGACTATGGCAGGATGGAGGGAAACGAACAAAAACTCCGTCATCCTTAAATAGACGTCCGCAAAGATGACGTGCCGGTAGCAGTCGCTAGATGCTGTTATTAACGCATCACCGCGTAATTGACCATTCAAAAGGAAAGAGAAAATAGACTTAGGGTAAGCGATGTTAAGTCACCGAGGACGGAAAACCCATACCAGCCACAATTTCAGAAAATATACAAAACACTATTGATACATATTCATGTAACTTCAAACACACAAATAATAGAAAACAATATTAATCTGAAAAAAAAAAATTTTTCGGTGTAATTGTCAATACGTAGAAAGTCAGAAAAGATTATACACAAATAAATACATAAATACAAGGTCAGTATGCACACACGCTCTGCATGTTAAATTGGAACAAAACATATGACACCACGTTACTGGTTAGCATAAAAGGAGGATATTAAATCACAGCTGCAAAATCACAGACATAAATAAGAATACTAAACTTATGCAAATTCTGTGCAGTGATTAAAAGCCAGAGTGGGAGAAGACATACATATTCCATCTCATAATAATTTAACATAGAAAAGGAATATTAACCTCCGCAAGGTCAACGATATAAATGGGGATGCTGGACTGTGTACAATTTCGATTGAGTGGGTGACCAGCCACTATGACTGGAATGCATATAATGGAGCATATCTTGAAGTTCATAGTATATGTATATATCGATGACCACGAAAGGAAATACGAACTGCCAGTATGCTGGTACATTAACTACAAAATTCCTGGCATGGTACAGATATGTATTGGGCCTACATATTTAATCGGAGAAGACCCTCACTCAGATGAAAGGCACGCCAACTGTGCGTAACTGGAATCAAGTTCATTGAGTCCATTTTGTATCGAGTCCATACGTGTCATCCATTTACATTCCCTTACATTGAGGATAGACCCAATGTTGCCTCCTCTTGGTCCCAATGTTGCTTTCTCCAAAACTATCCATCGGAGTTCCTCAGCGGTGTGTGTGGCGGCTCTGAAGTGTTCTACAAGGGGTGCACCCTGTACATTACACCTTATTCTGCTGCAGTGTTGCAGTATTCTGGCTTTAATTTTCTGCTGTGTCTGACCTACATAGATGAGATCGCAGGGGCACAGAATTCCGTAGATGACGTTACTAGTTTTACAGTTGGTGAATGTTTGCAGGTCAATTTGATGTTGTTTATATGTGAACCTTTTTGTTTGAATGGTCATTACACAGGCCTTGCAGTGACTGCATTTAAAGTGTCCTAGTGTGGCCGGCAGGTTCCAAAGGGTTTGCAGGGATGGTGTTGTTGGACTCTCAAGGAAAGAGCGGACCACATGGTCTTTCACGCTCTTCGCTTTCTTAAATGAATGCATGGGCAAGTTAGGTTGTTCAATGTCCTCCGATACAAGCGCCCAATGCTTGTTAATGGCCTTTTTAATGACATTACTCTGGGTACTGAATGTAGTAACACAGATCATCCTTTGCAGAGTACTGTCACCCTTGTCTTTCACAGTGAGTAAGGCTTCCCGGGGGCTAAACCAAGCCCTCTTCTGTGCTCTCTTTATCAGACGTTTGGGGTAACCTCTCTCGAGTAATCTTTGACTTAGAACTGCAGATTCCATCATGTAATCTTCCTTCCTAGAGCAGTTCCTGCGAATGCGCAGGAACTGGCCCACCGGTAAGTTATCTCGTAAACCCCGTGGATGATGGCTACTGTATCGTAAGAGTGAATTACGTTCAGCCGGTTTCCGATATAGTGTTGTTTGTAATTTGTTGTCCTCTTGAAAGATCGTGATATCCAAGAAATCAATCTTATTCTGGTTTGACTGCATTGTGAACTGTATGTCCTTGTTACGCTGGTTGAGCCAATCATGAAAATCACCCAATGCTGTTATAGTACCAGTCCAAATCATGAGCACGTCGTCGATGTACCTTCTCCACAGCACCACTTGATCACAGTATGGGTTATTTGTGTGAAGGACAAATGTATGTTCAAAATTATCCATAAAGATAATAGCCAAATCTGGTGCAAATGCAGCCCCCATGGCTACCCCCTTGGTCTGTAGGTAAAAGCTGCCTTGAAAAAGAAAAAGTTTTTCATCATGGCAATGGAAAGTAGTGCAATAATGAATTCTGTAGGTACAGCCATGGGTGTAGGTCGACGATCAAGTGCATGTCTGATCACTTCCAAAGCTGATGTCTGGGGAATACTTGTATATAGTGATACAATATCACACGTCACCAACAGTTGTTTATCAGAATCAAAAGGAAGTTGATCAATCAGATTGATAGTTTGTAAGGTGTCCCTCAAATAGGTGTCTGTAGCCTCAGCGATTGGCTTCAAAAAGAAATCAATGTACTTGCAGAGTGGCTCTAACATAGAGCCACAGCCAGAGACGATGGGCCTTCCTGGTGGATTGAGCATATCCTTATGGATTTTAGGCAGGGTATAGATAGTCGGTAGCCGAGGGTCTTTCTGATTCAAATAGTGAAATTCGTGTTCTGACAGGAAGCCCTGTTCCATCCCGTCAGTGGTTATAGACAAGATCTCCAATGCCAAATCCTTAGAGGGGTCTGTTCTCAATTTGCAGTAACTGATACCATCCTGCAATTGGTTCATGATTTCCAACTTGTACTTGTTGAGGTCTTGTACCACAATCGCACCGCCCTTGTCCGCGGGCTTAATCACAATATCCTTATTGTTCTTCAATGACGCTAGCGCTTCTCTTTCCCGCCTCGTTACATTTATGTTAGTGTGTTTGTGGGTTGCAAGTATCTTGGAAACTTCTTTCAACACAATGTCTTCATATGCTAAAATCTGATTGGTCATGGTGTTCGCCGGTGGAACAAAGGTAGAAGGAATTCTCAAACCGGTCTGGGACATTCTAAATAATGTTGTTGAATGCTTGAAAAAATACCTCAGACGAATTTTCCGAAAGAATCGTAATAATTCAGTCTTTAGTGTAAAGTGATTGGGTTGTGCTGTTGGTACAAAAGATAAGCCTTTACTGAGGATCTCAGTTTCATTATCCTTCAAAGCATAGGAGGAGATATTCACTACTGGATTCTGTTGCCTGCTCACCATCTGTAGACTTTGCGTTGTGTCGCTATTTCTCCATGACTCTCCGTCGGGAATCGTACTTGCTTCGGGATTTTGCCCCGGCCCCTCTCCCAATTCACATTGGGTTGTTGTTGGCCTCGTTGGGATCCTCTGGGCCAGTAACCACCGCGGCCCCTCGGTGGTCTCCATTGGCCTTCCCCTAAAAAAGGAAAGGGTCCCTGAGGTTGTTGCCAGTTCTCCTGATAGGTATAGTCGTTACTTGGGCCAGCCTGCTCGTTTTCACTGTCCGTACTATAAGAGGAGTCTGAAAAAGTAGTGTAATTCCTCCTTCCACGATACCCTCCTCTTCCACGACCGGTGAAACGACCCTGAGTATCCTGTTTGCAATAGTCCTCTTGTAGGTAAGGGTATGTATTCTTTTTTTCGTAATAGCGGATGTCTTTAGCTAATTTCTCCAACTTTCTATTCTGTGTGGTCGTCTCAAAGTCCTTGAGTGATTTCCCTAGATGCTCAAGTGCCTCTTTAGCATTAGATAGTGTAGAATCTCCAGCGATTTCAGATTTTAAAGCAGCGATTTCTCGTGTGAGAGCCTGTACTTGTTCAGCCGCTGTTTCTACTCCCAGCACCATCCAGTGCCGGGAGCAGTTGTTAGCAACAAAACTAAACCCTTCCTTGAACTTGGGTAAATCTATAAATATTGCTGGTTCATTCTTAACTTGTAATCCCACTGGGATTATATTTGCTTGAAGATATTTAGTTAAGAGATGGCCATGCAAGCGAGTTCTTATTAATTTCTTCTCAAGGCGCTCAAGTTTGGCAATTTTATCATTCAATGTAAAATCAATGGTGGGGGTAGTGGAAGATAAAAACTGATTTACGGGGTCCTGTAGTAATTGGTTAATGTATTCCTCTGTGTATGACAGAATTTCGCTCTCTACCATTTTGACAGGGTGAAATTAATCACCAAGAATACCTCGCAGGTATGCACCTGCTCTGAAGTAGTTATATATATGGGTAGACCCAATGGTACTGGGACCTGGGTTGAGGCAATACAATAAAGAGTGGTCCCAGCAAAATCTACTTTGCCACAACACTTATATTGTGTAAACACAAATTCAAACAAAACATACATGAAAATGAAAGATTAAACAGTGTTATTTATTCACACTGTCATGTTCTCAAATACATCTATTACGCAATCAAAATTCATAAACAAAGTGCCCAGAACGAAAGGGAGAAGAGAAGGATCGTAAAGGAAGTGATTCCGTGAAGGTAAAGTGTGAGAGCAAGAAGTAAATGTGCAAACAATTAAATCATAATTATCAACAAAAGATTCCAGATTTAATTTTCGCCATTAATGCACCATAATATACATAATTTTTGTAGCCAGGCCTAAAAATTGAAAAAACACAGTGAAATAATCTCTGTCGTTTCTGGCTGGTTCAAAAAGGAGTGTCGACGTTTCGACCCCGATTGAATGTAGGTTTAGTCGCACCTTACGGGGGGGTCTTCATCAGGACAGTGGTGGGGGGGAGGGAGAGGCGGGCACCTAGGATTTAATTTGAAAGAAATTTAAAAGTGAGCACCTCACCTCGAAGAGAACATTAAAAACCAATAGAAATAGGGGCCAGATGGTACCTAGAAATTACCATAGTAGTCCTGCAAACAGGACTTTGGTGGGGCAATGGTGTGGGCCCGTGGGCTCCAAGATGCCGAGAGCGGAAAAAACTGCACCTGCAAAAGTAAGGCGTAGTTACAAACCTGAGTCCCACAACTATTTAAAGGGATCAGAGGTTAAAAAAGCAGCAGAAATGCAGAAATGCCAACGGATAAATCAGAGGCACTTACGCTAATCCGAAATAATCAGACCTGTCCCAATCACATTTCTAGGGAGGTCCTGCCAAGATACATCAGCCAAGGACTAAACTGCACGAATCTATTAGTCAAAAGAGGAAGGGGGAAATAACCTAAAAAACCAAAAACTACATGGATATCACGATCTTTCAAGAGGACAACAAATTACAAACAACACTATATCGGAAACCGGCTGAACGTAATTCACTCTTACGATACAGTAGCCATCATCCACGGGGTTTAAGAGATAACTTACCGGTGGGCCAGTTCCTGCGCATTCGCAGGAACTGCTCTAGGAAGGAAGATTACATGATGGAATCTGCAGTTCTAAGTCAAAGATTACTCGAGAGAGGTTACCCCAAACGTCTGATAAAGAGAGCACAGAAGAGGGCTTGGTTCAGCCCCCGGGAAGCCTTACTCACTGTGAAAGACAAGGGTGACAGTACTCTGCAAAGGATGATCTGTGTTACTACATTCAGTACCCAGAGTAATGTCATTAAAAAGGCCATTAACAAGCATTGGGCGCTTGTATCGGAGGACATTGAACAACCTAACTTGCCCATGCATTCATTTAAGAAAGCGAAGAGCGTGAAAGACCATGTGGTCCGCTCTTTCCTTGAGAGTCCAACAACACCATCCCTGCAAACCCTTTGGAACCTGCCGGCTACACTAGGACACTTTAAATGCAGTCACTGCAAGTCCTGTGTAATGACCATTCAAACAAAAAGGTTCACATATAAACAACATCAAATTGACCTGCAAACATTCACCAACTGTAACACTAGTAACGTCATCTACGGAATTCTGTGCCCCTGCGATCTCATCTATGTAGGTCAGACACGGCAGAAAATTAAAGCCAGAATACTGCAACACTGCAGCAGAATAAGGTGTAATGTACAGGGTGCACCCCTTGTAGAACACTTCAGAGCCGCCACACACACCGCTGAGGAACTCCTATGGATAGTTTTGGAGAAAGCAACATTGGGACCAAGAGGAGGCAACATTGGGTCTATCCTCAATGTAAGGGAATGTAAATGGATGACACGTCTGGACTCGATACAAAATGGACTCAATGAACTTGATTCCAGTTACGCACAGTTGGCGTGCCTTTCATCTGAGTGAGGGTCTTCTCCGATTGAATATGTAGGCCCAATACATATCTGTACCATGCCAGGAATTTTGTAGTTAATGTACCAGCATACTGGCAGTTCGTATTTCCTTTCATGGTCATCGATATATACATATACTATGAACTTCAAGATATGCTCCATTATATGCATTCCAGTCATAGTGGCTGGTCACCCACTCAATCGAAATTGTACACAGTCCAGCATCCCCATTTATATCGTTGACCTTGCGGAGGTTAATATTCCTTTTCTATGTTAAATTATTATGAGATGGAATATGTATGTCTTCTCCCACTCTGGCTTTTAATCACTGCACAGAATTTGCATAAGTTTAGTATTCTTATTTATGTCTATGATTTTGCAGCTGTGATTTAATATCCTCCTTTTATGCTATCCAGTATCGTGGTGTCATATGTTTTGTTCCAATTTAACATGCAGAGCGTGTGTGCATACTGACCTTGTATTTATGTATTTATTTGTGTATAATCTTTTCTGACTTTCTACGTATTGATAATTACACCGAAATTTTTTTTTTTTCAGATTAATATTGTTTTCTATTATTTGTGTGTTTGAAGTTACATGAATATGTATCAATACTGTTTTGTATATTTTCCGAAATTGTGGCTGGTATGGGTTTTCCGTCCTCGGTGACTTAACATCGCTTACCCTAAGTCTATTTTCTCTTTCCTTTTGAATGGTCAATTACGCGGTGATGCGTTAATAACAGCATCTAGCGACTGCTACCGGCACGTCATCTTTGCGGACGTCTATTTAAGGATGACGGAGTTTTTGTTCGTTTCCCTCCATCCTGCCATAGTCTACAGCCGTCACGTAGCGGTAAGCCTCGCAGTATGATGAGTCTCATTTTTTCTCCCCAATCTGTCCGCATATGGACTGATGTTTGGTATTTTTTATCTGTTTGCTCTAGATTGAGCACTGCCCGGCTTTGACGAATTTGGATACGCTTTACAACCACGAGGAGCGGTGAGTTGTTTACGTACCCCGTTCAATCTTGGCCTGTGTATCCTAGCGCTCCTAGCATTATTAATTATCCCATGCCCTCTCTCCACAGATTTTCTGCACTCGTGTGCGCAGTATTCTGGTGGAGAGAGCAGGTATTTCATCATTTCATTATTTAATGATTATGTACGAGGAAATCCATGTAGTTTTTGGTTTTTTAGGTTATTTCCCCTTCCTCTTTTGACTAATAGATTCGTGCAGTTTAGTCCTTGGCTGATGTATCTTGGCAGGACCTCCCTAGAAATGTGATTGGGACAGGTCTGATTATTTCGGATTAGCGTAAGTGCCCCTGATTTATCCGTTGGCATTTCTGCATTTCTGCTGCTTTTTTAACCTCTGATCCCTTTAAATAGTTGTGGGACTCAGGTTTGTAACTACGCCTTACTTTTGCAGGTGCAGTTTTTTCCGCTCTCGGCATCTTGGAGCCCACGGGCCCACACCATTGCCCCACCAAAGTCCTGTATGCAGGACTACTATGGTAATTTCTAGGTACCATCTGGCCCCTATTTCTATTGGTTTTTAATGTTCTCTTCGAGGTGAGGTGCTCACTTTTAAATTTCTTTCAAATTAAATCCTAGGTGCCCGCCTCTCCCTCCCCCCCACCACTGTCCTGATGAAGACCCCCCCCGTAAGGTGCGACTAAACCTACATTCAATCGGGGTCGAAACGTCGACACTCCTTTTTTGAACCAGCCTGAAACGACAGAGATTATTTCACTGTGTTTTTTCAATTTTTAGGCCTGGCTACAAAAATTATGTATATTATGGTGCATTAATGGCGAAAATTAAATCTGGAATCTTTTGTTGATAATTATGATTTAATTGTTTGCACATTTACTTCTTGCTCTCACACTTTACCTTCACGGAATCACTTCCTTTACGATCCTTCTCTTTTCCCTTTCGTTCTGGGCACTTTGTTTATGAATTTTGATTGCGTAATAGATGTATTTGAGAACATGACAGTGTGAATAAATAACACTGTTTAATCTTTCATTTTCATGTATGTTTTGTTTGAATTTGTGTTTACACAATATAAGTGTTGTGGCAAAGTAGATTTTGCTGGGACCACTCTTTATTAGATTTCTAAATGCAGCATTTTCAAAATGGTGTGTTAAAATCCAACTTTACCATTAAAGATTGTTTTAAATTTACAATTATTTAGATACCAAACTTGACTTTCCTACTTGCTTCTAATTGAAAGTTAACACTTATTAACTGTAATAAGGCAACCCAATTTTATCTTATGGGAGAGTTAGGCCTTGTAGCAGTAAAAAAGGAATTTAGGATTTCACTACCAGGACACGTACACTTAAAAGTGCATGTTCACCTTTTGAAATACACTGAACTCTGCCCTATGGGCTGTATAGGGCCTACCCAAAGGGAGAGTTATATGTATTAAAAAGGAAGGTTTAGGCCTGGCACAGGGTAGGTCCCTGGACATATTGCGTACTATGCAAACTATATGGGGAAGTTCCTCATATCTTGACCTGCCGGGGATTGATGAAGCAGTAGTATATCCCAAATAGGGTAGAACCAGTACTACCAGTCATTAGACAGAGTAAGTCATGGTGGCATAAACCTCTATCATTAGTTCATTATTGTTTTTTCGGTCCACTTTAGTTTATGGCGACCATAAAACGAGACGCTGCGCGAGCGCGCCGCTGGCGCGCCGAAGGCGAACCTAAGGCTAGCCCGTCTGCGCCCGTCAGCGTCCCGGAGGAGTCTGGAGTCGGAAATGCTGACAGGCCTAGGAACTTTCTAGTTTATAGTAGGTCAGAACTCCTTGAGATCGGGTGTCAGTCACCTCTTTGCTGTCATAAAGGTTTGCTGAGCGGAATTGAGACCTCGCTTTCGTGTCACTTGTGTAACTGGGTTGCTGACCCTCCGACCAGTGAAAGTAGAGGGTCTAGTGCAATTAAGGATAGCATGTGCCCAATTTTGGATAGCGATTCATGTGATAATAGCCCTCTGAAGCTCCTTCTCCTGAATACCCGCTCCATTAAAAAACATGAAGTCCAACTGTATGACTTATTATCTGAGTCTGATCCTGATGTCATGTTTGTAACTGAAACGTGGTTGAATGATGGTTCGAATCCAACGATAGCAGGGGCTCTTCCGCCTGGCTATCAGATTATAAGGAAGGATCGGCCTGTGGGTAGAGGGGGCGGTATTGGCATAATTTATAAAAAGACATTGATCTGCTCTATCTTACCCGTGCAAGAACTTGAGGGCGCCGAGAGCCTCAGTTTTTTGCTCACTGTTTCCAATCATCAATCCATTGCAGGCATTCTTGTTTATCGACCACCTGGTCAATGTGGCAAATTTATTGAGTCACTTGCTCAGGCCATTTCTCCTATTTCTATCAAATATAAACACTGCCTCGTATTGGGAGATTTTAATATCCATATGGATGAGTTATGTGACCCTGAGGCTGTTCGGCTGTTGGAATCTTTAGCGATTTTTGGGCTGTCCCCTCATATTCATCTTCCCACTCATGTTAAGGGACATACGCTAGATCAAGTATTTTCTAACGTTAGTATGACAACGGATGCCCCACAACCTTTAGTTTGGTCGGACCACTATCTCCTGAGTTTTAAACCCCCGAGGTCGTTAACTCATGCTCAATATAGGGCTGAGCCTCGTCCATTTACTTTTAGATCCTTTAGTCAGGTTACGGCCGATAGATTGGCAACTGCTTTGAGCAAGTACCCGATTCCCTTTAGTGGAAACCCTGAGACTGATGCCCTCAGCTTGGAAATGTGGCTTGGAGATCGGGTTGCGGAGCTGGCGCCCTCCTCTACCCGGAAAGCCAAAACTGGTCGCACTTCCGCGCCATGGTTTACTGAATCACTTAGGGAAAGCAGAAGTGCCTGCAAACGGTTAGAGAGAACGTGGCGGACCAAGTTTGATTCTGAGGATAAAGCCATTCTCAAGCTAGCTTTAAAAGCTTACTATAATGAGGTCCGTACTGCGAAGAAAAATTATCTTTCTTTAAAAATACAAGATGCTGCCAATAAAAGCAAGGACATTTTTAAAATTGTTAAGGATTTTTCATCCCCCAGCGCCATGAGTAAGGCATTTATCCCTACCTCTAGCTGGGCTCATCTGATGGCCAATTTCTTTTACAACAAAATTTCTCTGATACAACAGTCATTTCCCCCCAGGGACACATCTGAAACTGGTGACATGTGGAATGCTTATGATCTGTCGTCGAGGGCCAGTCATTCCCTTATCCAATTTCCTCCCATTTCTTTGGAAAAGTCTCTTGACATTATGGGAACATTGAAGTCGGGTTCTCCTTCTGATCCCTGTCCAGCTAGGATCCTGAAGAATATCGCGGAACCTATAAATTCTGCGGTTAATTCAGTTCTTAATTCTTCGCTTGGCCAGGGTATGGTACCCAGCTGCTGGAAAAAGGCAAAAATTGTTCCCCTCCTAAAGAAACCCACTGCAGACCTTGAGGTTGCTTCTAACTATAGGCCCATTTCACTGCTGCCTTTTTTCTCCAAGGTCCTTGAGAGGTATGTCAACTCCGTGCTAACAGATTATATTGAAGGAAACCATGTCCTCCATGACAGTCAATCAGGTTTTAGACCTTCTCTTAGCACTGAGACTGCTCTTCTTGAGGTTTCGGAGACCATCAAATCTCAGGTGGATAAAGGGGGCAGTGCGGTGTTGATACTGCTGGACTTGTCTGCGGCCTTTGACACCGTGCCCCATGACCGGCTTTTGTGCAGGTTAGCCGAGTGCGGCATTGGAGGCGCGGTGTACAATTGGTTTGCCTCTTTTCTGTCTGAGCGGCAGCAGGAAATCTGGTCCCCGCCCTTTACAGCTGCTATTCCCTCAATGCAAGTGGGTGTCCCGCAGGGCGCTATTCTGAGCCCTACGCTTTTTAACATCTATATGGCCCCACTTGCATGTTTGGCTGAGTCACACGGAGCGAAGATTATTTCTTACGCTGATGATACTCAACTACTGTTCACGTGTGACAAAGGGGCGAATTTTCATGGAATGGAGATAAATAGATGCTTAACTGAGGTTTTTTCCTGGTTGCAACTTAATCAACTTAAGTGTAACCCTGAAAAGTCAGAAATTATGTTTTTTGGATGTCCCCCATGCGTCGACTGGAGCTTATGGTGGCCATGCGACATGTCTCCTCCCGCTGCTCCAGTCGACACAGTAAAAAACTTGGGAGTTAAGTTGGACACTAGTCTATCAATGAAGTCCCATATCCAAACTGTTGCTGGTACCTGTATCGGGCTGATTAGAATGGCAAAAACTTCCTTCCTCTACTCCCGGTCGAATCCCGGAAGATCGTAGTGCAAGCCTTAATTACATCCAGGTTGGATTATGTAAATATCTTGTATCTGGGGCTCCCTGAATATTTGCTCAATCGGCTGCAGGTTGTTCAGAATGCCGCAGCCAGAGCTATTCTTATGGTTAGCCCCAGAACGCGCATGTCGCCTCACCTGAAAGCACTACACTGGCTCCCGGTGAGAAAGAGGATTCAGTTTAAGGCCTTGGTGTTTGCCTATCGTGCTTTCTACGATACGGGTGCGGTCTATCTGAGAAGTAGGATCCAGCACTATCAGCCTCAACGTGTCTTAAGGTCCTCGGGACAATCCCTGATGGTGATTCCCAAATTCACTCGCTCTCGGATTGGAGGTCGTTCCTTCCAGGTTCAAGCGGCCTGCCTATGGAACAACCTGCCCCTTCATCTTAGACTGACTCAGGACTTGCTGTCCTTTAGAAGACTACTTAAAACATGGCTGTTCCAACAATAATACGATGGTAGGTAGGTTGGGGTTCTGTCTGGTGGTTTTTGGAGATTAGCGCCGGGACACTCTTTGTGAGTATCCGTGCGCTTTATAAATCCCTTATTTCATTTCATTTCATTTCATTTCATAGATAGTTTTTTAACTTTAGGTCCTGACGAATCGCCTCTAGACTTGTAGAATAGGCGAGAAACATGTTGACCAACCACACGGAAGAGCGCCACATCTGAGACATTAACTTAGCATTGCGCCTTTCCTTTTTATTTTAATCAGGGTAGGAGACCCCACAATTAAAATTATTTTTGCTGGTACTCCCAACCCTGTTTTAATTCACATAAACATCACACACCACTCATTCATCTACACTCACTAAGCCCCTCACCCCCACGGCACCAAACGGCTATTTGGAAAAAGATCTCCGCTAAAGTGCCCCTCATTGGGAGCCGGTCAGGCATTGCAGCGCTGGCCAGACGAGGAGCAGCCCGATGATGAAGCATGACACCCAACTGGGTGTGTGAGGGCATTATATTCCAAAGAAATGGATTCCCATCTCTTTGACTCTGTAGCCTACTGTCTTTTGTATATTGCTACACTCTAGATTATTTAGGAACAGCACAACTCTAATTTTCATATTGCATTTGGGCATTTGTGCTGGACCTCATGTATAAAAGCCCTTTGTCCCTCTATTTGTGAATACAGGGTTTATTTTGCCAGGTCAAAGAGGCAGTTTAACCTACATACACAGGCTGCAATCGCAGGTCTGAGACATGTTTGAAAGGCTACTAAAGTGGGTGGCACAATCAGTGCTGCAGGCCTACTAGTAGCATTTAATTTACAGGCCCTGGGTACATGTAGTACCACTTTACTAGGGACTTAGAAGTAAATTAAATTTGACAATTGTGTGTAAGCCAATGTTACCATGTTTGATGGAGAGAGCACATGCACTTTAGCACTGGTTAGCAGTGGAAAAGTATGTGTAGTCCTAAAGTCAGCAAAAACAGGAGGACGGAAGGCAAAAAGTTGGGGGAAACCACAACAAGGATGTCAGGTCCATTGTACATGATGACTGGCTGGCTGAAATTGGAGGAATTATTCATAGATGTGCAATGTTAACTGGCATATAATATTATTGTGAACGATGGACTCATGCAAAGGAAATCACATGTGCCATTTTGCAAGATGCATATGTGAAATGGGAGATTTCTAATAGTCAGTATGGCTAGAGGAATTGAGTCCATCATCTGTACACACTTAGTGGCAAGCACTCTTCCTGAATTGCTACTATACAGAATAAAGCACTGGTATGCTCTTTAGAAACATACAAGAACATTCAAAACCATCCAGTAACTTCTGTTGGAATGATGCTTCTACTTAGATGTAATAATTCAAATTCTGAATTTAATAACTCCTGAGGGAAGTATAAATGAATAAAAATAAATAAATAAAAACATGAGCACGTTATGGCTTTGTCAGTACACCAACTCTTCCCAGTGGTGCACAGACAAAAGCTCAGGCCCTCTGTACATTAATTACACCAGGCTCTAGGATAGTGTCCCGATGTCCCAGAAAAACAAAGAGACATGCCGTCCACACCTGGAAGCTGTGCTCTCGACACTCATTTGATCGGCCTATACTTGTTAAAAAAAATAAGCATGAGGAACGATACCAGACATGTTTGTTGGGATCTGGGGCTCAAATGGAGGGTATAAGAGCTCATGAATAGTTTGGGAAAGCCCAACAACTTTTCTATTGAAGCAGTTACTGAGCTGCTAATAGGTAAACAACAGGACTCCCCACTTTCCTCTGAGAGATAGGGCTCGGCCATTCATTCTGTTATAGTTCGCCTATAGATGCAACTTTAAAGCAAGACAAACTCTAGTACTAGACCAAAATCAATAGTGGGATTGAATGTTTACTCCCAATTGTCATTGCTATAAAGTACCCTTTTGATACTGCCATTTAGACCGAACAGTTAAGGGTGTAGTGAATACATTCAAGCAAGCATGTGTGTACTTGTGGTGCTTAACAAAACTCCTGCACAAATAAAAAGTACAACAAATAGTGTCCTATACGACGTAGTTCGTCTTCTGAGCACTGGACGTGAGACAGAACATGCTCACAGCATCCAAGTCTTGATGTTCAAAGTCCTAACACTATAAATGGACAAACCCTGGAAACTAGAGATTGTTACATTGTGTTATGGTAAAGGGATTTAAATAATGCAGTTTATTCCTCAGGGGGCATCAGAGAAATATCACTAACAACACAGATAGCCAATACAGTTCTGACTAATAACACAGATAGCCAATACAGTTCTGACTAACAACACAGATAGCCAATACAGTTCTGACTACTGTCCACTAAATTACTTTGGGAAAAGACAAGTTTTCAGATTCTGCTTAAAGATTCTATCCCAAGTGGCAATTCGTAACATACCTTTGCCGCCCGAACTGAGAAAGCTCTTCCTTCTTCTCTGGCGCTCCTGAAACAAAATGGTGACTGGCACTAAAAGTTGTATGTGCGAAGCATAATTTCTTGTTTGTCGCTACAAAGACAAATGCGACATAAAAAGCGAGGCTGGTTCTTCTGAAGGGCGCCTGGCCTATGCAGCACAGTGGTTGCACATCCACAGGTGCCCCACCACCCGGATCGCACTCAAAGTAAGCCTGCTCAGCACTATCAGAGTGCATGAAAAGATCTTGTTTCAATGCACACGATCAGCCCGCAGCTTTCACAGCAGTAGGAGGGAAAGAGTGGGCTTGCCAACGTCCAAGCCAAGGTCGGTGATCATTACATACATAGTTATGTTGGAGAATTACCTAAATAGAATGCTATACACTTAATCGTGAGCAAAGAGTCTTTTGGTATGCAGACTACCCTGCAAACTATATCAAGCAATAATGATGTATTTGCCTATCCACATTTTCCTAAACTTTTTTAGAATTGTGAATCAAGTTGGAGGAACTTTGTTGATTAGGCATATAGTCAAAATATAAACACCATTGTTGAATATTACCAACACAGATATGTATGTTATTTATGTGGTTTACTTCAAGTGCTCATGTGGACCAAACCTCATCAGAGTTGAGAAAATGACACCCCAAATACTAGGACCAATTCAGAGAGGCATATAGTAGTATGTGAACCAGTACTTTTGTGGTACTACTTCTCAAACTCGTAAATGCATTGGTGAATTGGCCCCAACACATCCAAAATGGGAACAGCCAAGGAATATATACATACAATTACTATCCTCATTGTACTTTTACTAATAGCAAGTTGGGCGTTTCGGAGCTGATTCACTAAGACGTTTATGAGCACATGAAGTAGTACCACAGGAGTAGTGAATGACCCTCACTGTGTTTACCTCTACAGTTTCCTATACATTGAAATGGGGAGTCTGTGCACTGAAACAGGTGAAAGGGCCAATTAGCAAGTAAGTGGAACCCTGGGTGCTACTTTTGCATATAATGTGTTTATCCATGATGGAAGGTATGTTCCATCGTGCCAAACCATTACTCTCACTGGGTCTGAGATTCTGTGTCTCTCCAATTCTCACCAGTTTCTAAAGTTGCTCTGCATCAATGTTGTTGTCATTATTCCACCCTACCGTGTTTGCAGATTGTCACAGTGAGGGAATGCCCTCTACAGCCTCTTTTTCTCTTAAACGTCTTGCTATTAATGCTTACCTTCTATCTTCTCTCGCCATCGCTTAGTCTTGTATTTGGCTATCAGATGTCTGGTCAATTCATCCCACTCAACATCCTCCCTCACACCTCCCCTCGATTTGTTCCTGTACAAGATGAAGCAGACTCCATGCATTGGATCCTTGTATGTGGCCATCAATGCTGTATGGAACCCTGGTGTGTCACACCTGAAAAAGGCCAGTCCTCAAATTAAACAAATTGAGGACCATAATCCTATTACACTAACATGGCAGCCATATTTCATTTTATAAGCAACATGATTGCATATATAACGTTTTACTATGCTTCCATTCATATTGCAATCCTCTATAATTGATTTAGTATTTGCCATCCAATATCAATGATGCAAAAAATATATGTCATCGCTTAGTCATCCAAAGACTTCTCTTGCACACAAGATCAACAACCTCTAATTCTTTTTCTTTAAATTCCAAATTGTTAAGGCACTAAAGTGTGCAGGCCTTTTTGTTCTGTCTTTATGTTCTGTCTCAATCTATACGGCCATTAGTCAGGCCCGCATTTTTTCTTTCTGCAAAAGGGATGCCTAATTGGTGATAAGAACAAACAGAATATATACCAAAGGGAAAGAATGTCAGGTTGTTTATAAGTAAATAGGCCATCGAAATATGCATTGCTTTGCATTGATAAAGCCGAAAATAATTGTATGTGTTGTTTCCCGATGGCCCAATCTACACTGTGAAAGGTAAACAAACAGGAAACAAATGTAGCTTTTTCTGAAGTTTGAGATCGGCAAAGACTCTCTTTCACCAATGGCAGTCATGGCTGCTATACTATAGCAGGGGAGCCATGGAACCGAGATGCTCTGTCCAGGGCTGCTCAGAGAGTTACCTAGTGCAGATACGTCCTTTGACAACTCCTGGCTGAGCCTGAATAAGCCAAGACTGCATTCCACTATAATAGTTTTGATCTTCTGGGAGGAGGTCAGCAATGAGGCAAGATCGGGGAGGAGAACAATGCAGATCGGCAGGAGCGTAGCTTTATTGGTGCAACAGGTGCAGTGGCACCAGGGCCTAGAGGCCTCATGGTCTGCTGAGCCCCGATTGTTGTGGGGTTGTATAGATTCAGACTGAAGCCACGAGATCCATTTCCTTCTTTGCACTAGGGCCCACGACCCACCGCCTGTCATTCCACGTACCCAACAGACACCTTCGCTTTGCCCAACTAGCCCTGGCCACTGTCCGACAGATCAACAAGACCAAAACCGGAGGAAGATCCTTCTCCCACCTCGCAGCCAAGACCTGGAGCACCCTGCCTCTCCACCTCAGGCAATCCCCATTGCTGACCCACTTCAGGAAGGATCTCAAGACCTGGCTCTTCGACTGAACCTCGATGCCCAGATGAATCAGCAGCCTTCCCCCCCTGCCCCTCCCCCCCAGCGCCTTGAGACCCTCAAGGGTGAGTAGCCGCGCTATATAAACTCCTGATTGATTGATTGATTGATTGATTGATTGACTGGCTATGCTACTGCAGATCCGAAACGATGGGCTGACTGATATTTCAGAGGAGAAAGGGACTTCAAGAATATCAAAAAGTTAGCCTAGAAACCTGAAACTGAAGGACTGACAAAAGGAAATGGTAAATGAAGGGCTTAGGGGAGGAAGGAGGCAGATGGGGCGGGAGGAGATGGACAAGGAGAGAGACAGGATTATAAGAGGAGATTAAATTAAAAGTGGGATGGGTAAGAAATGGTGTAAAAGGCGAGGGGACAAAGTTCAAAAGGGCGGGGAAGGAGAAGAAAGTGTGTTAAGATAGTGGAAAAGGAGGGTTGGGCGGCACAGAATGGCAGAGGGGAGGGAGAGTGTTTGAGTGCTGGAGGATGAGGTCTAGAGGAAGTGTTGTGTGGTGATGGATCTGTTCTGAGGGAAATGAGAAAGAAAAGATATTCAGAAGGAGAATGAGCAGCAAACAGTACGGAATTTTGAATGACTGGGTGCTATGGGTAGAGTGAAAGATAAGAGGCTAGAGGAGGTGGAGATAAACAGCATTCTGAAAAGTTGCCTCTTTAAATAGAACAACAAGGTATACATCATAAACAGTGTAAACAATTTCAGTATATGTCACTTTAAAGTTTGCAAAATGTATAAACACATCCAGAAAAATACAATTACATTTCCTTGTTCGTTGGTAAATGCATTCTTGTGAAAAGCGCACACTCTGATTTGATTTCTCAGGGCTTAGTACCAAAGAAAATTGCTAGTCCTAAAGTCAGGTATATATTGTGTACATCGCATCAATGATTGATTAAAGGCTCAACTGGCAGAACTGTTTTTTCTCTGTCTGTTGGGTGGCATACCACATGACTCTGGGCAACTGAATGTGTTCCAGAATATTTATAAACAAAGTTATCCTGTTGCTGAATCTGTATCCTATATATTCTACTAATCTCTACAAATTATTTTAGTGAGAAATGAGTGAGTATGGCATGATATATGGAACTAACCATCATGGCACTTAGGGTAGTGATGTTATGCAGGGAGATTTAAGACAATGGGCCTGATTTGAATTATGGCACCAGGTCTGCTGGTCTGTCAAGGCAACAGAATATATTTTGCTGGCCTGGCAGAACACTGACTGCCCTACTTGCTGACCTCCACCAGGCACGGGGAGATTTATCTGCTTTTGGCAGAGCCTCTGTAATGGTGGTTGAGCTGAAAGCAATGAAACTTTGCTTAGTGGGTGTAAGCAATTCGGTTGGTGGTTGACTGGGGTCTAAGCCCTGGTCAAGCAGCAACCACACTCCTTGTTAGGTTCAGGCACAAGCAAACCCCAAATTAGCCTGTGCTCACCTCGTTGGTAGCTTGGCACAGAGCAGTCAGGTTTAAGTTAGAAGCAATATGTGAAGTATTTGTGGAACACTTCAAACAGTAACACAGTACAAATGCACCACAGACGGAGCCCACAAAAGATTTAGAAAAATAGAGTATGTTTTAATAAATAAAACAAGACCAAAATGGCAAAAACCCAATCCATAGAACTGGAGATATTGAATTTTAAAGTTTATAGTGAAAATAGCACCAAAAGCACAAAGCGATACTGGGGATATCTGGTTGTGCCAAACCAGGACAAAATCACAAGTTCAGACCAAAGTGATGGAGCGTGGGCTGGCTACAGGGACCCAGTTAGGCCCGCTGAATAGCGGCGAGGCTGCGGTGTGAGGCGCTGTTGTGTCATCGCCGAGGGTCCCGCCGACGGGGTTTGTGATGCTTAATCCAGCTTCGGGGATGTGGCCCGCAGCTGGCAATGCGTTAGTTCCGAAGAGCTGCAATGCAGAGTCCGGCGTCGTTGTCGAGGCTGCCATCGGTGAGAGATGTGAGCATCTGGACTTCAGATGCATCATGCCGTTGGGGCGATGTGTCGGTTCCGAGGACTTGCGGAGCTACGATGCTGGTCTTTTGTGATGGGTCAACCCTTGCAGCAGCGGCGATGGGTGGGTTCTGCTCAGGGATGCGTGGCCTCAGCTGAGGAGATGCATTGGTTCTGCTCGGGGATGTGTTGCTCAGCAGAAAAGATGCTTCGGTTCCGCTGGCAAGCATGTTAGGCCCACTTCCAAGGGTCCAGGACTGGGGTGGCACCACTTGGCAGGGACAACTCACAGATGGCAGAGAACAGGTGCAGGAGATTGGAAGCCTGTTATGTCCTTGAGGCTTCAAATCAGGAGGCCAGCTAGCTTGCCCTTGGAGTCACTCTGGGTTGTGGGTTCAAGAGATGCAGGCCCAGTCCTTTTCACCCAGGCAAGAGGGCAGCAGTTCAGCACAGCAAAGCAGGAGTTCAGCAGAGTGCTTTCTAGGAGAGTGGCAGTCCTTCAGCAGCATAGCAGTCATTCTTCCTTGCAGGGTATCCACAGGGCCAGAAGTGTACTGAAGTGGTGGTGTCTGAGGTCCTTCTATTACTCACCGTTTTGCCTATGAAGTGGGGAGATGCTTCTAGAGACATGCCTTTGAAGTGCACAGATGCCCTGCTTTCCCTGCCGTGACTCCAGACTAACTACAGGGGTATGCAGCCCATAGTGTGGGAACAGGATACAGCCTATTCAGGTGTAAGTGAGGCAGGGCCCGGCTCCTCCCTCCCATCCTGTCAGTGATGGCCCACTCAGTCACATCTAAGCTCCCATTGTGTGTGCCTGTCTAGGAGGAATACACAAAGCCCAACTGCCAACTACACGTGACCAGAGACAGGCTGCAGGCACCAAATAGCTAAAGCAAGAAAATGCCAACCTTTTAATGTGGCATTTTCAGAATTTTAATTTAAAATCCGACTTCACCATAAGTTAGGATTTTAAATTAGGATTCCAATGACACCAAACTTGATTTGGTTATATATTCCAATTTGGAAATGACACTTATAAAATGTAATAAGGTAATCCCAATGTTATCCTATAGGAGAAATAGGCCTTGAAGTAGTGAAAAATGACTTTAAGAGCTTTACACTACCAGGACATGTAAAACTTAAAAGTACATGTCCTGCCTTTTCAATACATTGCACCCTGCCCTCTGGGCTGTCCAGGAACTAACCTAGGCGTGATATATGTATTAAAAAGGAAGGTTCAGGCCTGGCAAAAGGTCTGATTTGCATTTGGCTATGTCTGAACTGGGTGGCGTGGTGAAGCAAAATAACGATGGATTAAACCCAGATCTGTGACTGGGGGTGAATGTTTGCCAATGTGCAACATTCCGTCCATCATCTTGTGTGTTTTGCATTTCGCCCTAAGTGGGAAGGGTATGCCCAGACGTGGGTCCCGTGCTCACTACGCCACTGGAGTCAAGCTATCCTGGCTGATGAGGGCTGAAAGCCCGAAACCGGTCCTAGGATGCTTGATTCCGGTCCAGGGAAGACATGGCTTGGCAGTTCAGTCTGGACTGTTCCCATGAGGCACAGGGTCAAGACTGATTTGCATTTGGCTATGTCTGAACTGGGTGGCGTGGTGAAGCAAAATAACGATGGATTAAACCCAGATCTGTGACTGGGGGTGAATGTTTGCCAATGTGCAACATTCCGTCCAACATCTTGTGTGTTTTGCAAAGGTTTATTTTGCCAGGTCAAATTGGCAGTTTAAACTTCATACACAGGCTCTGCAATTGCAGGCCTGAGACATGTTTAAAAGGCTACTTAAGTGGCTGGAACAATCATTGCTTCAGACCCACTAGTAGCATTTAATGTACAGGCCCGGGGCACATGTAGTGCACTGTAGTAGGGATTTATAAGTAAATTAAATATGCCAATTGGGTATGAGCCAATATTACCATATTTATAGGAGAGAGCACATGCACTTTCGCACTGGTTAGCAGTGGTAAAGTGCTCAGAGTCCTAAGGTCAGCAAAAACGGGGTCAGAAAAAATGGAGGAGGAAGGCAAAAAGTTGAGGAGAAGACCACCCCAAGGCTGACAGGTCTAACACGTGTTCCCCTCAGCTGAAAGTGGGGAGAACTACCCAAACCTTTGAGCGTTCTCTCCACTAAGGCAGAGGAACCTGGATAGACCATCAGCATTTCTAGGTCTGAGCCAGGATGGTGTTCCACCGTAAGGTCCATTCCCTGCAGGGAGTTTGACCACCTCAACTGTTTGGGATTTTCACCCCTCATTTGCATGAGCCATCTGAGGGGTCTGTGGTCTGTATGAACCCGGAAGTAAGTCCCAAACAGGTGTGGTCTCAGCTTCTTCAGTGTCCAGACCACAGCAAAGGTTCCCTTGCAATCACACTCCACCTCTGTTCCCTTGGAAGTAGCATCCTGCTAATAAAGGCTACTGGTTGGTCTAGGTACTCCTCATTTAACTGTGCTAAGACCTACCCTGTGCCATGCTATGAAGCATTTGTCTGCACTATGAACTCATTGGAGAAGGCAGCGCATTGAGTGCGGATGCTGTACACATGGTCTCGTTGAGGGTATCACATGCTTTCTGGCAGGCCTCTATCCAGGTCACCTGTCTGGGCTGATTCTTAGAAGTCTGCTCTTTTAAGGGGCAACAATGGTACCAAATCCCTTAATAAACCTACTATAGTATTCTGTGAGACCCAGGAAGGCCCTCATTTCAGTATGTGTTTTAGGGTGTTGCCAGGCCATGATAGGATCAATATTGGCCTGGAGAGGCTGAACCTTGCCTCCGCCCACCATGTGGCCCAAATAAACCACGGAACCTTGCCCTATCTGGCACTTACTGGCCTTGATATTCAGGCCTGCCTGTTGCAGGACCTGAAGCACCTCCTGGAGAGTGTACAGGCATTCCTCCCAGTTGGACCTGTAGGCAGTGAAGTTGTTCAGGTAGGTGGCACAGAATGCATTCTTCCCAGCTTGGACCCTTTTGACCATCCTCTGAAAGGTGTCAAGGGTATTTTTTAAACCAAAGGGCATCATTTGAAACTGAGAATGCCCTCAGAGTTGAGAAAACAGACCTCTCTTTTGCCCCTTCAGTCAGAGTGGTCTTCTTCTACCCTGATGCTAAATCAAAAGTACTGAGGAACTTGGCAGCGCCAAGCCTCTCTTAGAACTCATCAGCTCGGAGATGAGGTGTGCATCAGGTTTCATGACAGAGTTGAGACCCCGGCAGTCCACACAGAATCTAAGTTCTGGAGTGGCGCCCTGTGGGGCAGCCTTGGGTACCAGCACCACAGGGCTGGACCAGGGACTGCTGGAGGGTTCAATCACCCCTAACACCAGCATCTTGGCGACTTTCCGCTTGATACTGGCCCTCACCTTATCTGACAACCTGTACATTTTGTTTTTAATGGGTAGACGGTCTCAAGTATCGATGCCAGGGACGCACAGGTGTGAGGTAGAACAGAGAAGCCAACTACCCCAGCAACTGATAACAGTCCCTCTGCTGTTCTGGGGTCAGTGTACGGGAGAGGTTGACACCTTCCACTGCCCCATCGGGTTCCTGGGCAGACAGGAAGTCAGGGAGAAGCTCGCTTTCCTCTTCCACTCCTTCATCTATTACTAGGAGCATGCTCATTTTGGACCTCTCAAAGTGGCGTTTGAGGCGGTTCATGTGGAGCACCCTCGAGAAGTTTCTAGGGGTCTTGAGATCCACCAAGTAGGTGGACTCCCCTTCTGCTCCATCACCTTGTACGGCTCTGTCCGGCCGATCTTGGATAGCCTTGGGTTCCACAGGCTCCATAACCCACACCTTCTGCCCAGGCTGAAACTCTACCAGGGTGGCCTTCTGGTCCTACCAGAGTTTTATAACTTCTGTACTGGCCTCAAGTTTGCTTTTTGCCTTTTTCCAGATACGGTGCATCTGGTTGCAGAGGGCCAGCATGTAGCTGACCACATCCTGAGGGTTTTCTTGGGAGTTTGCTCCCACTCCCCATTTACAAGGCTAAGAGGTCCTCTGACAGTGTGGCCATGGAGGAGTTTAAAGGGGTTAAACCCCACGCACTTCTGCAGCACCTCCCTGTAGCCAAAGAGAAGGCATGGAAGGAAGATGTCACACTTACGCCTCATGGGCTCAGGTAGACCCATTAGCATACTTTTCAAGGTCTTGTTGAATCTCTCCGCAAAACCATTGGTTTGGGGGTGATAGGGTCTGGAAAACTTATAAGTTACCTTACACTCATCCCGCATGGGCTTAATGTATTCTGACATGAAATTAGTGCCTCTGTCAGACACTACCGCTTTGGGGACCCCCACACAGGTAAAAATCCCCATCAGGGCCCTGGTCACAGCAGGTACAGTCACCGACCTCAAAAAGATGGCCTCTGCGTAGCGAGTGGCATGGTCTACCAATACCAGGACGAACCTGTTGCCGAAACCTGTCTTGGGGTCCAAAGGTCCAACAATGTCGATGCCTACCCTCTCAAAGGGAGTGCCAACCACAGGTAATGGGGTCAGGAAAACTTTGAGCTTTTTCCCTGACTTTCCACTGGCCTGGCAGGTGGGACAGGACCTACAGAATGCATCTGAGGCTGTCCACGGCCAATAGAAGTGGGCAAAAAGGTTTACAAAGGTCTTGTCTTGCACCACTTGTTCTGCCAGGGGTATGCCAGGAGCCAAACCCAATAGGAAGGTCCTGTAACACTGGGGGACCACCAGCACAATGGCTGCCCCATATCCAGGAGCCTTAGGCTCAATGTATACAAGGTCATTCTCCTGGTAGATCGAGTGATCTCCAGAGGTGTCACCTGCTGCCTGAGCATCAGTTTGCCGCCTCAAGCCCTTTAGAGTGAGGCACTCTTTCTGCGCCTTGCAGAGTTCCTCCCAGGTGGGCCCAACTTCAACTTGCCAACCAGGAAAGTCAAGCAGGTCACCCAGGGCAGCAATGTCCTCCCTGATTGTCTTGTGGCATCCTCCTTAGATACTCGACCTCGGGAACTTCAGGGGATGGTTTCCCACGCCCCTTGCCCCTCTCCATCTTGGCAGCTGTCTGGACCATTCTTCTAGGCACCAGACACCCTTGACTACCTTCCGGGGCAGCTATGGACTGTGTGATCATACAGACCCATTCAGGCAATCCCAGCATCTCCAAGTGTGACTTTAGCTCTACCTCTCTCCAGGTAGTGTGCTCCATGTCTTTGGCCAACAGACTATCTACAGGCATGGCAGGGCTCACAGCTACTTTTAGAGAACCTGAGACCTCCACACTCAAAGGTAACCAGAGCCACCGGTAGATGACCCTCACGATTGTCGGCGACTATGACTTGGTGGAATGTGTTAGGGAGGACCTGTCTTGAGGACACCAGCTAACACTTTACTGAAGTCATGCTTACTTCTCTCTCTCTCAGAGCCTCCACCCATTGCCCATTGATGGTGCTTCACTGCCTGTACTTAGAAGTATTGGCTGGCATATGGACTTTTGGCACCATCTCCTTATCCCCCAGGGAAACTAGGGCCACTTCTGTCTGGCCCCGAAAGCACACTCAGACTACCTCTGCCCTGAGCGCTACACTCGCCAACCCAGGTGTCCGCCCACCAGTGGGGCGCTGCGCCCTCATGGGACATCTGGCGGCATCCTTGGAGTGCCCATACCTGTAGCACTCTGTGCATTGGGGTACAAACCTTGCTGTCTGTCTGTCAAAGAACCACTTCTTCTTAGGCTCAGACTAGGACTGGTTACCCCTACTTCCATGGAAATTATTTTGGGTGCCTTTAGAGAACTCCTAATTTTTGAGTTTTTCTCCACTCTCTTTCTTCTGGTGAGACCCCTGACTACCCTTGTGGGAGTTCCCCCCAGATACCTTTTTGGACACTCTGGTGGCGCAGCTCTGGAAAACAAATACTGAGCATGAGCTCTCTCATAATCAGATTGCGCAGCCCACTGTAATCATTATCTTTACTGCCCCGCATCCAACCATTCAGTGCCTTGCTGGAGTAATGCACAGAGTCTAGTGGTACTTTTCGGGGTCAGTCCAAACTTGGCAACGAAGAAAACTTTGATGGGAGTGTACCCGATTTGGTCCCCAACCTTTAATCTAAGAAGTGTGTCCCGCCCCACAGTATGCATGTGTTTCAACAAACCACTCTCCCCGATGTTCTTCTGGGATCTTGTGCACCCTCAGGGCTAACTCATAGGAAGAAAAACTTTTATCAATGTCGTCTCCCACCACATAACTGGGCACCAAAGTCTTGGGGATGCAAACCTTTCTGTCTCTTTCAGACACTGTAGAATTGCTGCCACAATCTCTACTGGGCTCTGCCTGCCCGCGCCTTATGACTCAGCTCATGAGCCAGTAACAACTTTTTCTACTCCAAGGCCCTTTCAGCCTCCTTTTCTTCAAGGGCCAGTTCCTTTCCATTTTTAATTTGACCATCTGCAGCTGAAACTCCCTCTCTGCCATCCTGTCCGCCAGTTTCTCTGGAGACAGGCTACTTGATGAAACGCTGCTTCCTGCTCTGGCAGGGGGATCCAATTCAGAGGATGAGTCCTCCCCCTCCCCTGAAGACAGCATTCCAGGGCTGTTGTCCTGGTCTTGATCCTGATCCTCCATATCCGCTGCCCTGATCCTACTTGACCTGTCCCGGCATTTGACACCATCTCGCATAGTCGGTTAATCAGGAAACTCCACCAAATTGGACTCCATTCTAAAGCCCTACAGTGGTTTGGATTGTTATAAAAGAATAGAACTCAAACAAAACAAGCACATGGAGATGATGGACGGAGCGTTGAAACTTTTTAGAGACTCACCCCCAGTCACAGATCTGGGTTGAATCCATCATTGTTCTTCAGTTCACTTCGTCACCCCAGTTCAGACCCAGCCATATGCAAATCAGTCTTGACTCTGTTCCTCATGGAAACAGTCCAGCCCGAACTGCCAAGCCAGTTCTTCCCTGGACCAGAAAGAAGCATCCTGGGACCGGTAACATCCCTCATCAGCCAGGCTAGCTTGAATCCAGTGGCAAAGTGAGCAAGGGACCCACGTCTGAACATACCCTGTGTCGTGTAGTTCCTATATTACCCTTGCAGGACCTGCGCGTTTGGATAACATAAACTGTGGGCTTGGTGATAGACTGACTCTGTGCACCCCCACCGCGTATGTTAGCCTGATTTGAATTAGCTAGCTCACAGTGCCACTAGAATCTCCTCTTATCGGGGAGAGATTAGTTCCTGGCAACCTTAGATCATGACAACCCTGATCCCTCAGAATCGTGGAAACAATATACTACTTTTCGCTCAGTCACTCGTGCTTACTTATTCGGTTTGTCTCAGAGAGTTACACAGAATAAACAGTCTGAGCGTTTCAATAAGTATTTATTGAACAGTTGTTATTCTAGTGTAAAATATATGTGCTGTGGCAATCAGCAGACAATAGCAGAGATATATTATCAGCAGTACGATAAAAGCAAAGGGATAGAACAGGTCTACCATATTGCAATAGTCATGAATACATACATGAATATAAAAAGCATTATGAAAAGTGTGCGTACTCCTACGATGCCTAACTAGATGTACCTGAGTGTACCTAGCATATGTGTAGGTCTAAAAGCCTAAGAGCCAAGAATCCTTCTAGGATTTAGTCGAACCCCCATACCTGAGTAGAGAGAGTGTGGGACCCCGTCCTGGTCTCGAGTTGGACACCCCGCAAGGGATGTGTTAGACCGCTGTCAGCTGGAGCGACTGCATGCAGGAGCCTCAGCGTCTCTGGTCAGTGTGTCAGCATGGAAGCCTCGGTTCCCTCTGTCTTACCGGGGTAAAATGTGGTGTATTTATACCCTGAAGATTCTAGTTGCTTCGTATGGTTTGTATTGGGCCTTGTTAGACTTGAGGATGACGTCAGGGGTGAACTTTGTACATACATATTATGCAGGTGGTGTATTCCTAGAGAGTCATGCATAATTGATGAGTACAGTGTGGCCTGTGTTTGGGAAAAACCCTGCTGTATTCAAAACCACAGGATAGATAACGTTCAGCCCTCAGAGCTCGTTGTGTACTAGCGAGGACCAATGTAGGTGAAAGATCATGCCTATATAAGGAATCATGACTATAATAGGACATGTACAGTTATGACCGTA
The DNA here is from genome assembly GCA_963921515.1 of Calotriton arnoldi. Lineage (NCBI taxonomy): Eukaryota > Metazoa > Chordata > Amphibia > Caudata > Salamandridae > Calotriton > Calotriton arnoldi. The sequence continues at coordinate 420,667 of CAWUFW010011619.1, read as the reverse complement.
ATAGGGCATATGCGGCTTTGACCATAATAGGGCAAGTACGAATATGACCGTATTAGGGCAAATATGAATACGTCCATTTTAGGGCATGTATGAACGGGTCTACATTAGGGCCTCTATACGGGACATAACACCTGACAACTTAGGGCGAACAAAGCAAACACAAGGAGATGATGGACGGAGCGTTGAAACTTTTCAGACACTCACCCCCTGTCACAGATCTGGGTTCAGCTGAGTACTAACAGATTTCAAGGTTCCTCTTTGTCTGACTCTTTTTAACAATTCCGTTTCCTCCCTAGCAAAGATTGTAAGGAAATGGAGCTTTAAGATCTGCTCGTATGCGGATGATACTCAGTTGGTCTTCTCCATGGGGGAAAAACATGAAGAAACTTGAGGCAACATGACCAACTGCCTCTCAGAAGTTGCAGATTGGATGACAGAGCATTGTCTTAAACTTAACGCTGAGAAATCTGAAATCCTACTATTCGGTGGTGCTCATCAAATATGGGACTCATCCTGGTGGACTACTTCTCTAGGAGAAGCACCAATTCCTAAGAAATCGGCAAACAATCTTGGAGTCATTATTGATGACTCACTCTCAATGCAGAAACAAATTATTACCTCCTACAGAAAATGTTATGGCATCCTCAGTCTACTGAAACAGCTGTTCAGGTGGTTACCGGTTGACTGGTGTAAACTGATAGTTCAGGCATTGATAACCAGCAGACTGGATTATGGCAATGCCCTGTATGTGGGCATGGTGGATTATTTCTTCATTAGACTAGACTCCAGGTAATCCAGAATCCTTCAGCATGCCTGGCAACCCTACATTGGCTGCCAGTAAGGAAAAGACCCAGCTTCAAGCTTCTTTGCCATACACACAGGTCACTACATAATACTGGGCCTGAAATTCTTCAAGACAAAGTATAATTTTACATTTCGGCACGCAAATCGAAATCACGAAGCTTGGCACCCGCCAAGGCAAAACAGATAAAAAAAAGTCAGAACAGGTGGCCGTTCTTTTTCTCATCTGTCAGCGGTCCATTGAAATACTGTCCCTTTATACCTTCACCTGACCGAGATCCACCTATGGTTTAGGAAAAAACTAAAAACGTGTTTTTTCAAAGGATAAGTCTTCCATAGCAGTTTATTCTTAAATTCTTTGTCAGTCCTCACAGTTAAAAAGATAGGGAACGTTCTGAGTGCTGTGATATCCCTCAGGGGATGAGTGCTGCGCTATAAAAGTACAGTAAATAAATAAATAAATCATCCTCATCCTCTTGCTCCTCTGTGGCTGCCATCAACTGGTGGACCTCTGTCCAGGCCCTCAGAGCATTCTGAAGCTCCCAATTTTTTGTGCCCTTCTTCAACTTTAGTCCCTTTTCCTGGCAGAACTGTTTAAGCTCAAACACTGTATAACTTTCCAGGTTGGCCAGCTCAAACGCCATTCCTGCATGTATGGTCTCAGACAGTCCAGTAGCAGGAATGAGGGTAGATTTGGAAAAATCAAAGGAAGCCAACCAAGGAGAATAAAAAAAACAAATTGGTCTTAAATTATTTATGTTGCGTGGTATTGTAACACAAAATTACTGTATGGCACTGCACAAACACAAGTTCAGTCCACACCGCTGCACACCAGTGTAAAAAATTGGGTTGGTGGTTGACTGGGGTGTAAGCCCTGGTCAAGCAGCAACCACAATCCTTGTCAGGGTAAGGCACTAGCAAAACCCAAATTAACCTGTGCTCAACCCGTTGGTAGCTTGGCACAGAGGAGTCAGGCTTAACTTAGAGGCAATGTGTAAAGTATTTGTGCAACACTTCAAACAGTTACACAGTGAAAACACACCACAAAAGGAACCCACAACAGATTTAGAAACATAGAGTAAGTTGTAAAAAATAAAACAAGACCAAAACAACAAACATCAAATCAGTAGTTTATAGTGAAAATAGCGCCCTAAAGCACAAAGCACAAAGCGCTATTGGGGATATCTGGTCGTGCTGAATAGGGACAAACTCACAAGTTCAGGCCGACCACGATGGAGCACGGGCCGGCTACAGGGACCCAGTTAGGATCGCTGAACAGCATACCATAAATCCTGGTTGCAAAGCATTTCATGGATCTGTGTCGAAGAAGTGCCGCACAGTCAAAGCGATGCGTCGGTTCTGATATGCAGTGAGGCTGCGGTACGAGGCCCTATTGCGTCGTCATCAAGGGTCCCGTCAACAGGGCTTGCGATGCAAAGTCTGGTGTCAGGGATGCGGAATGCAGCTGGCGATGCCCCGGTTCTGAGGAGCTGTAAGGCTGCGATGCGGAGTATGGCTTCATTGTTGAGGCTGCCATCGATGAGAAATAAGGCGAGAAATAAGGAAGGCAAGATAGAAGGAAAGAAAGAAGGCAAGAAAAAAAGAAAGATAAAAAGATAGAAAGAAGGAAGAGTAAAAGCAAGAAAGAAAGGTAATAGAGAAAAATGAAAGCAGGAAAGAAAGAAAAGAAAAGAAAGGAAGGAAAAAGAAAGAAAGAAAATGAGAAAGCAAGAAAAAAAGAAAGAAAGAAAGGCCAGAGAGAAGAAAGGAAAGAAGGCACCCGGGATCATGCGAACCGAAGGCCAGAGATCACGGGACCCTCCGTTCCCGCTCAAGATTGGGGCAGCGGCATGAGGAGTATGGCTGCTGGGGAGGCCCCGGTGGGAACAAATCACAGCCCCAAGGCACCGCCACTCTAAAGTACATTGAGCCAGAGTGCTGCCCATTTCAATTGCGCAGCGAGATAACAGAGCTCCATATCTGGCACGCGAGTCCCGGCTCAACTGCGGAGAGGCACAATTTACTCAGGGCAATGTGATGGCGCTCAATACTCCAGATAAGTTGTGTTAGTAGGCCATCCATGTCGTTAAAGAGGGATTTGGGGAGGCAAACTGGGAGAGTATTAAAATAGTAGAGGAGCCAGGGAAGGAATAGCCTCTTTGAGAGGGCGATCCTTCCATCATGGATAGGGGGAGGGGGAGCCAAAACTGCTTAGAGCAACGTAAGGAGGCAAGCGTCACGCTAATGCTTCCCTCAATCAGCTCCACTTCAGTATAATAGACCTTTATCCCAAGATACTGAAACGTAACCGGTTTTCAACAGAGGGTTGTTCCAATTTCTGGAGGGGAAGCCAGTGTGAGCACGATATATAGTGGGAAGGCATTGGATTTGCTCCAGTTAACCCTCAGGCCAGAATGGCGCCCTAACTCCGCTAGTACAGTGATGACTCCCTGAATGCCGGTGTGCTCACCCACAGTGTAAAGGAGGAGGTAGGCCACATAGAAGCAGATATAGAGGGGCCTCCTACCTGCAACCCTCGGTAATGGTATCCAGTGTGGATTGTAAGGGCGAGTGGCTCCATTGCCAAGACAAATAGTAGCAGCGAGAGCGGACAGCCTTGTGGAGTACTCCTTTTAATCGTGTGTGGTGATGAGATAATGAAGCCAGTGTTCACTCAAGCTACTGGATTTGCATATAGAAAGTGTGTCTATCTGAGGAATCCGCTACCCAATCCCATGCTTGTCATAGGGGCTTATAAGTAATCCCAACTCAGGGAATTAAATACCTTCTCGATGTCAACAGCTATGACAATGGCTTTTGGGTTTTCATTCTGTGCGGAGTACATGACCTATACTCATTGGCAGATATTGTTCGCAGTACTCCAGGTGGGAATAAATCCCAATTGGTCTTTATGAATGAGGCCTTGTACGTGGGGGAGCAGTTTCCTCACTGGTACTTTACTTAGTATTTTATAGTCTACATTTAGGATGGACAGGGTCCTGTAGGTGGAAACCAGCTCCCCTGGCTTAGCCTTCTTAAGAAGAGGAAGCATCAGAGCCTCGCAAAGTGTCGGTGGGAGAGAACTGGTGACCTTAGCTGCGTCAAACAGTGAAGGGGCAAGGGCATCAATATATGTTGAGTAAAATTCCATGGGCAGTCCATCCGTGCCTGTGACCTTCCTTCGGTTTAATGCTTTAAAGGCCCCTCTTGCCTCCTGCACCAGGCTCTCCCTTCACAACTATTCCACCATTGTGGCAGTGAGCCTGTGCATCTGTGCTGCAAGAATATAGTCATGCATAGGTTGGAGGACAGCTAGCGAAGCCAGTAGTCTCCCTGGCTTGTCACATTTGTCGTGTGCTCCAGTAGTTTATGCCCTGTAGTCGTAAGTCCAGAGGCGTTCAATTAACACCATGAGGTTTTCCCGTTCCATCCGTAGTCGATATGGAAGGGGCTACTCCAGGGCTGTTAGGAGATCCTCCTGTTGCTTGATGTTCCTGTGTAGCTGGGCTTGAATCCCAACCATATTGGCTGTGCAGTGCCCACTGATAACAAATTTGATTGCCTCCCACTCTGCAAGGGGGCTTGTATGACCACAGGTGAACGTCAGTAGTAATGGGTTGTGATGAGAATGGGTTTTAGCAAGGTATTCAGGCTGGGTAGCCTAGTTCAGTAAGGAGGCAGAGCAGAGGAATGTGTTGAGGCGGACAGAGAGGCCATGCAAACCAGAGTAGTAGGATTAGGAAGTACCCTGAGGGGTATGCATTCAGAAAGTGTCGACTAAGCTCCAATCCGCTATCTTAGTGCCGAAGACACAAGCGGTTTTGTGAATTGGGGAGGTGAGGAGAGGGGGGTGTGATCTGTTGAGTGCGATATCTGCTATACAATTGAAATCACCCCCCACTAGAAGTAGAAACTGCAATACCTTGGTGATGTGTGGTGCAAAAGAAGACAGGAACGTAGGTTGTTCCGTATTCGGGGGTATTTAGGAAAGCAATGTCTTTCCCATGTGGTTTACCCCCCTCCACACACACAAAGAAGTGACCCCCCAGGTCAATAATCTCTGCCTAGGTGAGAAAGGGGGTTCTGGGGAGCACCCACATCAGTACCTCACTAGCAAATGAAGAGTAGGTAGTAGCATAGATCTTTCCCTTCCTGCGGTTTTGCAATGCGTGGCTTTCTGTCTATGTGAGGTGGGTCTCTGGGAGAAATGCCACCTGAACCCCTCGCCTCTTAAGGTACATCTGAACTCTGTAACACTTAGATGGGGTATTGAGCCCCCAGACATTCCAAGTGAGTACTTTGAAGGTAGCGGTTATTCCGGCCATGAGAAGGGACTCAGAACTTGGTTCAGGGAGAGCAACCTGCTCCCGCCCAACCCACCCAGCCTTCCCCACTTAGCGTAGTGTTATTGAGCATACCAGTGACAGCGGGAGTGAACATCCCTCATAAGGGATAGAACAATAACAAAACTCCCCCCCCAAAAAAACCCAAGGACAGTCGTGCTGTAATGCTCCGTCCAAACTATGTGGACTGATGATGTATTCTCAATGCTGGCGGGGTCGATGTAGGCAAATCCCACCAGGTTAGTGAGAGGGGGAATTGTTCACCCCCTCAAAGCATGGCGGCTGACTCCACCCTCAAACTTTCGATAACTTCATACAGATCAGTTTCAAATGGACGCATTCTGTTATGCTGTGAAATAGCAGCAGTCAAACAGTAAACAGAGGACACTCCAGAAGAAATTCACAACAGTATTGGCAAGAGTGGATAATGTGTGGAATGTGGTTTGCACTCACATCTGGTAGACCATCCTGCTATCACATCGTACTTTAAACACAAAGAAAAAAAAACATTGGCACAGATGGGAACTAGCTTGTGAGTGGATGTGCTCCTTGTGAAAGAGTAAAATGCACTCACTCAAAGTGAAGTTATCCAGTGCCTGAAGTGGGCTGAGCCCCTGCCTCATGCTGTAAGCTGTAGTGGGTGAAATCAAAATGTGAATGAAACACCAACAGACCAATGGATAAAAATAACTGTCTGAAAGTCCCTTTAAATAAGAATAATGTATATATATATTTTTCTAAATCCAAAGGTCTTCGTTAACGCCAGACCTAAAAAGACCAGTTATAACTTCATTTTTTAACAACAAAATTATATGCAGATGAGCACAGACATGACTATCAAAAACGACACATAGATAAATACAGGCAGAAGTGTACATAATAAATACCAATGTACTGGGAGCCCTAAATGATGCTATTAGGTAAATAAGTTTAATATATGACAAAATAGCATCTTTCCTGTTCATTGTTATTTCCTGAGCAGCTACTACCCCTGGGTTGGCCTTAGATACACTTAGTGCTGCTCTTGCGACCCAGGGTCCAAAAATTGGGGGAGATAGAAGCAGTATCACAAGGTAAACAAAGGCTCCAAAAGCCTATTTGTTTCCTTTAGTTGCCTCAGCTTCAGAGCTGCCAAGTGGTTCCATGACACATTCAGCCAGTTCCGAAATTTTAGGCAACAATACTTTGCATGCTGGGATAGTAAGCCCGCAGTTATAACTGAGACAAGTAATGTCACAAGTGCCACAATTCAAAGTGCTTCTGGCTATAAAGTCATGCCTGTTTGAAGGAGTTGCATGTAACATGGGAACACTTGGAAGCTATGCTCCTTGAAGTTTGCTTAGCCTGTTAGCAATGCATTTTGCGCATTGTGCGCTTAGAAATATCATTAAATGCAACAGAACAGGAGTAGCAGCCCAATTTTTTTCTCAGCTCAAAATGCACCCTTGCATCTAAAATGGAAGCAAGGATGCATTTTGCGCTAAGAAGATTGCGCTAAATGCAAAACAACATCAACCGCAGCACGAGCAGCCACTTGTCATAGCTAAATTCATTGTTCTTCTGCCTATTTTCCCCCAAAGTTACTATAAATTATGCAAGAAGGAGTAATCATGTAGCTATTGGTAATTCCGCGCTAAAGTGTAACGTGAAATTACCAAAATTACTCCTGCGAAATTGAAATTACTCCCAGGCCAAGAAGTGGCTAAGGTGTGGAAAAGATTCAGCCATCATGCCTAGGTTGTAAGCTGGAACATAAACAGAAGAATAAAAACTAAATTTATCTTAATACAAACCAGAGATAACATGGAATCTGTATCACAACTGGCAACAGCAGTAGCTGTGCGAAGAGTGTTTTGTCAGTTGGCAAACTATCAAACACAGAAGACAGACTGAGTGCACGTCTACCCTGGCTATCTCTTGTCTGGCTTTGCAAGCTCTTTTGCCTTGTTAACTACAGACAGTTCCCCGTTGACAAGCAATGCCGTGTGCAGCTGCCAGCATGTCACTTATCTGGTTGGCACGTGTTCCAGATGTTTAACCAACCCTCTCATGTACGGAAACGTTCTTGGCATCAATAGAATGCAAGCCCTGACCTCTCGACATTCCATCAGGAAATGGCCTAAGTCCCTAAACTATGTTTGTACACTGGAGTATGAGCAATGAAAACAACATGTCCTCTCTTTGTATTTTCCTAATCTGTATTGATAACTATGAGATCTACTAGAAAACGTACGTCATCCGTGAAGATGCTGTGCGTTGGAGAAAGCCCTGGCGCCGGGGATGGCTTCCAGGGAGTGGCGGCTAGGGTGCGTGCAGACAGGGCGAGGGGATGCGCGAGCCTGTGAGAGTGGTTTTCGTTGGAAAATCGAGTTCGCGCCAGACGCCATTGTGGGCGGGCCTTGTGAATCGGTCAGGTCAAATATGCAGGCCAAAGGTTGCGTGACCTCTTTATTTCCTGCAAACCACACCCCCTCCTGTCTACGCTGACTGATCGAGGGAATTTTTTCTTTTGGAGTTTCGTCTGAAGTGCCCTGGCTTTAATTATCCTCTGTCGCCGCTGAAGCGGTGTGCAGGCCCTCCGGTCTGAAGATGGTTCGGACCCCCAGCCAGCCACTGAGCGATGCTCCTTCTGCAGAGACGAGCCTCCTTGGTAGGCCGAGGAGGTGGAGATATCAGTTGCTGTGCAGTTCGGGGTCACTCACTTTTGATGCCTTACATTTGCCTCACGGGATTCCTTATGCATAGCTGCCAAGGTTTCAGATTGCCATGTGTGACATTTTCATAATTTCAGTGAAATTATGAGTGACATTTCAGCGACTATGAGTGACACTTTCTCGCGAGCAAAAATCATGCAATGTGTAGTCAGTCCTACATACCTGCACGTGTTTGATAATACTTTCTGAAAGGCTGTGCGTTTGTGATAGATATCACTGTACTTTTTACACTGTCTGATGCGCACAAAGCCTGCATTTAACAACACACAGTTCTCATTTTCGAAAGTGCTCGGGGGTCCAGTTCTGGTGTCACTGTCAGGGATTTTGAATTTGGTATTTTTGTTTTGCTCAGTGTATCAGTATTCAGACTTCACTGCACGACTGCTGACCTGCCATTCACTCTCTCATTATCTTATATCATGACCCGTGGCGCGGCGCGACAAAAGGTGGTTTTACTCTAACCCGGCCGCGGCCCGCCGACGACATACAGTCACACACACGACTCACAGTCTCACACAGACTGCCTGGCAGCTGAGCGACGACGTGATGACCACCACACCAGACTGAGAGCAGGCTGACTGTCACTGTGCCTCTCAGTCTGGAAATTAAAGTAAAGACACACAGTCTCCAGTCGACGAGCGTAGAACTAGTACTCTAAGTACTTACTCAGAGTTGTGAGTTTGTTCTGCGTGCGCCTCGGCCTCCTGCCTCTCGTCGGCCGCCGGCGCCTGCCACCGCACGACATGATGCCTGTGCTGCAGCACTGGTGTGCAGCGCCACTACTGTCCCCGCACACACGCTGCCGCGCAGCTGCGCGCCCGATGAATTATTATGCAGCCAGCACAGGAGTCTCGAATGCGGCGCTGCTATCATGGTGATCATTCTGGATGAGTGACACTGCGAGGAGTCGCGAGTCAGAGAGAGTCGAGACTCGTCCACCGCCCCAGGCAGCCCGCTCTGCACGGCTTCTCACTCCGGCCGTGGCGGGAGCCTCACTTCCTGCTTCCTTGTTCCGGCCTGAGGTAATCATAGGGGAGCCAGTAATAACGCACGACTTCACTAGGGCAGACCCCCCCCCCCCACAGATCAGAGCCGCACCACCACAGCCGCAACGCGCGCTAGCAGCTCTGCACCCTGGTTTATTAGCCAACTTTAAGCGCGTCAGGCAGAGTGCGCAAATGCGTGACAAATGCATTTCAGTGCGGTGATGCGGAACACCACACTGAAATGCGTTAGCGTCACGCCTGGTGCGTGACACTTGGCAGGACTGCTTATGCAGCATGCCTATGTTTGAGAAGGCGAGGAGTGAGCATTGGGTGAGTGGTGCTCTGAATGAACTGAGGGCAGCTTAGCTATGTTGGACGCATGGGGGAAAGGGTCAGCTGCATCTCAGTTTTTCAATTTGTATCTCCTTCTGGAGAGTTGCTTGTGGCCTAGTGGTTAAGGTCTTACATTCACAGTCTGAAGGTTAAATGTTCGGTTCCTGCTGTCTACCTGGTCATGTGTTTGCTTAAAGGTCTGTTTCACTGCAAATAATTTCAAGGGTTAATGAATTAAGGAAAAGATTAATCATTTGATCACAACAGTTTCAGGGCAGCAGTAATTTGGATGTTGGCTGTCTTGTTTGCTCTGTAAACAGGGAAATGTTGACCCTATGAGGCTTGTGCGCAGGGGTAGCTCATTCACCATTGTAATTTGGGCATTGCTGTGGTCATTCGGTGCAATTATCAGCCAGCAGTTGGGGGACAATACACTGGAGAAAAAGGTGATGTTCCCCCCCAATCAGTGCTAGTTATTGAGTTGGCCCGGTCACCTAGAGATCAGCTCGGTTTGCATTTGTCTGATGACATGAAGGGAAAGATTCATGAAGGGGTCTTTATTGAGATATTAGATCTAGTGTCAGAGAAAAATGATAGCTGAGGAGAATAAGGATACAAAGTTGTGTTCACACAACCAGTGCAAGCCCAAGTTTGAAGAGACATCGATCAGATGCATTTAAGGCTTTACAATTTATCATCCAATAGTACTTGAAAGGTGGCTGTTTGGGGGTCTCCAGATTTCTCATTATCAGAGATCAAAATTGTCAGTGCCAAATAAGAATTTGGGAGGGATTTTTGGAAGGAGTATGGCTTTTCCTATATGTGTTGGAAGAAGGCTTTTAACCCCTTCGCTGCTAGGCCTTTTCCCCTCCTGTGCTAAGCCTTTTTTTGGCTATTTGGGGTAGTTCGCGCTTAGGCCCCTGTAACTTTTTGACCACATAAGGTATCCATGCCAAATTTGCGTCCTTTTTTTCCAACATCATGGGGATTCTAAAGGTACCCAGGGTTTGTGGATTCCCCTGGAGGGGACCCAGAAATTAGCCAAAATGCAGCTACATTTTGTTTTTTTGGGGAAAAATGCGAAAAAGGGCTACAGATGAAAGCATCTGGGTTTTTCCCTGCAAATGGCATCAAAAAAGGGGTTGTGGTGCTGAAATCACCATCTTCCCAGCTTTCAGGTACAAGCAGACTTTTGTCAGAAAACCAAAATTCTGTACACAGTTTTGGCATTTTTCTGGGACATAGCCTATTTTTGCTATTTTTTGTGCTTTCAACCTCCTTCCAGTTAATGGTAGAAATGGGTATGAAAGCAATAAGGGATCCTAGAAAGCCATACATTTCTGAAAAGTAGACAAAATTCTGAATTCAGCAAGGGGTCATTTGTGTAGATCCTTCAAGTTTTCTTTATAGAAACAAACAGTTAAATATAGGAAAAATTGAAAATTAGTTGAAAAAAACAGCCATTGGTGTCAACGTTTTCACCTGTAACTTCTTCTAATTATGACAGCTACTTGAAAGCAATATACCATTACATCCGCTGGACCTTTCTGGTTGTGGTGATATATAGGACTTGTATGTTCACCAAGAATCCGACGAACCCAGAGCCAATAACTGAGCAGCGTCTTGCAATGGTTTTTTATTATGTCCCGGGTATATAGCAATTATTCTGGGAAAATTTATGCATGGAAAAATCGGTATGAAAGACACCTATGTATTTCTGAAATGGGAACAAAATATAGAGTTTAGAAACAGTAGATATTTGCACATTTCCTTAATTCGGAGTACCCATACTAGCATGAGAATTATAGGTCATTTTTCAAAATGACTTCTTTTTTACACATTGTCTTTCATTTGGAAGGCAGAAATGCATCGAAAGTCAATAGGTAATAACAGTTGCTCTACAATTCTGTGTTACCCTAAGTCTCCCGATAAAAATGGTACCTCACTTGTGTGGGTGCCTAGTGCCCGCGACAGGAAACGGCCCAAAACGCAACGTGGACACACCACATGTTCACAGTGAAAAATTACTCTTTTTTTGCAAAGTGCCTAGCTGTAGTTTTTGAACCCTAGCTCGGCCGGCACCTAGGGAAACCTAGCAAAACTATACATTTTTGAAAACTAGACACCCAGGGGAATCCAGGATGGGGTGACTTGACTGGCTCTCACCAGGTTCTGGTACCCAGAATCCCTTGCAAACCTAAAGAATTGTCAAAAAAACCACATTTTCCTCACTTTTCTGTGGTGGAAACTTCTGGAATCTGCGTGGATCCACAAAATTCCACCCACCCCGCATTCCCCAAAGTCTTCCGAGAAAAATGGTACCTCACTTGTGTGGGTAGGCCTAGTGCCTGCGACAGGAAACAGCGCAAAACGCAACGTGGACACACCACATTTTCACAGTGAAAAATGACCCTTTTTTTGCAAAGTGCCTAGCTGTAGTTTTTGAACCCTAGCTCTGCCGGCACCTAGGGAAACCTAGCAAACCTATACATATTTGAAAACTAGACACCCAGGGGAATCCAGGATGGGGTGACTTGACTGGCTCTCACCAGGTTCTGGTACCCAGAATCCCTTGCAAACCTAAAAACTGTGAAAACAAACACATTTTCCTCAGTTTTCTGTGGTGGAAAGTTCTGGAATCTGCGTGGATCCACAAAATTCCACCCACCCCGCATTCCCCAAAGTCTTCCGAGAAAAATGGTACCTCACTTGTGTGGGTAGGCCTAGTGCCCGCGACAGGAAACAGCGCAAAACGCAACGTGGACACACCACATTTTCACAGTGAAAAATGACCCTTTTTTTGCAAAGTGCCTAGCTGTAGTTTTTTAACCCTAGCTCTGCTGGCACCAAGGGAAACCTGGCAAACCTATACATTTTTGGAAACTAGACACCCAGGGGAATCCAGGATGGGGTGACTTGACTGACTCTCACCAGGTTCTGGTACCCAGAATCCCTTGCAAACCTAAAAAATTGTCAAAACAACCACATTTTATTCACTTTTCTGTGGTGAAAAGTTCTGGAATCTGCGTGGATCCACAAAATTCCACCCACCCCGCGTTCCCCCACAGTCTTCCAAAAAAATGGTACCTCACTTGTGTGGGTAGGCCTAGTGCCCGCGACAGGAAACAGCGCAAAACGCAACGTGGACACACCACATTTTCACAGTGAAAAATGACCCTTTTTTTGCAAAGTGCCTAGCTGTAGTTTTTGAACCCTAGCTCTGCCGGCACCTAGGGAAACCTAGCAAACCTATACATTTTTGAAAACTAGACACCCAGGGGAATCCAGGTTGGGGTGACTTGACTGGCTCACACCAGGTTCTGGTACCCAGAATCCCTTGCAAACCTAAACAATTGTGAAAACAAACACATTTTCCTCACTTTTCTGTGGTGGAAACTTCTGGAATCTGCTTGGATCCACAAAATTCCATGCACCCCGCGTTCCCCGAAGTCTTCCGAGAAAAATGGTACCTCACTTGTGTGGGTAGGCATAGTGCCCGCGACAGGAAACAGCGCAAAACACAACATGGACACACCACATTTTCACAGTGAAAAATGACCCTTTTTTTTTGCAAAGTGCCTAGCTGTAGTTGTTGAACCCTAGCTCTGCCGGCACCTAGGGAAACCTAGCAAACCTATACATTTTTGAAAACTAGACACCCAGGGGAATCCAGGGTGGGGTGACTTGTCTGGCTCTCACCAGGTTCTGGTACCCAGAATCCCTTGCAAACCTAAACAATTGTCAAAAAAAACACATTTTCCTCACTTTTCTGTGGTAGAAAGTTCTGGAATCTGTGTGGATCCACAAAATTCCACCCACCCCGCATTCCCCAAAGTCTTCCGAGAAAAATGGTACCTCACTTGTGTGGGTAGGCCTAGTGCCCGCGACAGGAAACAGCGCAAAACGCAACGTGGACACACCACATTTACACAGTGAAAAATGACCCTTTTTTTGCAAAGTGCCTAGCTGTAGTTTTTGAACCCTAGCTCTGCTGGCACCTAGGGAAACCTAGCAAACCTATACATGTTTGAAAACTAGACACCCAGGGGAATCCAGGATGGGGTGTCTTGACTGGCTCTCACCAGGTTCTGGTACCCAGAATCCCTTGCAAACCTAAAAAATTGTCAACAATATCACATGTTCATCACTTTTCTGTGGTGGAAAGTTCTGGAATCTGCGTGGATCCACAAAATTCCACGCACCACGCGTACCCCAAAGTCTTCCGAGAAAAATGGTACCTCACTTGTGTGGGTAGGCCTTGTGCCCGCGACAGGAAACAGCGCAAAACGCAACGTGGACACACCACATTTTCACAGTGAAAAATGACCCTTTTTTGGCAAAGTGCCTAGCTGTAGTTTTTGAACCCTAGCTCTGCCGGCACCTAGGGAAACCTAGCAAACCTATACATTTTTGAAAACTAGACACCCAGGGGAATCCAGGATGGGGTGACTTGACTGGCTCTCACCCGGTTCTGGTACCCAGAATCCCTTGCAAACCTAAACAATTGTAAAAAAAAACACATTTTCCTCACTTTTCTGTGGTAGAAAGTTCTGAAATCTGTGTGGATCCACAAAATTCCACCCACCCCGCATTCCCCAAAGTCTTCCGAGAAAAATGGTACCTCACTTGTGTGGGTAGGCCTAGTGCCCGCGACAGGAAACAGCGCAAAACGCAACGTGGACACACCACATTTACACAGTGAAAAATGACCCTTTTTTTGCAAAGTGCCTAGCTGTAGTTTTTGAACCCTAGCTCTGCCGGCACCTAGGGAAACCTAGCAAACCTATACATTTTTGAAAACTAGACACCCAGGGGAATCCAGGATGGGGTGTCTTGACTGGCTCTCACTAGGTTCTGGTACCCAGAATCCCTTGCAAACCTAAAAAATTGTCAACAATATCACATGTTCCTCACTTTTCTGTGGTGGAAAGTTCTGGAATCTGCGTGGATCCACAAAATTCCATGCACCCCGCGTACCCCAAAGTCTTCCGAGAAAAATGGTACCTCACTTGTGTGGGTAGGCCTTGTGCCCGCGACAGGAAACAGCGCAAAACGCAACGTGGACACACCACATTTTCACAGTGAAAAATGACCCTTTTTTTGCAAAGTGCCTAGCTGTAGTTTTTGAACCCTAGCTCTGCCGGCACCTAGGGAAACCTAGCAAACCTATACATTTTTGAAAACTAGACACCCAGGGGAATCCAGGATGGGGTGACTTGACTGGCTCTCACCAGGTTCTGGTACCCAGAATCCCTTGCAAACCTAAAACATTGTCAAAAATACCACATTTTCCTCACTTTTCTGTGGTGAAAAGTTCTGGAATCTGCGTGGATCCACAAAATTCCATGCACCCCGCGTTCCCCAAAGTCTTCCGAGAAAAATGGTGCCTCACTTGTGTGGGTAGGCCTAGTGCCCGCGACAGGAAACAGCACAAAACGCAACGTGGACACACCACATTTACACAGTGAAAAATGACCCTTTTTTTGCAAAGTGCCTAGCTGTAGTTTTTGAACCCTAGCTCTGCCGGCACCTAGGGAAACCTAGCAAACCTATACATTTTTGAAAACTAGACACCCAGGGGAATCCAGGATGGGGTGACTTGACTGGCTCACACCAGGTTCTGGTACCCAGAATCCCTTGCAAACCTAAAAAATTATCAAAAATACCACATTTTCCTCACTTTTCTGTGGTGAAAAGTTCTGGAATCTGCGTGGATCCACAAAATTCCATGCACCCCGCGTTCCCCAAAGTCTTCCGAGAAAAATGGTGCCTCACTTGTGTGGGTAGGCCTAGTGCCCGCGACAGGAAACAGCACAAAACGCAACGTGGACACACCACATTTTCACAGTGAAAAATGACCCTTTTTTTGCAAAGTGCCTAGCTGTAGTTTTTTGAACCCTAGCTCCGCCGGCACCTAGGGAAACCTAGCAAACCTATACATTTTTGAAAACTAGACACCCAGGGGAATCCAGGATGGGGTGACTTGACTGGCTCTCACCAGGTTCTGGTACCCAGAATCCCTTGCAAACCTAAAACATTTTCAAAAATACCACATGTTCCTCGCTTTTCTGTGGTGGAAAGTTCTGGAATCTGCGTGGATCCACAAAATTCCACGCACCCCACGTTCCCCAAAGTCTTCCGAGAAAAATGGTACCTCACTTGTGTGGGTAGGCCTCGTGCCCGCGATAGGAAACAGCGCAAAACGCAACGTGACACACCACATTTTCACAGTGAAAAATGACCCTTTTTTTGCAAAGTGCCTAGCTGTAGTTTTTGAACCCTAGCTCTGCCGGCACCTAGGGAAACCTACCAAACCCACACATTTCTGAAAAGTAGACACCTGGGGGATTCCAGGGAGGTATGGCTTGCGTGGATCCCCCAATGTTTTCTTACCCAGAATCCCCTGCAAACCTGAACTTTTGCTGAAAAAATCACTTTTTTCACACATTTGTCTGTGGGAAAGTTGTGGCATCACCGGGCTGACACAAATTTCCTACCACCGAGCGTTTCCCCAGGTCCCCCGATAAAAATGGTACCTCACTCGGGTGGGAGGCCCAAGTACCCGCGACAGGCAAGGGCCAAAAACGTATTGAGGCGACATCAAAATTGCCTATCACAAAACGACCTGGTTTTGCAAGGGCGGTCCCATGACTTTTTGGCCCGGGGCTCGGCGGCCACCTAGGGAAACCTACCAAACCCACACATTTCTGAAAACTAGACACCCGGGGGATTCCAGGGAGGTATGGCTTGCGTGGATCCCCCAACGTTTTCTTACCCAGAATCCCCTGCAAACCTGAAATTTTGCTGAAAAAATCATGGAGGCGACATCAAAATTGCCTATCACAAAATGTTTTGGGCCCTTGCCTGTCTCCCCTTTCCAATGATACCTCTCCCGTCTTTCTACGTGCCCAGGGGGCTGAGATAGTCCCCTGAGCACATAGAAAGTGAAACTGAAATGACAAGTGACGAGCCTCCTTTTATTGTCCCTCCTGAAGAAAAACTGCATATGGGGTATATGGTGTATATGCGCTGGTCTTAAGGTGATCATAAATATACATGTGCAGTAAGAACATACAAACTATTTTCTAACTTAACAGAACTAATTATATTGGCCTGAGGCGGACAGAAGTCAATAAGGGCACCTACCAGGATTTGGCAACAGATATCGCACCAGCTTTAATGTATGTCCAGAATTGTTATTGGAAATGCAAACAAATCTTTGAAAAGAGAGTGCAGCATTCCTACAGAAACAAACGTTTAGCACAAGTGGAAGAGGTGCAGGTCTATGGTGTGCAAAAAAAACAAGTTTATAATCTTTAAACCCTCATTACGAAGTGGTGCATTTCACCCACAGTAATTACTCTGGTTGGAATTCCCCTCTCATTATTCCAAGTGTCTCCAGGTTTGGAATTATCGGGTCCACAATCTCCAAACCTGAAAATTCCTAGCACGGAGACACCAGGCCTCACTTTGTTGCTGCAAAGGCTGTCGGTTGTGAGCAGCAGCACAGACTGACCAACGCCCAACTATGCAGCAGCATGTGGAAAGCAGACAATGCTCCCCACAGACATAGCATATCCTACCCGAACCCCCACTTCCCCTCTCCAACCCCCATCCCATCAGCCCCTGCCTCCCCAATCCCTCGCTGACACTTTCTGAAAATGTTAGCGATTTTCTCCCCAGAATAGGGTAAATATGTGTGGTAAAGGACCAGGTATTTTCAGGTCCATGCAGTTATTCCTCATTCTGTAGACAGGCAGTTTTTGATGCTGGGATACCAGTTAGAATTGGATATTCTGGCCCTCTGATATCCCTGCACCACAACTGGCACACTTGTAATTAGGGCCCTAAAGATTAACTCTGAAACTGTACATAGAAAATAGAATATGTCTCCATAAACACAAATGGATTCGACTGCTTCTCTGCATTCAGTTCATACTCCCGTTTATTGCAAAAGATGATTACAAACTAGTTTTTAAGATTTTCCTTAACTCTGACAACAAGTTCCTAACTGCAGTAACAATGCACCTTGATTGTCTAGCAAGAATGTTCTGGGCCTTAAGTACATTATACTCCGTGACTTCAAAATGCAAACTTGCAAATCCTGTGAGAGTCTTGTGGCTTCATGAGACATGTAGTTTCCTTGACTGTACAGTGAAGACATGAAGCCTCTCTCCAAGTGGCACTGACACTCATTGAAAGAGTCTTAATGTGGAAACTGCCTGATAGTTTGAAAAATCACTCTTCAGTGCTTGTTGAGTGTGAAGAGGTGAGTGGAGGCAAGGGAGTATGGAAATGTGCTTGCCACCATCAACAGTGGTTCTCCTGGATTATATTGACTACTGGCACATAACTCACACTGCAAATGTGGGCCATGAAGATTGTTCTCAAGCCTCAGGCATGAAACCCTTCAAATCTATTAAACATTGCAATTGTTTTCAAACAATGTGTGCATCAAAAGTCTTATGTCTTTCTTATTCTTTTCATTAATTCCTATGTACAGCATAGGATTTGAACCAAGAGGTGTTTTTGCAGAACATGGGTTTGAAAAGAACACATGGAATACAAGATAAATATAGTCATGGTCTAGGGTAATTTTAGCTGTTCAGTAACGCGATTCACAATTGTTCAATAGGAAATGGACCAATAAACTTTTGTTGTGATGTAGCAATGGTGCTCTTTAATTAGTTGGGGTGCATCATATTAAGTAGTATGCCATATCAAGTAGTATGCCCCTACATTTATTCTTTTGTTGTATTAAAATTTGGTCATTAGGATGTACTAGGTAATAACATGTGAACTTGAAATGTTAGGATTATTATGTACCATGTGAAGAAATAACGCGGCAGTTGTGTTTTGAAAAATGTAACCTTTAGCGTTTGTCTGCAATTGATTAACAAAGTTGCTCATTTGTAATGTAATGCATAGTTTATACGTGCACCAGATTAAAGTTGCACAAGGATGTGGCAACTCAAGTTTAAATGTGTAGCAATAATAGGCTGCTTATAATGATTTGCGCATTCCATGTGTTTATGTAACATGATGATTTAGAAATGTTTTAGGAAAACCGTTCATTTATGTGTACCCTAGTACGCCCTATGTGCTTCATTCTTATGTTGGCCGATTCCTGTAGGCCTGAAGTGTATTCTGCCGGACTGCTTTCATAGTGGGGTAAAGAGATGAATTCCATGTGTATGTTGGATTTGTTCTGTTCTCACGTTTCTGTTGCAGGTGGAGAAAGTCGTCCTTGTTAGTTAGAATAACATCTTTTGTTTTAGGAGTTAGGCTCAGGGAGGAGAAGATACTTTTATGCAAGAATGCTGATAATTGGGAGCCGGTGTTCTTTCTCACTGAAGGAGGCCTGGGTACCAAGGTCATCGAGCCAGGAGCTGGGAGTATCGAAAGTAAATGGAAAATCACCTATGAGAAGTGCCCCGCAGGATGAGGTGATCGAGATGCAAGCAGTGGGCGTGTTTTGCATTTTGAATTAGGGACAGTGCCCCGGGGATTGAGCCAGGAGAGGAGGTGAGGAGATCGATGAAGAGGGAATGAGCATCTTAGAACGAGCTCTGTAGCTTTGGGTACTTGACCCACACAATGTGAGTACGCTTCTTAGGAAGTCTTCATGAGCTCACACCTTTTTCTGATCTTGCCTGGGAAATGCTAAGTAAGTAAGTAGTAGTGTAGGGAAAGACTAATGCTTTTCATTTATTCTCCCCAAATGAAGACAGATCTTGACATGGGGGCAATCATTGCCTGTGTTCTGGTTCTGGAAATTGTCATACTTTTTATGATCCAACGTCTTCGTCTTGCTCATAGATTCGGATTTGTGTTAGTTCCAATGTACTTCTACAACCTCGTCTTGAGGTGCTTGTATGTCCAGTTATTTTTGGCTTTGTAATAAACCCACTAACTTGGAATTCAGAGTCTGTGATTCTTCAGAGTCATGGTTCCTTAAAGTTGTTGAAGTCTAAGCCTTAATGTGTTATTTCTCCCCTCTACACTTCTCAGCAGGCAACAAAGATTCATTGACCAGGGGTTCCAGAGTAAAATGGTAGTGAGGAACCCAGCCGTATTAGTTGGTAGCAAGAGGATGGTTGCCTCTGAAGTGAGGGGAGAACATTAGTAAAGTTAGTCATAGAACCCAAAGAGCCCAAAGGATGACAGTCCAGATGATCGAGAGCGGAGGACGACGGAGTTTGGCGGAGACCGACGGAGAGTGACGGTGCGGCGGTAACAGCGGTTCACAGTGGAGTGAGTATGAATAGGGATGTGTGTGTTAGATTGCGGTGATGGTTGGATTGTGTGATGTCTTGCGGAGTTGGGATGAGAGTCGAGTGATTGTGGTTTCAGGCTGAACGCGCGCAGTCCAGGTGATTTGTTTTGGTTTTGTGTCAGGCTCGACGAGTAGCCTAAGATCTCGGGATAGGTTTGTGGTGTATAAGACACCATTGTTGTAACTGTCTGATCAAGGTTGTGGGAGTCGACAACCCACTCATGATAAGGAAACGGGTGTGAGAGAGCTTGATAGAGTCACGTGGGAAGCTAGTGCACAAGGGCGGACCACAGCGATTCGAGTGGCTGACACAAGTCGTGGGTCACTGTGTGTGAATGATCTTGAGTGATTGGATCCTATCGATTCATTTATGACTGTCCGGCCATTCATGGGCAGATGGTCGAGGTGACTGTCTGGTCATTTCGCGGAAACACAGTTGCCAGTGGCGAGACAGACAATTACTTGTGAGACTGTCCGGTCGTTTCGTGGACAGACAGTCGGATATGTGACTGTCCGGTCGTTTGGTGGACAGACAGTTACTTGTTTCTATGAATGAGGTGCGTGAATGTGTAAGGAAGAGATTGTGAAGGAGGGTGAATTGCTGTGTAAGGAGTAAGAGGTGACGTCGGAGTGTGCCGCGCTGCGATAGGTCAGTTAGTGTAAAGCCACGCTGGGATTGGTGTATTGTCATCAGGAAGTAGAAACGAAAACATCTTGTGGGTAAAAGAATTTGATTCAATCATGCGATGCTTTAGTGTATTATGAGATCTTTGTAGGGGAGATAGAGGAGTGGTAACTCGAGTAGGTGAGGAAGCACCACCCGAGGATACTCCAGCTCATTACATGGCCACAAATGTAGTACTTCATACCATAGTTTGGCTCCAAAATTGGCATAAGATTACCGAAAGGGAGGGAGATTTGGCTTTTCCACGTTATTGCTCATTTAGGTTAGAAGTGTTATATCAGCTAAGGGCAGTGATGACTTCATTGCGACCTCCACCCAGACCAACACAGTTTGAGGCATTAGATGCATGGATGAGAGCAACACAGGCAAAGAAGAGGGAGCAAAGTCAGGGAAGAATGAAAAAGGCAATGAAGGCATATCAGGATGAGCGTTGGGATGCACAGTTGAAGAAGTGGAGAGTAGACGCTATTGAGGGAGAGAGACTATTCCCATTGTTAGTGAAAACAGGAGATGTCCGGAAGAGGAAGGAAGAGGACAACAGTGACACCGATGATAGTCTGTTAGACAGGTTGCTAGCAGAGAGTCCGCCTCCATACAATCCGAGTTCAGAGAAGGGAAGGCGAGCGCTTATGGAGGGAATAGGATAACCACAGGCGAGTCCTAGTGCAGGAGTAGCGGGAAAGATTTCAACAGGAATGGAAGGAATAGGATCGTAAGCATCGAGGAGTACAGAGGTGAATGGAGTTCACGCTACTACACGATTACCGGATGCCCTTATGGTACCGGTCACCATTGGTCTCATAGTGTCAGTGTATGACCCAAGTCAGGCAGAAAATAGTAGTCAAATACAGTCAGCAGTAGGAGAAGGTACCAGTTCTGGAGGAAATGCTGCGATGAGGAAAGTGGTCCCTTTTTGAGACCCATAGAGGCTAGTACTCCATTGCCAGCCACTGCAGACTCCTCTAGAGGGCACATTGAACCTAGAACGATAAGATTAGTGTCGTTAGCAGATTCACGTTCCGACTTGAAGATGTGAGAAGCCCCAGTTAGAGGTTGTATGGGGAGAATGACAGAAGGAGTTGATCAAGGAGCGCCTAGGAGTCAGAATGTTCAGTGGAATATGGCTGAAGGGAGTCACTGCGGAAATCAGAGCAGTGTAAGTGGAGAGCTGAGTAGTACATTGAGTCAGTGGATGATTAAAGGTGCTATAAGGGCCAAGGTGCTAGACGTAGTGAGGTTAAAGGCAGAAGCAGATGAGATGATAAGTGGAAATTTGCCTCTGGAAAGGATGGAACTTTACGAACATGATGAGCTGTTGTTTGTGGCGAAGGATGTGACCCGATAGGCAAGAAAAAATCATTAGAAGTTGACAGAATTAGCACAGAAGTATGATGTGGATTTGTCCAAAACGAAAATGTTACAGGGAGGCCATAGGCTAAATTACAGTGATCAAGAATTGGAAGAGAAAAGAGTCATAGGATTGAAGACACACATTTGAGAATTGATCGTAGGGATACCTGCATGGAGCATGCTTGACAAGTGGGAGGAAAGGTGGTCCAAGAAAAAGAGTGTCAAAAAGGCCATAGGAGATACGCCGCCTCCAGGTGGGGGGACAGCAGGAGTAGAGGCTTACCACTTGCGAGAAGTACCGAGTGGAAGGTATGTTCATGTGCCATGGAGAAGGGGTGATTTAGCAGCGTTTACGAACAATTTCCCTTGGCTGAGAGAAAAGCCAGTTGAGTGGTACAAACAAGTCGATCGCTTTGTCAAGATTTCAAAAGTATTGTGGATTGATTTGAATACTTTGTTTGACATTGTAGTACCAAGTGATTTATGGTCTGCTTGTAAAATTGCTGTTGAATGGCCAACTTCAGAACCTGAACGAGACCCCATAATGCATGGTCCTTCACCTATAGTTATGAAAAAGTTTGAGCAGGTAATCACATTGTTATAGTCAAAGATTTCGCCACAAGATATTGATTGGGTTAAGATAGATCAAACTACCCAAGAGCCCAATGAATCATTTCATGCTTATTATGAAAGGCTCTTGCAAGCCTTTAAGCAGTAAAGTGGATTGGACACTCTAGATACAAAGGACATGGGACAGTTCGTTTTCAAATTTGTTTTAGGACTAAGGCCAGAGATTAGCTTTATGAACCAACAGCATTTGATCTGTTGGCAGAACAAATCTGTGGATGAGATTCTGCGATATGCCAGATATTGCAGTGATGAAGTAGACTCAAAGCATAGGAAGCTCAAGGATAAGCTGAGGTTAGTCCAGATGAGGAATGCGGAGAGGGTGGACTAACCACAGTCGAATGGAGAAACGCTAGGGCGAAGGCAGGGAAACAATCAGAGGAGCTCAGAATGCGCAGGTCAGGGAAGAGGGAAACCCGCAGACCCCAAATCCGGGGTAGACTTTGGTACTCTAAAGAGAACCACTGCATGTCATTATTGTCACAAGATCGGGCATTGGAACCACAAGTGCAGGTCAAATCCAGCTAATCAGATCCCAGATGAGGAGGTAGTACAGGTACCTGAGGTTGTAAATACAGTAGCAAGGCCCAGATCTGTGAATGGAGGAGGTTTGAGTCCACAAGTGCAAGTTCCCCAACCTCCGAGAATCCCTCAAGGAAATAGGACATACCAGCAGATGCCATTCATCGAGACATTCGATGAATTCAATTCAGACCCGTTACAATGACGGTGCCTGAGGGGGGAGGAAGACTGTACCCTTGGAGCAGTCTTGGAGGTAGACCAGAGAGGACGATACGCGGAGGCAGAAGTTGACGGTCATCCCATCACCTTTCTGATTGATACTGGTGCTACCCGTTATACTGTAAGCTCTGCAGTAGTCCCAAACCTACCCCTCTCGGGACAATCGATCCAAGTTGAAGGAGTTGCGAATAAGAGAATGACTAATCCATTGACGGATGAGATACCTGTGAGAACAGGAACTTTCCACGATCAACACCAATTTGTGGTGTGCGATTCAAGTCCAGTCTGTTTTTTGGGTCGGGATCTCTTGTGCAAATTGAATTGTACCATCTAATCCACGCCCACGGGAGTGGAGTTGCAGACTAATGATGATGACGTCAGATTCAAACTGGTGAGTCAGAATCTCTGCCTAGAGATGTATCCTGAGAGACTCAGTTTCTCTGGATGTATGGGATTTCACCGGGGAAGAGATAGGATTGATCAAAGGGGTTGAGCCAATTAAGATTCAGATCAAGCCAAACGCTTAGTTCCCAAGAACACCCCAGTACAATCTGACGCCGGAAACGGTGGCAGAAATCAAGCCCGTAATTAAGTCCAAGATTGAACAGGGAATACTGAAGGAGATAATGGGGAGCCCATGTAATGGCCCTATAATGGGACTGCAGAAACCGAGTGGGAAGTTCAGGATCGTGCAAGACCTGCAAAAGGTCAACACAATTGTAGTTCCATGTTGTCCTGTGGTACCGAATCCATCAGTGATCTTTTTTCAGATCCCATGTGAAGCTGAATGGTTTACCATGATTGACTTGTGCCAAGCATTCTTTTCGATACCCTTACACGAGGAAAGCCAATTTTTATTCGCTTTCCATCTGGAGAATCGTGTGTACGTGGTGTCGTATCCCACAAGGGTATACAGAGAACCCATCGATCTTTAATCAGATCTTGAAAAAGAACCTTGAGAGTCTGGTACTGACACAGAATTCAATCCTTGTGCAGTACATTGATGACCTTTTGATGCGTCCGAGACAGAAGACCCGTGCAGAATTGATACCATTGCCTTGTTAAATCACCTGGCAGAGAATGGACACAAGGTGTGTCCGAGCAAGCTACAGTACTGTTTGTGTCAGGGCGCATCGTCTCGGTGTACACTGACAATCGGTAGTGGGAGAAACAATGCGGGCCACAAGAACTCTAATTCGCGTCATTCCTCTTGTTACTGATGTATCACGCGATCTGAGCGCTCCGTCAGGAATACAGGATAAAGCAGGGGGACGCATCCGCTGCACTGCCCATTATTTTGTGGATTTCTGTGGCTGCGGATCCTAGAGAGGAGGTCGAGGTCTGTTAAGGGTGCTCAGGGCACCAACCTTTGTTCCTTCCTGACAGATTATGATGGTGTTGGGATTATCATATTACCTTTGTGTGTTTTCTCCCATTGGTGTGACCCGCATGGGCGGTGGTCTCTTGCGGGGGAAAATCTTGTCATTATTCCGTATCCTCTTCGTGTGTTTTCTCCCGTTGGTGAGACACGCATTGGCGGTGATCTCTTGCGGGGGAAAATCTGGTGATTATTTTAAAATGTATGTACATACTGAAGGACAATGCTAATTACGCCTCAACCTTGACTTAAAGGGGTAAGAGCATGCCTTCATTCTCCTCCGTTGGCAAGTCTAATTCTTGGGGCTCTTGCGGAGGAGAAGTTTTGTTGTTTAGCCACCAGAATATATTCCTTGGGAGACTTAGAACTCCCTCTTTTGATTTTGCCGAATCATTGCTTAAGAGCTGTGTGGGTACTCTCATTTCCCATTAACGACTGGGGAGTAAAGGAACTCCCAGTCGTGTTTTTTCTTTCTGCTATCATATTGGCCTATGTACTACTCACGCTGGGAACTCTCTGCTGTGATGTTCTTTAAGGACTCTGCCATCTTTGTGAAACCAGAGTTATTCCAAGAGAACAGATTGTAAACAGTGGCCTTTTCTTTTTTGTGTTCTTGTTTGTTCCTGACAGGGGAGGTCAGTAGGGGGTGACCAGAAAGTCAGTCGCTTGTGCACCTTTGTGAATCCTTTCAACACGCTGAAATGGGTAGATGAGGAGGTCAAGGGGTTCTTATTGGTTTAATGTGCTGGGGACTGTTTTGACATACGTATTTACATACATTTCATGTTGTTGTTTCTCCATAAACAGTATTCCTGTTGGTAACCTGCAACCACCCTCTCATCTCTCCTAATATAGGATTACTTCTTTTCCTTTACAAGTAGCTCTTACACTCATCTCCCTACTTCTATGCTTGGCATTTACAAGGCATGTTTAGTGTATGATAGAGGTACTAGAATTGTTTACTACTCTTTATTGTCATTCACAGATCTTCCTTCCAGCAGTTCCTACCCTTTCCTTCCCCCGCTTGACCATCCCAACAGTCCGAGTTATTCTATATATTCCGGACTTGGGGCTGTTGAGAGGTGGACCCCTCTGAGCATCGGCATGACCCTGAGGATATTACAGTGAACCGTGACAGTTTGACTGAGGTCCAGTACTTGGGTCATGGCATTGAGAAAGGCAAGAGGAAGATGTCACCAGACCGTATTGAGGCGATCATGAACATGACTGCACCTACCACACAAAAGGAAGTCAGGATGTTTTTGGGAATGGTTGGGTACTGTCGTCAGTGGATTCCCAATTTTTCACTGAAAGCGGAACCTCTGCAGAGATTGACACACAAGGATGTGAGTGATCTGGTAACATGGGATAACGATTGCTTGGTTGCCTTTCTGGAGCTGAGAGAAAGCTTTTGTCGCGCTCAGGCTCTAGGAATGCCTGATTACAACAAATCCTTCTCACTGTTTTGTTGTGAGCGGGAAGGTTGCACACTCTCAGTACTTACACAGACTCATGGAGGTGTCCGTAGACCAGTTGCCTATTTCTCTGCTACCTTAGATCCAGTAGCTTCAACGTTGCCCGGATGTCTCAAATCCGTTGCTACAACAGGTGTCAGCATTGAAAGGTGTGAAAGTATTGTGATGGGTCATCCTCTTACTGTTTATGTTCCACACTCAGTTTAGGCCTGGGCGTAGTTCGCAGAGTTTTGCTACCCGGAACTCCGCGAAGTTACAAAAAAACTCTGCGAAGTTCCGCGAGTGGCGGAATGCAGTGCGAACTGCAGTTTGTGCTGGTATTCCTGCCGCTCGGGTAGAAATTCTACCCGAGCGGCAGCTCGCGCTCGCGAACTTACTGTTCGCGATCGCGAGCGGGGAAAAACCTCCGCTGCACATCGCGAAGCGGAGTTTTCTGCACTCCGCAAGCTCCGCGGAGTGCAGAAAACTCCGCAAACTCCGCGAACGGAGCGAAGTTCACTGCCCAGGCCTAACTCAGTTGATCTTCTGATGACGAGAACCAAGACACAGCATTTGACAAATAACAGACTCACACATTATGAGCAAGTCATACTTGCCTCAGAGAATGCGACTCTGAAAAGATGTTCTGTATTGATTCGTGCTACTTTGATGCCTCTTCCAACTGTTGATGGTGAAGATTGTGAGGACCATGACTGTCTCGATGTGACTGAACTTTGCACCAAACCGAGTCCTGACATTGTCGATGAACCTCTGCCTGAATCTGATGAAATCTTTTTTGTAGACAGTTCATGCTCAAGAGACAATGTGGGTCATCTGAGAGCAGCATTTGCTGTATGTACCATTTCTGGAGTTGTGGAAGCTGCTTGTTTACAGGGAGTATACTCTGCACAAGTGGCTGAGATAATTGTCTTGACACGTGCATGCCTAGTTGCTGATCAAATCCGAGTTACCATCTACACCGATAGCCAGTACGGATTCAGTGTGGTTCATGACTTCGGACAACTATGGTCACAGAGGGGGTTCCTAACGTCATCAGGATCTCTTATCAGAAATGGGGAATATGTAAGACAACTGTTGGAAGCTATGCAGCATCCAAAAGAGATTGATGTGGTGAAGTGTGGCGCTCATGGGAAGGGAAATGACTTTGTGACTCTTGGCAATAGGAATGCCGATGAGGTTGCACGTTTCTGTGCTGAACAAGGATGCATTTTCACTGGGGAGTACAAGGGGGAGAGCTTAGAAAGAACCAAGCTCACCATGATGTTAGCCTTAGTGGACACTTGGGATGAGGTCAAGTGTCTGCAGGGAGAAGTGTCAGGACAGGAAGAAGCTGGTTGGATCAAAGCAGGTTGTGAGAAAAGAGATGATGGTATTTGGGTTTCAGCTGATGGTCGAGCAGTGTTACCAGACGATCTACTGGCCCTATGGCAAGACCGATTCATGGAGCAGTTCAATTAGGAAGGGATGCCATGGTTCGAGTGTTCAGGCAGACGTGATTTAATCCACAGTTCCGTGCGTTTGCTGAAGCAGTGTGTCACAGATGTGTTACGTGTCAACAAATGAATGCTGAAAAGAAAACTGTGGTTGCATTGAGTCACATTGGTAGATCTGGGGGACCCTTCAATAGGATCCAGCTCAATTTCATGGAGATGCGCAGGTGCAATGGATTGAGGTACATTCTGGTTGTGGTGTGTGTTTTCTCATGGTGGGTAGAAGCTTATCTAACATGAAGGTGTGATAGTCTTACAGTAGCGAAGTTGTTGCTTAGAGAGCTTATTCCTCGGTTCGGGTTTCCAACCTCATTGGAGTCGGATAGAGGAACACACTTCCATAGTGAAATCATGAAGCTATTTTGTGCTGCATTACAAGTTGATCAGAGACTGCATTGTAGCTACAGGCCCGAGGCATCTGGCATAGAGAAGAAAATCAATGGGACTCTCAAGATGCGAATGGCAAAGGTGTGCTCATCCACGTCTCTGAAATGGCCTGATGCGTTGCCCTTGGTGCTGATGAGTATTCGTAGTATCGCCGATAGGAGGACAGATCTCTTGCCCCATGAGATCCTGATGGGGAAGGCTATGCGTTTGCCAGCAGTGCCATCTACAGCCTTGATAAACATCACAGATGATTTGATCCTTGATTATTGCAAAGGACTGGCTGACGTGGTCCGTTCTGTGTCTCACCAGGTTGAAGCTACAACTGCACCAACCTCAAAGGATCTGTGCCACGACTTGTGCCCGGGTGACTGGGTACTCGTTCGCAAGCACATGAGGAAGAGCTGTCTTGATGCTCGCTGGAGAGGTCTGTATCAGGTGAGTCTGGTGACAAATACAGCTGTGAAGTGCAGAGGCTTGCCGAACTGGATTCACGCCTCCCATACCCGCAGAGTTTCAGGACCCTCTGGAGAAACAGCTCCTCTCCCAGAAGAAAATCCAGCTGTGGTTGCAAGGCCACAGGAGAGGACGAGCCAAGCTGCAAGGGTTGCTGACGAAGCTGGTTGCACACCAGAACAAGCTGAGGGGGCCACGCTACACAAGGCCCAGGTATTGACTCTGAGGGAGATGGTAACACTGTGAGTGGTAGAGTCAGACTCAGCTGAAGGAACTGGTGCGCAAAGTGGTCCGGTGCAGCGAAGAAGAGCAGAAGTTGCAAGAGAATCGTGGCCTGTGAGACAGAGGAGGCTAAATTTGAGGCTAGCATCTGAAAGAGATCTTGCTCCAGTGTCCGAAACGTCCGAATCGGAGCTGAGTGATGCAGAACAAGCACAAGAAAGCCAGAGGAGGTCAAGAAGAGTAAGAGTGCCCTGCCAGAGGTACGCTGCCCCAGAGTGTACATATCTGATCACAGATGCCAGGAGCAGTGGGGACCGGGAGACTGAGGTCTTCACGATTGGTCAGCAGAACCCCAGAACTGAAAATTAATATTGAGCTAGTAGTCCCTGGACTGGAAATCGAGGGGGTGCTGACAGTGACGGTGCCGAGACCCCCAATCTTGAGCCGAGTGAGAGTTTTGATTCTGCGAGAGTTGTCCTTTCCAACTTTTGGATATCAGCCACCAGAACAGGAAATTTCAGCTGTCCGTTTGGCGATTCTACAACGAGTCATTATTGAAATTGGTTCTGAACTTATAAGAGACTGTTGACTGAACTGTGATTTGTAAATAAAGCTTGCTTTAAAAGAAAATAACCTAGGCCCGAGTGGAAGAAGAACAAATTTAGGGGCTTTCCATAGAAGAAGAAAGAGGGCTAAGGAAGTCTTTTGAACTGTGTGAATAAAGTGCCAGGAACTGTGAATCAATTTCCAGGACTCCAATGAACTGTGTGAGAACTGGTTGAACAGCAATCTGAGGCGGAGAAAGAGACTTTGTGTTGATCCTCTTGCTGCGCTAAACCGACAATTTAAAAATGGAGTCTGGAAATTCGAACCGTAGGTCTAAGTGCATGATAGGTACACTCATAGTAGGAGTGATAATAGTGATAGTAGTTATTGTTGTGTCTGTAAAAATTTCACATGAAGCTTAAGTTGAAGGGGTGGGAGTGCAAGGGACAACCACACCTGTTACTTCTAGCACCAAAGAGGGTGTCATAGGAGCTGGAAAGGCTATGCTAGATCAGACTAGTCGTATGTTACACGTAGATTTATCTAAAGGTGATTACACGCTTAATGCTTATGTGAAGCTGCTATATCAGTATGTGAGCACGATGGATGTGAGAGATTGTTATGTGTGTATGCAGCTGCCTGCATCTGTGGAGGAGGGTATCCGTTATCACCACCTTCCTTTAACGTATGGTATTTCTTGTAGTTTGTTACTCAGTATGTTTTATGGTAAGGGTCATTATGAATACTACTTCTCAAATTATGACGTAGTGATTTCAGAAGTTCCAGCTTATAAGCACTTGAACAAGTATGATTATTACAAGCAGGAAGATAGAGTGGGAAAGTATTTCATACCTATCGTTACATTAGACACAGCTAATGCACATCGTCATATTTTGACGTGTATACTAAAAGATATAGAGAAGAAGTTTATAGATCAAGTGGAAGATAGACATAGACAACTAACATTAAAACTTGACAGTAGAGGAGGAAAAGTTGAATGGACCCATGAAGAGTCGTCACACAAAGAAAGAGGGAGTTCAGGTCCAATAGCTTTAGATTTTGAGCAGAGAGGGAAGCTTTGTATCAGACAGGTAAAGACATACTATTATAAGGTCTTTGTGGGACAGAGCGTATGTGATCACATTTTCACAATCGAGGCCACTGCGAAGAAGTTCTTGCAAGATGCGGTGCACGTGGTGCCAAATGTGTATTTTTTGCCTTGACGCCTCTGGGCAAAGTTCACGCTTTATAAGGCTAATATTCATTCATTCATTCATTTTGTGCGGGAGGAATGCCTATGTGAGGTTGCCACTGAATTGGTATGGTACTTGTGTAGGAAAGTAGGATCTGCTTCTCATGGTTACCCCCACTTTTTGCTTGATGTTGCACTGTTTTTGACTAGTCTGACTGGGATCCTGCTAATCAGGACCCCAGTATATCTGCTTTCTCCCTTAAATTGTCATGCATGTACTTTGGTACACTCCAGATTGGATACTAGAGTACCCTTATCAGTCCCTAGTATATGGTACCCATGTACCCAGGGCATAGGTACCCCAGAGGCCTCCCATGGGCTGAAGCATGTATTATGCCACCCATGAGAGGCCATGCAAAATGGAACTCCAGGTCTGCTGCAGCAGTCTGTGTAAGATGGTGCTTGCACCACTTACTTTAGATATAGGTTCACTATATCTATAGGTCACTACACTTAAAACTTATAAGTCACCCCTATAGCAGGCCTTATCAATCCTGAAGGCAGGGTGCTGGGTTTTTAGTGAGAGGGTGCCCCTGCATTAGCAGAGCCTCTCTGCAGCCTTCGGAGACCATTCTCCCGGGTTGTCTGTGACTCAGCCGGACATATAGGTAGAGGTGCATTATAACCTCGCAGTAAATGCTATCTCGAAAACGGCTGCATAGAAACATATCATGTTTGGTATCAAACACCTTGGAATCATACCTCCACACTGGTAACCGGTGTGGGAGGTATGATTCCACCCTTCTGAAGTAAGCTTCGAGGGGTCACTGGTCTATCCAGTGCCAGCCTTCTCGACCCGGTCAGCACAAAATGGATGCTGCCGACCAGAGACACACTTCTGCCCTCCTGCTGCTGAGCCAAGCTCGAGCAGGGGAAGGCAGCACAATAGGCATCCTGTCACAGGGAGGTGTGACCACCTCCCAGACAGGATTTAGTGTATTGGGGCTGGGTGGGTGCACTCTGAGAGTGCCTGAAAGTCTGCACCCGGGGCACATTTGGTGTCCCTGTGCATAGTACAGCTCAAACCAGTTCTGGGAGCCATTGGCTCCTGCTCTGGCGCAAAACTGGACAAACGACATGGGCGTAACCACCCCTCTGTCCTGACCCTCCCCTAGGAGGGCCCCCCAAATCTGTCCAACCCTCACCCGTGGGTACATAAGGGCTTACCTGGCTGTAAGACTTTAGATTTTACATGGACAAGATTCTACAAGAAGAAACCACTGACCTTTGACCGTCTGGACACTCTGGACTTTGCTGGACTTCGACTGGGCCCGACTTTGTCTCCCTCTCCGTCCAAAGCTTTGTCTGTGCACTTGCTCCATACAGGCTCTGTGCAGGACCTGTGGTGCACTAAGGACAACTGAAGAATCTCCCTTGGAGTGAAGGAGTCCCTCCCCTGCCCTAGCAGGCACCTTAACGCAACTGACCGGTCTGCTGCTCCTGAGCTCTTGTGGACTCCGAAGATTTCAGCAACACAGGAGGTGGGTTTCTGAAGGTCCCTGAGGTTGATCTGCCCTCTCAGCAAGTTTGAGGCCAGTATCCCTCGTGGGAACTGCATAACCTGAACCCCTGTGCACCGCATCCATTTGCAGTTGCATATGCTTTTTGGCAATTTCCGAGCTTATGCATTGGACTCCATGTAGTCCTGACCCTGAGCAGTATTTACACCAAAGAACTCCGGCCTCCTCGCACTGAGTGCTCTGTGGGCTGGTACTTTGACATCTTGCCTGAGGTCCCCTTGTGACTCCTGGTCCTTCGGCCTGTGGGTCTCTCTGAGCGACATCTTGATTTCTGTTGGGCTTCCCTGATTGCCCCAGATGTGCCCTGACTCTCCATTGCTTCGGGAGTCCCCTGGACCTTGCTGGTCCACACCGTAACCTGCTTCACCTTCCTTTGTGGGTTGCTTTTGCCAAGGCTTGTTGGTGCTCCTGCCAGAAACCGACCCCTCAGCACTCGACATCCTTCGTGGGACAGCTCACCTCCGGCTCCTGGTTGTTCTCGACATCTCCTGGTCCTCGTGGCTGCAGAGTCAAGCATCCCTTCTTCGCACCTGAAGTACACGACATCGATGGGCATTCGTCTACCGAGCCCCTTGTCACCCTGAAGTGACCCAGACTCTGTCCCCTCTGCTTTCAGGTTCCTTCCTTCCCGAATCCAGGCTTGGATTCCACCGGACCCTTTTCACCTTCACGGCAGCAGTACTTCTTCACAGCCCTCCATTGAGAACGACAGCAGTTTCTGACGCCACTTCAGACCAAGGCACCCGGCTCCTCTGGGATAGGTAACTCTGGTACTACGGTATCCACGGGTGGGGTGGCTCTTCAAACTCCTAACTTCCAAAGGGTTCGCTCGAAGTCCTCCTAGAAGGTTCCTTAAACTTTAAAAGTGTAACCGCGACGTCCCCATAGAATTGTACGGAGCCCGCGGTCGTGTTCACACACTGCACCCGTCCTCCGTGGGGTCCCTATCTACTCACCTTGGGTGGTTCCTTGGGGTCCCAACGATTCTACGTGCTCCAGACCTTGTCTTGATCTCAGTCGTGACTGTTATACCACTATTTTAGTATATGGTTTGGTCTCCCCTGGAGCCCACTGTGTATTGTGCTACTTACAATTGTTCTATTGATCTCGTATTGTGTGCTTTATGTTCTATCCTCGTTTAGAGGATAGTAGAGAGTGTTATATTAATAAATACATATTTTTATATAACTACTGTGTGGTTCTCCTTTCATTTAGTCAATATAGGAGGTGATGTTCTGGTAAAACAAGCTGCTTTACATTCCTTCAAGATTAAGCCTGAAGGCTGCTCTCCACAGCTACCACTAGGATAGCTTTCTAAAGGTTATCTTTGACCTCATACATCATAAGGGTCGTTTGGACTGGTGCAAGGTGCCCACTTTAATTAGTGGACAGCATATACCAGGCCAACTTCTCACAACTTGTTCACAGCTGTCGTGTTCCCCAAGATATACCACGTAGATGATTTGTGGCCTTTAGAAGGTGGATTACATCATAGAGAAAAGCGAGGTGCGAGTGCAGGAGAAATTGTTGGAGACTTATTTGGAGCAATGATACCAAGCCTGGGAGTGGTTCTAAATGATTTGAAGATTATACGATTGTCTACTATCGTGGATAAGTTGTCAGCGAATACAGCTCAGTCTTTGCTACTTGTGAATGGAGAGATGGTTTCGATAAGGGCTATGGTGATGCAGAACCGTCTTGCTCTAGATGTCCTGTTAGCGAAAGAGGGCAGAGTCTGTAAAGTATTGAGGGTTCAACAGTGCTGTACTTATATACCGGACAATGGCAAGGTTCTGAAGAGGTATATAAGTAACATCACTGAGATTCACCATGAGGTGCATGATTTGGTCACAGAGGAACAATGTTGGGAAAGGGTTTGGAAAGATTGGAAGTTAGTTTGCCAACCTTGGAACCTTGGTTACATCTTAAAGCCCATCATCATAGTGGTGGTTTGTGTGATTATCCTGTTGGGCCTAGTAAAAGCTTACAAATGGCATAAGGCACGACAGGCCGAGAGATCTCTTAGGGAACGGGAGAGAAGGATGGAGAGACTGCAGGACAGTCACTATGAGAATCTCAAAAGCCTAGAAAAGTTTCGACAGGGAAGACTGGCTACGACTTCTGTTTAGGTCGGTTCTTTCTACAGGGAGTTGTGATTGATTGTGATGACAAATGTCATCAGAGGGGGGACTGATGGAGCGTTAGTGCTCTTTAATTTGTAGGGGTGCATCATATTCACGAGTAGTCTGCACCTACATTTATTCTTTTGTTGTATTAACATTTGGTCATTAGGATGTACCTGGTAATAACATGTGAACGTGAAATGTTAGGATTATTATATACCATGTGAAGAAATAACGTGGCAGATGTGTTTTGAATAATGTAACCTTTAGCGTTTGTCTGCAATTGATTAACGAAGTGGCTCATTTGTAATGTAATGCATAGTTAATACGTGCACTAGATTAAAGTTGCACAAGGATGTGGCAACTCGAGTTTAAATGTGTAGCAATCATAGGCTGCTTATAATGATTTGCGCATTCCATGTGTTTATGCAACATGATGATTTAGAAATGTTTAAGGAAAACTGTTCATTTATATGTATTCTCGTAAGGCCTATGTGCTTCATTCTTATGTTGGCTGATTTCTGTAGGCCTGAAGTGTATTCTCCCTGACGGCTCTCATAGTGGGGTAAAGAGATGAATTTCATGTGTATGTTGGATTTGTTCTGTTCTCACGTTCTGTTGCAGGTGGAGAAAGTCATCTTTGTTAGTTAGAATAACATCTTTTGTTTTGGGAGTTAGGCTCAGGGAGGAGAAGATACTTTTATGCAAGAATGCTGATAATTGGGAGCCGGTGTTCTTTCTCACTGAAGGAGGCCTGGGAATCAAGGTCATCGAGCCAGGAGCTGGGAGTATCGAAACTAAATGGAAAATCACCTATGAGAAATGCCCCGCTAGATGAGGTGATCGAGATGTAAGCAGTGGGTGTGTTTTGTGTTTTGCGTTTTGAATTAGGGACAGTGCCCCCGGGGTTGAGCCAGGAGAGGAGGTGAGGAGATCGATGAAGAGGGAAGGAGCATCTTAGAACGAGCTTTGTAGCTTTGGCTACTTGACCCACACAACGTGAGTGCACTTCTTAGGAAGTCTTCACGAGCTGACACCTTTTTCTGATCTTGCCTGGGAAATGCTAAGTAGGGATGTCACGCTAGTGGTAGTGTAGGGAAAGACAAATGCTTTTCATTTATTCTCCCCAAATGAAGACAGATCTTGACGTGGGGGCAATCATTGCCTGCGTTCTGGTTCTGGAAATTGTCATTCTTTTTATGATCCAGCGTCTTGGTCTTGCTTGTAGATTCGGATTTGTGTTAGTTCCAATGTACTTCTACAACCTCGTATTGAGGTGCTTGTATGTCCAGTTATTTTTGGCTTTGTAATAAACCCACTAACTTGGAATTGGGAGTCTGTGATTCTTCAGTCATGGTTCTTTAAAGTCGTTGAAGTCTGCCTTAATGTGTTATTTCTCCCCTCTACACTTCTCAGCAGGCAACAAAGATTCATTGACCAGGGGTTCCAGAGTAAAATGGTAGTGAGGAACCCGGCCCTATCAGTTGTTACTTAGATTTCTTCAAATGTAGAATATTTGTGTTTAGCAATACTTTGTCACCCAACCATGTATTTGATTTAATGTTATTTTTTGATCAGCATTCAACTTATATCTGACTTTGGCTTTTTTCTAATCCTTCCTCTGCTGACTTTTGAATTTCCTTTGACATAAGTATAACTGTTCTAGTGCTGAAGCAACTCGTGAGGATAATGACAAATCTAATGGGCATATTCTGGGATGATGAACATGCATACAAAAAGAAGGGGGACATCATGTGGACAAATGTTATATTTTGTTCTATGTTAATTCTGCTAACTACAACATCTCACTCCAATCCTTCCTTGTTGTGAGGTTTGCCATCTCAAATATTGTCCAATTCATTTGTTTTAAATGAGACCCCTTGACAGTTATTAAACCTTGTAATGTTTTATGTAAGTACATGATATGTGTAAAATGATTTGTGCTAACTAATTTGAAGTGGGCATTGTTAGTAATAAAACAAAATGCCCCATCTTCTGTAAATAATCTGCAACAGCCAAAATTACAGTTCTACTTTGACTCTTGGCCAATTCTGCTACAACATCCACGGATAACATATGCTATGTTTTGAGTGAAATAGGCAATGGCCTCAAAAGACCCACAAATGGAACATTTTTGAACATATTGTTTAACATCCAGAAACAAGAGTCTCTTAACTCCTTCTAATAACAGGATGCCCAGCAGCGTTTGAATCATGAAGTCAACTCATAGTCCCAAGTTCATAGACTTGGCACTACTCCTCGGCTAGCAAGCGATCGCTATGCATTGGAAGGCACCAGTGCCTCCATCAATCACACAACGACTACGAAACTTAATTAAGTGGAGCAGCAGAAAGGCAGGTGATGACGCGTGTGATCCAGCGCTAACAATAAAAATTCTTCTCCTATATGCTTCGGTCATCCAGGTGCAACTATCCCTCCAACACACAAACTATATCCATATGACGGTGGGGCCCATAACACCGCATATACATTCACTTACTCATTTATTCCCTGGATTACCTCCGTCCTTAACCTAGGAGAAAAACGATTCGCTGGAAGGAGACGGGATACCTCTTTTAACATGACATAATGTTTCTCATTTGCTTTTAAGGTATTCCGCTCATTGGTCGATGGACCAACTAGTAGGAATCAGTTGATGGTGATTAAGACCAGCTCAATCACAATAAACTCTTTAACATTTTACCTTAATTATTGAGCTAAAGAATCACTGAGTCATTTGTTTAAAGAATAATAAAGTTTTTATAAAGTTTCGAAGCAAGTAATAAGTTTAAGCTTATTATTCAGATTATTACATTTATCATCATTATAAGAATAAATTGAAATTGCAATGCATACCTATTAGACGGTAAAAATAAGGTTGTCACAGCAAGAACTCCAAAAGATCAATCTATCTGTCTTGGAAAATCTAATAGTTCTAAATGAAAAATCTATCAGGAGTAAAAAGGTTCTCCAAAAGCAGCATCTTATACTCAACTAAAAATATAAAATAGCAGCAGCAGCATCAGCTCGTCAGCATCAGCAACCGCAACTTCACCCATCTACAGCATCCACTCTCTCCAGCATCTAACTTCTGCAGCATCTAACCCCTCCCCACCAAGAGTAGGTCTTCTTATACCCTAATTCTAGCTTACTGAATAAAAATGTTGCATCTCTATGGCGTGATTCTCTCTCATTGGTTCATTCAAGTCCATATACATTTTTAATCAAACTTCCTTGTCTTAACCAGTTCTTTGTGGAATGCCCATGCTTGCATCGTTTCCCACAGTTCATGACATTGCTCATCAGTTCCGATCAGTCCAATTTGTATCTTTTTCTGATACTTTTTAGATTCAACAGTTCCGTCCATTTATTCAGTTTGACTTCTCACGCTTCTTGCTGATCATCTTGGCACACATTTGCTCAGAAAGGTCACAATAGCCTTGACCATACTTCCGTCATAGGCTCTCAGCACGAACACGTGGTCATCCTTTTTCACAGCCTTTCTCCTCTACCACACGGCTTCTTGGACATGCGTACTCTAGCTTATGGCGGCCATTTTATATCGCTGCTCAACAGGCCTAAGCGCACTATTATCAAAGATAAACAAAATATTGTTAAAATAAAGAATATAAACCCTTTCGTTTCCCTCCCGTCTTTCTACGTACCCCAATTAGGTATTACCTAGCAAAAAGCAACATATAAAGCCATCCCTTACTTACCATCGCTTTATTTTGCCACCACACATTTTATTTTCAAAGCACAAATCATGCGTTTATTATTTTATTAGTACGCAAATATTAGATTATGTTAGACACGTCAACAATTATAAGTTGATTAATTTGCACACAAAAATAGCGTGTTACCTTTAACCCT
Source organism: Calotriton arnoldi (assembly GCA_963921515.1). Lineage (NCBI taxonomy): Eukaryota > Metazoa > Chordata > Amphibia > Caudata > Salamandridae > Calotriton > Calotriton arnoldi. The sequence continues at coordinate 383,092 of CAWUFW010011619.1, read as the reverse complement.
TTACATGTAACATACATTGTTGGTTATTTACTTAAACGAACATGTTTATTAATTATTTTACGAAAATTATTAGGAGGTTAAAATTTTTTCATTTACCCTGCTCCATCAACTCCCCCCTTTGGTGATTTTTAATATCACCACAAAACCCAAGTTATAAAATTTTCTCAGATAGCATATTTCTTTTATCCGTTTGTTTTTGTTAGTTTACACAACTGTATCCCTTTCAACTTGTCTCTTCGTTTTCTTGTACATGTTCTCTTTTATCTCTTGTAGCTCTATTGCACCCATTTCTCTCTCTCTCTCCTTGTTTATCATGTTTTCTTTTTCTCTTTTATTCTGTCTTCTTCTCTTCTTTATACATGTAATTACAAGCTTCAGCACTAAAATTATTATTATAATCATGGTTGCTATTATTATAACTTTCCCTATTATTAATCCACTCATTCTTGTTAACCAATTTATTACTGAAGAAAACCCTTTACCAAGTTTTCCCAATGCACTTTCAACCTCCAGTGGAACAAGTTCTTTGTGCAAACTTGTAATATTAGTTATATACTTTTGTATATTTTCACTTTTATCTGGAATGTAAGTGCAACAATGTTGGACTTTCAGCATTCCACAGACTCCACCCTCTTTGCCAAAAGAATGTCAAGGGGAAGTCGATTTTGCATCACCATAGCTCTCATGGCAACCATCTCGGTATTTACCATCAAGAACCCTCCAGCAGTATCTGTAGATAAACGATCTACCACTGTGGATAATTTCCGAATTCTAAATGCATTCAAAGATATTCCCACTGCTGGTATCAATGCACCAAAAATATCACCTACTATTTCTGAAAAACTTTCCCTTTTTCTACGTGAAAAGGTATTTATCATTTTGTGTGTTCCTTTTTCTTTTCTATCCATATGAAAAATCTTTGGAAAGACCAGGCCTAAATAACATGACCCATACCAATGGTCCGGCAACCTGTAATAAGCCCTATTACCGCAAACATAATAGATCCCTGGAAATATTGGATCTTTTCCCCCTTTGAATCCCCATCCGCCTAAAATTTGATAATTGTCATGGCAAATGCTGGAACCCACAAAATAATTGTCATATCTTGCTTTATTTCTCCTAATGCACAACCTTCCCTGTTGGGGCCAATCCAGAGTCATAGCTGCATTTGTCTTTTTCTTGTCATGATTGTCTTCCTCAAACGCCCAAAGAGGTGTTTTTGTCTCTTCTATCACTTTTCTTTGAAATTTTACTCTTCTTTCTTCAACCATCTCTAAAAATACTTTTTCTTCCTTCTTTAACTCACAGGTAAGGTTGTTTTTTAACTATATTATCTAATGTTAAAATCTTATCTTCTATAAAATATTCACCAAACGTTTTTCCCTCTTTTATTTTGTTTAGCTCGGGAACTACAGAAACTTTCGCAAAAATCTTATCTATGTCAGTGTAATAATATTCTAATCTACCTGTTTTATAAAATAAACTCGCTAAAACACTACATGTTATTCCATACGTCAAAGGAAGGTGATGATAAGTCACACCCTCTGCTACAGACGCAGGCAATTGCATACAAACATAGCAATCTCTTACATCCATTGTTTCTGCATACTCATATAATAATTTAGTAAAAACATTCTTTGAAAAATCTGTTATTGATTTATCTTTATGTAACTCTGCACTACTTTTTAATATAACTGGTTCTTGAGTGTTAGCTCCTTTTTCTTTCTCTGTTTTATTAGACGTTTCCACTACAGCTAAACTAATTGGAATAGTGATTGCTAAAACCACCCATACTGTTATTAATAATCCCGTACAAAAGAAGCACATCTTACACCATCTACTTAAAAACTCACATTTACTTTTTCTATCTCTAGTATCCTCCATTTTGTTTTATAACCTTATTTATTTATTTTCAAGAAAATTGTGTCACTACACCTCAGAAATGACTTATTAGCCACTCTGCACTCCAATGTTTTTGTCTTTGCTTGGTACTTTCTTTTAATTCTTTTCAGAATTCTTTCTTTGTCAAATCCAATATTTTGTCAAATCCGGTAGAAATTCGTCAGATCCAGTGTTTTGTCAAGTCCGGTAGAAATTGTTTTAAATTTCTTCAAGTTTGTTGCACCTCACCTTCACCCATTAGGTTTCTTTGTTCTGGGTTCTCGTGAGTGTTCTTTTCTTCTTTGATATCAGTCAAAGCAAGATACAACCATTCAGGCGATCTATACTTGGATTTACCTTCTTTACTCTTTTCGTTTTCTGCAAGTGTTTTCCACCTTGTTTTTCTTGCTCTTTCTGGCTTGTTATTTCATTTACTTGTTCAGCACTTTTTCCATCTAACCTTATGATCCTGTATCTTAATTTTCTTACTTCGCTGGGCCAATTGTCTCCTTTTCTTGGCTTTTTTGCCTCACTTTCTTTTTCCTCTCTTTCTGTTTTCCAATTCCTTTTTCTTGACTCTAGTTTTTGGTTTCTTTCTTCTCCACTTTCTTCAGACTCTGTTTCAGTTTTTTCGTTATTGTCTCTTATTTTAAATCTTATAATTCCATTTTCTTCCTCTACTTGTGGTTCTTTTCTTATCTTCCTTCGTTCACCTATTTCTGTCCCTCCTCGAGGTTCTTCTGAATTTGTGTCAATCTCTCTATCTGCTTTTAAATTTCCCTGTTCTTTTGTTTGGCTATCTGTCCCTATTGCTCCTCGGGGATCTTCCGATTTTTCTAACTTTCTGTTTGAAACTCTCCCTTCTTCATCTATTAATATTATCTCCGAAGGATTCTTACCACAACTTGTACTTGGTTGCTCACTGTTACTATCTTCTTGCTCAGTTTCTTCTCTTATGCTTTCAAATTTCCAATTTCTTTTCAGAATTTCCTCACAATCCGAATGATCTGTATCAGTTTCTGAACTGGTATCTGATATTTCCAGATGTCGACTCACATGTCGATCTTCAAGTTCTGGAACTTCAGCTATTTCCTCTACTTCTTCTGTCGTTGCACTTGTAGTTGGGTCCTCCAGATGTCGACTTACAGGTCGATCTTCAGATTCTGGCACCCTGTTTGTTTCTTCTTCTGCTTCTGATGCTGAACTGTTATCCAACACTTCCAGATGTCGACTCACATGTCGATCTTCAGGTTCTGGAACTCTGATGGTGTGACTGGCATGCACCCAGTGTTTTACTCCTGCACATTTGACTGCAGTGGTTGTCACCAGGATCACTTGTCGTGGTTCGTCCCAGCGAGGAACCAAACAGTTTCTTCTCCTGTGGACTTTTATGCGGACCCAATCTCCTGGATTCAAGTCGTGAGCAGGTTTTCTTTCAAGAGTGGTCGCATCCGGTCCAACCTGATGAAACACAGAACGCACCACATCAGCCAATCCTTTGCAATAATCCAGCACCAGATCATCAGTTATAGTCAGTAGTTTGTTGACAGGTACATGTGCTTGTCTCATTGCTCGTCCCATAATTATCTCATGGGGACTGAGTCCAGTTTTCCTTTCCGGAATACTTCTGATTGTCATTAAAACTAATGGCAAGGCAACTGGCCATTTGAGTCCTGTAGCTTGACACATTTTTCCTAACCTGTTCTTAATTGTTCCATTCACTTGCTCTACTATTCCAGAAGCCTCTGGTCTGTATGCACGATGCAGTTTCTGTTTCATACTAAGTGCTTCACAAATTAACTTAATTCATTCATTTTGGAAATGTGTTCCTCTATCTGTTTCAATCGTGACTGGAAAACCATACCTCGGAATGAATTCTCGCAGCATAAGTTTTGCTACTGTGATTCCATCATTCCTTCTGGTCGGGTATGCTTCCACCCAACGGGAAAACAAACAGACGACTACGAGGACATACCTTAATCTGTTGCTCGGGGGCATTTCGATAAAATCCATTTGCATTCTAGTGAACGGACCTCCTTCTCGTCCTATTGTTCCAAGACTCACTACTGTCTTCCTTCCTGGATTTAACTGTTGACAAATAAGACATCTTTGACAAAGACTCTCAGCTATGGCTCTGAATTTTGGATTATACCATGTTTGTCTAAAAAGTCTGATCATTGAATCTCTCCCAATATGGGCTTGTCCATGGTACATCCGTGCCATGTCAGAAATCATGCTATCAGGCATAACTGGTCTTTCATCCCTGTAAACCCAAACATCATTTTCCTCATGTTTTCTACATCCTGCTTTTATCCATGTATCTTTTCCTCATCATCTGCTGCTTCCTGTAACTGTCTCACTTCATCCCATGTCTCAACAGTGTTAGTAAAAAGCAAAGGACAAGAAATATACTCTCTTTCTCGGTTCCTATTCAAAGAAACTACATTCTTTGCACAGTACTGTGCAATCTCGTCAGCATATTTATTTCCGACAGTTATGTAGTCTTCCCCATTTTTATGTGCATTGCACTTCACAACAGCAATCTGTTCTGGCAGCTGTATCGCCTCAAGCAACTTTTTCACAAAATCTCCATTTCTAATTGGCGTTCCTGCAGACGTCAAGAAACCTCTTTGTGACCAAATCTGGCCAAAATCATGCACCACCCCAAAGCCGTACTGGCTATCTGTCACAATCGTAACCCGTACATTTCTTCCCAACTTGCATGCTTGAATCAGAGCTACTAGTTCTGCGACTTGGGCAGACCGTATCCCTTTCAGACAAGATGCTTCCATTACAGTTGCTACTGTGCAAACTGCATATGCTGCACTTAGAACTCCCTCATTCGTTCTCAAGCATGAGCCATCCACAAACAGAATATAATCTGATTCCTTTAAGGGCTCATCTCGTATGTCTGATCTCGGTTTTGTACAATATTCAAGCACATTCAGACAATCGTGATCTACTTCATCCATTTCAATCACACTCTCTTCATCTGGCAATGATGTCGAAGGATTCACATTCATACATCTGTCAATGGTCACATTATCTGCACTCAAAATTACTTTTTCATACCTAGTCAGCCGACTATGTGTCATGTATTGGGTTTTCGTTCTTGTCAAGAGAATTTCCACAGAATGGGGAACATATACTCTCAGTGGATATCCCATCACTATGCCTTCACTCTGTTCCAGACTCACACAAGTAGCAGCCACTGCTTTCAAACATCCAGGCAACGCTTTCGCTACAGGGTCTAAAACAGCTGAAAAATATGCAATGGGTCTTTTCATTGTTCCATGTCTCTGTACCAAGACTGAAAATGCACATCCATCTCTTTCACTGCAATATAACTCAAAATCTTTCTCATAGTCAGGCATTCCCAATGCTGGAGCTTCACATAATTTCTTTTTCAGCTCTCTGAATGCTTTCATTTCTTCATCATTCATTTCAAAAGGATCTTTAACATGCTTCTTTGTCAGTTTTTGCAACGGTTTAGCAATCAGCGAAAAACCGCTTATCCATTGTCGACAATATCCAACCATTCCCAGAAACATTCTTACCTCTCTTTGCGTCATTGGAGCTCTCATTCCTTGAATCATCTTTATTCTTTCAGTCGTTACCTTTCGCACTCCTTTCTCAATTTTATGCCCTAAATATTGGACTTCTTGTTGACAAAACTGCAACTTTGATGGGGACACTTTATGTCCTCTTTTTGCTAAATGATTCAGCAAAGCAATTGTATCATTGACACATGCTTCCTTCGTTTTTGATGCCACCAGTAGGTCATCAATATACTGAAACATCACTGACTTTTCTGGCATTTTTAAATCTTCCAAGGATTTCTTTAGAATCTGATTAAAGATTGAGGGGCTTTCTGTGTACCCTTGAGGAATTCGGCACCAGGCCAAAATACGCTCTCCAAACCTAAACGCAAATAATGGCTGGCTATCTGGATGTAATGGAATAGAGAAAAATGCATGACATAAATCAATTACTGTGTACCATTCTGCTTCACGTGGAATCTGGTATAGAATCACAGCAGGGTTCGGTACTATTGGGCAACAAGGCACTACAATTTTGTTTACCTTCCTCAAATCCTGTACAATTCTATATGTCCCGTTTGGCTTTTTCAGTCCCATTATTGGCGAATTACAAGGACTGCTCATTATTTCTTTTAGAATCCCTTGTTCAACCATTTTATTTATTACCGTCGTTATTCCTTCAATTATTTCTGGTGTCAATTTATACTGGGGCGTATTTGGGTAACTTGTTCCCTCTTTTACGGTTATTTTAACGGGATCTACTTCTTTCATTAATCCTATATCTTCTCCTGTAAAGTCCCACACTTCTTCTTTCACTGTCTTTTTCAATTCAATTGGGATTTTCTCTGCATCAAATACAGGAAACAAATCATTTACTTCTGGTTCTAAATTCACCAGTGTCATTTTATACAATACATCTTCATCTGGGGTCTGAAATGCAATTCCATCTGGAGTACAATAGATAGTGCAATTCATCTTGCACAATAGATCGCGTCCTAATAGGTTCACGGGACTACAATCGCATACCACAAATCGGTGCATTTCACTAAATGGACCAATCTTTACCTCCACTAATTTAGTAAGAAGCGTCTTAATTTGCTGATTCGAAACTCCAACTACTTGGATATGTTCACCTGAGAGAGGAAGGTTTGGAATTTCCACTGACCTAACAGTAAAACGGGTAGCTCCAGTGACCACAAGGAATGTTACATTTGCACCATTCACTTCTCCATCCACAAATGGACCAGACTGATCTACCTCTAGAGTTGCGCCAAGCACGCACTCTTCCCCCTCTCCTAGGCACCGTCAGAAGCTTTCATCCGTTTCATCCTCATCCTGTTGTAACCAATATTGAGAAATGGCAGCTGCACGCGGCAACTGTGTTACCTGCTCTCCTCCGTAGAATCCTGTTTCTGCACTGTATTTCTGTTGGTTAACACTCTTGGGAAGTGGTGGTTGTGGCACCTGACTCTGTTGAGTAACTACCTCACTCTGCACCTGTGAATTTAATGATTGATTTTCCACATTAAGTTTTGGAGGAAATTTACACTCGTTTCTCCAATGCCCTGGCTTTCCGCAGTTGTGGCATGGCCACTTTTTCTTTGCCTCATCTATGCTCATTTGTCCTTTTCCTTTACCTATATTTGGTCGAGATCTAGCCTGTCCTGCTTCATTACCGGTATTACTCAATTGAGCTTCTTGTTTCTCTGCAACTTTCACCTGTGCCCACATGGCTTTTTCTTTCAATTTACGCTGTCTACTCTCAATATCATCACTGCAATACTTAGCATATCTCAAAACTTCGTCAACTGTGCTATTCTGCCAACAAATCATATGCTGTTTAATCATCTCACTTATCTCTGGTTTCAACCCATAAACAAATCTATATACAAAATGACTCATATCCTTCTCATTTAGTGTCTCATAACCACTGTACTGTTTGAAAACTAACAACAGCCTTTCATAATAAGCATGCACTGATTCTTTACTTTCCTGCGTTGTTCTGTCTATTTTTACCCAATCTGTTTCTTTAGGTGGAATCTTATTCTTCAAAAAGGTAATTACTTGATCATACTTTCTCATCACTTCTGGTCCTGGCGCTCCTGTTTTAGCATCCCTTGGATATTCTACAGTTTGCCAATCAATAGTAATCTTACATTCTGTCCACAAATCAGCTGGCACTACTATATCAAACAATCCATCCAAGTCTATCCACAACACCTTTGAAACCTTAACAAATCTCTCCACTTGTCTGTACCATTCTACTGGCTTCTCTCTCAACTTTGGGAAGTCATTTGTAAATGACAGTATATCCTGTCTAGTCCATGGAACATGCACATAACTACCTCCTGGAGTCTCTCTCATCGGGTACTCCCTTACAACTGGTTCCTTATCTGTCACTGCAAAAGCCAAAGATGCTTTATCTGTTACTTTCTCACTCTTTTTATCCATCTACTTCTCCATCTATCCACATCACCCCATTTTCTCAGTAAAACAATTAACTCTTTTATTTGGGTCAATCTTCCTGATGTGTTCAGATTCTCTATATCTTTCTCACAAAAATCTACTCTGTATGGTTTCTGCAACGTTCTCACTTTTACAAATTCTACTCCTAGTTCACTTGCTGTCTCTTCTAATTTGTCATGTAAATTTCTAGCTCTCCATGTAAGACTTTTGCACAAAAACATAATCTCATCATCCTGATAATTTTTTAATTTTTCTGTACCAATCGTTCCTAAAATCAATTCTTCCATGTCTATTTTTAACCTAATTACATCTAATGGTTTTACTTCTGTTTCTTTCGTTTTTAGCGTTTTCATCCATTCATTTAACTCATCTGGAGTCGGACCTACAGGCGTACTATTTAATTCTATCCAATTGTTACTTCTTTCTGGTGTCCCTGATGCAGACTCCGTTACCATAGGTATTCTCCTAATCTCATTCTCATTTATCGTCAAATTAGTAGGTGGGCTTGGTCTATAGGTACTAACCAAATGGTGTGCACCTTCATTATTCAGTTCCATCCCTTCTCTTTTTCTTTGCAAATGTGAATTCATCGTAATCACTAAAGAACGTTCATCAATTTTCTGATTCTCAAAAATTGGCATTACTGGACCTATCGTTACTGGTACAGTTACAGCTTCCATATTCTTTGTCAATTCTCTTATTTTCTCAGTCAATTCTCTTGTGGTTTTTGCTAATTCAGTTGCATTGTCACTTTCTATTTCTTCATTCTGTGAAGTTTTTAATTGATCTTGTGACCTATTTATCTCCTCTCTTCGTTCGGTATTTTTATTCCTCCCAGTTTCCATTGGCGGTGCATTAGGTGTCACCACCACAGAAGTCTGTTGGTATGGAGGTGGGTTTCTGTTTAAAATATCTTCCAGCAATTCGTCTTCCGTCTCACTACCACCATACCCATATTTTTCCATAACCACGTTTCTTTTTCTCTGTACACTTTCTCTTTGCTTCTTCCTCAACTGTAAAAGCTGGAAACAAACCTCCTGTCATGTTAGCACATCTCCAACGCTTTATTCTGTCCTCATGATTTACTCCCCATAACCTTCCAGGCACAAACTCATGATTCTTTAATCCTCTGAATCTCTCTCGTTCATACATCTCATCTTCCCATTCAGTTAAAGCTTCAAACTGTGTCAGTCTAGGTCTAGGTTCTAACATTGCCATCTTTTCTCTTAAATTCCGTAGTACAGCTACATTAAATGAACCATTCTCAGGGAAAGCCAATGCTCCATCATTCTTGGTATATTTTGTCCAATTTTCTAACCATATGCATGTATGATATCCATATTTCAGCATCATGTGCGAAGCTGGTGATTTCGGCGGAGGAATTATTTGTCCCTCTCTAGTCACTACCTTTTTGTCTTTCTTAAAGAAGTTCTTAACTTTCGACATCCACGACGTTTTCTCTCTACCATATTCATAATACGACATGATTCACAATCGCTTTTTCTCCTCAAACGATCCGCAATTCAACCCTGTTCTCTATGCGTTATTCCAACCAATACTAGCGCGACTCACACTAACACTCCAATAACAAACTTCCACGTCACTAGGCTATTCGACCAATCCTAGCGCGACTCACACCAAAGCTCAAATCAAAGCGATTTCTGTCTACAGCGCACTGTCCAATCCCAGCGCGGCTTTTGTCTACGTCAATTCTGCTCCTGTTTCCGTATGACTAGCGCACTGTCCAATCCCAGCACGGCTTTTGTCTACGTCAGTTCTGCTCATGACCCCTCCTTTACAAAATTTATCGGCAATTTCTTTTTCAACAATTCTTCGTTAGTTACAACATTTAAAACACATTTCCATTGTCTGATTCACTAAACAAAAGAGATAGCTTTGTCCATTTACACAAGAATTCTGTATTTTCCAGTAGGCAGCGCTTACCTCTACCCTACCACAGAATTTTCTCGTTTCGCCGATAAAGTAGCACTTCCCTCTACCTTACCCTTCTTTCAAGCAAGCGGTAAACCCGTTTCTCTGGGGATAAAACACATGTGGAGACTATACTGCTCCTGAGAATTAAGGCCAGAGTTTCACAAGAAAACCGATCACTATTTCACCTACACACCTTTTATGCGGAAAATGTCCCTATCATAACACAACCTGTGTCATTACCAATATGAACTCAGACAATACACTATTCCATGTGACTTCTCTTGCCACACGTGTTCCACTTCCTACTTCCCGGAAGCGTGAAAACTTACATATAACATAACGCGACTCAACATAAAGTGTTAGTCATGAACTTACCAATAATCAATAATCACCAAACTAATCTATAGTAACCATAACTCTGCTACCAAGAAATCTGATCCAGCGCTAACAATAAAAATTCTTCTCCTATATGCTTCGGTCATCCAGGTGCAACTATCCCTCCAACACACAAACTATATCCATATGACGGTGGGGCCCATAACACCGCATATACATTCACTTACTCATTTATTCCCTGGATTACCTCCGTCCTTAACCTAGGAGAAAAACGATTCGCTGGAAGGAGACGGGACACCTCTTTTAACATGACATAATGTTTCTCATTTGCTTTTAAGGTATTCCGCTCATTGGTCGATGGACCAACTAGTAGGAATAAGTTGATGGTGATTAAGACCAGCTCAATCACAATAAACTCTTTAACATTTTACCTTAATTATTGAGCTAAAGAATCACTGAGTCATTTGTTTAAAGAATAATAAAGTTTTTATAAAGTTTCGAAGCAAGTAATAAGTTTAAGCTTATTATTCAGATTATTACATTTATCATCATTATAAGAATAAATTGAAATTGCAATGCATACCTATTAGACGGTAAAAATAAGGTTGTCACAGCAAGAACTCCAAAAGATCAATCTATCTGTCTTGGAAAATCTAATAGTTCTAAATGAAAAATCTATCAGGAGTAAAAAGGTTCTCCAAAAGCAGCATCTTATACTCAACTAAAAATATAAAATAGCAGCAGCAGCATCAGCTCGTCAGCATCAGCAACCGCAACTTCACCCATCTACAGCATCCACTCTCTCCAGCATCTAACCTCTGCAGCATCTAACCCCTCCCCACCAAGAGTAGGTCTTCTTATACCCTAATTCTAGCTTACTGAATAAAAATGTTGCATCTCTATGGCGTGATTCTCTCTCATTGGTTCATTCAAGTCCATATACATTTTTAATCAAACTTCCTTGTCTTAACCAGTTCTTTGTGGAATGTCCATGCTTGCATCGTTTCCCACAGTTCATGACATTGCTCATCAGTTCCGATCAGTCCAATTTGTATCTTTTTCTGATACTTTTTAGATTCAACAGTTCCGTCCATTTATTCAGTTTGACTTCTCACGCTTCTTGCTGATCATCTTGGCACACATTTGCTCAGAAAGGTCACAATAGCCTTGACCATACTTCCGTCTTAGGCTCTCAGCACGAACACGTGGTCATCCTTTTTCACAGCCTTTCTCCTCTACCACACGGCTTCTTGGACATGCGTACTCTAGCTTATGGCGGCCATTTTATATCGCTGCTCAACAGGCCTAAGCGCACTATTTTCAAAGATAAACAAAATATTGTTAAAATAAAGAATATAAACCCTTTCGTTTCCCTCCCGTCTTTCTACGTACCCCAATTAGGTATTACCTAGCAAAAAGCAACATATAAAGCCATCCCTTACTTACCATCGCTTTATTTTGCCACCACACATTTTATTTTCAAAGCCCAAATCATGCGTTTATTATTTTATTAGTTCGCAAATATTAGATTATGTTAGACACGTCAACAATTATAAGTTTATTAATTTACACACAAAAATAGCGTGTTACCTTTAACCCTTTACATGTAACATACATTGTTGGTTATTTACTTAAACAAACATGTTTATTAATTATTTTACGAAAATTATTAGGAGGTTAAAAATTTTTCATTTACCCCGCTCCATCAACTGTATATCAGCAAATAAAGAAGGGATTTGACATTACGTTCTGGGACACTACTCCTGGAAGTGCAGGCCAAATCTGACAAAATGCCCCTGTGACAGCTGCACACTGAATTCGGTTAGTATATACAATGATGTCACAATAATGCCTTGCTGATAAATAGCACATATACACTTACCTGTCCCATTCCGACAGCGGGGGGCTGAAACACAAAGGCATTATATAGTAGAACTGGCAAGGGGACTGATCCATACTGCATAAATCATTTGAAACGCGTAAGTGGGCAATACATATTTGGGCAATTAGTAACAGTGGTCTACACATGGAGGCTACAGAGGGTTGGGTGATGGGTACACAAGGGTTGTGTTGAAACGTTTTAAAACTTTGTTTGAAACTAATATTCTAATGCGGCTTTGCAATATGACGGCTCCATGATAATGTAAGAACACAGTCGATATGTACACTTGTAGCGGCAGTGTCTGCGTTGATGAGAATGACTCATATATATATGTGGAAATGACAATATTTGGAAAACCAATAAAGAATTATTTAAAAATGGAGTCATCTCATAGTCTGTGTTCATAACTGAACGCAATTTCATGGTAAAGGCATGACTGGTAAAGGGATATGTGCAGTAAAGATCACACCCCAGCCCCCCGCCTTGACCTCTAAAAACAACCCGACCCCCCAAGCTCTAACAACAACCCCAACTCCCCTGAGCCCTAAAAACAACCCCACAGCCCTGAGCCCTAAAAACAACCTCAGCCTGCGAGCCCTAAAAATAACTCCTACCCCCTGAGCCCTAAAATCCACTCAACCCCCGGCCCTAAAAACAACCCGACCCCCAGCCCTAAAACAAACTTGGCCCCCCAAGCCCAGAAAAAAACCTGACCCCCCGTATGAGCCCTAAAAACTACCCCCACCCCCTGCAAAACCCACAAAAAAAACTAACCAAATCACGTCCACTTCTCCCAACCCTTCCTCTTCCTGTGTTCACCCATCCGCGCATCTAGACCGCGCACTGCCTTAACCACGCATATGCGTGGGTAAGGCATATGCATGGTTAAGGCAAGCATGGTTCCACTTGCAGGGAAACGGCACACGTGACTCAGCCCACGATGTAAAGGCCATTTACCGTCCATCAACATAAGGTCTTTTCATCTTTACAGACCTCATATTGTACTTCCTAAACAATGGGCAAAGTACCAGTTTTCTCAGAGCCATTGTTTTTGTGCAAAATAAACATGAAGAAGCTTGTTGTTTCTGTAATGTTTACGCTGTTGGGTTAAGCCCACTGCGATAATCCCCGGATGGGTGTTTGGGATTATCACCCTCCCTTTTGTTTCCTGATGGTCACAGCTGTGACTTAGGGACGAAGTGTATAAATAAACGGACCAGGGGTGTGTGACCTCATGGTCGAAATGAAACCAGTGTGTGTGGACCATTTGTTAAAATACACAAGTTGTGTGCTTGCCTTTGCACACAACTGGTGACGAGAGGTTGTGGACCCGCAACACACCTCTTCCAGCATCTCCTTGTCGGCTAAGGCTTTGTTTGTCGCAAGCGCCCTGCCGTGATGACCTTCTCCTGCCCAGCGTGTGGGCTTTGTCCTACGGAGATGCGCAGGCTGTCGGCGCACCGCCGCGCAGAGGGGCAGAGGTGCTCCGCTGTTGGTCTCCAGCATCCCAGGCATGTCACGCGCACCATCTGATGCTCATCCAGCCCCTCCTGGTGTGTTCTGACACGTCGGATCCCAGGCCGGAGCCTGGTTGCGGACACCCTGTTTCCCGTGGGCATGTCCCGGGTTGCCTGCACAGCGTCTGAGGCCCGGCAGAAGCTATAGCCACCCGGAAGGAGGAGGGGGTATTCTCCGGCTCCTCCCGCTACTTGGAGCACTTTTCTCTCACCAGCACACTCTCCAGGCTGCTCACTGCAAGGCTACAGACTGCACAATAAAAAATAAAAAATAAAAATAAAAGGGAGAGAATGTGGATTCCAACAGCCACAAGTTAGTGAGTACTTCATCTCGGTGCTTGGGTACACCACACATCCCCCAGTGCATTTGACCAGTAGAGAGAAGCCTGTTTTTGCTACTCGCTATCCCCATTGCAACACCCAATCGGAGGAAGTAGCTGGGCCAATACTGTCCTTAACAATAATAAATAAAGGAGGAGTTTTTCTTTTGAACAGGACATTGTCATTCACTGAGCACCACTATTGCTATGCAGTGCAATCACCATGTCCGCCATACCTCCAATGGAACCATTCCTGATTGATGGCCCTCCCTCGGCCCAGGTTGCAAAATGGAAAGACTTGGTAGAGCGTTTGGAGACCTATTTTGCGGTAATTGATCTAGATAATGACGGATGATGTCCCATGCTTTTACACTTAGGAGGGCCAGCTATACACAAGTTGGGAAAATCAATAGCGGAGGCTGGAACACCACACACGTATAACACGCTGAAGCGAGCACTAACAGCCCATTTCGAACCATTAGCAAACCCTGATTATGAACGGTTTCTACTGTGCCAGGCCAGGCAATTACCGTAGGAATCCGTTGACATCTTCTATGCTCTCCTGAGAGACTTAGCTAGCACCTGCACACTACCGGATGCAGACGTCAAAATCCGGGCTCAGTTCATTCAAGGCTGTTCTTCAATAAAATTGCGAGAAAACTTTCTCCAAGTTCTGGGAATGCCCATGGCAGACATGCTGACCATGGGTAAGTCAAAAGAACTGCCCAAGGTGCGCGACTCACACATGGAGGCAGCACTATAGCACCCAGTCAAGGCAGAACCAGTCAATGCTGTGGTTACCAAAACCCCAGACAAGAGGAAAGCAAGAAATAAACCAATATCTGGGCCTAAGACATGCTAAGGATGCGGGGGCCTTATACCCATAAGGGACTTTGCCCTGCACAATGTTTCGCCTCACTTTACTCTTGGCGGATCCCTGATCTATAGGCCTCCGGGCCCGGGCAGTACTTTTTTGAAAGCACTGGGGGATGCTATCATTCCCCGAGCTCTCCGATTTGCCCATTACATTATGCTTGGCGACCTTAATATTCATCTTGACCAGACAGCGGCAAAGGACACCCTCAACCTATCAGAGGTACTGTCCCTCGCCCAGCTTATTCAATGGGTTGACCTCCCAACGCACACTGGGGGCCACACCCTTGATCCCATCTGCACGAATTTTCCTGTGGTAGCTGATACACCGACTCCGGTGCCTTGGTCAGATCATTTTCTGACATACTTTTCCTGGGTCTTACCTGACAGCAAACCTTTACCCAGGTCTCAGCGTGAGATAGTCTTTGCTAAAATTAACCCACTGTTATTTAGCGAAGCCTTGGGGAACTCCAAACCCCCTTCTGCCAGCAATCTTGCAGATGGGCTTGTGGGTTTCTCAAGCTGGATCTCCAACACCATGGATCTTTTAGCCCCTCCCACTCGCCATAGACACTCCAGAGACTCCCCCTCGAAGCCCTGATTTGAGGACATTGAAGCAGGAGTGCAAGAAACTGGAGAGAGTATGGCGCAAGGGGTATTGTCCTGAGGACAAAATGACACTGAGAAAGATGCAAAAATCATACTACACAGCGATAAAACAAGCCAAAAGTTTTTACTATGAATCCAGAATAGGGGCAGCTAATAATAACTCTAAGAAAATCTTTTCTATAGTCCAGAGTTTCCTGGCCCCTAGAGCACAAGCCAGCACAATTCCCTCATCCGCCTCTTGGTGCGAGGAGCTCTCCACTTTTTTTATGGAGAAAATTAACGCTATTCAAGCCTCATTTACCTCTTGCAAAAAGGATTCAGGAGCCTTTTATGCTGGTAGAACCCCACAAGCCCTGCCCCTCCACCTGTTGAGTGCCTTCGCCCCTATAGATCTACCCAGCTCTCTGAAACTCCTTAAGGGACTGAAATCTGGTTCCCCATCAGACCCATGCGCTGCCAGACTTTTGGCGGAGGTGGCTGATATAGTTAATCCGGAGGTCAACAGACTTATTTCTATGTCCCTCACGGAAGCGCTTGTTCCGATCGCTTGGAAGCAGGCATTGTTACTGCCTCTCCTAAAAAAAACATCACTTGACCCCCTGTGTCCAGCCAATTACCGGCCGATCTCCCTTCTGCCCTGCATGGCTAAGGTTTGCGAGAAAGTCGTTACCAGACAACTGACGAATTTGTAGAAAGTTCAGGCCTCCTCCATCCCGCCCAGTCGGGCTTTAGGGCCTCTTTTAGTACTGAAGCAGTGCTGGTGGAAATCTCTGAAGCCATCAGAGACTGCCTGGATGCCGGCGGGAGGGCAGCCCTGATTCTGCTGGACCTCTTGGCGGCATTCGATACGGTCCCCCATGCCCTGCTGCTCACCCAACTGGCTGAGATCAGGGTATCAGGAAGTGCCTGGGCCTGGATTGAATCCTTTTTGAAGGATCGGACACAGCAGGTTTGGCTCCCACCATTCTCCTCCTCACCAAAGAAAGTTACCACAGGAGTCCCGCAGGGCTCGTCCCTGAGCCCTCTGCCCTTCAACATTTACGTTACCCCACTGGTTCAATTGGCTGAGGACTTAGGCGCGAAGGTAATCGCTTACGCCGATGATACCCAGCTCCTGTTCACTTGGGGAAGGGACGAGTGCTCCGTCTCTGCCGCCAAAGAGTGCTTGACAGCAGTCTTCAGATGGTTGGCGGCGGCTGAATTAAAATGCAATGAGGAGAAATCAGATATCCTCTTATTTGGAAAATTCCCCTCCAGCTTCAGGAAAACACTCTGGCCATCCGACTCTGTACTTCCTGTCTCCTCGGGGAATCCTGTCAAGAACTTGGGGGTCTGGTTCGAGGAGAACCTCCTGTTTGCAACCCAGATCAAGAGGTTGGCTGGGACATGCTTTGGACTTCTAAAAATTCTCAGGAAGTTCCTTCCCTTTCTTCCTCAGGCAGCCAAGGAGACAGTCACCCGCGCCCTTATTCTTTCTCGGTTGGACTACGCCAATGCGCTTTATGCGGGCGTCCCGAGTTACTTGTTAAATAAACTGCAAGTAGTGCAGATCGCGGCTGCCAGGCTTCTCCTGAACATTTCGGCCAGATGTAGTGTGAAACAACATCTTCGCACTCCACACTGGCTTCCTATGACAGAGAGAGTCCGGTTCAAGACCTTAGTCATCGCCCACCGTGCTCTGTACGCCACAGGGCCTGGCTATCTTCAGAAACGGTTCTCCTTCTACACCCCCGCAAGACACCTGCGCTCTTCCTCTCAATCTTTGGCTCAAGTCCTGCGTTTCCGGCTGCAAAGGATGGGCGGTAGCTCTCTGACCACTAAGGCCGCCCTTTACTGGAATGCGCTGCCCCTGGCTCTCCGTTGCACTCAGGACATCAATGTGTTCAAGAAAAAACTGAAAACGCACTTATTCATCTAATTCTGCTCCCCTCTCTCTCGCTAGGCTCGCGCCGGGACACTCTTGTAGTATCTGCGCGCGTTAGAAATGTAACTAACATAACAAATGTAACTAACAAGGAAAGCGGTGCTCAGCATGCAACAAAGCGAATCATTTTGCAATGGTATGTCATTCTTCAGTACCCTTGAGGGGTCAAAGGCCCAAATCGGTCAATACACTACTTGCCCCAGACAGCTCAACAGATGAAGGGGACATGGACGATGATGATGTTGAGGGGGCGGTTCACATGATACATGCAATGCAACCCGAGGGATATCCACGCAAGCACATCCCAAAGTGTAACATACTCCTGGGAGGCCACCAAGTGCAGGCACTGATTGATACTGGAGCTTCTATCAATATCATGGCCCAGTCTATGATGCTCACCTTGCCAACACCACCCGTCCTGAGACCTACCACTACCAAAGTTTTTGCCTACGGGTCCACCACTCCACTCCCTTTAGCAGGAGTGTTCACGGCCGAGATTACCCATGAATCTCGTTCAACGCAGACCAAGGTAAATGTCACAAAAGGGGGCACCGGGATGTTGCTGAGCTGCCGAACAGCAGAGCGCCTTCAACTTGTTGCATTCGCTCTCAGTGTACATCAAGAAAACGTGGATGATTTGCTGGCTCAATTTGCATCACTGACTAGATCCAGCCTGTAGCTTTTAAGCATTGACTGGTGGCGTTCCACCTCCGGCCTAAGGTGGAAGAGGAACTGATCAAGCTGGAGCAGGCGGATATCATTAAGATGGTTGATGGCCCGATTCCCTGGATGTCTCCAATTGTGGTAGCACGCAAGCCCAATCAGCCGGGAGAGCTTTGAATATGTGTGGACATGCGCCTGCCTAACCTGGCCATTAAACGGGAGCAGCATCTGACGCCCACGGTGGATGATATAGTGGCAGAAGTGAGTGGTTCGAAATGGTTTTCGAAAATGGACTTACGAGCTGGTTATCACCAGCTGATGTTGGATCCTACATCCCGAGCTATCACCACTTTCTCCACCCACGAGGACCTGAGGAGATATAAGCGTCTCAATTTTGGAGTCTCTAGTGCTGCGAAAGTTTTTTCAGGACACCATCAGAAGTGTGCTTGCTGGCTGGCCTAGAGGGAGTCAGTGATGACATTTTAGTCCACCCCCCCCACGTTAGAGGAACATTTTGAACGTCTGAGGGCCGTGTTTCAACACCTGAAAGAAAATGGTCTAACACTCCATAGGGAGAAGTGTGATTTTCTCCAGAAAGAGATTGTGTTTTTTGGATACCATGTTTCCCGAAACGGGGTGTCACTGGATCCTATCAAGGTCCAGGACATCCAGGCTGACCCAGCACCCATCAATGTGACCGGAGTAAGACGTTTCCTGGGCATGGTCATGTACTGTGGCCGGTTCATCCGTAATCATATGGACCTCACTGCTCCCCTGAGGGAGATGGTCAAGTCCAATACCGTCTGGAACTGGGGGCCTGAACAGGGGAACGCCGTCCAGGCCACGAAGCGAGCCCTGTCGGCTAAAACCACCTTAATCTACTTTGACCCAGTGAAGGAATCTGAACTGTCCATTGATGCTAGCCCCATGGGCCTCGGAGGGGTGTTGTCTCAAAAGCAGAGCAATGGTGAGTGGGCCCCAGTGGCATACAGCAGTCGAACATTGACTGCGACGGAGCAGAGGTATTCCCATATTGAAAAGGAGGCCATTGCCGTACATTGGGGATGCCGTAATTTTCATCTGTATCTTTACGGCCAAGATTTTGTTGTACACACTGATTAAAAACCCTTCATCCCATTGTTCATAGGGCCATCATCATCCAAACCCCCACCTCGAATCGAAAAAATTGATTCTCCAATTGCAGGAATATCACTTCACTGTGGTAGCCCGCCCAGAGGCTCAGAACCTGGCGGATTATCTATCCAGACATGCCCGTCCTGACACCAAAAATGAGGAACTTGATGCGGAAGATGTGAAAGAATACGTTTGTCTAGTTGAACACTCAAGGCCACTCCCAATCTCTCTTGAGATTGTTGAAGCCACTAACACCGACAAGTGTATCCAGCTGAGCATCTCCACAGTATGATCTGGAAGATGGAACACTGCTCGACAAAACTACATATTGTATGGACGATGCGAGTTTGACACTAGCCTCCCAACACAATGTGCGGGACAAGCTGGTGGTGTCCTCGGAAGGCTGTCTTATGAGAGGGTCATGTCTAGTGGTTCCTGGGACTTTGCAACAGCGAGTAGTTGATCTGGCCCATTCGGCCCATCAAGGGGTCATCAAGACGAAGTCTCGTCTTAGATGCAAGGTATGGTTCCCCTATCACGATACCCTGGTAGAACAGGCCATTCGCCAATGCTCTCTCTGCCAAGCTGCATGTCCTGCTGATCCACCTGCACCCATTATCACCGAACTCATTCCACTTTTCCCCTGGCAGAGGGCCAGTGTGGATTTTGGTAGTCTCCCGGATGGGCGACATATGCTGGTGGTCATTGATGAGTTTTCAAAGTATCCGGAGGTTTAGGTCCTAGTATCCACCGCCGCAAGTCAGACAATTCCTTGTTTGGAGAAGATTATGGCCACTTATGGATTACTCAAGGAGTTGCACACTGACAATGGCCCTCCATTCTCGAGCCAAGAATTCACCAAATATTTACAATCCCGGGGTGTCCGCCACCAGAGAATTACACCCCGGTAGCCACAAGCAAATGGAGAGGCAGAGCATTTCATGCGCAATCTAAACAAGATCATCAGAATCGCGTTGGCCAATGAACAGAATGTGGACTGTGCTCTGTATGGTTTTCTGAGGTAGTATCGTTTGACTCCCCACTCTACAACTCATGTTAGTCCCATGTCGTTAATCATGAACCGTCCAGTCGGTGATGTAATTCCGCACTTAGAAATTGTGTCGGTAAGGCAAGAACAGGTCGCAGACGCATTGCAGAAACGTCACCTAAAAAATGACCATGTCACGGACTCGCAGAGCCAAATCGAGTTCTATCAAAGTAGGTGACCTGGTGATGGTAAGAAATAGATACTCCCAGGGGAAGTTCACGTTGCCTTTTGAGCTAGATCCATGCAAGGTGCAGTCAGTGAAAGGAACAATGATCACTGCGCAGAGAGCTGGAGCAACCATTACCAGGAGGGTCTCCTTCTTCAAGATGTATCAGACTCCTGTGAACAGTCCCCGGAATGTCTCAGATGCCTCATTTTGTGTCGAGTTGCCATCGGAGGACGAATCATTGCCCGTTGATCAGCCTGCACTTTCAGAGCCTGCAAGGTCGGTGCCCTCACTCTTCGAGGCTGGGAGGAGTTGCTCCCAGGAAATGCCCTCAACTGAGTCATATGATCGGGATACCTCACCACTGTCTGTTAAGCCAAGTGAGCCACTCAGAGGTGCCAGTCGTCAAGGGACAGAGAGGTACCATCTTCGATCCAACCCAGCGAGGTCATCTCGTTTGAAGGATTTTCTGTAGCATTGAATATATAAATGTGGATGTCTGATCTCTCTATTTTTTTCTCACTTCTTTTTCATCTTTTTTTCCTATTTCTGCCTATTTCATTATTGTTGATTAAGGAGGAATGTTATGTTTACGCTGGTGGGTAAGCCCACTGCGATAATCTCGGAGGGGTGTTTGGGATTATCAACCTCTCTTTTGGTTCCCGATGGTCACAGCCGTGACGTAGGGACGAAGTGTATAAATAAACTGACCTGGGGTGTGTGGCCTCATAGTCAAAACGAAACCAGTGTGTGCAGACCGTTTGTTAAAATACACAGGTGGGGTGACTACCCAACTCCAGGTTGCGGTGCTGGTCTTTGAACACAACAGTTTCAAGCCCACCAATATCACATTTACAAATACCTATGCTTCCCTTAGCTGTAGACAATTTCATGGTAAGGGCAAGCACAGGTAGAACTCCAAGCTTAAATTTTAAGTACAGACGTCTTCGTAGCTTTGGTTGTATAGTATTCAGATAGGGATCATGGGAGATAGTGGTCTTTGCCTCGAAGTAGACAGATATTGTGTGCTACTTTTCCTCACGCTGTTCATGTGTTGTGTTTGTTTCAATTGCCAAAAACTTGTTTTTGTTGTTACAACAATGCAGGTCTACCAACACAATGAAGGGTCAAGGCACACTAGTCCTGCACTCGTCCACACAGAGTGATAAAAGTAATGATGAGCTATACAGTGGTGCAAAGAACCAGATATGTGACCCCCCTACACCTCTATATAGGAAAATAAATTGCCCAAACAAAATACTCAAATGGTTCAGCACTCAACTATCCAGTCACTTATATATGTGACACATATTCTTTTAGTTCATATCATACAAGTAAGAACAGTAGGACAATTTCATTTCGACAGCAAATGTAGGAGTCGTTCCTTCTTCCAAAATTCCTTTTATTCTTTATTCATTAGTTTTTCTTCAAAATTACAGCACGAAATTGGTGTCCAACGCGTTTCGTCCACCAGGGACTTCTTCAGGGCTACAAAATATATGCAAACATAAAGATATTTACAATATGTACAGAAATTAAAAACCAAAACTATTTACACTGTACATGAAACCAGACATAACATGGTATATCAGTTTAATTACTGTACTCTATTTCATTATTTTCGCATTTGTTGTCATAACAATTCTATCCAGAAGTAAACAACGATTAATATTTGCTGTGTAAATATTGACACAGAGACAAAAAAAAAATTACATGCACAATGGTCCACACCTATTCATTATCAGTGTTCTATGTCTCATAATTGATAACCAGTTGGTCTAAAAAGAGGCTCATCAGATGGTTTCTTGATTACAGTACTCCATTAGAAGATTCTTAACTAGATTCCTATGTGCAAGGAACATAGTCCCCCCACACTAAATGTCAAGAGCAACAAATTGGTGTAAAAAACTTGTGAAAGAACTCCTTATGACCTGTATTGGTCATGGATATACACTGGATAATGAGTGTAATTATAAAGTCAAGATACACTATCATACCTCAACACATAAGAGGTCTTCTTGCATGTGCTTCATGTTGTGTCTTGTCCTTAAAGCCATTCCAATATGGCGTTTTTCTCGTTTTTTACAAGCGCTGACACATTTGTCTGGTTTGCGCACACGCAAGATAGTTACACATATTGAATTTACGATATTGTGTTCGAGGCTCTTGAGCCATTTCAATATGGCGCTCAATGTATTTTGAAGTCGATCTCCTTTGTTAGTTTGCATGAAGCGCTTAGACTCTCTTGCGATTACATAATTAGTATTGAAATTCTTGTATATATGTGTTGCCCCATTTTTGAAAGCTGTGACTACTTGGTCATGTGTCTGGCTTTGCAAAGGATATTGTTTAAAGGTTTTTTGTTATGTAAATAACGCTGTTATTGATTCTTGCAATTTTTGGCATCATGTTGAGATTCTCACTTTTACATTTATTACAGATACATTTACATTATAATTTCCTATTACAAGGCACAACATGAAGCACATGCGAGAAGACCTCTCGTGTGTTGAGGTATGATAGTGTATCTTGACTTTATAATTACACTAATTATCCAGTGTATTTCCATGACCAATACTGGTCATAAGGAGTTCTTTCATAAGTTTTTTACACCAATTTGTTGCTCTTGACATTTAGTGTGGGGGACTATGTTCCTTGCACATAGGAATCTAGTTAAGAATCTTCTAATGGAGTACTGTAATCAAAAAACCATCTGATGAGCCTCTTTTTTAGACCAACTGGTTATCAATTATGAGAAATAGAACACTGATAATGAATAGGTGTGGACCATTGTGCATGTAATTTTTTTTTTTTATGTTGTCTGCTTTAGATCTTGCCCCTTCACTATAAATTCCTTGAACTGTTTCTTTGTCCTGAAAGGGAGATGAGGGTGTCATAAGTTTCCAGTCTCATTCATATATCTGTCTAATTTGATTTCAAGACTAATTCTACCAGTGCAACTAGGTGCTCAATTTTCAGTGGGACCTATTTTAGCCAACACAATGATAGAGATACAACAAATGGATCATGATCACTTTCAATTCTTTATTGCACACCCATATCAATTACGGAACGGCACGACTCAATGTTATTGCATACCTAATCAACAAGTCTGCATCTTTTTTTTTATACTCTGAGTATAATTTTGGCTAGCGTATATGACTCAGTGCACCAGTTAAGAGTGTGAAGGCCGCCTGCTACCATCATTGAAATGAGTTGAATCCCCTTTTTGGAGCATCTCTGTCACTTCATGTTAGCCTCTGGCATACCCCATGCACATACCTCTTCAACTAGTTTCTTTTCAATTAGTCTGCGGTCTGTCCTAGTGTCCTAGCCTCCTTCTCTTCTTTCCCCACCCTACAGGAACTGCATACTCCTTCGGTGCTACATTGTATTTATTGGGGCCTGTATGCTGGACCTATATGCGCCCCGTCTCCCACATTTGTATTGAGTACTTGAGCGCAGTGAACAACCGTGGGATTCCCTTTCCCCCATAGGAGAAGTCTTTCGACTTTCCCTCTTCTTGGGACCCCTTTGCCCTTGAGAGACCCTCCTCACGATGGAAAACAACCAAGGCCTGAGCTTTGGAGATAACATGGTGGCAGAAATTCTTCGGACACCATCTTTATTAGGAACAGATAGTGGTGCCTCGGGTACCCAGGGAGGCGACTGGCTGTCACTCACAGCTATGAAAATAGAGTGGGTCAAGATCACCCTTCATGGTGCCATCATGACTGAGTATTTGAAAGCAAACATTGCCCCCAACGGACTACTAGTGAGCAACTTCCCCAGGCTGTTCCTAGAGGATGCAACTTTAAAAAAAGAATGGACCCTGGTAGCCTGAAAATGCACCAGGGACTGGCTGATTCTGATAATCAACACCGCCAAACGCCTGGCAGATGCCCTACTAGTGAGGATCCAAATCGCTGAGGGAGCATTAAAGACCAGTATCCAGATAACGGCATACAAAAATAAACTGGCCGAGATCAACAATGACATAACCGATCACAAGGATTTTCTACTGAAACAGAAAATCTCTAAATTGCAAAAGGACATAAAAAAAATTGAGAAAGAGAAAGTGTACCCTTACCTCAAGGACGATTACACCCCACCAGGGGGAGACATTTCATCAGACGAGAGTCAGGTCTCTCGCAGAAGAGGCTCATCTAACAGCAACTCCAGTACTGACAGTTGGGGGAGTGGCGGGAATAGACGCAATCCTCAAACCCAGTTCCTCGGTTACAAGGGACCACAGTTCCAAGGACCTCCAGGCCCTCACTATTGGCAATACCCCATGTTGCCACATGGACCACAACAATTCTACCCTCAACCTCTGATTCCCCCTCTTTTTTTAGACAGAGGTTGGGTCAGAGGAAGAGGGCGAAGAAGAGGCAACAAGAGGGTACATTGGCAGGCCCACCTCAACAACCGGTACCGACCCGGAGCCAGACAGGAAAACTAAACTAATAGTGAACCTATCCCCCAGGCCTCTGACAACGACGGAGACTAAAGTCTTGGAAAAAGGACTTGGGTTTGTCCCTACCTCCAAACAGGACGACTTCCGGGAGTCCTGTGAGTTACACCAGTTCTTTAGGAAGATACGCTTAAGAGCATTCTTCCAGGGCAAACCGGAACAGTCACGGGATGACTCAGTTTTACATAACCCTTCTAAATTCACTCCTCATGCCGGCCAAATCCCCCACGAGATCCTCACTTTTGAGCAGGCGGTCCTGAAGGAGGCAACCAAGGGGAATAAGAAACAACCTTTCTACAATCTCTCCTATGTTGAAACAACAGCAGTTAATACCCTTGCTAATGACACCTCTATCACGATCAAACCAGCAGACAAGGGCGGGGCCATCGAGATCTTATCCACTGACGATTACGATAGGGAGTGCTTGGTGCAACTATCCAATCGCCAGTATCATCGTCAGTATTATAACCCCATTGATCAAGACCCGACGGGGTTTTAACCACTCATATCACCTCCATGGTGTATACTGCTGAGACTGAGGGATGGATCAGCAAGAAAGAGGTGGACTTCCTGGTCAAGAAAGACCCTAAGGTCCCTTACTTCTACGTACTCCCTAAGATCCATAAAAATCGGATTCCCCCACCCGGACGGCCAATTGTCTCCGGGATTGATTCTTTACTCGAACCCCTCTCCAGGTTCTGCGACCACTTCCTCCAACCAGTGGTCCAGAACACCCCATCATTCTTGAAGGACATCAGGGATGTCCTGAGACTTATCAATACCATTGACACTGACCAGGAGATCCAACTACTAGTGACACTCGATGTGGAGTCCCTATATACAAACATTCAACAGGGGGTTACACTTGAGGTTGTGGAAGCAGCACTGCGGTCAGTAAATCCGGTCTCTCCCACACCGATCAGCTTCATTATGGAGTGTGCCTCTTTAGCACTGACCCAAAATTTCTTTCAATTCAAAAGGCAACTTTATCACCAAACACAAGGCACATCGATGGGGAGCACCTTCGCACCCAGCCTGGCCTGCCTGTATATGGCAGCCTTTGAGGCAAGGTGCATTTTTGACTTCTCCAACCCATTCTCCCAGAACATACTACTATGGCGAAGGTACATAGACGACATCTTGGTATTCTGGAAGGTGGATGTACGGACATGTAACGAGTTCTGTAGGTGGGTGAACACTCTCAACCCATACTTACGCTTCACAAACACCATCTCTGACACTCGTATTCCATTTCTGGACTTGGAGATAACACTGACGGAGGGTAGATTACACACCACGGTCCACAAAAAACCAACTGACCGTAACAGTTTGTTACTGTGTGGGAGCTATCATCCAAAGGCTCTTAGGGACAACCTTCTGTTTGGGCAGTTCCTGCGCCTTAGGCGTAATTGCAGCACCACCCGGGATTATGACGATGTGGCATCACAACTCACACACAACCTAATACAAAGGGATTACCCGGTACATAGCATTAACACTGCCAGGAAGAGGGCCAGGAACAATAACAGGGAGGCCTTACTTGAGAAAATACCCAAAACTGAGGAGGACATACTGACCTGTGTGACGACATTTACCCCACATTCAAACAGGATTAAACAAATCATTAGAAAGAACTGGGGTATCTTACAAACAGGGAACCTGGCACTGGCCCCTCCCAGGTTTGCGTTCAAACGTACCAGCAACTTGAAGGACCTCTTGATCCACACACGTCCCCGCCCTGGTCCACGCCACAATAACCAACCAACTTTATGGGGTCTACGTCCGGTCACAGGTCACTCAGCGTGTGGCTCGTGTTCTGTGTGCCCTCTTACTGAGAGAACCAAAGAACTACAGCTATCGCCCAATTTTAGATGGGTCCAAAGGTCTCACACCAATTGCAACACCAACAATTGTATTTACACCATTACCTGCCCTTGTAAACAGAGGTACATTGGCATGACAACCAGGGCAGTGAAGGTCAGGATTATGGAGCACCGAAGCACCATACACTTTAACAGACTAACTACCAAACTCTGTCAACATTTCACAGAGAAGGGACACGCACCTGATAGCTTAAGGTGGACACTGATTGAGGCCCACCCCAGCCTTAGTAAACAAGGCCTCTTCAGGAGAGAGCAACGCTGGATTTTCAGACTATCCTGCGACAGAGATGGGCTCAATGAGGATATTCCGTGGGGGGAGGTAAATAATTAGAGCCTCCTCCTCCCCCCACTATCTGCCCTCTTGATTCCCACTGCATGCAGCTGATGTCACTAACTGCAGATACTAGCCATCACCAGCGGGGACTTAGTATCCCTTAAACACAATCTACTTTGCCATAATAACCAAGCCTGGCTTCATACAGTCCCTGTCGCCATGGCCATGTGGACTCCCTCCTTCACCTCTTACATTGATAACTATCATGACATCCCATCGGGATTTATCACATGTAGAGGTGTCAGTGTTTACATCCCAATGCCGGGACTTCACCCACTTGAAGTCACTCCACTGCGTGACCTGTGTGTCCCATTATGATTGTCTGACTTCGGCCTGCAGACCAATAATGTCGGTCAATTGGGTACTTCCTTCACCCCTATTCACATTGCCAATGGCGTTGGCCTCAAGATGTCCCACGAGGGTGGGCACTCTTTAACCCATCCAATACAGTACCCACCTTCTGGATGCTATGCGCATTCCACGTTATAAGATGGTCGCCATAGCTTTAATCAATAGCTTTAAGCTTCTACCCCCTTCAAAGATGGCTGCCGTATATTTATCGACCTGTGGATGCCACATGCATTCCACGTTCTAAGATGGCTGCCACCGTTTTGACCAGGAGTTTGTAGCTTCAACCCCCTATAAAGATGGCCACCGCATGTACCTCGACCTTCCACTTCCGGGTCGTTTCCCTGCTACTTAAACATACCGGCTTCACACACCTTGCTTCCTCCCAACGAGGCAGAGCGAAGGGTGGGTTCCCGGCACCTGCTTTCCAGGAAAACTGTAAGTAAATGGTCCCCGCTGTTCTTCCCCCTTCTCCCCCCCCCCCCTTTGGCACCAGAGACCTATGCCACTTTGACAGGATGCTCATCCTTGGGCAACCTTCCATCTTTGCTTATACCCATCGTGTTTTTATCTTCCCCCTTTCTCTCCTCAAAACCAGCATGACGTTAACTTTTGTAACAATCGTTGCTCTGCCTAACTATTGATGAGGCATGACTTGAACCCGAATTGGGTGAGTTCCATCGCGCCATTTCCTACGGTGGTTGGTTACCACCAATGACACCAGTATGTTTTGTATATGTCACGTGTGCCACAAGTCTGCTTATTATGTTTGTCTGGACATGCACCTCTTGAGTTGCACTAACCACTTGTGCATGTGGTTGTGGCATGTTTTTAATTTCACTTTGGAGGCATTATTACTGTATGTGCATACCTTATTCATGTACCGTTGTTTTTCTCTCTCTGTTTTGAATCTCTGTTTTGAATCTCATTAGGTTGGTCCCATGATTTGTATTATTAAGGTACCTCATTGAAAGGTCATCAGAGTGATTGGTTCATTTTCCATAACCAACCACCCATGTAGATAGTGCATCAAGATAGGTCCTGAAGAATTGCCGAGTGATTTACACACATAAGGCAAGAAACATGTTGACCATGACTACACACATATAGACACCGCCGACCATTATAATCGGCGGTATCCCTATTCTGGTTTTAATTGAGACGAGTGGGCTCGCAGATTAAAATTCATTTTGGAGCACCACTTCGCCTCATTTTATTTCTCCTCACATCACCTCACATCTACACCACTAGGCCCCTCACACGCACCTCACCTATATGGCTTGGGAAAAAGATCTCCGACAAAGAGGCCCTCATATGGTGCCCTTCAGGCATTGCAGCGCCGGCCTGACGAGGAGCAAGCCCTAAGATGAAGCATGACACCCAAATGGGTGTGTGAGGGCCCCACTTCCCAAATTGGGAGACACCCACACTCCACTACTGAGTAAGGGTGTTGACCAACCTAGCCTCCTTCTCTTCTTTCCCCACCCTACAGGAACTGCATACTCCGGTGCTACACTAGTGTTAAACATACCACAAACTAGGGTAGTTCTGGTGACCCTATGTGTTACATTTGCTCTAGAGTTGATTATGGCACCAAACAACATCAAGTAGCATGCTACTAACTTCTAGGGTAATTTGCTGCAGGTTACATTTGAGGATGGAGTTGACTTGTACTTTGACTGCTAGGGCAATGGAGACCCAGATATTAGGACCACCTTTTGGCCTCCCTTCCCTGCACCTGGTACCTAGAATGCAGTATGGGATATATCCATCAACAGTAATCTCTTCAATGGCCCATGCATCTTGAAAACAACTATATATATCAAAAGACTTTATATTGGCTACCTGATCATTTTCCTCTAGTTTCTGGTTTAATCTTTCAGTGTTCCAGCTTAGTAAGCAATTTAACTGCCCTAGCTTTTCATGCAATGGTTATCCTAATTTCAAATAGCTGTGTCAGAGATTGGCTGGAAGGAAGATGACTCCTATGCTGTAATATTTTGAGTGCTTGATAGAATTGCTGCTACTCGACCCCATTCTCCATCATTTTGCCTGCTTCTAGCATGCAGTGTAGTTCTAATATTTCCTTTTTTCCATTAGTCATATGAAGTTTCATTTAAGATTTACCATATTATTTTTGGGCCAGGGCCTTGTAAGGATCTATAAGCTACCTGTTTTTATTTACCACATGTCTTATCTCATCTTTACTAGTTCAGTTTATTCATTCATTGTTATCAGCATAAGCCTTAACAATACATACAATAAAAACGGTAAAATCAAAGTAATACATCTTAGTAAAACACACAAAATACATTTCATGAATGGTTGCTATAATACACCATCAATATGCTGTATTACATAAAACAGACAACAAGCAAATTTAAATCCATACAGTCAGTCGATTTTAACCAGTAGCAGTCAAGTGACAAATCAAACGATTCATCTGAATATTATAAAAGGGTGAAGAAGAATAAATAATTGTTCTCATATTCACAGCTAAACTACCACAGGCTAGATTATCTAGCATACTGCTCTATAGAATGAAATGCGATGAGTGTGCAGCTGAGCTCAAGCGGCCCAATCTCAAATAAAGTCAAGGCAGTCCAACTTTTGCTTGTTATTACATTTGGCAGTCACAATCCAAGCAGACCATATGTAGGCAGCCACCATAGCATGTATCACAGACTGATCATGGTGGAGCAAGCCATTTCATGCAGGCAGATAGTGTCTTACAGCAAAATAACATAAAGTACCTATGGATTCGCTAGCCTCAGTGGCACATTCACATCATTCTTCACTGGCACTATCCTTTCTCGATTTGGCAGTATTCGTTTCTAGTGGGAGTGTGCCAAGTCAAAACTTGACGTACAGTATGCATCTTAATTTGGGGCAGATTTCATCAAAATGTGGCTCACATCTAAGCCGTTCTTTGTATGTAAGGTATTTATGCACCATAGAGTCGCTCTTAATGGAATTATAAATACTTCTAGCTTTGTACTGCTAATATTCCTCTTTGATTCTCTTATGAGTACTGTTATCAATAGCAGAGGGATCCTCACAGATGGTTTTGAGTTCATGCATCTTTAGGATGTTCTGCCCATCGAGGGCAATTACCTCCCTTATAGAATTCAGATATGTATCTGCATATTGATTCTTATGAATTCAGACTCAGTATAAAACTGGAACAAGAGCAATAATATCAGCAATAGGGTTGATACCCAATTCCATGAACAGAACAATTAGATGTTCTTGGAAATGGCCCTTTCTGCAGGGTCACCCGCAGTACTTTTGCGTTCCTCTTCCCCTTTTTGATGAATTCGTTTTTGCTGGCTTTCTCTGTGGAGGTATTTCCCTAGTGAGGGGAGGGGCACTCTACTGGCCCTAGAAGGGAGTGACTGGAAGAGGTATCCCACCCCCCATGAAGGAGGCCCTAATCAGGAGGTTTGGGTTGACCCCAGAAATGTACAGACAAAAGTGCTGAGGCAGTCAGAAGCTATCCCAACAGATCGTGTGGATTCTTTTTGCAAGGCACTGGATGGTTGGGTGAAGGGAAGTGAGGTAAAAGATTACCAGGGGCTGTATAATGTGTTTGCAACAGAGCACATGTTCAGTCTTTGTTTTACAGATCTGCACCAACATCTTGTTGACAGTAGGCTTTGTGACCTGAGGGAGCTTGCTCTGGATCAGCACCAGGGTCCAAAGGAAGGTACCTGGGGGTGACCCCAAGAGGGGTAGTTCAGGCTCTCCCAAGCAGAGTGAGGGGAGGTCAAGGGAGACACAGACAGGTTCCAGGGTAAGGAGGGAGGAACGGGTTCCCATGCCCCTTCTGAGAAACATGGAGGATGTTCTGGTGGGCGTTGGCCTAGGGCGCCCCATTTCCAACTCGCTGCTTTAATTGTTCCCAGCTAGGACACAAGGAGGGGGCTCTGTCTGTCCTAAGATCCCACCCACTGATGGTACCTTTATAGGGGTGGCAAATGTGGTCTTAGGGGTAAGTAGCCCCCAGGAACAGGTCATAGACCATGCTGTGATCTCCCTTAGTTAGGAGGTGGACTCAGAGGGTGAGTTGGTGATCCCTGAGGGTGTGAGTCATTGCTTCCACCAGGAGCACTGAATGGAGTCCCATTCATTGCTCTGAGCGACGCTGGGGCTAGCCAGACCATGGTGTAGGGTAACTCCAGCCCATGGGCATGAGTTCTTCCACCCTATGGCCCTGGTATCCCTAGAGTGGGGTGGGGAGGTGACCCAGAGGAGGGTCATAGTTGGTCCCCAGATGCACATAGACTGTATTCTGGGGAATGAGTTGCCCCCCAATGTCAGGGGAACTGGGAGGGGCGGCCCCCACAGGCGCATAAACAAGGCAATTTTTTGGGGGTACACCTTCCCAAGTGGAGGGTATAGTACCCAGAGGGAGGAACAGGGTGAGGGAGAGCCCACCCCTGTCTCCTGTTCAGCCTCAGGGTGCAGACCCTGGGCTGAGTGACCCGTCTCAGGCTACTTCTCCATAACTGGTGGGAGGTGAAGTGGAAAAAGGGGACAAGGCACCTGGGGCTACCACCCCCCATTTTGAGAAACAACAGAGGTCAGAGGCACCATAATAGATGGCCTGGTTGAGGATCCTGACAGCTGTCAGTGGCCTCTGTTGGTTGTTGTCCTTGTGGACAGAGTTTTCCCTGGGTGGGAGGCAGAAGTCAAACCCAAGGGGTGGAATGGGCCATATCACCTTGTTGCCCATGGTGGTACTGCCTGCCTACTGGGATGCATCTGTGAGCAAAGTAAGGTTAGGTGTTGTACAGATGGGGTCCACAGATGAGGAGAAGGGTTCACCATGGGTCAGTTCAGTGGCCCGACAGTATAGACAAAGGGATCCAACTGGGTTCACAGAGGCATGGAGCTGGCACGTTCCTCTGCAGTAGTGAGCCATTGTCCATGTTTTATCACCTTAAGCAGGGAGTCCATCAAAGTATTGATTAGTCTACCCTGGTTATAGGCTGAAGGGGGTTTTGTTGGAAATGGCCCTTTCTGTAGGGAAACCCCCAAACTTTTTGCCTTTCTCCTCTCCTTTTTGCTGAATTTGGTTTTGCTGGCTTTAGGATTCTGGGCACTTTACCACTGCTAACCAGGGCTAAAGTGCATATGCTCTGTACTCCAAAAATGGCGAGATTGCCTTATCCACGAGTCGCATATTTACTTTACTCATAAGTCCCTAGTAAAGTGCACTGCATGTGCCCAGAGCTTGTAAATTAAATGCTACTTGTGGGCCGGAAGCACTGATTGTGTCACCTACTTAAGCAGCACTTTAAACATGGCTCAGGCCTGCCACTGCAGCCCCAATGGCAGGGTGCAGTGTACTTAAAAATTTGGACATGTACTTTTATGTTTTACATGTACTAGTAGTGAAATACTCATAAATTTGTTTTTCACTAATGCAAGGCCTATCTCTCTCATAAGTTAACATGGGGACTGCCTTGTAACATTTTATAAGTGCAGTTTCCAATTAGGACCAGATAGGAAAATTAAGTTTGGTGTCTCTGGTCTCACAATTTAAAAATACAACTTGTGGTAAAGTTGTTTTTTAAATAGCAGTTCTATAAATGACCCTTTTAGAAAATTGCCATTTTCTTACTTAAACCATTTGGTGCCTTCTGCCTGTCCCTGGAATACACATCTGGGGTGGGTGACAGCTGGCTTCCTGCATTCCTCTAGACAGCCACACTCAATGGCAGAGTAAGTGTCACTGAACAGCCATCTGTATGTTGATGGGTCATCCTGAGGCAAGAGATGGAGTAAATATAAGTAACAGGGTCCCTTCCCATTTACAATTTTATGGCAAAGACAGATAGCTTTAAAGAAAGCTCTCTTGCTCACAGGAAGCCAGTGCAGTTTAGTGAAAGCCATCCCCACGGACGACCGCCTCGAAATATTAAGCAGCATCCGTGCTGCCACATTCTGCACTCTCTGCAGCTTGCCCAGACTACCTTCCAATAGTCCAGCCTGGACATAACCAAAGACTGAACTACTGATTTCCTGGTTGCCTCAGGGAGGAAGCCCAAACTTTTGCTCAGACATTTCAGGATACCGAAGCACTTACCCGCCAGGCAAGAAATTTGGCTGCTGAATGATTAATTAGCATCAGACCAGATGCCGAGATTTTTCACTTTTGGCTCGGGAATGGGTACCAGGCCAAGTACATCTGGCCACCAAGCAGAGGACCAAATCGAAGGCTGTTTCCCTACTAGGAGAACCTCAGTTGTTCAAGAATTTAGCCTGAGGCAGCTATGGTCCATCCACGCCGCTAAGTAAGCCAAGCAAGATCTAAGCCGTGCTGCGGAGTCATCCTAAGACAAGGTGGTAATCAGCTGCGTGTCATTGGCATACAACACAATGTTAAAGCTGTGACGCTCGATGAAATCCGCAAGGATAGAGGTTGAACAGCGTAGGGCTCAAAGCAGAGCCCTAAGGCACCCTCTGCCGCTGTGGGACAGCCTTCGGCAGCTGAGCCACCTGAAATGACCAATCCTGAAGGAAGGAGACTAGCCAACGCAAAGCCAGCCCCCCAACACCGCAATTCCATAGCCTTTCCAACAGGAGACCATAGGAAACGGTGTCGAAGGCTGCACTTAAATCTAACATAATCAACGCAGCAGTCTTGCCCTCATCAGCTATCTGCCTGAGGGAATTTGACTCTAACAATAGCGCTGACTTTGCGCTGAGCTGCGGACAGAAACCCAATTGGGTCTCATGAAATAAGGCCTCAGCCTCCACAAAATTCATCAACTGTTCATTTACATATTTCTCCACCACCTTAACAAAAAGCCGGAGCAGAAAAATAGGTCTAAATCCTATTGACTTCTAATCACCGTTTTTGAATTTAATATTTAAAAATTCATATCTTAAGTTCTACTGATTGGATTTTTGTTGTTGTGGTCTTATTTTACTCAGATAAATGTTCTCTATGTTTTAAAAGTGGTGTTGAGTCTTTTTGTGGTGTTTTCACTATGTTACTGTAATTTAAATGTTGCACAAATACATTACACATTGCCTCTTAAGTTACACCTGACTGCTATATGCCAAGCTACCAGAGGGTGAGCACAGGTTCATTTAGGTTGTGTATCTGATTTACCCTGACTAACATTATGGCTCCTGCTTGGACAGGGTGTATACTCTACCAACCAGAAACCTCAAATTCTACCAGAGGTGTACCAGGACCCAGCGATAGTAGTGTTCCTCAAAACCTATTCTCAATTTTATGCAAAACAGAAACATCTATACAATTTGGCTTCATAGATAGTCACAGCTACTGCCTTAAACCTATGTAGTGCAACAAGGCGCTCAGAGACTGGCGCCTAACCTTTGGCTTCTAATAACAGCAGTTGTGGCTTGCTTCGAAGTGGCCGCTACCTTTTCTCTATGCTAAGTTCAACTAAGCGTATTATCATAGCATATGCCTAGGTAATCAAACTTATTCACCTAATCTACTGGCTCATTATCAACATAAAAGAGCTTCTCAAAGCAATCTTTGATTTCATTATCATAACCTTCGTTTTGTCACATAGATAATTAAAAGCTTTTCTGAACAATATTGTACAAAGCCTATAATAAGCTTATGCATGGAAAGATGAGTCAATGTGAGGAGAACTGCATTGTCTGGAAACAATAGCACCAATATTCTTGTAATGCAGAGTCTTGGATTTTCCAATTTCAAATTCTCCAGGTGTGAGAAAAAAATCATTCAAAAATAAAGAAAAATGCAAGGGGGCTAAAACGTACCCTTGGTGCACCCCTGTGAGGTTTGGAAAGCTCTCTGTAATCTCCCCATTTAGCCCATAACACAACTGTGCCAATGTTTAATCTTTGTAGAGATGTTCATGTTAGTCCCTGGCACTCCTGTGAAAGCCATAATTGTGGAGCTGTTCATATTAGCCACTGGCAGTCCAACAGAAGCTGATTTGAGATCAATGAACGTTAGATACAGTGGGATTCCTCTTTGTTTTACATATTTCATAAAAATGAGATATAGGCGCATGGCTTCCTTAAACCAGGTTTGTTCTCAGCAAGGATGTTTCCTGTATCAGACAGACCATTCTTGTATGTGGTTGAAGAGGCTCTAAGGCTATGTTGGTGCTGCTAGATGTATCTGCAGCATTCGACATGGTCTCTCACTCCATCCTGTTAGATCGCCTGAAGGACATAGGCATCCAGGGAACAGCTCTGAATTGGTTGACATCCTTCTTGCATGGTCGTAACCAACAGGTCCTGACCCACCCCTTTACTTCACCCGCCAAACCTCTGAAATGGGGGGTACCCCAAGGTTCGGCCCTGAGCCCGCTGCTCTTTAATGTCTATTTAACACCTTTAGCTGAGCTTATCACCAAAATGGGGATTAAGGTGACATCCTATGCTGATGATACTCAGCTGTTGTTTACGTTTAGTGGAGTGTCAGACTTCACCTTCGACCCGCTAAAAGAATGCCTCAAAAACATTGCTGACTGGATGAACCGCAATTTTTTTTAAACTTAATGCGGATAAGACTGAGGTCCTGCTTTTTAATCAACCAACGCCCCCCCCCCGTCCAGTATATGGTGGCCATCGGAATTGGGTGATGCACCCACCCCGAAGGACTCGGTCAGAAATCTAGGTGTGATATGGGACAAAGATCTGTCCCTCACGACCCATGTACAATCGGTTTCAGCGGCTTGTTTTGGTAAAATCAAAACCATCAGGAAATTTATAAATTTTCTGCCTGACTCAACCCGCAAAACCGTGGTCCACGCTCTAATCACCTCCCACCTTGATTATGCGAACGGCCTGTACATGGGTTTGCCGCTTGGTCTGATCCATAGACTCCAGATCATTCAAAATGCGGCAGCCCGAC
Organism: Calotriton arnoldi; assembly: GCA_963921515.1. Classification (NCBI taxonomy): domain Eukaryota; kingdom Metazoa; phylum Chordata; class Amphibia; order Caudata; family Salamandridae; genus Calotriton; species Calotriton arnoldi. Next base: position 346,885 of record CAWUFW010011619.1, on the reverse strand, counting down.
TGGTCTGCGGGGCCCCGCTTCGACATCACGTCACTCCTTATCTCAGGTGACTACACTGGCTGCTTATAGCCAAGCGAATTGAATTTAAGGCCCTGACATTTGCCTTTCGTGCAGACAAAGGGAGAGGGCCTATCTATCTGAGGAAGAGACTCCGCCCTTATCAACAAGACAGACATTTAAGATCCAACCTCAAACGCTTTCTCTCCACACCACGCTTTGCGAAAGCAAGAATAGGTGGCAGAACGTTTGAGGTGCGTACCACCAAATGTTGGAATAACCTCCCTCCCCACTTACGCATGATGCAGTCCGAACAGGTATTTAGAAAGGCCTTAAAACCTGGCTTTTTAGTCGGAATGACTAGTCTTGCGTTGTCCTCTGCCCTGCTCACTGTCTGCGATAGCGCCGGGACACCCCATGTGGGGTAGCTGCGCGCTCTACAAATGTCTTTTATTATTATTATTATTATTACTTAGATGTTACACTCCTACGCAATAGTGATATGGGGTGATAGATTGATTAGTTTGTTTTCCCTTCTTATGTATCGGACAATTGTCGCAGTGCGTCATGACCCATGGGGATGCCAGTTCTCAAAATTGAATTAAAGACTTTAGTGGAGACTGCAGCCCATAGAGATGGTACAGCTTTATAGAAATCTGCTGGCACCACATCAAGCACATGAGCTTTATTTGATTGCTGACTTGCAATATCATTTTCTACCACTACGATTTATTTTAATGTCTATGCTATCATTCACTGTGAACAGTTTTTGTTCCATATTTGAACTTTGTTTGGGTTTAATTTCAGCTATATCGGATCCATAGAGCTTCGAAAAATGTCGAAACCACTCATGTGCTTCAATACATATACCATGGTTGTTTCTAGATTCATTATAGCCCCAAGAGATAAGTACCAAAATCTTCTAGGATTTTATTCTGTAGTACCTTGCCTAACATTCCCCCAGATTTTTTCTCACGAATCAAATCTTTGTAATATTTCCTTAATCTACAAAAGCTATCTCTGGGTCTCTAGACTATCATCATGCCACTACAGCACAGACAAAACTCCTTCTTCATGTTCCAGCGCTAGCACTAGTTGTAATACTTTTGGGTAGGAATCCTCTACACTCGGAGCATCTTTTATGCTCCAGCTCAGAAGAGCCTGCTCATGAGCTAATATCCCTTTCACCATAGTGTAAGTGTGACCCAGAAAGTCTCCATTAGTTCTCCCTGTTTCGTTCTTTTATGCAAGAACCTCGCTGAGATTATATCATCTTAAGTTGCCTTTTCAGGCCAGGAAGCATTTTGATTAATTTCAGTATGTTTCCCCTTCTAAGGATGCCATAATTTCCACTAAAGAGGTGGAGGGGCATGAAGATGATGGTATGATTTCTTCCCGTGCCCTAACCCTTACCTCTGCGGAGTCCTTTTCAATTATGTGTTGGCAACCGTGGTCTAAATGGAGCAGTCCTTCTTTGTGCAGGAGGAACTTTGCATCTACTGGAGAAGTTTATCCCAGACTTTGAATGGTGTTTATCTCGAAAATGTCCACCCAACCTATTCCGTTGGTACATGGACTTGTGTGATCTTCTTCCACATACTATTCCATGCAGTGCATATTTAGTGGGGACTTTTGAACTTCGGTGTGATCTGAAAGTAAAATTTTAGCTTCTGTCTTAGAGTGTCCATCACTTATTGCCTCTGCTTTGTAGGTGGCTGCAAATCGAGCAGTCCTCCTGTAGACAAGCTACTGAGATGTTGACTATCAGCTGAGTTCTTCAGAAGTTTTATATGGCCTGCTAGTTTTTGGGGATACTTGGGGCAGGGGCTTGAGTTCACACTTAGTTCCCATTTTTGGAGATCGCGGATATATTTTCCCTGGGACCTGGACGGGATGTTTTGGATAGGTGTATGCAGTTTGCATGTATCATCACATAACAATTCAGAATTATTAATCACAAAGTTAATATCATCCTTTCTCAACGTTTCTCATATATGCCATGATTATCCAATAAAGACACTCCTTCTAGTTCTTCTTTTTGAGTGTTGGTGTTTTAAACAATGTCATAAATTTCTTAAGGCGGAGACGTTTCCTCCTGGGCAGAGCAAGACATGACAGAATTCTACATGTCCAATTTCTAGTTGCTCCCAGATTATACTCTCCAGATGGCATTTACTGTCAGCATACTTGGAGCTCCCAATCGGAGTCACACTGGGCAGAGGTTTGGTTATTGGGGGTTCAAAATCCCTTTGGCCCTTCACAATGTTTTCCTTATGAATTAATGCCAATACTGCTCATAATTTCATCAAAATGGCTCAGCAATTGCATGTTCAAATTTATTCACTAGATGTGCCAAGGATTCAGCTTTAACTTCCTCTGCTATTTCCATTCTCTTGTCTATAGCAGCTATGTGAGTTGTCATTTCTTGCAGAACCATGGTTTGGGCATCACTCTTCGCTGACTGGTAGTTTAACTCCCCAGCAATTACATCCACAGGTCTGCGCATAGAGGGGCATATTATCAAGAAACGGCGTTAAAATTGTTCTGGTGTCAACATGGGCTTCTATTGGAATTCTCAAGGGCATATTATCAAGCCCATTATCGCCGCTTTAGCGGCAGTTTTCTGCCGCTAAAGCGGCGATAATTTTAACGCCGTTCTTGATAATATGCCCCAGAGTTTTTCAGAGAGAGTATAGGCTGAGCAGGAGGTGTGACACATACTTTGTTCGTTTGGCTTATGATGTTTTTCTGCCCTTCAATCATCTCAGGACAGAGGGAGAGGCTGGTGTCCAGAATTGTAATTTCTTCTTCGTGCAGATGAGAAGTCTAATTTGCATCATTACCACTCTGAATTTGCTCAGATTTTTCCTACCCCTAACCAGAAGTCTCCAAGGTATGAATACGTCCTAGCCAGAGCCTAGCATTTTATCCTGCATATTGCAGGGGGATCTGTTTGAGAGAACAATAACAATCTGAGGCAGGTAAGTGGCTCCTCATGTACTTCCACCAGGATGCAGTTGCACAGTCTTTTATGGTTAATGGACTCATGAGCTGTAAATAAATTAGCCGGGGCCAACAGTTATGATTCCACCAGACGTTTATTTAGCCCATAGTTCACTGCCAGTTCCACTGAGATTCTTCCTTGAATGACGATTGTTTGCTTGCTCTTTTTAGAGCTATTACACATCATCTGCTGATTCTTCTTTTTGAAAATAGACAAACACATTCAAATTAGTGGGGAGAGTCTGCATCAAATGGGGTGAGGTTGTGATTGCTGGCCTTCATTTATTAAGTGGAATTAACTGCAATGCAGCAGGCAAGGAGGGGGCACAAGAGGGTGTCTCTCTCCCCGCCTCCACTCTAGTTGCTACCTTCATTGTCTCTCTCTTTGTTGTCTGCTACGCTATGTTGTCCTGAAGTTTCAGCCTCTCTCTTGTTTACTGCTTCTAGTCGACCTTATGATGCCCTGCTTAAAGATGAAAATACACTGTATCCTCGCTCCCAATGAAGTAGAGGGCCTACTATGCCTTCGCTGCCTTACTAGCTCAAGCATTGTCCCCTTAAGTTAATTAAATGTGTGATTGTCAGTGTAGGTCAGTGCTTTTGGTGTAAGGATTGCTGTAAATATTGCAGTACTCCAGCGTGCACCGACATGACCTGTTATGGCTAGTAATGTTAATACGTGGAAGGACTAATGATCATGCTGCTAACTAAGGAAACAATGTTGGTTTGCAAATATCCTGCATGTAGCGAACAAGGGGCAAGGTGCATGCAGCAGGCAGCATTTCTATAACATTTAACACAATTACCTATTCAAGACAATTCTTATATCACTTTTGTAAACATCTATTTTCTCTTTCCATTGCACTGCCTAATTGCATAGGTTCTGGGTTTTCTGAGATTCTATTTTCTTTTAACTTTGGGTGTACTGCTAATACCTTAGTCTCAGCTTTAGCTGTCTCTGCACAACATTCAGCTAAGCGATGATCTAAATGTACTGCCAGATTTAGGAGTTCATTACAATTAGTAGGAAGGTTGACTACTCTGCTAGTACATATATCAACTCAGTTTGTGGACCTTTGTAAAATAATGACCTTCTCTTTCAGGATGTCCATTTTTAACCACTTAACAATTAAATGTGGTAATCTAGCTTAACAGATCTTGACGGCCCTATTTTAAGTTTAATACCTTATTATCTACAGAAAGTGCATGTGATTTCCTGTTAAAAAATGTTCGCATGTGTTCGCAGTAGGATGAAAAAGTATATAACATTGGATCATTTGCTTTTCCTAATGGAATACTCCAATTGATAGCATTTCCCTCTAAGTACGACAAAATAACAGCTACTTTGATTCAGTCATCTGGAAAAGTCATTGGTTAACACAGGAAATGCAACTGCCACTGATTAAGAAATCATGCAAATTTTTGGATTTCTAAAAAATCCCTGAGGGAACGCTAAAGGTATAATTGGAATTACTTGTGGATATAAATGTTACTAGAACATACAGTTTCTTGCTTAGGGTCCTAAGAATCAAAAGTCTTTGTTTTTAGAATTTGAAAGTAATGGTATTTGGTATTTCTTTTCCTTTTTGTTTTTTGCATGGCACACAACTCTTTTTTGACTTTTTGACCACAAAGCCTTGTTTTCAGACCTTACGGAACTGACCCCTTGTTGTAACTTTATTACTATGTCTAAGATTTGGGATAGGTAATCTGCCAGAAAGCACCAAACCCACCCTGTAGTCCGGATTCAACAGTATTGATAAATGTTTGCACACCTCTCCGAATCCACAGCAAACCACACATGAAACACTATTTTGGCTAATAATAGACCTGTGGAAAAGGCATTGGGATAAGAGAGAATAAGAGAGAAAACAGAGAGTCTGGATATCAGGACTCTGACTTGGCCTTTAGCTGCCTACTGCCTTCAACTGGATAAGCACTGATATCTAAAATATTAAGGGAGTAAATAGCTTATCACACTAGCTACTTTTCATATATATGCAGATTATCTCTGTGTTCCCGGCCCTCTATGTTTTGATCGAAATCAAATATTATCTATGAAATAGATGTGAGAATGATTTGGAACTATCGTACTTCCCTCATTATATATAGCTACTGTCTGTCTGAGAACACCTCCCTAATTCGAAAATGCATGTTTTTTCCATAAACTCCAATGCAATAAACACACATTAGAGTTATCAAGTTCACCTGGACAACAAGCAATCATTTTCCCAACCTATATTGCTACCTTATTACAGTGTGTGCATCAGAAGAAAATATACATTAAAGTCTCTGAAGTCATGAGGATCATTTGTGATCATCAAATCGAAAAACAAGGTGTGCAAAAAATGAAGTTTATAATCCTTAAAGGATAGTTCTGAAACAGTACTTAGAAAATCAACTTGATCTTAATAAACATGAATGGATTCCTAAGAAGGCTTCTCTTCATTCCTTGCAGACTTCTGTCATTTCCGAAAGATCATCACAATCAGTTTTCACGTTTTTTTTACTCTGGTAACAAGGTCCTGGCTTCACCAATATTGTATCTTGATTGTCTAGCACGAACTGTCTGAACCATGACAAGCTTTTACTCTGTGACTTCAAAATTGCAGCAGTCACTTGCAAACCCAAGTGAGAAGCCTGTGGCTTCATGGACCATGCAGTTTCCTTGACTGTACTCAGACATCTTGCACAGTGCAAGTCTCTCTTGAAGCGGTGCCAACACTCCATGCGCACCACCAACCATTCCTTCCTGCGAATGCATGCAAGCTAGACAGCTTGGAGTATTGTACTTCCATGCGTGTAGCTCACCAAACTGGACATGCACACAGCCCTCAGCAGCAAGCTCTTATCACATGAAGCTATGTCACCAACTCAACAAACACTGGCACCGCAGCTTGTTTCTATGTATAGTAATGCGCTAGAAATAGGGACACTGCCAGACACATTGCGTGAATCGTTACTGGTGTCATTACCAAAGCCGCATAGAAACATGGAGCTGCTAGGCTCATACCAACCGCTAGCGCTTCTAAATATGGATTATAAAGTTCTAGCAAAACTTCTGGTGAGTAGATTGGCCCCTCTGGTACCGCAATTGGTTCATACGGACCAAAACGGTTTTGTGCCGGCTCGCAGCACGTCCCTAAATTTACGTCGGTTCTTTAGGGTAGCCCACTACTCAAGGGAAATCTGGGATCATTCTGGATGCCTACTATTAGATCTGGAAAAGACATTCGATACCCTGGAGTGGGGTTTCTTGTTTGCTGCGCTGCGTAAATACGAACTGGGGGAGGAGGTCTTAAACCTTGTTCAGCTTCTCTACACCCAACCGGTGGCCAGAGTCAAGACCGGCCCATACCTATCGGATCGGATCCCAATTGAGAGAGAAACGCGGCAGGGATGCCCACTCTCACCACTCCTGTTCGCGATGGCCGTTGAATCGCTGGCCGAGTCTTTACACAAAACACAGGAAGAGTGGGGAATTCCTCTGGGGGATGGCATGCATGGCGTCTCATTATACGCAGATGACCTGCTTATATACCTCAAAGACGTTAGGACATCGTACGCCACGATAGAAAGGATACTGCTTGAATTTGCTAGCGTCTCAGGGCTTCGAGTAAACTGGGACAAATCATGTCTATACCCCTTCTCGGAATCCACTTTAGACCCGCAGTTGTGCCTTAGCGGCAAGCCAGTACACTGGCAAACATAGACATTCCGATACCTCGGGATATTTATTTATAGAGATCCCGCTGACCTTCTTGAAGGTAACTTAGTGCGTGCTATTACTGCGATAAGAGCGCAGATGTCATTCTGGGGCACTCTACCCCTGACGGTCATGGGGCGGATAGCATTACTTAAGATGGTAGTCCTCCCGCGGCTTCTGTACCACTTTGTAAATGTTCCCCTATGCCTTAAACCAGCGCTGTTCAAAAGTTTAGAAAGGGATGTGCAGAGGTTCATTTGGGGCGGGTCGCGCAGTAGGGTGGCGCTAGTCAAAATGTACCCATCGACGACCAACGGAGGGCTCTCACTACCTAATATGGAGCAATACTATCTGGCGGCGCAGCTTCAGTGGGTAGCGAGATGGCTCGTCGCGCGTCACCTAGAAGACTCAGCGACCCACGTCCTGGGACTCACCCAGTCTCAGATGGTAGCGCTGTTCCATCCCAATAGGAAGGGCAGATCGCCTGCTCAGTTGCTGGTGAAGGTGGCACACTACTGCTTTCGCCGCTTCCTGCGAGTTACGAACCGCGTGACCCCATACGCGCCGTCTCTCCCTATTCTAGGTACGCCCAGAAGACACCGGTCTGTCGCAGGCGCGGAGCTGCCCCAGTGGGAGGAGGCAGGAATCTTAACGTTAGGGGATTTATACAGTGATGGTCAGCTCTTACCATTCGATGTACTTGCTGAAGACTCCGGCCTGCCCTTGGATCAGTTCTTGTTACATGCGGCGGTGACTCGCACACTACAAGCGGCATGGGGTGATATCACACAGGAGCCGACCACACATCTGACTGTGCAATACCTACACGAGCTGGGCATGGATCGTCATCTAGTCAGATGGTTTGCGGAATCGCTGAGGGTACACACAACGCCGCGACTGGAGTCCCTTCGCGCCCACTGGGACACGGATCTGCAATGCCCCTGCACTGAACGTGAGTGGGAAGAAATCCTTAAGAGCCCTGTCCATATCCAATGCAGCGCCAGGTTTCGGCTCATACAGTACTATATTGTACATAGAGCCTATTTGACCCCAGCCAAATTAAACAAATACTTTAACCGAACAGACGCCAGCTGCCCAAGATGTGGTGAAACAGGAGCGGATTTACTACATATACTATGGGCCTGGACATCCATACAATCTTACTGGCATGTAGTCACCAGAAGCCTAGCGCAGTGTACAGAGCGCACACTTCACTGGTCATGGGAGGTGTGCATCTTGGGATTGTTTCAAAGGTCTAATAAATACAAAGTGACATCTCGCTACATAGACTTGGGGCTTATAGTGGCCAAACGCTTACTCACGCGACAATGGAAATCCCCCGAGCCCCCACCAGTGAAATTCTGGTTTCAGTCTCTACTTTGCTGGGCGCAAGCGGAGAGCATAGCGCTACGTCGGGAAGATGCGATAGGTATCCGGAGGCAACCGCTAGCGGCGGAATGGGACACGATCCTGGCGGACTTCCGTGCACTATGGCAGAATCACCCTGAGGAATCAAATAGCGCACCTGAATAAGCGGCTAGCCAATACTTCGTGATTGGCACAAAGTGTACGAGGCGAGTCAATGTATGCGTTAAAACTTAATACTATCGGCTGCATAGCTGAAACTGTGCTCCCACCGTTGACATTTGCCCGTCCAAACAACGCAACTTATGACAAATATCAATTGAACAAGGGGAATCCCGGCAGGGATATACATTCAGGACTACACATAACCGTATGCGACCCACGAGTGAGCAGTCAGGCCGTATGGTAATATGTTGTATGATGTTCTGAACGAAGCGCTATCACTATTGGTTCAATTTTGTGTGAGGAGATGAATGTGTCATTCACCCTGTTAAACCAATGTTATGTTGTACACAGTTTAATATTTTATTGGAATCACACTCAGATGTAACTCTGCTCAGGAGAATTATTGAATTCAAATGATTATATCGTGATGTAACTATATGACCTGATGCACATCATAAAATGAAAAAACAATAAACAAATTTAAGCAAAAAAAGTGAAGCTATGTCACCAACTTTGCAAAATCCTTTGTGTAGAACTATGATTAGCAATGCAGACAATTATTTAAAAAGAGGGTGCAGCATTTGCAGGAATAGGTTGTGTAAGACACAGGTGTACATATGTGTGGAAGTCAGTAAGGAACCCCATGAAGTTTTGAGAGCAGACAAATGTTCTTAATGTGCTCTCTAAATCTTAGCACCCCCACAATCATTAAACCAAGACTATTTAACAAGTTCCCCCACATTAACATCAGTCAGTCATATATCTTCTGAGAATTATGTTTTACAGATGCCTTGTATCAGATTTTCTCTAACAACACATTTGAGGATTTTCTTTAAGGTCCTTCACACTTCACACGAAGTGACATTTGCTGCTGAAAGTAACTCCAACACAGGTCCTGTCTGTAGGGTCTATTTCAGGCTTTTAAAGATACATCAAATGAATCGCTCTCTGGCTCCACTCCCAACTACGGAACTCTGTTTCACCCGATTTCCAGATAAATACCTCCTTTCCTGCATTGAAGAAGCATTTAAAATGTCTTTTGTTTAAGTGAGTTTTCCTTGCTTGTACACTTTAATTTCCAATTCTCTTCCCCATCCTACACAGATGAATTTCTGCTCATCTTGTTCAACCACAATTCTCTAATGCTGGTTTACCCCTAATCTTTCTTTTAAAACTAATTTTAAAACTTTACATTAGCACCAGCATGTGCTAACATCGGTTGTTTTTTAATTATCTGCGCCCAATTAGGTCTTGCTTACAGACAGCCTTCGATGTCTGGCGAGACCTACGGTCACCACACAACACAAGTGTCTCATACACACAAGCACGCACACACACACACACGCGCTTTTGGTCGGATCCTTTCAGCCATTAGCTAATGCGGTTCAACTGGCTTTAAGCATTGGCTGACATGGTTGTCAATCAGCTTTGGTATCAACCTACGGCATATTTTGCATTGTACTACCTATGAAGGTAGTCCACATCACAAATTACTATTCTGAACCAATCAGTGCTTGCCGCAGCACCTAATCCCTGCCCCTCCACCAGTTATCCTACTTTTCTGCTCTACCATCCATCCCCATTCCACGTATTAGGTTGAGCCTGGGCAGTGCATGTGCTGCTCTTCGAGTACATGTATTGGAACATGTACTTGAAGTCCCGCCCACTCTCTGCCCATATTTTTCATTGGCTTGTGTCATAGTCCTTTGTAAATGCTGGCTTCTAATTGGTTAATAGGCTGGTTAGTCGCTCCTTAGTACCACCTTGTCTTCATTTGTAACTTCCCATGGCGACTGGCCCTTTTACTTCTGTTGCAATACTGTACGTCTTATTTTGTCTGTAAACACTATTTTGTTTAATGCATTTCTCCTACTGCAGGCACGACCTGCTTTTCTTACATTCAGCCCACCATGAGGGCTTTCACTTTCAAACAGCCCCAGACAATGGCGGCCGCTTCTTTGAAGTGAAATAGGTCTCGCATTTACAAGAGTATGAGCTATTGCCATTGTAAATGACAATAGCTTAAACTCTCAGATATGCGAGACCTATTGCATTGCAAATGCTTGTCTTTTTAGCTTTTGAGGATAGAGGCGCCCCTTCCCCTGCTTTCCTCTTCCCCATTGTAATATTGCGGAGGAAACTTGATCAAAGGTTCCACTGTATCACCACAGAGGCCTCTCACTGCCGCCGATGCCCATAAAGCGCCTCCAGCTCTATCGCGGCACGGGACGTTGTGTGCTGAGGGAGACCTGCTGCTGTAACTTTTGGACTGCATTTTCCAGCCCCCATTGCCAGGAGAGGAGGGGCTTGTTCCAGGCCGCCTCTCTGAATCTGATTGTGCCAATTTTCTTAATTAAATATTCATTAATGTCCGTTAATTCCTATACTCACTACATCATAATAATGTTGGGAGCAGGTTGGAACAATGTTTGAAATGATGATTATTTTGCTTTTTAGTGTCCGCCTTGAGGTTTCTAGGTAGTTTTAGTCTGTGTCAGTATAACAGCATCCAAACAAACCTACACTCTTGTAATATCTCTCCATTTGTGTCAAGATGATTTGGCATGGTGAAAATTCTTAGTCCTCTGGCAATCCTGTCCACTTCCAAATATTTATCAAATGTCACAATCTCCCAGCGTTTATTTTTTCTTTACACATGAATCTTTCTAAACTAATGACTCTTGGAGTGCTGCATACACTTGTTGTTTGGTTTCAACGTGCGAATTGGTCCTTCACAACACTGGCACCAATAGGAGAGTGTACCAAAGCTGTAAACCGGACCAGTATTGTGGGGTAAAACAGGTTAAAATGCCAGCGCCCGGAATTAAAGAGATGTTACATGAGTTGGGTGAAAAATATTTACAATGCTCTAAGAATTCGCTAACATTTCTCATAAAGTATGCTAAAAAAAATCATGACAACATATTGTTGGAAATCAAAGAAATAAAGGATTTAATAAAGGCAAATACAGCAGAAAATGAAAAAAGCAAACTATGCAAAGAAATGGATGAAAGACCTGATGCATATGAGGAAGCTATAAAATCACGTAATCAGAGACAATTTCTGAAAGATGAACAAGATCACACACAATGCACTACAAGTTTGCAGGAGATTCCAACTCTAAAAGCCAGCATCTTCCAGAGAAAACCACTGGAGATATAAATACATATTTTTTTGCACACTTATATAGCGCAAACTCGACTGTATTGGAGCGATTTACATGAACACCAGCTACGTTACACAAGGACACATTCATTTTTGGTAGGCAGAGGGAGACTGAGTGATTTTCCCAGAATCACAGGATGTTGAGAGGACGCTGAGGCTCGAACCTGGTTCCCCAGCTGTAAAGGCGGCAGCTCTGGCCGTGAGACCACATCCTCTCCCCATATTGACAGGCATGAAGAGATTAGTGAAACTGGTGTGAGTGAAAATCTCACTCCACTATTGCTTTGAAAAGTTTCTAGGGTATTAGGCTATGGGTGGAAGGAAGAGGTGTCCTCAACCATTCACTTCAGTCAGGGCCCCAGTGCTCAATGGTAGGATGGTTTTATCTTATCAGGATTTTTTTCCAATCACCACCCAGCAGACGCCCCTCGGCCCTGAGGTAAGCTCCAGTTTTCAAACTTGAGCGGGGAGAATGGCAAGTTATAGCCTACACTGCTCTCTCCACTTACCTGGAGAGAGTGTGTGTTAGGAACCCAACAAAACCAGTTATGTGTTACAGGCAAGCTTTCACCACACGTACACACACACAAACGTGAAATCTACAGTTATTTTTACATCTTTATTTATAGTCAATTTTACAGTAAAAACATGCAATAAGGTCATCGCACATACCCAAAAATAGTAATACACATGAATACACAGAATGTAAAAATTAGGAAAGGAGACAATATAAGATACAGTACATTCTGAGGATGATTACTTGTCCAATCTTAGCATCAAGGGTCTGACATTCTATAGGGGTTCAGTATTTAAATGTCATCGCATACCTGAACATTTATTTTCCAGACACCAGCCTGTCTCTCAACAAGGCTGAATTATATCTCTGAAGCCAAGTTTCTTATGAAACAATGGCCATAGAGCAGTCCCATCTACAACTGCTCTGTACTCTGCTCATTCTGGAATCCGAAGTTCTTCTCTCTCACTTCCTGACAGGGCAGTAAACAATCAATTTATATCACATAGACCATTTTTGGGGGGGAAAGCAACCACATACTTCACCTACATATTTACATTAAAACTGTTATGCTTTAACAAATAAAATTCACAAGTGACTATGCACTTTCAGTTTTTGCTAGATCCTATATATATGGCTGGTTCTTGTTCATCATTTTTTTTAAATGTATTTATATTTGCTATTTCGTAGACAAAAACAAAACGTGCATACACAGCTGGTGTCCACAGACCACAGTCACTATAACAGCATTCACATAGTTTTACAAGATCATATATTTCGAATGCATTCCCATCATCCCAATAGAATATTCTCCAATTGCCTGGACTTAGTGTTGAAATCATTGTTTCTTGTTCATTGTTAACTTCTGTTTTCTTTATCCTTTCCTGCCCTAGTTTTCTATATATTTATTTAGCTAACGGTATCCAATTTTAATTATGTCACTTTTTTTCGGAAGAGTAAAACCTCCAAGGTAAAAATTTAGAAAGTATTTTTTTTAATCTTTTACAAATTACCTCCAATTGTACGTGCTGAACATATGTAGTCTGTGGCACCTCGACTTATGATGGATGCATTTCTTGTCATGATACATATCTGCGCATTCCTTCTTATGCCAGCTCTTGGAGCCCAAAACAGCCTGTCTGGAATCTGCCATATTAGGCATTTGAGAACTAAGCTATTTTTAACATGGGATACAACATGTATTCCTGAATCAGACTGCATGACCCAGTGCATAGCAATTATATAGCTCTTCAACTCCTAGCGGCCCAGCATCCAGGCTAATGTGCTGCATGGCTAATCACTCATAAGGTCCCAAAGGCGAGACCTATTGGCTATGCCAATGCTTGTTTAATACTTTTTTTAATTCAGGGCTCAGAAGCTGTAAAGTACTTTTGTGCAGCTTGCTTTACTTTTAAGTGCTCCTAATGTGCTCTTTCTATTTTTTTTTTACCATTCTAGCATGGCCAAAATGAAAGCGAAATGCATGCTTATGAACATCAAGATGCTTATGCTGTGACGCAAGCTCACTGAGGCGTGCACGAGGAAATCATCTTGGAATGGTTTACCAAATGGCTGTGATGGGCTCACATGCAGGTGCCACGAATTGCGTCACATGGATGCATTGCGTTTCTACAAATGTGCATGCATGTATCGTGATGCAACAGGCCAGTTCAAACAATTACTGGCAAAGCCAAAAGATTGGCACTCGTCTTTAAAGGCAAGAACTTTTGGCTTTGCCATTGGCTGTTTTTTAGGTAGTCTTTCTCCATGTTTAATTTGCTCCTCTTTTCCTTTGAATCTGCAATCTTTCTTCCTGGAATAACTGCTTATTAAGTAACTTCTTCAAGCCATCATGAACTATTTTTTAGCTATATTTTACTCCATTCTCCTAATTTAACTCTGCTGTTTTCTCCATTGCCTTCAAGTTTTCAGGTTTCATTAATAAGGTCTATTCTCCTTATTTTTTGCAAATACAATACTTGTATAGTATGCATTTGTGAACCTGTTTTTTATTTCCGTTATGCAAATATGTTCCTCTCTATTTACAAATTGCTTTATGCTTTTGTGCCGTGCTTAAAACACACTATCTTATTGAGTCTTAATGTTAAGTGGGGAAGCGCAAAAGATGCGTCTAGAAGTGGCTTGCTCATTCTGTGTTTTAAATGTGTGTGGCCTCTATGTTGTATTTATGACTATGGCTGGTGAGAAAGCTCAGTGAATTAAGCACACACTGCTGAGATTGTTGTGAAACCCCAGTTCACAGATTCAAATTACTGCAGGGTCCACTCAACTTTTGAAACTGCAAAACCGCAGTAGCAAGAGCTATATGAAATAACAAGCATTTGCAATGCAATAGGTCTCGCATTTACGCGAGTTTGAGCTATTGGCATTGTAAATGACAATGCCTTTTATTTATGTTTTGGTTTTTAAAACATAAATAAAAGGCATTGTCATTTACAATGCCAATAGCTTAAACTCGCGTAAATGAGAGCTAGTGCATTGCAAATGCTTGTTATAAAAGGGGTGCTGCTCGTGCCTAATTTGTAAAATATGAAGTCCAGGTGCTCAATTGTTTTTTGGAGGCCAGACTCACTTTTTCCCGGCTCCACCCACTTCCTCCACTGGCTCCATCCACTTCCTCTATTGGCTCCACCCACATCCTCAACTGGCACTGCTGAAAGTCAGATGTAATGCCCGTTCTGAATTTCAGCAAGGGAGCCTTCCTCCAAGTAAGGTTTTGATAGGAGGTTCCCTTGCCCTGTAAACATTTAGAAAAAGAGTAAATCAAAAGTTCATTTAAAGCTCAATTTTGGAATAAAATAGCTAAAATGACTAATGCATTGAATAGGGACATGTGATATATTCCAGTGCTCTATGTGCCAATTTGGGTAAGGACAATACTGGGTTATGCCATTTTTAAGAGAGTCTAATTGTGTGTAATGAGTTCAGAGATACAACTTTTACATATCACTGAAGTCAGAGGATTTTGAAAAATCCAAACATCACACCTAAGAACAAGAACAACCCATCTATGGCTAAAAGGCATGTCCAAAATGCAAGGATCACAATGGAAGGACCGCCAGACACAATTTATTTAACAAGTACTTTATATGAAACATCTTGGTCTGTGATGTTTCTTGAGTTGGCTGAATAAAGCAGAGACACGCAAACAAAGACACACACAAGGACAACTGTACATCTGCATGCACATGCGCATACACAGATACATTACATTTGTGGATAGTACAGGACACACGCAGAGTGCAAAAACATAACAATACAAAGGTATTGCACATACTCAGTGGTAAAGACCGAGGACAGAAATGAAAATAAACCAGAGCAACTGAGACTTACCTAGAATCAAAATATGTGCCTTCACATACAAACACACAAAAACCTAAACCATTGCATACTGAGCATTACCCGTCCTCCACCCTCACTGTCCCAAATACACACACACACACACAGACACACTCTATGCTAAAGGCAGAGAGAACAAATTAGACATTAACATATGTAGAATATGCCAACACACGTGTGGAGTACAATAGCAAAACACCGTGCTTTGCTGACAAGAGAGTGCAGTCAGTGTCTCCTGTCTTTTGCTAGATAGTGCTAATAGTGGCTCAGCACTTGTTCCCTGAATTCTCTCTAATACCATCTATCTACATGATCGTGGTGGATGGGTGGATGTAGATTGTAAGAGTGTTGATCGGGTGAAAATGGAAGAAGTGATTTAAATGGCACTCCATAGTTCAATCTCTGACAATGAAAAGGTCCCATGCTGTTGAAGATGAGACAGTGCCCAGAGTCAGACATCTACTCCATCCCCACACATGGATCCACCAGTTCCCTTTCACCGCAACAAAATCAAGACACCATCTTTGTGGGTGTGTGGGTTGGCTAAAAATAGCCTTTTGAAACAATAGTAATGCTGGCACTCCATCATTTCCATGTCAAAATATTATCTGACTTTAATAGATTCCTTTAATTCCTCTGACAAGAGGGAAGCAAGTTAGCAGCAGTCAGTTGCTGTTAAAGAAATAACTGCTTGCTGCACTGGTGCTCTGCATTCCTGCCAGTGTAAGTAGTTGCTTAAATTGGGCAATAACTGGGCCAGTGATGCATGTGGCTGACACTGTAGTACTTAAATGTGCTTGTGGACACTTTCTAATGAGAGCTGTTAGAGTTGCCACACATCTTCTTATCTATGCTGTGGAATGCAACCCCATGACTTGCATTGCAAGCAGGGACATCTAACCATAAATTTGTCTTTGTTGAATTGACATGTCTCATATAAACCTGAGGCACTGCTGGCAATGTGTGTTTGCAAGAAAGAGAGCAAGAAAGAGAGCGAGAGAGACAAGGGCTTGTTTTCACTTGCCCTTCTATTGCTCTTCTGCGTCCTTACATGGGCTTCATAGGAGGGCATGGCCCAAATGCTGCCTGGATTAGATAGTCATGCTTATTTGTTATCCTCTCATGTTGAGTGAGTTGAGTGTGACCCAAAATTTGCCACATCAAAGATGTTCCACACTAGCTACAGTGTGAATGCTAGTGTGTGCCCTCACCTATTTCTCTACAATCACAGCAGTGCTCACTGATCTCCTATGCAAACTTCAGTACTAATTGTCACAAGCAAAGAAGGGGCAAGTGCTAATAGCTGATTACGTGTTTATGCATACTATGGCATGAGCTTCGAATGCGCAGCTATAACATACATGATGATTACTGCCCATGAGGCACAAAGACCCGTTTTTCTATTATACTCTAAACTTAACTGCATCATGCATGACTGTAATCAGGTGATGCTTTCTACAAACTATATGAAACCAGTGCTAAATTTGAGGCAGTGGTTTCCGATGCTCAGCAATGGCACTTAATTCTCAACACAGACACTAATTTTGAGATGAGCACAGCGACAGTGTTTAATATGTCAATATACATTAAAAATGAATACCTGCCGCCCACGCCATCCTTATTGCTTTGGATGGCCAGCAATAGTCTGAATTGTCACACTTGTCGGAGTAAGATGGTAAGTATTTGTGTTGGTATTGTGTTGTATTTCATTGGCAGAGCAGACAGGGGCAATGGGTGGTGCAGGCTGCAGTGGCCTCCTGAGATGGGCATTGGCACTTACATTTTTTTCAAATTAAGCACTGCATGAAACATATTTCCCTGAAATATAAAAGAGGATCCTATTTGTCATTCTGATGGCATAGCATATCATTGACCTGAAATCTTTAATCAGGGGGCTTTAGTGCACAAAGAAAGTTTCTTTAAACAAGTGTTCTTTCCTGCAGTTTTAGGTGACCTGTGATTAGTTTGAGTGGGATTATCTAAGCATCCAACCAGCTAGAATAATCCTGTATATCTTAGATTGGTTTCATATCATCATATTAGACTGGCAAACAAAGACAAGGGTTGTGACACAATGGTGGTATATTCTATGATACCATGCCAACTTTTTTCTGTTCTCCAGATACAAGCTATTAAGAGAACAAATATTAAATATCACGTTTTGCAGGCTCACGTTCAACACCTTGGCTGATTTAATGATTGTGAATGATACCTAATGCAGAAATCAGTTTTAGGGTTTTTATATCATATTACACAACATTGGTTTTGGATAGAGCATTCATCACCAACGCTTAGGGTTTTGTTAGAATGTGCATGCCAGTTTTTTATTGCTTGCCCATAACAATGAGACTGTTGTCTGATGGTTGGTGCTTTCCCAATGGCATACACGACCCAAGTTTTCTAACCTTCCACTTACCTGCATGTTGTTGTGTTCCTGTACTTAGTATATATATATAGTTTGTTTTTGTTAAATGGTTGTGGGTTTTTTTCTCATGCGCTGTTTATGCAGGGTGTATTTTGTGTGACTTTCAAACAAACTCTGTAAGTGTTGTTAGTTTCTGTGTGCATGCTACTGTCTTGTTGTCCAAGTGTGTCTGACGTCTAACTTTTGAGGTGAAAATTGCTGTCAGCTGTGGTGGGTCCTCCCAATAATAGTGGCAACTGGGGAGAAAGCAGGCCCCCTCCCCTCCAAAGAGGGGTTGTAGACTGAGGAACCAGAGAATGTGACTAAATGTAATATGCATAGTTTACATTATTTCTCTCTTTATATATATATATATATATACTTATGTAAAAAATATGTGTAATATAAAATCTTATCTCTTTGTAGTCAGATTTTAACCAGACCTCCTGAAGCACCATACGTTTGGAACGCTGCTGCAGACATAAAAATGTTTAATACAAAGTGACACTGCATCTTGCAGTTAGATTCATGATACATCAACTACCTAACATAAAATCTCCTTGAGATTATCTATTCTGTACATATATATATAAACTCAATCCCACCCCTTTCATTCGATCCCACGAGGGCCACTAGCGTGTGACAAATGTAAGGAATACAGAAATAAAAATGAAATCCATATTGTTTAATATACTTTTATAAATTAGGTATTGATTGGCTGAGGGGTGCACTGTATATGAACAATATGTGTAATATGAGATGCATTTTTCTCTCAAGTCACTTGTTGTGCTTATGGGGCATTAACTCACTGAGGTTGGAACTTGGAAGTCAGTTACTGACTTCATTCATCCCTTGCCACACAAAGTGCACATCAACAACTCTTGCGCGCCTCCAGGATCCACAGCACCGCAGATATAAAGTTTATTGAAGGTCACCACACTCTGCTAACTCTCGGGACAACCAGCAAACACAGACAAGCGTGGAAAGAGCCCCAGCAGCGCCAAAACATCACTGAAGCTGAATGTGCACAAGCAAGGCTAGCGATGTTAGAAAGGCAATGGAAATCAAGTTAAAGTTAAACTAACGCAGGATGCAGCCAAACATAACCCGCAAACTAAGTAAAGAGGCCATGCAGCAAACAGATGCAGTGGCCCAACTGGTCCGTACCCCACAACAGGAATCACCACTGCATGCACAAACAACCTGAGCCACGAGGCTTGATGACGTAAGATAGAAATATCCAGATTCCGAAAGAGATGAAATGCACGGAAAAACAGCATTTCATTTAATTTGAGTCAAGTAAAAGTAAATCAAACCTCATTAGACAGAAAGGGGTTAAAGGCCAAGACCCTGCTGCCCTTCCAGCCTCCTGACCTGACTAGAGCTCCTGTACACGGTGCCCCGCCCAGCGCCGGTGGCATGAGTGCTCGGGCCTCAGACTCTGTTCATACCAGGTCTGTTTTACTGCCCCACTGTGACCGTCACCACGCTCAAGAAAAAAGCAGCGTTGGTTTGGTTTGATACTTACTGGTTTACTGGTGGCACTGCCTTTATGAAGGGACCTGCTGCTGCATGCTGCTTCAAATGATAGTGCCCGCCTCGACGTCGTGCTTTACTATGGTGACGCATGCGGTGCATATGTGCCGGACGTGAAATTTAATTTTAAACAAAGGTTACGCAGGCTGCCGCAGCCCCTACCCCCACAGAACCAAATACAGCCCAATCAGTGGCCTGCCCACCGGCAACACGGAACTGAAGGCAAATTTGCATGGATATGGATTTATTATTGACTCTCTCAGCACAGCAAGACTCTTATTCACCAGGAGACTCGGGAGACTGTAGCAGAGTTTGAATAACACCGCAGTGAGTGAGCCAATTATATTTACTTTGACATGTATGATATGACGTGCAGTGAGTGTAGTCCTGATGTTGATGTGAGTTGGCAGTGGCAATGTAGACCCGGCCCTGGTAAATAAGTGCCGGTGCTAAGCACCGGAAAGCACCGGCACAAATTAAGCACTCAGCTCGCAGAACTCTATTAGATGTTTCTTCTGCTTCTTGCTCAGGCTATTAATTACTTGCTTGTCGTTCCTTCTCTTGTCCATAGTGACTTTCACAGGGTTGTATGTTGGAACAACGAGTTCCCCAACCACGACTTCCCTAACAACGAGGTCGCAACCACGACCTTGTCTAAACCACGATTTTTTTTACCACGCATTCCTTTACCACGATTTTTCGTGGTAAAGGAATGCGTGTTAAAAAATGCTTTCCAACTAGTACCTTGATCCCCCCACCCCTTAAAAACGAATTCCCCCAGCCTAAAAATAAACACGATCACCCACACACACTAAACTAATTCCCTCCCACCCTAAAAATATACTCGATCACCAACACATCCTTAAAACAAACACGATCACGCACACCCCTAAAAACTAACCCCAAACCCCTAAAAACTAAACCCAAACCCCCCAACCCCTGCATACTAACACCAATCCCCCCGCCCTCCTAAAACTAATTCCCCCACTCTAAAAATAAACACGATCACCCACAAACCCTAATAACTAATTCCCCTTCCCTAATAATAAACACGATCACCCACACACCCTAAAAACAAACACGATCACCCACACCCCTTAAAAATAAACTCAACCCCCATAAAACCAATTCCCCCTCCCTAAAAATAATCACGATTACCCTCACCTCCTAATAACGAACTCAACACCTTTTAAACTAATTCCCCCACCTTTAAACTATACCCCAAACCCCTAAAATCTAATCCTAAACCCCCACCACCCCCTGAAAATTAACCCCTCTTACCTGTTCCTCTGCGACGCTCCTCGGAACTCCGCCCTGCCCGAACACTAGACCGAATCAGCCTTAACCACGCACATGCGTGGTTAAGGCTGAGTCGTTGTTCGGGCAAGTCGTTGTTCGGCTTGCGTGACTCCGGAACTCGTTGTTCCAGAGTCGTTGTTCAGGATGTTTCCCTCCAAAAACACACTACACTAGGATGCCATGATACACTGGGGAATCAGCCCAATTGGGCATTGGTCTCCAACACTAGCACTTAACTAGGAACACGTGACTTCTATCCAACTGTAGGATGGCGGCAATATTGTCATCACATGTCCCTACTTTGAAGCGGTAGTACCGCAGTGTGCCTTCTAGGACTTGGGGAATATATTGCGGTTGTCACTGCCTGTGGCCACTCGAAAGTCCAACGTTATGGTACAATGAGTTAACAGCACATTGTCAATGTTGTGCTTATTATGCTGGAAAACGTATTTCTAAAAACGCGACTACTTACATGAGAGATTGTAACAAACCCTAATCGCTGCAAATGTGAACATTGTGGCGTTTTGTTTTCTAAATAATGGACACCCTTAGTGGTATTGTTTCTGGTGCATTTTACTTCCTGAAAATCCCCATCTTTATTTATTTACACAAGTTAAAACTGTTCTTGGTCTGCACCCTCTTCTACAACTAGTAACAGCAGAAACAACACACTGCTTGCAAGTACTCATAATTCCTACTGCAGCAAAAGAAAGAGGCCAGTTGAAAGTTTTTGAAAGGCGCCCTGGTGTCAGTGTTAATTAAGTTTATAAAGTCAGCACTTTAGTTCTTTTCACAACCCTGCTTTGGCGTCCTTAGTTCATGTTCTTGACCCAGCTAATTTATTACATGTTTCCTGTCTTTGGTAAACATATGGGCGCTGATTACGATGGCGGGCGGATCGTCATCGCCGGCCCGGCGGTGGCGATCCGCCCACCATCGTAACCAGAATTACCCCCGCCATATTATTATGGCGGGGGCCATCGCGGCGGACGCAAAGTGCATCCGCCGCTTTTCCGCCGGCTGGCAATCGATACGATTGCTGGCCGGGTGGACTGGGGGCCTAATATGGTGGCGGTGCCTAGCAGGCACCGCCATCCATATTAGGATGTGTGGCATTCAGAGCCTTTCCATGGCGGCGATGCCGCCATGGAAAGGCTGGCGGGAATCGCTTTAGGGGCCCGTTGCGGGACCCTGGGGGCATGGGGGGGTGGGAGGCTGCACTTGGGGGTACCCATGGTACCCCCCTACATTGCCATGCACAAGGTGCCTGCCACGTTGTGCACGGCAATGCACAACATGCCATTTTGGCATTGCGGCGGGTGCTGCTGCTGTAAGCAGCACCCGCCGCAATGTCAAAGACGCAGGATGCGGCCGCCAGGGTGGCGGTCGCATCCTAATCAGTGGTGCGGGACCGCCGTATGTCTGGCAGCCGGTCCCAGCACCGCTCCGCCCTCCATCCTAATGAGGCCCATGGTTTTTAAGTGTTCACCCTTTCCGATTGGATCTCGGAGATCTAACAATGAATTACTATTTGTACTAGATAGCGGTGGGCAGTGTATGGCATCAGGGATCCCTACCCGGCAGCAGGTGAGAGTGCAGTAATTAGTCATTATTTAACATAACAACTCATTGGTGCATAGCGCGCGGAGGAGAGGGTCTAAGACAGTGGGGAATGTACTACCCTTGCCATCAGGAAATGGACTACTGTACTACGTGGCACTACTTCATGAGGCCCGCAGCAGCTGCAAACTTAGCATCATGAAGGTTAAGATAGGAAGTGATAAAGGCAGACATCTGGTGCGTGAGAACCTGTCTTGGCAGTAACTTTGAGAACACAGTACGTGCACGTACAGTATACTGGTCTATTAATGTGCCTGAAAATACGTTTATGATCACTGAGAGCTTTATAAATGGTGATATAGATGCAATCCTGATTGGCTTTGATCTCCTGCAGTGTTGGACGTGTGTCCAGATTTAAAAATGAAAGATGACTCATTTAGTTGAGCGCCTGCACAGAGATGTGCGTGCAACCTGCAGTATTCCACTTTTCATCCCGCACAAGTTAATAACTAGAGCAATGCAATAAAAAAACAAGGCATTAAAGTGTCAAGAGTGGCGTGGGTGGTAGCTGTGTAAATAGCACATTGTGTGAGGGTTATGTTTGATTTAGACACCAGCAGACAGATTGTCTGAGAAACAAAGCGTGTCTCTTTCGGGAACTCTCGCCTGCCCTGCCACAAGCGCCTCCTTCCCTCTGCCCTTCTCGAAGCACTGTCCCCAATTCTCTGCCCATGTCCCCCTGCTGGATTGCAATTAGAATAAATATTAGGACGTCTGCTGTCATCACCGGAGCCCCCACACTCAGGAGGGAGTAGTAAGCACCGGTGAAAAGCTCGGACAGTCATAAACGCACTGGCACTCGCTCAGCCCCAAAGACAAAGCAGTCTTGGGTGGGCGTCTTGCTCCACTTCTTTCATAAATCCCAAGTGAAAAATAATGAAATGCTCCATCATTCCAGTGTCATGAAAACAGAAAATGGATCAGCAGCACGAGATGAATCAGCGTGTACGTACAAGTTAAGTGGACAGCATACGATAAAGTGGGCACCATGGGGAATCACAAGTAGGCAATAAAGCAAGTAGTCCCTAAGGGAAGACCTAACCAGCTACAGCGTCAGTAAGCTGTAGTTGGTCGGTGCTGCTTGGCAAAAACCGGAAATGATGTATTGGGACAAGTAACCAATAAGGAGCCAGGAAAGAAGAGTAGCGGAGGAGTGAACCAATCCCAAGCAGCAGGCGGGATTACACTTAGTACAGTGTTTACACCAGGTCTTGGGAAAGCGCATGCGCGCTGCCTAGCTCGACCTAAAAAGGATATGGTTGAAGGTTTTCTTGGGTGCTGACATGTGGTTCATCAAGATTCTTTGTGCCGCATCTTTTTCCTACAGTGGCATTGGTCATTTCTACCCTGTCCGCACTCCATTGTAAATGCAATAGTTTTTTGTTTCAATGGGACAAACTGTTTGTGGGTAAAACTGCAGGTAGCAAAAGAAAGTGCATGTGTTCTAACAACCATGTGATACCTTCGCTCTTTCATCGCCTTCCTTTTTAAGGAAGACGATGAAAGATGCATATGGCAGGTCTCTGTCTAGAATGGGATAGTGGGCAAAAAACAATTGATGAACTGGAATACAAAGCTGAGTGGCAAGTGGCTGAAATTAATTTAAACATTCCATTCATCACCTTGTTTGTTGCATTAGATGTGCAATGGATATACCCAGATGTGGGTCCCTTCCCCTCTGTGTGCCACAGGACTCAAGCTACTCCTCACGGATGAAGCTTAAGTAGGCCAAAACAAGTCTGGGGGCATTTGCATTCCCTTCTGGTTGGGACTATGCTTGGGCAAAACTTTAATTATGCCAGCGTGTTTGGCGTAATATTGGTAATTTCACGTAACAAAATTTACACAAAATTACCAAGATTATGCAATTACGACACATCACGTAATTTCAGGGAGAATTGTACCATTTGGCTACTTTTTGAATGCGAGCAGAATTTCAGGTAGATTTTTTACCTCAGCGGACCATTCAAGTTATTTTTCAGCAGAAAACTACAAATCTGAATGCGAGAAGGTATGGGGGGACAGGCAGAGCTATCAGGGCATATGATTGATCCGGAGAGGTGGATGTTGCAAGGGTATTCTCCATCTGTCCGTGTTGGATGTGCTGGAAATTGGTCATGGACTGTTAAGGCGAGCCAGTATGTGCTACTTGCTGTATACACACTGTTTTGATATATATATGGGGCATGTTGCCTCAGATTATTGCACAGTGTCTGCTTTGTCTCAATGCTGTCTTTTGAGTACTAGCTCAATAAAAAGCATTAAAAAAAGTCAAAATGCGAGTGGAAGTATTTTAAACACGTGCGGCAGTTTCTTTAACCCCTTCCCTGCTCATGACGAGCTCAGCTCGTCATGCTGCGCGGGCAGGCTGTGCGCATGACGAGCTGAGCTCGTCACGACCACGCCCGCGATTGGAATGTCCAGCACCTGGCTGGAATTCCGCTCGGAGCGAAGGCGTTAATGTGGGTGGTTAACAAACATTTCAGGTAGATTTTACCTAAGTAGACCGTTTTGGTAATTATTGAGTGCAAAACTACCAATCTAAACACGAGCAGTAGTGTTTTGAATGCAAACAATCACAAATCAACTCGAAATTACATTTACATTACAAGTTGAATTTTTATGCAAACGGACCGTTTGGCAATTTTGTTTGAGTGCAATATGCATTTTGCGTAATTATGGATAATTTTGTGTCATTTTACAGTACTTAAGTGTAATCACCTGGACAGCAGATTATACAAGTTTCGCACACCCCTAGTTGGGACATGGCACAACAGTTCAGGCTGGATACATGTCACGTGGCGTTACCTCGGTTCATGAGGTGGCAGCCTACCTTGACTCACTGACGCGGCTGGAGGGAACTGAACAGGCGGAGTTAGAGGGGCCTTTAATCAAATAGGAGAAATTACAGGCCATAGATTCCCTCAAGACAGCTAAAGCTGGGGATGGTCTGCCTGCTGAACTTTACAGGGCGCTTCCAGAGACTATGGCCGATAAGTTACTTCTGGCGTACCAGGAGGCCCTGGAAAGGGGGGTGCTCCCTACATCCATGCGTGAAGTGCTGGTAGTGCTCTTACCCAAGCTCGGGATGGAACCCCTGGATGCAGCCTCTTATCGCCCTCTGTCTCTATTAAATGTAGATCAAAAGATACTCTGGAAAATACTAGGAAAACGTTTGTACCGCCACCATCCTGACCAGTCGGGATTGATCCTACGCAGAAACGCTCTTTGCAACCTATGGAATCTGGCGCACAGCTTTTATGTGCCCTGTCTGGACCAGGATCAATATACCCTTCCCTTCCTAGATATAGAGAAGGCATTTAAATTGGTCAGCTGGGAGCATATGTGGCAAGTGTGTTGAAGGATGGGGCTGGGTCCCAAGTTTGTCGTCTGGGTAAAACTGCTCTAAACACGACCTCTGGCACAGCGTGCCTAGTGTCAGAGGTGATTCAGCTGCAGCGTGGAATCCGACAGGGGTGCCCTCTGTCCCCTTTGCTGTTTGCCCTGTGGATGGAGCCAGTGGCATGCAGGTTGCTACAGGTGTTACATGGATGAGTAATACAGGTGAGACAGATGACCCATGTCATGTCGTTATATGCGGAGGACTCCATGGTTTATTTGTGTCAGCCAGCCATTTTCACCCGATCCTTTTAAATGTGATGTGGGGATTTGGAGAGCCCTCAGTAATACATGAGAATCAGTTGAAATCTGCATTGTTCCCAATGGGTCAGCTGAAAGGAATTGAGGCCACCCAGCTGCCTGAGTTGGGGCTGCCTGGAACATGGAAAGTGTTCATTACCTCAGCATGCATGTGGCGCACGGGGTACAGCAGTGCCACACCTTAAATATGTGGCGCATAATTGCAAATCTTAGACTGCCTATTACATTTCAGGTCACTCTTCAGTTCTCCTTGATGGGGAAGACTGCCCTAATTAAAATGGTCGTACTGCTTGTTGCCTTTATATATTGCAGGGAACTATGTACAAGATTCCCCGAAGTGTCTTTTGTGAGCTTGACAAGCTCCTGGTCGACCTACAATGATACAGGGTTGGACTTGCTACTCTGAGCCTGGAGTGGCATAAAGGTGGATTGGAAGTACCAGACCTTGAAATGTATTACCTTGCTTCACACCTAATAACTGGTTTGATGATGAGCCCAAAAAGGAAGCAATCCCTACTGGATGGTACTGTTGGGGGGGCTGACGTGGGGACCCTACTGCTGCGTGGCAATGGAACGCCTGGGTCAATGTCACATGTACTGAGATTGGTATGCAGGCTTTGGGAGCAGGCGGTGTGGGTAGTTGTCCATAGAGCGCTCTATGCGCCGGAGCTGGAGGTGTGGAAAATCCAGCCTTTCACGCAATAGCTCAGGCCATGGCCATAGCTTGCTGGCAGGAGGGGGGCTGTATCCGCTTTGGTGACTTATATCCATCGTGCCGGTTTATCGCTCTACAGGAGGCAATGGAGACATTTGGCCTGGGTAGGGGTCAGTTCCTTCCATATAGCAAAATAGCAGCCACGGCACAGGAAATATGGCTGTGCTTTCCGGAAGCCCCTGAGCCTACTCAAACACTTGTTGCACTGTTGACACAGACCAGTGGTGGTTGACAGGGATCAGGGGTGGGGGAGATGAGAGGAGGTAAAAATAAAAAATAAAAACGTACCTGATTACCGGGTCTCTCCTCTGCAGCCTCTCCATCGTCTCTCCAGCCGGAACAGGAAAGCAGGAAGCACCCGGCTTCCAGGCTCCCCTGAGACAATCACAACGCTGCAAAGTGCATTGTGATTGGTCTGAGCACCGTGGATCGGCGCTCAGCCAGGGAATGGGGGCCTGGGCATGTTCTCAATGCAGGCTGTAATGCAGCCTGCATTGAGAACAGGGAAAGTGTGCATAAATGTTTGGCCGGCCCAGGAGGGCCGGCCAAACATTCATGTGTGGTTGGGAGTCCAAACCACTCACCCCCGCTCTGTAAGCAGAGCAGCCCCGCCCACCCACAAAGCTGCCGCAGCAGGGAAACAAACATAAAATGATAATAACAGCAAGTTATTATCATTTTATGCTTTCTTTATTTCACTGCTGCAAGCAGTGGGGCAACGCTCCTCCGCCTTAGCGGAGGAGCCGCCACTGGCACTGACTGGAGGTCAGAGACTTATTACTCACATATACCACACCCTGCGAGCAGATAGGTCCAGGCCCACCCTTAAGGTCGAGGGGACGTGACGACAGGTTAGTGAGTTCCCAATAACAGAAGAGGAATGGACTGGGATACATACGGGAGTGCAAGAAGTTTCTGTCAACACACGGTTTAAACTCACTCAATACAATATAGTACATATCACATACTTCTCACCCAAGCACCTGCACACAATATACCCTTCTAGGAATGCAGGGTGCACATGCTGTGGGTACATGCTGGTGGATTTCCTTCATGTAGAGTGGAGTTGTCCTCAGATTGTAAGTTACTGGGAGGAGGTCCTGGGGCACCTGCATAATGCTACGTGTTGGGCGATCCCTAGAGAACTGAAACAGTGAATACTGGTGTTGGTGTCTACCCAAAAAACAGGAAGCTTCGTCCGAAATTTGCACTCCTGGGAATGACTCTGGCCAAACAACATATAGCTGTGCCTGATGCCCCCCCCCCCTACGGCGGAATGGTTGCGGGACATGACGGAATGGACTGGGGCAGAAGAGGCACATATGAAGAAAGTGAGGCGCGATGATAGGCTGGCTGATGGCCTGCTGGCATGTGGTGCCATGATCCAAGACCTTACTGGTGACAGCGTCACTACCACCATAACGGCGGCAAGCAAGAGCGATAAGGGAGCTTCTCAGGCACTGCGCTCCCAAAATATGGTGGTGGAGGGGCGTGATAATTAAGAGACTGGACACTGCCAACGGGATGGACTGTTGGGATTAACCTGTAATGTTTGGTATCCTCTGAAATGTGAAATATGTAACGAGCAGAGCACGAGTGGGGGAGGAAGGGCTTTTAAATGCAATGTGGTTTATTGTTTTTTTAATGTTCTGTTTAAAATGGACTTTAAGGCATTTAGTATTGTACACTGTGGTGTCAGCTGCTCTGACGACCCACACTGCAACACTGGTCATACTGTAGAGGGCTATGTTGCTGGATATTGACCTAATGGATGGTGATACTGTGCATAACTTGGATATGTATAATGCTGAATTGCCAATATAAATCTATATGTATTAAAAAAAATGTTCAGGTTGGACTATTTCTATGGGAGCAGGACCAACACTGATTTTCTCTGTAATTCAGGATTTGCAACTGCTAAATAAATTGGTTTATCTCACCCAATATTCGTTCTTTCATGCTGTGGTATGTTTGTGGCTCAGTGTACCCTTTTATTCATCACAGGATGATAATTAGTATTTTTTGTAAGATGAGGGTCATTGTCTGGGTGAAGCAAATTCCTATCAAATATTGATACTTTATTTTACCATGGCAGATATGTTTGCTCTTAGTTACTTAGTTTAGATTCTAAAGAGGACATTCTCTCACATCTAATAATAAATATCCCTTAAGTAATCAGTGATTTTATTTTGATGATCCAGTGCACCTTTCCAATGGAGTTGCACTCCATGTTATGAGTTCTCTTGCATGAGAGACTACACATAGATGTTGAATATCACTGAGCAAAGCCCAGGTCCTACTTAGACCCCCACATATGTGACTTTCCCGATCGGTGTGTGGTTGATTATGACCAATTGGGTAACTTCAAAGAGATACGGTCAGATCCATTTCAAAGCGGTCCCTCTCCCTCACCCATTTCTCTAGTTTGCTCACAAAACATTGTAGTCTATCTACTGTGTTGGTGTCAGGTAAAATTTAATGTTTCCTTCTATTTTTAACTGAGTGACAACAGGAGTTCTTCTTGATGGCTGCCTGTTGATCATGCAAGATGATGTGAGCGGTTCCAAAAATCTGAAATTGTCCTCGGACCACAATTGCAATAGTTTTCATGTTGAGTGGGAAGCCTGAAATAGGCTTTTACATTATCAGTTCCTTGGGAATCCACCTTCATATTTTCTAAAAAAATTATTAAAAATCCTCCTGGTTGGTGTAGGGGTAAAATGCCCAAAAACCACTATACGTGCTGTAGCTAAGATTCCACAAGAAACTAGCCAGGGGACCAGCCAGAAGCAAATCAAAGACTCTTGAAACATTTTATTGATCACCCTTTAACAGTGTCATTAGAGCTTAAGACTAACTCTCAGGTAGTGCTTTAGTTACAAAGATACAAATAAAACAAACACCATGGACGCGTGTAAAGGCAAGAGGCGCTTCTGCTTATTTCTGCTTATTTTATGTATATCTGAAGTTTTAGAGTTTTAGAGTTTTAAAGTTGAATTTTAAATCTGAAAAAAAACTGCACTTTATTTTTGTAAGCACCTTATGCACGATTGCTGCTGGTCTTTTTCCTGGCTCCTCACCTTTCACTCTCTGTAGCATTTAGGCTCTCAGTTCTCCCGCGACTCAACCAAGCCGCGCTCTCTCTCTCTCCCCTGCTTCGGGAAAGTACTCCGTTCATTCCTGGGCTCTCCGGTCCGCCGCGGGTTTCCCGTTTGTGCGGAGAGAGTCTTTCTATTCTTTCCATTCTTTTCAGTTCTTCCCCGAGCCGGACGCCTTTCGGAGGTGGGCGGTCCAACTCGCTTTGCACTTCCGGGTCTGGAGGCATTTAAATCCATGCAATTACCAGCGCGCAGCGGACGCGTGTAAAGGCAAGAGGCGCTTCTGCTTATTTCTGCCATTTTTATGTATATCTGAAGTTTTAGAGTTTTAGAGTTTTAAAGTTGAATTTTAAATCTGAAAAAAAACTGCACTTTATTTTTGGGAGCACCTTATGTACGATTGCTGCTGGTCTTTTTCCTGGCTCCTCACCTTTCATCTATGTAGCATTTAGGCTCTCAGTTCTCCCGCTACTCGACCAAGCCGCGCTCTCTCTCTCCCCTGCTTCGGGGACGTACTCCATTCATTCCTGGGCTCTCCGGTCCGCCACGGGTTTCCCGTTTTTGTGGAGAGAGTCTTTCTATTCTTTCCATTCTTTTCAGTGCTTCTCCGAGCCGGGCACCATTCGTAGGTCGGCGGTGCAGCTCGCTTTGCACTTCCGGGTCTGGGGGCATTTAAATCCATGCAATTACGAGCGCGCAGCGGGCGCGCCACTGGCGCGCCAAAGGCAAACCCGTCTGCGCCCGTCCATGCCTGGCCAGCGCCAGGGGCCAGGCATGCTGCCCATTTTCCCCCAGGAAATGATGACGCCCTGGCTAAAACTTACTTTAAGTTACAACTTCTTGCGTTGCGCCCTAAATCTCATCACGAGGGATGCAAGGAGAAGTGGGATCTCAATAAGGGGGATGCTGTACCCTGTCATCATTGCAAATTAAGGCCTAGTAACAGTAGGATTTCCCATCTTGGCCGTCTCAAAACACCGCAGGGGGTGGAGGGCAAGACGGATGCCGAGAAAAGAGCTGAGAGCAGGACAAATCCACTTCGGGGAGCGTTGCTGAACGCTCGCTCCATGATTAAACACAAAACTGAAGTTGCCTTGACAATTCAATCACTTAATTTAGATTGTCTTTTCATTACCGAGACATGGGCCAGGGTCTGTTCAGGCCCCGACCTGGTCGACGCTGTCCCTCCGGGCTATACTATATTTAGACAAGACTGCCCGGACAGAAGAGGAGGCGGCCTAGCCTTAGTGGCTAGGGACTCCCTCAGATGCACACTCAACGCTGTGGAAGCGGCTCTGGGCTCTTTACTGGAAGCTGCCTCTTTCAGGATCAAACTATCCGAGAACTTTTGCTTCTCAGGCCTTCTAGTATATCGTCCACCGGCCCCGAAAGCCAAGTTCGAACCATTTGCTACCACTGCCCACTATACGATCTTAGGGGACTTCAATTTTCATCTTGAAAACCACCTAGATAAAGACACAGTCCACCTTGTAGATCTTATGTCTTCCATGGGGTTTGTGCAGCGGGTCCGATCCCCCACCCACACAGCCGGCCACACTCTGGATGGCATTTTCAGCAATCACGACAACTTGGTGATTGAGGCAGTCCAACCCCTCAGCTGGGTGGACCATTGGTTGATTGACTTTAAAATCTCCCCTCCTCCCACCACCAGAAGGCATGAGGGCCCCCCCACTGGGTACCGTCGCTGCAGAAAACTGAGCAAGATCACGGCCACTAGCTGGGAGGCTGGCTTGGCCTCAATCCCTGCCGGGAGGTACAAGACTCCCTCCTATTCAGCAGAGGGCTTCTGGGACTGGATTAATAGGGCCCTAGACACAGTTGCCCCTTTCCAAAACTGCACTATTAAAAGGACTAAACCTTCTGCCCCATGATTCTCGGATGAACTTATGGCCCTGAGGCGTGAATGCCGTAGACAAGAACGCAAATGGCTCATTAACCCCTGCCCCCGGGAGAAATCCAAGCAGCGCTCACTGCTACGGAACTACAAAGACGCCATTTTCCAGGCAAAATCCCGTTTTCTCACTGAAAAAATTCTGTCAGCAGACAATTCCTCCAGTACGCTCTTTAAGGTAATTAAGGAAATCTCAGAACCACCCCAGCAACAACCTATGATTCCCTCCCAAGATTTCTGCGACAACGTAGCAATCTATTTTTAGGAGAAAGTCCTGAAGATCTTCCATGAGTTTGCTCCTTCTATAGACAATGTGTCTGTTAGTGAGGTAACCACGGAGGACAGTGTTGAACCGAGTATGGAGAAACTCCTACAGGTCACCAGGAAGAATGTTTTGTTTTCCTTCTCCCCTATTTCAACACAACAAACTAAAGATCTTCTCCTTGGTCTTAAATCCGGAGCGCCCTCTGACCTTGCATGTGCTCCACACTTAAACTGGCGCCGGATTTAGCAGCTAATTTCCTGTGCGAGGTATTCAATGGAATACTCTCGTCTGGCTGCTACCCAGCTATTTGGAAGGAAGCTATTGTTCTTCCGCTCCTTAAGAAACCCAATGCCGATCCCTTGGAGCTAAAGAATTTCCGTCCTATCTCCCTGCTTCCCGCCCCGGCAAAAATCCTGGAGAAATTCATTAATACTGAACTGATGAAGTATATTGACTCACAGGAAATCTTAGATCATTCCCAGTATGGATTCCGCGCTGGCCACAGCACCGAATATGCCCTTATTGCAGCCACTGACTGCATTCGGTTGCAGGTAGACCAAGGGGGTTCGGCGGTGCTGATTCTGCTTGATTTATCAGCAGCATTCAACACCGTCTCCCCAGAGCGCATTGTCCAACGTCTGCTGGAAGTGGGGGTCACGGGAAAAGCCCTGCAGCTTCTCCATGCCTTTTTAACAGGTAGAATGCACACAGTCAGTTGCGGAGGCTTCAGAACAAAAGCTTTTGCCCTCCCATGCGGGGTCCCTCAGGGCTCTTCGCTTAGCCCTACTCTTTTCAATCTTTATGTGACCCCTCTGGCCGAACTGGTGAGATCCTACTGAGTCCAGGTGCTCTCCTACGTGGACGACACCCAAATTATTGTTTCCATCACTAACGACCTGCATTTAGTCGCAGAGAAGTTTAATCTATGTATGTCAAACATCATCCGCTGGATGAAGGGCAATTCTCTAAAGATCAACACAGACAAGACCGAGGTACTAGTTTTTCGACCACAGAACTCCATCTGGTCTAATGCCTGGTGGCCTGCAGAATGCGGGCCTCTTCCAGCCCCGGTAAAAACAGCTAAAAATCTGGGGGTAATTTTTGATGAGGGCCTGACCTTTGATGCCCAAGTCAATCGTACAGTTGGTACATGTTTCTACATTTTAAGAACCCTCAGAAAGGTGCTTCCACTCATTCCCTCGGAACTACATCGGCCCACTATCATTGTACTGATTACCTCTCGTCTTGATTACTGCGACACCCTGTACCTCAATATCACTGCAACATCACTGAATAAGCTCCAGGTGGTACAGAACGCAGCAGCAAGACTGATTTTAAATATTCCCAAGCATCAGTCTGCCAGAGAGGGGATCCGTACCTTACACTGGCTCCCTATCAGGGAGCGTATTTCATTCAAGGTCTTAAGTACGGTATATAAGACCATGCATAGCAAAGGCTCGCCCCAACTCAAATCCTTGTTTCAATGGTACTCTCCAGGGAGGACTCTGAGATCATCCACTCAGAACAAACTGGTCTCGCCCAGATTTCGTAGATCCAGATTGGACGGCCGCTCCTTTTCGGTTCCAGCTGTCAAACTCTGGAACTCACTCCCCCCTGCCATTGCCAACGCAAGCTCTCTTTCTGCTTTCAGGAAACTCCTGAAAACATGGCTATTCCCCTCTTAATCAGCTGTTGCGCTTTTCCCTTTGCTTCTGTCTGCCCAGCGCCTTGACACCTTCGGGTATAGTGCGCTTTACAAATACTATCCTATCCTATAATGATGAATGCAATATTCAAAACAAATGTCTAAAGAGTCAAATTGAGCTCATAACCGCAAAAAGTTAAAACGGAAATTCGTGAAACCTGCAGAAAAATAGCATTTGCAAGAATGCTAATCCCATAAACCACTAAGCTAACAGTGGGTTGGACGTAAAACAAAATTTTTACAAAACAACATTAGGAAGAACTTCTTGGAAAAAAAAAAACCTATTTATGTTATGACCACTTATAATGATAAAAAAAGAAATCATATGCACCAATAATCATTTTCTACAAAATATGTTAACTAGATGGTGTCGCCTTGACCAATATTATACAGTCTGGCCGGAAGGTCACTTACCTCAGTAAATATGTAGCAATTATGCAATTATGAATGCAAATCAGTAGCAAATTAATAATTTATGTATAACAGTATGTAAAGAATGCATAGTCTGTGTCTCACGTTTACTATTACAATTACATACATTTACAATGTCCTTTAAACATTTTTTTGGAGTGCTCTAGTACGCATTTTTAGACTCCTGTACTAAACGGAGCAAAAGGATACTTGTATTATGCTATAGCAGTGTTAATCAAAGTACGGACCAGGGGTCCCATGCGGCTCTCCTGATCTTTACATGCAGCCCCCTGGGGAAGAGCAGTACTGGGGTGACGTTTACTGACTCAGCACTAACATTAAACAGAGGCTAAAAAAACAGGAAAGCATTTATTTAAAGGTTAATTAAAATTAAATGAATAGAGTAACTAGAGTGTCCTGCACTGTTTAACTTTAGGAACACCTTTATTTTTAAAGACATCTTGCAGCAAAAGTCTAAAAATATGATAATGTCTCTTCAAAATTCAAAAAGTGTTTTATCTAGATGCAGAACCGTTTCACATTAGTAAGTTAGATTATATCAGTGCACTGAGATGTATTTTTTTAAGAGATAGTTTTCAAACATGAATTTAGAAACATTCATGCTTCCCACCATCTTAACCAGAATGTCAATAATAAATTAAGAGGCAAGTCAGCCTTTGGGTGCCCTGGGTTGCTATTATATATGAACAACATTATCCCGAATGGATGCCGAGTGGGGGGAAAACTGCCTTTCAGAATTCTCTCTCCCCTCCTTGGAAGATCTGAAAAAGGTAGCTCTAAGTCTCAAATCAGGCTCCCCAACAGATCTAACCACGCCAAAAGTCATCAGCGTAGAGCTAGATAGAATACTACCATTTGTGCAGCAGTTGCTAGAAATCTCCTTTCAAAGAGGGATGGTCCCAGACACATAGAAGCAAGCAATCGTCCTCCCTCTGAAAACAAAACCTACAGCAGATGTGAATCTATTGGAGAACCTGGGGCCTATCTCACATCTACCCTATTTCTCGAAAATAGCAGAAAAGGTGGTAAACACACAACTGGTGGCACATATCAATCAGCACAATCTACTCCACACCTCCCAATCTGGCTTTAGAGCAATGTACTCAACGGAGTCTGCATTGCTCTTTGCTACAGAGACAGTACGCATGCGGGTGGATGAAGGCCTGACTGCTGCACTGGTCCTTTTGGACCTCAGTGCAGCTTTCGACACAGTATCCCACAAACTACTCCTACACCGTCTCAGATTAGGTGGACTTGCCGGAGCCGCTTTTAATTGGATGATCTTCTACCTGCAGGATTGCAGTTTTCAAGTTACACAACCTCCACATACCTCCAAAAACATTGTTCTACCTCAGGGGGTGCCCCATTGCTCAATTCTGAGCCCCACTCTTTTCAATCTTTATGTCTCCCCCTTGGTGGAGATTGTGGAAAAACATGGTGTCACCATTGTGTCATACATGGATGACACGCAGTTAGTTCTCACCCTGTCCCCTAATTCGGTGAAGGCAGCCAGCAAGTTCGCGGACTGCCTAAAGGACCTCGCCCTTTGGATGACAAGCAACTGCCTTAAATTGAATGGCAGTAAAACAGAGATCCTGGTAGTGGGGAAGTCTCCATCCATCTGGTCCTCAGCCTGGTGGCCATCGATTTTGAACCCTGTTCCCACCCCCAAAACAGAGTTGAAAATTTAGGAGTCTGGCTGGATTCTACCCTCTCCTTCGAGACTCACACCAGGAAGGTTGCAGGCAAGTGTTTTGGAACCCTGAAAATGCTAAGGAAAACTCTGGACATTCTCCCTCCTTCCGCTAGGAAAACCTTGGTCCATGTCCTTGTAACAACTCAATTGGACTATGGAAATGTCCTATATTTAGGAGCAACAAAAAAATGTCTCCATAGGTTACAATGTATCCAGAACGCAGCAGCTCACTTAGTTCTGAATCTACCCAGGAAAGCTTCATCTAAGAAAGCCCTTGAGTCCTTACATTGGCTACCTATAAATAAAAGGATTTTTTTTAAGGCCCTGTGCTTTTGCCACCGTACCTTGCAGGTCAAAGGCCTGCTTTACCTGCGGGACCTTCTCGTCCCTTATAATCCAGGACAGCACTTCAGATCTACCGGAACGTATCTGGTTAAAATTCCAAAGGTCGAAAAAGCACGAATGGGCACACGTTCTTTTAGCCACCTGGCAGCTAAAAACTGGAATGCTCTGCCTCTGTGTCTCCGTTCTGAGCCATCTAAGAACCTCTTCCGGAAAAGGTTAAAAACCTGGCTCTTCTAACTTTGAGCTCCTAGCTTCTTCTTTTTACGTGCCTCCTGACCCGTTCTGCCTCCTTCCTTTCCTTTCCCCTTTTTTGTCTGAAAGAGCAGTCTCAGCGCGGGGACAGACCAGTGGGTGTAACCAGGCGCTTTATAAGTGATATTAGAACATTGGAATGTTGGGAGCTCCATTGAAGACAATGGAGTAGCTCTGGGCTTATAATGGCTGGTATAAGCCCAGCACTCCAACATTCCAATGTTTGTCTTTTGTTTCCCCATTTTTAATTTAGAACATTCTACCCTTAGTGGGTGGAATGTTCTAATAACCTTATAGCCCTTCTGCCTCAGGCTATACCAGTTGTTAAAGGCCCTCTCCTCGTTATAGGCCCTCGCCTGCGGCTCGGGCCTATAACTCGGGATCAGGGCCTTTAACAACTGGTATAGCCCTCGGCAGCGGGCTATAAGGCTATATTATTATTATTATAGTTTATTAAATCAAACACAGGAGAAGGTTTTGTACAGTGCACATCCTAAAGTCATGTATTTCAAGGTCTATTTATAAGTGACAATCAAGAAAAATGAGTGAAAGTCAAATAAAACAATTGCCTAGGATCACACAATTTGGTCAACTAGGGAAGCCGAGATTGATCCTAAGTTTTCTAGTTTTACATTGTGCAATTTAGCCACTAGATGTACATGCTTCGCTTCTCCTACAACAGCTTACTCCCCAACACGCCCCAAAACCGCGACCATGCTGGCATCAATACGGATCACACCACAGACCAAATTTCTTGGGCCCTGGGAAAATGTTTGCGAGTACCCATTTGTTATAGGATACATCCAAAGCTGACATGTGAGTGTTTGAAATGTATACTTTCCACTGACGCATAGTAAGCCCCTGGTATGATAATGCATTTGTTGTAGAGCTCAATTAGATCCAGCTCTACAAGCTGTTATAATGTATCATGAAATTCAATAGATGTTAAAGGATTGGTGTTCTGTGACTGTTGGAGAGAAATAGCGTTAAGTAGTAGTCTATGATAGAACTGCATTGAAGTTGGAGGGAAACAATCAGTTACTATTTCAGATCTAAAAGAGTTTAAAGCACATTCATAACACTGTGGGAATGAAAGTTCAATAAATGTGTTTCTAAAGGCAAAAAATAGTTTGACAGAAGAGTTGCTTTCTGCCACAGAAAGCCCAGCAGTAAAAGATTAGTCAATTTCACAGAAAGTGCAGGCACAGTAGGTCTGATGTCATCAAAACTTGAGATAAACAGTTGTAACTAAGAAGAAAGAGGTCAGAGGTGATATAATTCATAATCCTTGAAATCTCAATGCACATGTTGGCCTTCTATCAACTCTAAAAAAACGAAGTCATTTTCTGATTATGAGCAGGCTATTTTTCTCTAAGCTTCCCAAAAGGCATTGTTGGACGTAGCCCTGGCTGCAAGGTCACCCCAAAGTTTTGCCTTCCTTTGCTTAACTGGTTTTGTTGTCTTTTAGGAGTCAGTGCACTTTTTCTCTGCTAATTAGTGCAGCTGGTGCTCTATCCCTAAAACAAGTTAAAATTGGCCTACACCTGATTGGTACATTTACTTTACTTTTAAGTCCCTAGTAAGTCATACTACATGTACCCAGAGGCTGTAAAGTAAATGCTACCAGTGGGATGCAGCACTCATTGTGCCATCCACTAAAGTAGTCTTTTAAAACATGTCTCAGGTCTGCCACTGCTGCTTGAAGTGCCGTTTTAAACCGCCATTTCGACCTGGCAAAACAAACCTTTTGCCAGGCCTAAATTTTCCTTTTTAATAATTATACGGCACCCTTAAGGTAGGCCTTAACCATTTTTAGGGCAGCATGCAGCGTGTTTAAAAAGTAGGACATGTGTACTTACGTTTAACTTGAACTGGGGTAAAAACTCCTAAAGTCATTTTTCACTGCTGTAAGGCTATCTCTCCCATAAACTAACACTAGGGTGCCCAATTGCACTTAGTCAGTGATAACTTGAATTGTAATTTAAATTCCTCAGATTTTAAGTTACTATTCTGACAATGCCACTTCTAGAAAGTTGCCATTTTTCTGCCCAAACCAACTGTGCCTTTCTGCCAGTGTCTTGGGTCACATGACTGTGAATGGCTCTCCTGTGGTGTTTTGTGTATTGCTTCCAGGCACACAGACAAAAGAGGCCTATGTGTGGAGGGAGATGGTCTTCCTGACAGGATGGCTGCAGATGAGTTGTGCCCCACCCTGATTACACTTCACACAAATGAACCTGAAACCAGGCCTGCCCTTACCTTTGTTGCCCGAGACAGTTTGGAGCCACACAAGGGGAAGGGGGAGAACTGATTAGAACCCATTTTGGGGTAGATCAGAAAATTCCCTCACAGAAAGGTTGGTACCAAGTTTAAAAGTGGCACCATCAGAACCTCTCATCAGAACACTCCTGAACCTGTGGAAGATTCAGAAGTAGGGCTCCCTTGCTATCTGGAGAATGAAGATTGGAACTGCTTTCTCTGAACACAGACTCCCCAGCAGTGACTCCATGGGTCAGTTATCTGGCATCCTGTTTGAGCTACTTGACACAACAAGCTTCCAGAGGCCTTCCTGTAACTGCCCTGCATACCAGCACCAACTGGACCACCATGGGCCCTGCTGTAGGCCTCTGCTGCAGTGAGACCTGATTCCCAAAAGGTGCACCCAGAGATCCTGGTCCCTTGGCTAGCATCAGACTGTATTCCTCCTGAAGAAAAGGTGGAGATACAGAAGTTTTGGGCTCTTCCTGACCATGAAGTGACCTCTTCGAGCCAAGAATCGCCGCCCACTAGAAGCTCCAGCTAGACCTGCTCTTTGTGTCGACAGCGACCATCTGCGATGACCACCAACACGAGGCTCTAGTGAGACCTGCTATTCCCATCAACAGCCTGCGTCGACCGCCAACGTGAATCTCCAGTGACAGCCGACTCTTCACGCTACAACAGCGACCGTCCACGACGCCTAACCTGCCCTTCACACCATCAACAACCTCCTGGCGGCCCCTCCCAATGCAAACAGAGCTCTTCGCGCTAACTTGAGTGTGATGAACCTCGTGCCTGCATCTGACCCGCACTCCATTGATGTCGGCCTGAACTTGTGACATTTCCCTAGTTCAGTTGGACCAGATAACCAGAGTGGTGCTTTGTACAATGCACCTGAAAGGAATGTTTTGACAACATTAAAACACATAGCTGAAGACAGTCATTGGTGTGCCTTCATTTAAATGCTTTCTTTTTCCCAAGGTTCAAAATGTGAGTTTAAATTACAGGCACAATTTGAGGCCTTCAACATGCACATCTATTACACAGTGGAAGGAGCTACTGTGTAATTATGGTTCAAACACACTTTCCATTGAAAATGTGTTTTTTTATTTGACTATAACCTTTGATCCTGTGGACGGATTTGCACACAATTTGCCAGATTACTACCTCAATCAGCTAAGGTCCAGCTTGCAAAATTCATGCAGTTCCATGCAGGGAAAAAAAGTTAAGGGGTAAAAGATTTCCTATTTTATAGCCCATAGGAAAGTTTGCCCATGCCTACAGCCAAAACCCCTGAACGAAATTACAACAAACTTGGCATGAGCTGTGCCCAAAAAGTGTGATTTTTGTTGATTTGGTGTAAATAAACTTGGCAGTTTTTGAGATGTTTGCTTTTAAAAATGTTGCCAAGCAGGTTTTAAAGGTTTAAGGGCCCTCATTACGAGTCAGGCGGTCCACGGCCTCCAGACTTGCAGGGGGGGGCGGTGGTGGCGGTCTTCCTACTGCCCTGTTATGACCAGTGCGGTTGGGTCGCACTGGGACCACCGCAACTGCCAGGGATCAGAGATCCCTGGCAGTGCTGTGGCAGTCTTGAGCTCGTAATATGCCTGGCGGGACCACCGCAACCCCGCCAAGCATATTATAAGTTTCCTCTCCACCAGGGTTTTCATGGCGGTGAGCCCGCCATGAAAACCGAGGCAGAGAGGAAACAAAGGGGGCCCTGGGGGGCCCCTGTTGCCTCAGGGCCATGGGGTGCATGCAGCGGGGCACAACATGGACTGCAGCAGTCCATGTCGTGCAGGTACTGATTTTGACATTCCCATTTCGGTGCCTGTTTCATAGGCACCGCCGTGGGAACGCCAAAGAACCGCTCGCCAGACAGGAGAAAACTCCTAATCTGGTGGGCGGTTCAACCACAGGTTTGGTTGTGCAGTAGCGGGGCGGTCCCGCACCGCCAAGCTCGCAATGAAGCCCTAAGCCTTTTGTCTATCACTGCCATTTTTAATCATCGCACACGAATTCTGTCAATCACATTTTGAAGTTTTCAAGAAATGCGATAGGCTGCATAAGGGATGTGAAAAATGCTTTTCACCATCCTGAAACTCGCAAGCCGACACTGAGTTTCACGCTGTGGAAAAACATTTCCACAGCCATGCGGGCACCTCTAGAAGTGACTGACTTTAGCGGAGTGCTTAGGGGTACTCAGAAGCATGGAAACATCAAGGCACACAATAAAGTTTAAAAAGCGGTAAATGGAGCAAGACTGGGGAGTTAAAATAAATTTGCAAGTTCGCAACATCCATTTTAGGTAGTGAATTTGGCTGCAGTTTGTGAAGAATTACAAGTTGTATGTGACTCGCAAGCTTCAAGAAGGTTGAATAAAAAGTAGGCAGCTTATAAGCAGAGTAATAGGGTTGAGCGCAGCAGGGCATAGCCACCAAGATCAGGTAGGATGCAGGACCTGCCTGCAGGCCAGGCCCTGTGGACAACCCCTGATGCACCTGGCCCAAGGCAGTGTGCAGCAGGAGCTGGGCACTGGTGTGGGCTACATGAGGGGTTGATCATCTGGGTTGAGTTTGGTGCATGGCCTGGCGTTCATGTTTAGTGCAGGGTGCAGAAATTCTGCTGTGCACAGCTGAAGGAACTTGAGCAATAGTGGTTGGGTGCCCAAAGAAGATTGGGTGCAAGGCCTGGCCACTATGCATGGATTGTATGCCTGGGGCTGGTAGGGACCAGGCCAGGTCCTGAGTCCGACAGACACTACGCATAGCAAAAGGCTGAGCGCAGCGGGAGTTGGAAATTAAAAACATCGTAAAAAACAATGCATTCATTGAAAAAGACAGTTAGAAATTTATGGTTCTGGCTAAAATGTGTAAAACCACTGAAAAGCACCATGCTATAACTTGCCAATACATAATAGGTTATGTGTAATATGTTCCTTCATTGCCATCTAGGGGTTCTTGCCTTGGCAATGCAGCACCACATTGACTTTGTATTTTAAATGTCACCAGAACACCTCAAAGCAACATTGAACCCAGTGCTTAATTTGAGCCGAGGCTTTCCGCTGCTCAGCACCAGCACTTAATTGGTGTCCGGTGCTTGGCACCGGCACCTAATTGTCAACACCATACTTAGAACAGTCCACCACATGGTGGCGCTGTTCATCTAATTTAGAGATGGAGCAGAACAACGGTAATTTAGGACTACAATGTACAATAAAATTGCTAATACCTGCCTCCCCAGCCATTCAGTGGCATAACGAAAGTTGAGGGGGCCCCCCTGCCACGTACACGGTGGGGCCCCCACTTTTGGGAGCTTTTGGGCCAGAGTATTGTGCTCAGGGGGCCCCCTGCAGCTCGGGGGCCAACTCGCACCGCGGGGGCTGCGGGGACCTGTGCTACGCCCCTGCAGCCATTCCTTTAGCTTTGGGAACCTGGAATAATCTGAACTGTCCCATTTACATGCGAGAGAGATGGGTAGTAGTTGTTTTGGCAGCGATGACCAGGGCGATGGGTGGTGCAAGCTGCAGTGGCCTCATGGTCAGAGCCCTGGCACTTAATATTTTACAAATTAAGCACTGAACCATATTGCACGATTACATGTCAGAAAGTGGGATTAGAGATACTGTTTACCGCTTATATGACTCAAACATTTGGAAGCAGTACAACTTATTTGCACTAAGAGACGGAAAGGCTGGCATTCATTACAAAGTATCAGTGCTGTCTATAACAAGGCAGTGTGAACGAATGTGCTTGGCTACATTACTACATTCTGATTATGAACTACAATTTTACAAAAAGGGGGGGGGGACAGAGGGCTTAATCAAGAGGTCCAGCGTACTTGCCCTATCGGAGTATACGCAAAAAAGAGGTACGCAGTTCCTCAAAATGCAGGTAGTGTCCCAGGCACCCAGAAAAGAGGAGAAATCCTCCTTTCGGAACTAAGGCCCTCACACACCCAGCAAGCTAGGTGTCATGCTTCATCTTATGGGTCTGCTCCTCGTCGGGTCGGCGCTGCAATACCCGACGGGCACCCACAAAGGGGCTCTTTGCCGGAGATCTTATGTTCCTGCCGTATGGATGCCGTGGGTGTGAGGGACCTAGTGTGAGTGTAGATGTTCTGAAAGTTTAAATAAAACAAGTGGGGAATCCTTAAGAGCAAATTTTATTCTAGGTGGATCCCCACTTGATTAAAAATAGTGAGGAGAGGCGACTAACAAGCTACCAAGGGTCAAGAGGCGCTCTACTCCTTGATGGTCGACATGTTTCACGCCGATTAGTCCTAAGGATCAGGTGGCGTTTCTTCAGGACCTTGAGAAGTGACTATCTACAGTGAATGGGGTGTGCAGCATGCCCCATAGCTAAAATATGTGAAAGAATGGTGTGGAAGATATTACCTACCACTGCAAGGATGAACGGGATACTACCCGCTATTTCTGGGACGAACCTGCATGTAAGGATTGTGAAAAAC
Organism: Calotriton arnoldi; assembly: GCA_963921515.1. Lineage (NCBI taxonomy): Eukaryota > Metazoa > Chordata > Amphibia > Caudata > Salamandridae > Calotriton > Calotriton arnoldi. The sequence continues at coordinate 303,942 of CAWUFW010011619.1, read as the reverse complement.
AACACTCGGTTATGTATCCAATAGTCGATTGCCCAACAAGGTGCAAGCCGCATTGTAAATCAAAACGGGTGGAGACCCCCTTACAATTTATTAGTAATGGCACTATGTATGCGGTCAGGAGAATTATTATTCAAAAACCAAGAGTTAAAATTACGAGTAAATATTACATGAGTAGCAACATACAATTAGAAATAGATTAGGCAGCAATTAACAAGTATCGTGGTGATAAGGTGGTATCTAGTGTATGCCATCGTTGGTGCTTAGGTGAGGAGTGGTGAAGTAAGCAATCTCAAACTCACCTAGTAAGCTTCAAAATTACGCCCCATCTGTTACAGCACTATGTAATGACATCTGTAATAGGATGTCTGATAATCGTGAGGAAAAAACAACAGATGGGGAGGGTTAAACCTCAAAAAATACTGTATTGACCAAACACAAATAGTGAACCCATCTCATCGCAACAGTAACGGGTAAGACAAGTGAACTGGCAGTACGTCGGGATAGTCACAGAACATGCCCCTGGCCATCTTCCTAAGCCCCAACACTAGGTGCAGGAACGATGCGGGCATGAGTCCCACAACGAAAAACTCAAATAAGTGATGCGGTGCTGTCACTGATCTCGTGTGTGACAGACGTCCGCACATACCCCCGCCCCCAGGCGGGGCCCACAGAGATAAGGATCCATCGCGGGTCCAAGAGGGGCAGGCACAGTCACCATGTACCCAAAGACCCCACTGTCAAAAATCCAGTCGCTCACCTGTACTTAGTCGCTGTAGAGTGCAGGCAACTCTTGGGGTTTAGGTAATACTCACCTGCCTCTGCTGGAAGCCGCGCAAACCACCTACCCCTTCGTGCTGCAACCGGGATGGTGCCGAACGGTCAAAAGTGATCCGTTCTTATGCTCCAAATGGTGCGTCGTTGAGGGCTGGCGGGAAGCTAATCGACCCCAGCTGCTGCCACGGCGTGTCATGTGACTTGCTCAAGTGTACTGGTGAGCGTAACGCTAGAGTATCGGCCATCTTAGAGCGGCTACAGGTGAAGGTGTGGATGGAATTTCCCAAGTTAACTATTGGGGTAAAAATCGTATTATAGTAAAACGGTGAACCTGCTTATGGATATAACCCGCGTGTTGTTATTATTGTGTCATATCGCGTGACCCTTCAGAGTAGTAATGGCATGTCGGCCATCTTAGAATGGCTAGTGGTTCTAAATAAACTGATAGATCCACTTTGTCTCAGTTCTGGATAGAGGACGGTTTGGAAGATATATCATATTCAACGCCCCCTATTAACATATTGCTGAATTATGTTAGAAGCTGGGATTATACGTTCAGTGATATTGCTAATTCAGTTTTAGGAAGACCAAGGTTGATTATCACTCTAGGACAAAGAACCCCAAGGTATTTCATCATTTAGTCCCTGGTGGTCTAGCCCTAGTCGGTGCACCCATCGTTGCTCTATCTTGAATAGAGCTGATTGTGTAATGCGTGGGTGTGCCTCCAGAATTAGCCATTGTAAACTCTCCGGGACATGGTTGTGTTCCTTAAAATGTGTGTAGAGTTTGGTAGTGGTTTTCAGGCAACGAATGTTACTTTTGTGTTCTGAAATCCTGTTTTTTACTGGCCGCATGGTCATAATCACATATTTTTTATCGCAAGGGCAAATCAGTAAGTAAATGCACTGAGATGTATTGCAGTTGGTGTGAGTGTATATCTTCCAAGTGAAAGTATCTGTTAATATTATCTCCTTAGTATGTTTAGTTTGAGGACATGCTGCACAAGAGCCACAGGGATAGTGGCCCTGTACCGGAGGGAGGTTCCATAAGGTTCTTTGCATGCTTGTGTTTGCTGGCTTAGGTCGTGTATGTACGAGCATATCTTTTAAGTTGCTCGTGCGTTTAAACGCAAACCTTGGTTTGGAGATATCAAGAGATCCTGTATTGAGGATATTCCAGTGTTTATTTATGATTTTCTTTAGTCGGTTAGAACCTGGTGTGAATGAAGTCACACATGTTAAGATATCACTGGGTTCTTTTTGTATTACTTCTAGCAAGGCCTCTCTGTTGTTATTCCTTGCTTTTTTTAATGATTTCTCAATTGATGAGGAGGATAATGTCTCTCAATCAGGTTTTTCGTCAGTGACTCTGCCTCAGTTTTGTAATCCTTGACATCACTGCAGTTTTTCCTGATCCGGAGAAATTGCCCAAAAGGCAAGTTGTCCCTCAATGCTCGTGGGTGGTGGCTATGGTAAGACAGCAAGCTGTTCCTATCAGTAGGTTTTTTGTACAAGGAAGTTTGAAGGTGACCCCCTTGGATGCTGATCTTAAGGTCAAGGAACGGTATACTGGTGGCTGAGATGGACCTTGTAAACCTGAGGTATTCATTCTTCGTATTGACCCAGTTACAAAATTCCTCGCAGGTATTAAGGTCACCCTTCCAGAAGACCAGAATATCATCGATATATCTTTTCGAACAGGCTCAAGTGTTGTAAATAGGGGTTGCTCTGATGGTAGACAACCTCCTCCTCAAATGCCGCCATGTAGAGGCAGGCTACACTGGGAGAGAAGGTACTCCACATTGAAGTACCTTGAGCCTGATGGAAAAGTTGGTTCTTGAATTCGAAAACATTCTCAGTCAACGCTAGAGTAGCGCATTGCATGACAAGAGTCACTGGTGTTGGTGACGACCACTCGATCTGATTCAATGCTGTCCCTATAACAGTGAGTGTTGCCCTTTGTGGTATGTTGGTGTAAAGCTGTTCCACGTCTAATGTTAACAGCAGGTCAATGTCTCGTGTGTCTCCTAATTCTCCCATTATACGAAGTATGTCTGTCGTATCCCTCACGTATGACGGAGTCTGTTTCACCAGAGGTTGGAGAAAGTGATCACAAAAAATAGAAAGTGGTTCGAGAATGGAACCTATTCCTGAGACAATTGGTCTCCCCGGGATGGGTGTCGTGCCCTTATGGATTTTCGGGAGGGTATAAAAGTAGGGAGTGCGTGGCTCTTTAGTAATAAGGAACTCAGCTTCTCTCTTACTCAACCATCCATTGGTTTCTGCCTCAAAGACCATGGTTGTTATCTCCGTGGTCAGTCTGGTTGTTGGATTCACCGTGATGGGGATATAGAACTTCCTGTTATGCAATTGACGTGGCATTCCTGTTCATCTTTATCTGCTTGTTTAATAGTGATGCTGGTGTCATCAGCGAGGGACTTGGCCGCTAGTCTTTCGTCTTTCGACAAGTTGTTGAAGGGGGGTTCACAACTTGTGGTTTGGAGTTCTGTAAGAACAGCTTGTTCAAATGTTAGAACTTCCACGGGCACCATGCTGCTATTAGGGGTGAAGGTAGATGGATTTCTTAACCCGGAATCTTGTTGGACAGGTGTAGGTTTATCCTGAAAAAATGCCCTCAGACGGATCTTTCTGAAAAAATTCTGTATCTCACTGAGTTCTCTGAATTTATCCATTTTTGGAGTGGGGACAAAACCGAGACCTTTCTCTAGGACCTTCATTTCGGTCTCAGACAGCATGCGGTGTGATAGATTAACCACTAAGGTTTTTTGTTCTGTGTTTTGCTCCGTGTATCCATTGAGCTCTGCTGGTTGTCTTGCCATTGGACCGTTTTCTGCCCGCCTCTTCTGTTGCACCCTTTTCCTCTGCCCCAACCTCTGCCTAAAAAAGGCTGGTTGCTAGAGGGAAAAAATTGTTGTGCGCCTTGAGGATACATTGGAAAGGGCCAATATGGTTGAAGTGGGCCCTGAAAGTTGGGTATGCTATAATTTGGAAAATTCGGACGATTTCCTCTTCTCTGTCTGTTTCCTCCCCAACTGCCTGAGCTCGAGTCACTGCTAGACGAACCCCTTCTGGTGTTATCTGTACTTTCATCTGAGGAATAGCTGTTATTAGTGGAGGTATAGTCTGATCTCAGATAGGGGTATACTTTTTCTTTCTCAAATTTTTGTATATCCCTTTGCAATTTGCTCACCTTTTGTTTCATGAGATACTCTTTTTGTTCAGCTATCTCATTATTGAGTTCATTGAGTTTGGATTTAAATTGGGTTATCTGGATGGTGGTCTTTAGAGCCCCCTCACCGATTTGTATCCTTATTAAGAGAGCATCAGCTATTCTCTTAGCTGTGTTGATGATCAAGATGAGCCAATCCCTGGTGCACTTCCATGCTACCAGGGACCACTCCTTCTTGAACATCTGATCTTCCAGAAAAAGTCTCGGAAAGTTTTTTACCATGAGGCCATTGCGTGCGATGTTGGCTCGGAGATATTCAGTCATCATCGCCCCATGTAACGTAACTTTCAGCCAATCTCGCTTCATTGCTGTCAATGATGCCCAATCTTCCGATGTGCAAGCCGCATTGTAAATCAAAGTGGGTGGAGACCCCCTTACAATTTATTAGTAATGGCACTATGTATGCGGTCAGGAGAATTATTATTCAAAAACCAAGAGTTAAAATTACGAGTAAATATTACATGAGTAGCAACATACAATTAGAAATAGATTAGGCAGCAATTAACAAGTATCGTGGTGATAAGGTGGTATCTAGTGTATGCCATCGTTGGTGCTTAGTTGAGGAGTGGTGAAGTAAGCAATCTCAAACTCACCTAGTAAGCTTCAAAATTACGCCCCATCTGTTACAGCACTATGTAATGACATCTGTAATAGGATGTCTGATAATTGTGAGGAAAAAACAACAGATGGGGGAGGGTTAAACCTCAAAAAATACTGTATTGACCAAACACAAATAGTGAACCCACCTCATCGCAACAGTAACGGGTAAGACAAGTGAACTGGCAGTACGTCGGGATAGTCACAGAACATGCCCCTGGCCATCTTCTAAACCCCAACACTAGGTGCAGGAACGGTGCGGGCATGAGTCCCACAATGAAAATTCAAATAAGTGATGCGGTGCTGACACTGATCTCGTGTGTGACAGAGGTCTGCACATACCCCCGCCCCCAGGCGGGGCCCACAGAGATAAGGATCCATCGCGGGTCCAAGAGGGGCAGGCACAGTCACCATGTACCCACAGACCCCACTGTCAAAAATCCAGTCGCTCACCTGTACTTAGTCGCTGTAGAGTGCAGGCAACTCTTGGGGTTTAGGTAATACTCACCCGCCTCCGCTGGAAGCCGCGCAAACCACCTACCCCTTCGTGCTGCAACCGGGATGGTGCCGAACGGTCAAAAGTGATCCGTTCTTATGCTCCAAATGGTGCGTCGTTGAGGGCTGGCGGGAAGCTAATCGACCCCAGCTGCTGCCACGGCGTATCATGTGACTTGCTCAAGTGTACTGGTGAGCGTAATGCTAGAGTATCGGCCATCTTAGAGCGGCTACAGGTGAAGGTGTGGATGGAATTTCCCAAGTTAACTACTGGGGTAAAAATCGCATTATAGTAAAATGGTGAACCTGCTTATGGATATAACCCGCGTGTTGTTATTATTGTGTCATATCGCGTGACCCTTCAGAGTAGTAATGGCATGTCGGCCATCTTAGAATGGCTAGTGGTTCTAAATAAACTGATAGATCCACTTTGTCTCAGTTCTGGATAGAGGACGGTTTGGAAGATATATCATATTCAACGCCCCCTATTAACATATTGCTGAATTATGTTAGAAGCTGGGATTATACGTTCAGTGATATTGCTAATTCAGATTTAGGAAGTCCAAGGTTGATTATCACTCTAGGACAAAGAACCCCAAGGTATTTCATCATTTAGTACCTGGTGGTCTAGCCCTAGTCGGTGCACCCATCGTTGCTCTATCTTGAATAGAGCTGATTGTGTAATGCGTGGGTGTGCCTCCATAATTAGCCATTGTAAACTCTCTGGGACATGGTTGTGTTCCTTAAAATGTGTGTACAGTTTGGTAGTGGTTTTCAGGCAACAAATGTTACTTTTGTGTTCTGAAATCCTGTTTTTTACTGGCCGCATGGTCATACCCACATATTTTTTATCGCAAGGGCAAATCAGTAAGTAAATGCACTGAGATGTATTGCAGTTGGTGTGAGTGTATATCTTCCAAGTGAAAGTATCTGTTAATGTTATCTCCTTAGTATGTTTAGTTTGAGGACATGTTGCACAAGAGCCACAGGGATAGTGGCCCTGTACCGGAGGGAGGTTCCATAAGGTTCTTTGCGTGCTTGTGTTTGCTGGCTTAGGTCGTGTATGTACGAGCATATCTTTTAAGTTGCTCGTGCGTTTAAACGCAAACCTTGGTTTGGAGATATCAAGAGATCCTGTATTGAGGATATTCCAGTGTTTATTTATGATTTTCTTTAGTCGGTTAGAACCTGGTGTGAATGAAGTCACACATGTTAAGATATCACTGGGTTCTTTTTGTATTACTTCTTGCTTTTTTGAATGATTTCTCAATTTGATGAGGAGGATAATGTCTCTCAATCAGGTTTTTCGTCAGTGACTCTGCCTCAGTTTTGTAATCCTTGACATCACTGCAGTTTCTCCTGATCCGGAGAAATTGCCAAAAAGGCAAGTTGTCCCTCAATGCTCGTGGGTGGTGGCTATGGTAAGACAGCAAGCTGTTCCTATCAGTAGGTTTTTTGTACATGGAAGTTTGAAGGTGACCCCCTTGGATGCTGATCTTAAGGTCAAGGAACGGTATACTGGTGGCTGAGATGGACCTTGTAAACCTGAGGTATTCATTCTTCGTATTGACCCAGTTACAAAATTCCTCGCAGGTATTAAGGTCACCCTTCCAGAAGACCAGAATATCATCGATATATCTTTTCCACAGGCTCAAGTGTTGTAAATAGGGGTTGCTCTGATGGTAGACAACCTCCTCCTCAAATGCCGCCATGTAGAGGCAGGCTACACTGGGAGCGAAGGTACTCCCCATTGAAGTACCTTGAGCCTGATGGAAAAGTTGGTTCTTGAATTCGAAAACATTCTCAGTCAACGCTAGAGTAGCGCATTGCATGACAAGAGTCACTGGTTTTGGTGACGACCACTCGATCTGATTCAATGCTGTCTCTATAACAGTGAGTGTTGCCCTTTGTTGTATGTTGGTGTAAAGCTGTTCCACGTCTAATGTTAACAGCAGGTCAATGTCTCGTGTGTCTCCTATTTCTCCCATTATACGAAGTATGTCTGTCGTATCCCTCAAGTATGACGGAGTCTGTTTCACCAGAGGTTGGAGAAAGTGATCACAAAAAATAGAAAGTGGTTCGAGAATGGAACCTATTCCTGAGACAATTGGTCTCCCCGGGATCCTTATCTCTGTGGGCCCCGCCTGGGGGCGGGGGTATGTGCGGACGTCTGTCACACACGAGATCAGTGACAGCACCGCATCACTTATTTGAATTTTCGTTGTGGGACTCATGCCCGCACCGTTCCTGCACCTAGTGTTGGGGCTTAGGAAGATGGCCAGGGGCATGTTCTGTGACTATCCCGACGTACTGCCAGTTCACTTGTCTTACCCGTTACTGTTGCGATGAGATGGGTTCACTATTTGTGTTTGGTCAATACAGTATTTTTTTAGGTTTAACCCTCCCCATCTGTTGTTTTTTCCTCACGATTATCAGACATCCTATTACAGATGTCCTTACATAGTGCTGTAACAGATGGGGCGTAATTTTGAAGCTTACTAGGTGAGTTTGAGATTGCTTACTTCACCACTCCTCACCTAAGCACCAACAATGGCATACACTAGATACCACCTTATCACCACAATACTTGTTAATTGCTGCCTAATCTATTTCTAATTGTATGTTGCTACTCATGTAATATTTACTCGTAATTTTAACTCTTGGTTTTTGAATAATAATTCTCCTGACCGCATACATAGTGCCATTACTAATAAATTGTAAGGGGGTCTCCACCCGTTTTGATTTACAATGCGGCTTGCACCTTGTTGGGCAATCGACTATTGGATACATAACCGAGTGTTGTTTTTCACAATCCTTACATGCAGGTTCGTCCCAGAAATAGCGGGTAGTATCCCGTTCATCCTTGCAGTGGTAGGTAATATCCTCCACACCATTCTTTCACATATTTTAGCTTTGGGCATTCTGCACACCCCATTCACTGTAGATAGTCACTTCTCACGGTCCTGAAGAAACGCCACCTGATCCTTAGGACTAATCGGCATGAAACATGTCGACCATCAAGGAGTAGAGCGCCTCTTGACCATTGGAAGCATGTTAGTCGCCTCTCCTCACTATTTTTAATCAAGTGGGGATCCACCTAGAATAAAATTTGCTCTTAAGGATTCCCCACTTGTTTTATTTTCACTTTCAGAACATCTACACTCACACTAGGCCCCTCACACCCACGGCATCCATACGGCAGGAACATAAGATCTCCGGCAAAGAGCCCCTTTATGGGTGCCCGTCGGGTATTGCAGCGCCGACCCGACGAGGAGCAGACCAATATGATGAAGCATGACACCTAGCTTGCTGGGTGTGTGAGGGCCTTAGTTCCGAAAGGAGGATTTCTCCTCCTTTCTGGGTGCCTGGGACACTACCTGCATGTTGAGGAACTGCGTACCTCTTTTTTGTGTATGAACTACAATTCCCAGCAGGCCAAGAAGTCATTTATGCTGGAGTAGCAGCAGCCATCTTGGATTATCAGGTATAACTGCCCTCATCTTTCATGATATCTTTGCTTGACAATCGTGATAAAATGTTGCTGCAGCTGGGACCAATGCATGCATCTCGGATTTCCCCTAAAAAGAGCAATTGATTCCAAAGGATTTATATTGATGGCCACTGGAATACAGAGAAGCATTCTGAAAAATTGTGTTAGTGATGCAAATTAAGTTTGTCCTATTTCTTGAACATTTATTTGAATTTTTCCAAGACTTTGGGTTGTTTTATTATACTAAGGGTTAACCTGTGATGGCACAGGAAGGATTCTTGACCTGGATTATGCATATTTGAGACAACAGAATATTAACATTGTTGGTTATTTTGGATTGCTACAGAAGGCAAGTAGAAACTATAACTCATCTTCCACAAGAGAGTGTATAGTGACGAAGCTCAAGAAGCTCCTTTTAGGTGTATGTTTTAGTTTTGAGCAATTACACTTTTTATATCAAAGTACAGAGATGGTTACACCGATATATTGCTAAGTTATACCTATTCACTATTACAGTTATTGATAGAACTGATAATGTTGTAATGCCAAGCTACTTGAGATATCTTTGTCTTGAGATTTACTGCTGAAGTGATTTATAATAATATTTTAATTAACAATTTCATTTAAATTCTAAAGTTTGGTGGTGCAAGCATCATTTATTAATGGTGTTAGCACTAGGTATGGGAAGTTAATTTCCTTGTTTTCCTTTGTGAGTAGTTCTACCTAACTTGCAAAGAGGTTAGAAGTAGTACAGTCATGGGTGTAGGCTTCAATAGAAATAATATGAATTCTGCACTTGCTTTTGTTATACTCTTTAGCGGATACTACACAATACACTCAAAGTGTTCATGTGACAGACAGCCTTAGGAAACAGGGAGAATTAGGCTCTTGCTCTTGTTAGTTACGCTAACAGTGGTCTAACATGCACCAAAAGGGAAACAGTATGTTGCGGATGCATGACAATTCTTTATAGTGATGCTGCAGGGTTTCGACTCTCTATGCTGGCTCTTCATTCTGGGCGATTCTGTATGTTTAAAAAAGAGCCCTGCCTCTTGGATTTATTGTTTGTTCTATATCAAGGTGAAGTTGGCACAGTAGGTAAATCTATGACAGTGATCAGACATCAAGTCAGCCTTATTTTATGTAGGCTAGCAGACAGTAGAGGTTGACTCTGGAAAAGGATTGGGAGGGGCTAGGATCTCCTAGTTCAGCAAATGGGTGCAGAATGCAGATGCTGTCAGTTTAAAGTTTCCTCAGACAAACAAAACTGAATATTGTCTTATGTTCTGAATGAAAACAGGTGTGGAAACCTCTTCGGGAGAAATGTTTCTATCAAATCGGCTCAACCCAAAATTTAAAAATCTGAGGGTTTCAGCACATTGCAGAATCCAATCTGATGAATTCAGTTCATGTGAAAAAGTGTCAAGTCTTTTTAGTCACTACTTATTTTTTACATACTGCTTCTATGGTGGAGACCATCCAGGACCACCCGTTGTTCTCCTCTTTTTCATCAATGACTCCTCCCCAACATGCTTTCTCTTACTCCTGCCATATCATACTCTTTTTTAGGTCGAGCTTCGATCGACCTGTTATCTCTGTTCTGTGGGGCTTGGCACACCCACCAATTGCCATTGGTTGTTTCATGTGGCATTCAGAAATGCTGGCTTGTTATTGGGGCATTTCTGTAAATGTCCCTCCTTTGTGTGCTTAGCTCTCTTTCCGGCGATTTCACTCAGAGAGCATTATTGTTGGCCATCACATTGTACAGGGTGTGATGGCCCCTGGCCCTCCTACTCGCTCTCCCATTGGAAGTCCTCAGGGTCACATGACATTGTCAAATCCTATGAGTGCTGATGGTCGTCGAAGTGCATTTCCCCCACGGCACGGTAAATGCAGCATTTACGGATGGTCCGTGTAATTAACAGGCGATTGTGTGATGGCTCCTGTCCCTCCTACTTGCTCTCCCATTGGACGTCCTCAGGGTCACATGACATTGTCAAATCCTATGAGCACTGATGGTCGTCGATGTGCATTTCCCCCGCTGCACGATAAATGAAGCATTTACGGACGGCCCATGTAATTAACAGGCGATTCGTCACCTTATATGGCGAACCCGAGCGAATTCCCCATGCAGGTAGTTACACAAATCAATGCTTAAAACCGTTTTCTTTCCTTTAGGGGAAATAGTATCAGGAACGCGTCATTTGCATATTGTTTAATAGAGAATCTGTTTACAGCTGCAGCGTCTGAGCCAGGGCGTCGGGGCCCCCTTTGCTTTCACAGCCCCTCCAAGGACAACCATTGCGAAAGTTGAAAAAAACCTGTTTATCCTGTCTTTAAAACAAATGTGCACACTGCACGCACATCTTTCTTGGGGCAGGGGCTGTTTGTTTTTGCTGTGATCAACTCATGACACGCTGCCAGCAAGCGACGCCGATGCATGCCATTTCCTAATCCTCTTGCCTATAGGCGGGCCCCAGCGTTGTCTGTGTTTCACTGGGCCTGCACTGGCCGCCAGGAGCTGAGGATCAGTGACAGTCCCGATGGCTCCTTAATGCTGACGCGAACCACGGCACCAAGTGTCTCGGTAAGCAAAAGAAAGCTTATCAAGAATCCACGCACTGTCACGCTGAATTCACTGTAATTCTGTAAAGCAAGCAGTACACTTCAAAAGTCACAGGGACTCTGACTCTGTTAAACAAACCGGAGTCCATACTGCGCGAGGTAATTGCTTGCCACACGAAGTGTTTGATTCTTTTAATGATCTCTAAAGTAGTGCTTTAAATGGGCCGGTACTCACCGGTACTTCTTTTTTTCCCCCCCAAGAGTACCGGCACTTCTCCGTTACGAAATAGAGTACCGGTACTCACTGTCACACATAATCATGTGAGCATGCATCGCATTTCTACACTGGGGCGCATGCTCACATATTGGTGATTTCACAAGGAGGGCAGTGACGCCAAGTCAGAGCAACGTGTGACCCAGGCGCGCAACGCCCATTGGACTCAGAGGGCTTCAGCCCCCCCAGCCCCCTGTCGTGTGTGGCAGCCCGGGATAAGACAGCTTCCCGGCCACACACACAGCCGCACCCGAGCACTTCACAGGTCTTTAGAAGACCTTTTGCTTGTTAATGAGGCTTGATGTGTTTCACCCCTTCTTAGAGCCCCTGCAGCTCCACTCTGCCTTTTGGTTGAAGAATCAGCACCCCCCCCCCGAAATTTTTTCTTAGCCCCCCTCCCGAAATTTGTCTCTAGTTGCGCCTCTGGTGTGACCTCACCCGCCAGGAAGCAATTGATTCAGGCAGGCTGGACGGAGTTGGAACAGCCGTCAAGACTGGCACCACTGAAATTGAGACTGTACTTAGAAGAGGAGACAGACACCAACAACCTATCAAACACCACAGCTGAAACTAATTGGAGTGTGGTTCTGTAGAAGTCTTAGAAGCTGAGAAAGATAGCTTTGTACCAAAACCGACTAGTGCCATTGGTAACAGATACATCATGGAAGCTCCTGCAAGTGCATCAGAGAGCAGTTGCTTAAATATGGTCTTTTCAAAACCCTCAAAATATTGAGCCTAGGCACCGCCTGGGAGGAAAATGTACCGGTTGAACGGGTTGCATGGACTCTTAAAATGAAGAAGACATCTCCTTCAACCGCTTGATCTTTCTGTGCTTGAAGAGTGTTCCCGTTTCCTTTTTTTTAATGTCTTCTAGGGGAATGGCGTCTAAAACACAATGAGGTGTGGTTCCCAATCCTGAACCTGTGTGGAGACCTGATTTTAACTTATTCAAACCCTTAGGGAGCTTCGCCACTTTCTCACTTAAAGCCTAGGACTGCATAAGGGCACAGAGATCACAAGGTGCCATGTTATGCGGCCTCCATAAACACCACATACATTGTAGATATGGGTCATCACTGACATCGGCCAGAAGTGCAGGGTTTGAAGCTAGACAGTTTTGGGGGAGAAATGGCACCAAGAAAAGGATTTAGTTTTTCAACAAAATGGCTAAAGATAACCTAAGAAAATTCCTGCTTTGGATCCATGCCTCTACTGGTGTGGAAACAACAGCGGTATAGAGGCGCCTTATATGATCAGATGTAAAATCATAATGGAAGTCACTGCCTGTGCTGGTGAGCAGGAGTGGGACGTGTCTCTGGCAGCCAAGGCGCCGCTTCTGCAGCCCCTGATCTGAGCCCCAGCTGAGCTATTCAGCAGGGCTCATTTGAATAATGTCGGGTGCTCACAATCATCTTGACAGAGCAGTGTCCGTTCAGGCCCTGTGCTGTCAATCACATTCACACTATCTCCTGCAAGCACAGAAATCATGTCAGTCCCCTGGCAGTGACAATCAGGCCACGGCCAGTCCGGACCTGGTGGCAATTAAAAAAGCCATGGTAGGTGAAGAGAAAAGATGGCTTTCATCTTCCTTAGTCTTTTGTGTGTCTGCTATGTTTGTGTGTATGCCTGTTTTTGTAAGAAAAAAAGTGAGAGAAAGAGAGAGAGAATCAAGACACTCTCAGTAGGTATTTTAAAGAAAATAGGTGGCACTTTGTTTGTACATGTTTGCTCGGTGACAAAGATTCATAAATATTGTAAAAGGGAGGGTGGGTGAGTGAGTGGATAGATGAGTGAGCAAGGGTGGATGGATGGATGAATAGATGGATGGATGAGTAAAAGCATGCATGGGTGAAAGAGGGTGGATGATTGGATAAAAGGGCGGATGATGGTTGGATAAGTGAAAGATTGGATGGATGAATGAATGGTAGGGAGGATGGATGAAAGGGTGGATGATGGATGAGTGAAAGGAGGGATTGAGTGAAAGGGTGGGTGGAATAAAGGAGTGAAAGGGTTGGGATTGATGGATGAGGGAAAGGGTGGATAAAGAGATGGATGAGTGAAAGGATGAATGGATAGGTTTGGATATGAAGGGTGGATAGACGGAATGGTGAAAAACTGAATGATTGATGAAAGACTGAATAGACGATAGAATGTAAATGTTAAATGGTGGACATCAGCAGGTAAATGGTAGGATGAAAGGATGAATGGATAGATCGATGGAAGAGACAAGAGATATCTTCTGGGGAGGGTCATAATGAGTTGCTTCATTTGCTAGGTGCCATAAGAGCTTTGATTCGACGTGGGGGTATTTGCAGTTTCTTCCTACTCGCATGCTCAAAAATATATAGTATTGTGCTTAACAGCAATTAACAGTATGACAATTAAGAAGGTGCAACTATTGCAAAAAAAGGAACTGTTAACATATTATTCCATTTCTCTTTCATTTTGTGTAGAGTTAACCTGCTTTGTTTATATAAACACATTTCTCATGTGTTTTGGTATGTGCTGCAACTAATATACAAGTTGTTAAGTATCATCATGTCTTGCCCTTAGCCCCGCCCCTAGCCCCGCCCCCTCACTACACCTCTAGCGCATTTTAATGAGTACCTGCACTTATTTTTTCCCATTTAAAGCACTGCTCTAAAGGATATGAGCTCTTGGCCTGCGAGTGCAAATCCCTCTGCCCGCTGGACTCTCAGTAAAAGACAAGACAGTGGAACAGGTGGGGGGCTTCGAGGGGGCAGGCTGGCAGAAGGGAAGCACAAACCGAGATAACACTGGCCGAAATCCGCTCACAGGTGCCTGTCTGCAGCCCCTACCACAGCATCTCCCAGTAAATAACTGTGAACAGTTCTGGTAGTGAAGAAAGCGCCATCTTTACAAAAGGCAGTACCATAGTTCGACAATTTGCATAAGGGCATTTTCCGATATGAGACAGTCTGAGAATGCACCGTCATAGTAGAGCACGACTCACAGCTTCATGTTTTTCTTTGGTTTTTTTGTGGAGTTTTATATAGCGCTAACTAGACCCGGAGGTATCCGAGCGCTTTACATGAGTACCAGTTACGTTACATACAGACGCATTCATTTGTGTCTTTCTGGACTCTGCAACGGTGTAAACAGAACTACATATCCTTTGCATACTCTTAAAATTCAGTGGATTCCTCATGAATACTTCTAACCAGGGGGTGGACATGCATGTTAAAAACTGAAGACAGAATTCTGAAGGATACCATGGGAAGGCAGATTTAGCATGTGACTTTCTGATTTGTATCCGCTGACTCCCAACTCCTAGGAAAATTGTAACCACAGTAAAACTGAACTGAGATTCTAATCCATTTTTACAAATGGTTTAAAACAGTCTGGTAATCCATCATGGCACGCTGCAGACTGTTTTAGCTGAATCTGGGCTTTGGGCTTTCCTTCACTCACTAATGGCATGGGGTCCTCTCCAGTATTGACCAAGGTATCTCAATCGTTCCTCATGAAGACTACTGTTTCCTTCCAGATAGAGTTGGCCATTGGGTGAGACCTCACTCATCACGATCTTGCTTGGGAAGAGTTGATTTGACATGGTGCAATAGCTAGCAAGATTTTTAGGGTCAGGTGCTATTTTCTTTTTTTCCAGCAGCAAGGTTACAGCCGTCCGCCTGTCATTTCCTGGGACTGAACCCATACGCTCAATATTGTCCAGGGATAAAATATTGCTATGGCCCTTAATTGTTGCTGCTGAGCAGAGAGTCGTGAATGCCTTATTACATCCCGTCAGGTGTGCCTTTCAGTGTGTTTTGCCATTTTTATCTGCCATTTTCAGCATAGTTCCAGATTGTGACTTCATCTCTTCAAGTCAGAAAGCTCAGGACAGCACCACTTGTAGGCTGTCCTATCTGATGACTTTTCTTTTTTTTTAGTTGATTGTCCACTCCATTGGGAGTCCACGTGATGATAATTTGTAGGGTCTTGAGGAGCTGGGTCATATTTGACTTCATTGACTGGTGTGACAGCATCGCTGCAAGGCTAGAAAGAATGAGGCTGAGTATACCTTTCTCGTATATCTGCAAGTGATCAAATCCAGGTGGCCAGATTCCTTTAGATCTGAGCATTTGTTATTGGTCCCTAGGGACAGTGTGATCAGGGAATGACTAGTTTGTTTGGACTGCCTAGTCAAATACTTTGAAACCATCATGGGACTGTTTTGAGACTGAGTGACCCCAGGACGTCCAGGTATCAACTACATCTGAGGCTTGTTTTCTTTGACATGTCCCATCCAGAGGCCGAGGTCCTAAATTTAATAAATTAGCTACATTGGCCATGCAGCAGATGGCATATAATATGCATATGTAAAACTGTGACAGTTGCGGGGCGTGGCCAAGTAAGATGGCTGAGCGGACGTGAGCCGCTTCAGCTCCGGACACCAACGACTGCCACGGACCATTTTTACAGCGTGAAGAGAACAGTGAAGCGAATGCCCGCAATCAGCAACGCCCTGTGCTGAACGGGAGCCCTTCCTCGCTTCTTGAAACCGTTCGCCGGACCTGCTATCAGACCGCGAGTTGGGCGCGATGGAGAGGGGAGGCCGCATCTAAGATGGCGTAGAGACGCACGCCGAAGGGCCTACAGGCTGTCGGGCCGGACCGCCGGTCTATGGCGGAACTGGCGCGATCTACATGTTTCTGTAAAAATAGCTATAAAAATCCTGTCTCTCAAACTACGTTTATGTCGTAGCTTATTAGCCTCCATGCAAATACGAGCTTTTCTTTCAGGCAGTGAATGTCTATGCTGTTACATTTGACCCTTGCAACATTATCATATGTCAGCTCTAAAACATAAATGGAAGCTGGAACATCCGTGTTGGCACCAGATGTTGCCAAATTCTATAGCTCTGTTCACATGTACGGCGTGGTTTGCTTCAGAGCGCTTCTGTTTGCATTCAGCAACTTTTCAGTTTTCCTTCAATGGATTTAGCAATAAGACTGAAACGTTGGCAAATGTTGATATATGCCACACTGTCTGGGATCAAACTATTTCCATATTATTTTATGTAGAGAAAAATTGCCCCCCTATCCACAGCTGTATTTTCATATGGGTCCTTGCCACAAGTGTTGAAGTTATTCACAGAGCCTCCAGGGACGGGGAAGTGGCAGGGGTTAATAAAAGACTCAAGCAGTGGGCGCTGTCTTCTCTGATAAAGTAATGTGCCTGCTGCTGTCTGGTAATGCACTGGAGGTGGCTATGGCCAAAGCCCATGTTTTCTTCAACTTTCAACTGCAAGTGGAAGGTACAATGCTGTGCTGATAATGTTTCAAAATGACGACTAATTCAGCCCTGATCTCTTCAAATTAATTTCAGGTCCTGTGTCCTAAATGTTTAGGCTGAGACTTTTCCGTGATTTTATACTTTGAACATGTCATATTACTATAGTAAAGTACTGAATGCAGACAAAAGCTTTTCCTGTTTAATATTATATTGTATCTGGATATCATCCCTATGTAGTAGGTGCAGCATTTAGTGAAATATCTTAAAGTATTTCTATATGGCGTCCAACCACTGTTCAGCGGCTGCCAGTCAAATGAACATAAATGTTCCTTTAAACTACCAGTGCTACTCAATAGAGGATAGCAGTGTCAAGATGGGAATTGTTATTAATGTGCCACCTGTAGAAATGGTTTCTAAAGTTACTATTCAGTAGCACTTAAACAAAGATGGAGACTGCCACGTCTTACCACAGTTGTCTTGTGGTTGCATCTATCCAGCCTTGATGTTATCTCATAACTCATTTAAACTATTTCTTCTTTTATTTAAGTACAACAGTTAATTACCTCTGTATTTCCACATTTTAGAGAGCTGGCCCTTTGTCTCTTTTTGATCAGTCTATCTTTATTGTGCTGTTTCCATTCCCCGTACATTTTCTTTTCATCCCAATTGTCCCCTTTCCTCATATTCGTTCCATCTCCATTTCATTTTTCTACTTTCTCTAGCATCCTTTCTGTTGCCATTTTCTTTCTTCTTTCACTCCTTTGGTAGGTAAAAGACATTGTCATTTACAAAGCCACTAACTCTAACTCTCACAAATGCGAGACCAATTTGCATTGCAAATGCTTGTTTCTTGTTCCTAGTATGGAGGAAGGCTCCATCAAACTCCTCTCTCTTCTCTTTCCCTCTTACCCTTAACTTCCTGCCTATACCTACCTAGGCCCCCATTTCACCTCATCTATTCTTCTTTGTTTTTTCTTTGTCACCATTCTTCCTATGGTATACTTTCATCTTTAGTCTGGGTTAGACATACAAAAATACACTCCCGCCAGTTAGTTTAACCCTTTAACCGCGGCGGCAATTCCGCCGCGGTGCGGCGGTTTAGCGGAGTGGGCGGGGCCGCGTCGGCCAACGGACGTGCGCAGCACTACGGAGGTAGTGCTCGCGACGGCCGTTGGCCGACAGAAGCAGCGAAAGGGTTAATAGAGATCCCCAAAACACTGTTCTCTTGCAAATAAATAAATGTTTCTACAATCCCTTATAATTAAGGAATTGAAATAGTTTTTTTAACATAGTTGACCCAGGATTTGATATCAGGTCATATAGATTTCTTTCTAAGAAAATGTTTATAATAAAATAGAGATTTTTCAGAAACACGTTTCTCTATTTTGGGGTTTTCAGGATTCAATTCTCTGGATCAGACTTTCGACCAGAAACCACACTAACATTTTCCTTCTTGGAGCAATCAGAACTTTGTTTTTCAGTACAAACAAGTTTGATATGCTTATTTGATCCAGAAATTGTTTTTTCTTCCACAATGTAGTCTCAAAGGACGAGAAGTAGGTCTGACTTATTTTTATTACTTTGATCTTGTTGTACTACCTGAGGTTTCAAAATAACGCACCAACTTGGATGTTATTAAATGTTCTCAAGGTCGGGTTTAGCGTTTAAAAAACATAAATTCCCCCATAAATTTGGTTCTGTAATTAAAACTAAAATGTTGTCTTTTAATTAATTAAGACCACATTAAGTCAATATGCGTATCTTCATTATTATCTTTACAATAGGCGAATCTGGATAGCATTAGATTGTATCTTAACTGAGATACCATGATAGCACGTGTCAGATGGCGTTCTTTAGAAGCTCGTAATCTTGAATAAGATTTTACTCTTATGGGAAACTAGTACATGCATGTGACATTAAACGTCAGAAGATCAGTGCTTAATTTGAGCCAGTGGTTTCTGGTGCTCAGCATTGGCACTTAATTGTCAACACCAGCACTTATGACATTCAGCCACATGGTGGTGCTGCTTGTCCAATTTGTGATAAAGACAACAACAGTTGTTTAATAATTATATAAACATTAAAAATGACTAATAGACAAGAATAGCTTGGGTGGCAGGTAATAGTCATTTTTAGGGCCACATGTACGATCATTTCATTTTGCGACTCGCAAATTGAGATTTGTGCAACAATGTCTCAGACACTGTGATTACCAAATGGGTCGCAGCGGACCTGCCCCATTAATAATCATGAGGCAGGTCGCAATTTGTGACCCATTGGCAATGGCCAGCACTCACCGGGATGGTGGCCTGCTAGGGTCAGCAGACCACCATGTCTGTGACTGCTTTGTCAATAAAGAAGTTTTTTTTTTTTTAAATGCAACCCATTTTCCTAAAAGTAAAAAGAAAAGAAAAAATTAAATGTTTCTGTTTCATTTTTTAAGAGTAGGGAGTATTCCTTGGGATCACTTCCTGCCCTTGAAAAATGTTTTCACTGCCAATCCCAAAGGGGAAGGGGTCCCCAGAAGACCCCTTCCCATTTGCAACTGGCTTACCACCTACTTGAAGTAGGTGGTAAACTGCAATTGTTTTGTGAAAGCATTCCGGTCGCTAAACAATCGTACATTCCCTGCGACTCGCTACTAGGAAGGGACGCCCTTGGCATGCACCTTCCTAAAAGCGACTCGCAAATTCTATTTGGTGATTTGGTAACAGGTTACCGACTAGCAAAATAGGATTGATACATGCTACACGCCATTTTAGCAGTCGCAAACGGGCAGATTCGCCGTTTATGACAGCTAAAAATGGTCGTACATGTGCCTCTAAATGTATAAAAAGTCTGACTTGTTGTTGGTAGTGCTGACATTGGCAATGGGTGGTGCAGGCTGCAGTGGTCTCCTGGCACTTATTTTTTTTTTTTTTTACAAATTAAGTACTGCAGAAGATTAACTAGTAAACTGGACTCCAGGAGTACAAGCACAATATTATATATGTTGAAATGATCTCTTCAATATACTCAAGTAAACATCAAATTGCACCTTCTCATTCTTATGAGACTCAAGTGATTCATCATGCCTTGAGAAACGTCACAGGAGCAACTAGTCTGCTGAAGTCCTCAATAACAAGCACCCTTTGAATGTATTGAACTACATTCTATAATGAAACATGCAGGATGTAGAATAACTAGTGTGCTAAAAACGAAAAACTGAAAGCTTCGAAAACAGGTGCTGTATTAAATATATTGCAGTAGCCTCTCTGATGCAGACAAATGATGTGCACAATGTGAAAGAATCATAGCATTATCTACTGAAAGAGGTGGCTCGCCATATTGTGTGTTTTATTAATTATTTAAAATGCCATCTATAATTTTTGTGCGCTGATGGATTGTTTTGAATGTTAACCACAGAAGCTGAAGGCCTCAAAGACTAATACTGGCAAACCATGTTTGGAGGTAGGAGTGCAGGTAGGGGGGCAGGGGGGTGTTGTTCACAGGCACACCAACCATGGGTGACGGGGCCTCAGTCCTTTTTCGTGGTAGCTGGGGTTGTTTGCCCCTGATGCCCCAGGGTAAGTCCTGCTATGTGTCTGCAAAACTGGGCCAAGTACAGCCCCTTCAGCATTTGACTTTCAATCATAGTGATGGCAAGCAGTCACAGGCTTCTTAGGGGGGAAATGTGGGGGTGCTGAGGCATACAGGGCTCTATCGTAGAGACGGGCCATCGGATGATGACGAGCGCGCTTCTGTGCTGGTGAGATTAGGGTGGGCCATAGGTCAGAGGTCATGGTCCTCGTCGGTGCAGTCCATGGGGTAGTGCAACCCCACCATGGGCACATTTCAATGTTGCACTGGCACAGTCCGCTTGGGCAGTTTGTTGATTCAGCGGCATAGTCCTCCCAGGCAAACTTCATTTAGGGCTCCTTCCTCCAGCTTCAAGAAAATCAGTAATACAATTCCATTATCTCCAACTTGTGCACAGGAACAGGCCAGGGACTTCCAAAATGGAACCCACAGGATTCTATTACTCATGTTCAATTATATACACAATATATGTACTGCCCGTACGACATACATACACACACACACACACACATTCATAACATACACTTGGGATGTTAGTGCTAGTATCTGGGTTGGTGCATAGAAGAGGAACTTTATATGAGTGGGCCAGTAGGCCTCCACTCAAATGACACACATGAAAATGTCTGGTCACAACTACTCATTCACAAAACATTGTACGCTGCCACAACAGCTCTACATGCTAAACCCATGATAGTGACAGTGGTCCACTGTCAAAAAAATGAGGCTATGCTTGGTGCCCTCCTCCAGATCTACTTGAAAAAAGAATGAGCCTGTACCTTGCATTCTTTGTTTAGTATACAATTTCACTAAATAGTCAAACCCATCGATTTCAGTTTGAGCAGGTATTTTATTTTAACCTTTTTATTTTCACTAGATACTTATTTTTGCTGCTTTTTGATCAGAAAAAAACATGTCTGGTCATATCAAAAATTCTAGACATAAATGTGCTATACAACATATATTTACATAAATCAGTGTGTGACTTTTACAAAAAAGAAAATCTAATACATATATCACATCCAATACATATATCACAATTGTTATTCTCAATTTTAATCCTGAAACTCTTAAAGCGTCTATATTCAGTATCCCAAATCAATACAGGGAAACTATTATTTTAGAAATCTTCTCAGATTAAATTTTATTCATTATCCTCTGTATTTTTATGTGCAGTGTGCCTGTGCCATGTGCCGACGCGTTACGAGTCCTGGGAGTTGAATACCAGGAATCTCATCAGGGCTTTTGAATTCAAAAGCCCTGATGAGATTCCTGGTATTCCTGGTATTCAACTCCCAGGACTCGAAACGCGTCGGCACACGGCACATAAAAATACAGAGGAATAATTAATAAAATTTAATCTGAGAAGATTTCTAAAATAATAGTTTCCCTGTATTGATTTGGGATACTGAATATAGACGCTTTAAGAGTTTCAGGATTAAAATTGAGAATAACAATTGTGATATATGTATTGGATGTGATATATGTATTAGATTTTCTTTTTTGTAAAAGTCACACACTGATTTATGTAAATATATGTTGTATAGCACATTTATGTCTAGAATTTTGATATGACCAGACACATGTTTTTTTCTGATCAAAAAAGCAGCAAAAATAAGAATCTAGTGAAAATAAAAGGTTAAAATAAAATACCTGCTCAAACTGAAATCGATGGGTTTGACTATTTAGTGAAATTGTATACTAAACAAAGAACGCAAGGTACAGGCTCATTCTTTTTCAAGTATATATAAACGGCCCTGCCTGTGCCTTGCCCCATGGGCCTAACTCCCTTTTTTTCTCCTCCAGATCTAGGCACTGTCTCAGGAAAAGGGACAGGGCAAGGTTAAGGCTTCATAAGTGCGAAGCTGGGGCCAAAATCAAAATCCAGAATACCAGATACCCACAGTAAAGTACTCAGGACAGGGGAACATGGCTATTCACCATGCAGGGGACATTTCCGTCCCAACAAACGCCCTATTGAGTATACTACAGTGGCTTCTGTGAGGCAGTGAGGTGGAACTCACAATGTAAAGGAATCACTGCACTAACCACTGTGGTGAGCGACTCACCACATTATGCAATTTGTAAGCTATTTAAAATATGGCCTCTAGAATTTAGTTATTTTAACTTGGCAGCAGGTATGTTTAAAATATTTTAGATTAAAAGAATGAAATGTGTTCATTGAGTACTGTTCATCCAAACATTAGACAAATGTCAGTAGATTTGAGCCAATTAGTCTCTATTACTACTGGAGTAGAAGTCGGAGTGACTTTAGTGAATTGGAAGTGAAGTACACTATTGTAGTTGGATTTTTGAGTTTGCATGTCCCTCCTTATGCCCCTCCTTAAATTTCCCTTTACTCTTCCCACTTTGTAGCATGAAGTCAACATTTTACAGCCACTCTTCCTTGCCACATGCACATTTATACCTAAAACATAGAACTACATGTACGTACATCTATGCATTCACGATGCACCAGTAGGCACATGAAGGCTAGTACAGGCTAATATCAATTGCATTTATGGGTATGTGAAGTGGAAATTCAGGAGTCGTACTACACATGCCCATAAATGCCTTTCTGAATTGTCCCTAATGGCTTGTTTAAGCAAATTGAGACAGGGCTAATTTAAATATGCACAGTTTTGCTCATTTTTGTAGAATATTTCCAAGAAAACAAGAAGGAACCACCCAAACCCCACTTAAAAAAAATTATATGCTTTCAAAATCACTGCTGCTTCTTTTTATGAGAAGGTGGATGGTCCTGCGTCATTTCCTTTGCCTCCTAGCAACTCAGATGTACAACAGTCCCCTACAAATAATCTTCCTGTTGCACCCTTTCTACAAATGTAAAAGGATGTAGAAGTAGATATTCTAGGCAAACTCTATAGTGCTCCCCATGAATTGGACCCCAACCACAGGAAAACAGATTTTTATTTCTAATTAGCTCCCAATGTTGCATCCCATGGGGAAAGGCCTCTCAGGGAATTTTTCATCCTAGACTAGTCCTGGGCGTTTCTTTATGACTTTCCACTAAACCAGAGCACAAGTACTAAAAAGCAGAAGTGGGGGACTAAGCATTTTAGGCAGTATTTGATATCACTGTGTGTGACATCGCACTTGCCATCACAGGAAGCGGCATCACAGCCTCGCAGGAAGTGACATCACAGCCCATCCCCTCACAAGAAGTGTCACCAGATCCTAAGACCTCACACATATGTTTAGCAGGTCTATCATAAGTACATTTGAGAGCATTAAGAGATTTAATAAATGAAAACTGATCAGTACTTAAGCCTGTGCCTTGAGTTCCCTCTTGGAAGGAATTAACAGCCCAAATGTGGATGCCATTTGGTGAGTCTAAATACATTAGACAAGCCACTAAATTCTACAAGCTAGACATACTAAACATGGAAGCAAGAACAAATTACAGTTCATGCATTGCATTAAAATGCTAAAAACTACAATTGTGAATATCAAAACTATAAACTGTATTAACCTACCAAACATACCACCATTATATACACTGACAATTTGAGCACACTCAGCCCATTATTAAAAAAATGCAAGTTGCTTAACGCATAACTGTAACAAATGAGTAATTAGATAGGCCCTTAACATCATTGACTCCCAAACATGTGGCTAACAAAATCACTTTCAAATATCCCATGTGTCTTGTATCTTTTATGGTGAGAAGCATCATCCACATGGCGATGAGTAGTCAGCCATCAGTTAACATATGCCAATGTATCACAAAGAGGCAGAGGAAGGCCCATGAGGACTATGAACATTAGAGAAGAAAGATGCACAATACAAAGACAGTTTTGCAAGGGTGACATTATCAAGTTCATGGTACTGAGACCCCTTTGGCAGTCACTTGAAGTCACTGGTAGTGTGCTTATTGCCCCCTAAACGGGTTGCAGTTGTTCTGTAATCTCATTACCACCATTCTCAATATAGTCTCTGAAACCTTCTCATATGAATTAAGAGAGAATCTCCTGCCAAGGACTATACACTAATAAAAACTACACACATTCAAAATTGTTCTCTTGTGCATCTGTTTGAGGAGCCTGCTAGCAGGGTGTTTCTGAAGGTATTAGTGTATCCAGGGTCCTTAAGTATATGGACAGCCAGCACTTGTCAAGCATATATAAACTGCCTGTGCATGCTCTGTGGGCACAACTCCTTCTGCTTTAACCCCACAGCCTACAATGTCCTAACAAAAAGTAGTAAAAGAATACAGGAATGACATTTCTGCATCGAAGAATCAAGTGGTGGACATCATTAAAGGAAAATATAAAACTTTGTGGGGACTTTTAAATCCTTAAAAAGCATAGGTATACAGAGTAAAATATTGAACAGAGTGGTGAACTGATCCTTTAGCTGTTTGTGTTAAACGTCTACTACTGCAGAGACGTATGTGTAGCATACGGATACATTGGAATCATAGCAAAACCAATGCAAATTTTCACTATTGTGGAAAACTGATGTAATTAGAACTGTGAAGTTTAATTAGGAACATCTAAAGTTATGAGGTAGGATTATTGACTGGTGTGAGACCCTGGTAGCTGCAGAGAACAGTGCTGGAACTTCTAAAACAGATCAGTGGCCAAGGCATAAGACACCACATGAGAGCCTTCTTTGGCATGTTTGGAAACCATTCAGCATGTTTGCAGAGCTTATGAAGTGGATTATAAAGCCAAGGAAGTAGAATTACACATGCCAACTCTCTTGATTTAGGCAGAAGACGACTCAAGCTTTTGTAAGTTACACATATAACAATGTTGCCTTTTTTCAGTGTAATAATTCCATTACCCACGGATTGAACTAACTTCACCGCCAGCCCACTCCACCTGTAGTACTATTCCATATGCAGCACATTTCCATGTAAATGCAATTTCTTTAGCTGCATGCACTCACCAGAGGTGAGCCCCACCTTCCTATGTGAAGTGTGCTTACCCAGCCTTGCTCACCACTTAATGTGTTAGTTGTGGGCACCTCCAATCAATTTAGGAGATTGGATCTCATTTTTCACCAACAGACCATGACCCAGGGCAAGGGAAAAAGACAGAAAGGGAAGAAAGGCAGAGAAAGAGAGACAGGAAATCAATAAGTAAGTCAGAAAAGTTGATGATAAAATAACTTGCAAGGGTAGGATAAAATCAAAGCAAATTTAGGGTAGTGGAAGGAAAAGGTAATAGCAACCCTAGCATTCAGGAATGGGACCCTAAAAAAACATTTGAGCCTCTACATGTATGTTTTTACAAATTACACACTGCCCCTCAAAAGGTTATCACTGCCACATTTAGCAGCAGACATCTCTCATGTTCCTGTTGTTGGCATAACTATATCGAAACCACCCTCACATTCACCAGCGCAACGAAAGGACAGCTCACCTTGGAATCGGTACCATCAGAATACCAACACAAAGAATGGACCATGAATTTCATAGTAACAGAAAAGCTACCCTGTGTTATTGTGTTATGATACAGTACACTACAAACTCTGCAGAATTTCTGCTGTAGGTAGGGGTGAGAAGGACAAAGAACAAAACCAGCCATGCCCAGGGAGGATAACAACTTGGCAAACTTTAACACACCCATATCCAACGCTCTCAAATTTCCAGAGAAATAAAAAAAAAAACTTGTCTTCCTTTCAAGGAAAACAGATCTTCAGCATTTAGTGACTGGTACTAGTAAATAAAACACATATTTTCAAATGTTTGTAAATCATTGTTTGTTGTGGTGTGACAGATTTAGATTTTTCTGCACAAAACTGAAATATTTGGGTAATGCAGGATTATGCGAGACAGCCCTTATTTGAAGAGAAAAATGCACAGTTGCAGCATGGATGAGAGACGGCACAAGCACACAGTTTATACAAGAGTGCATTAATCTGTGATACTGACCAAATGTGAAACAATCAGTTCAATTTGACAAGTGTAACATACATACTTTGGTCTATGCACTTTCACAAACATAAAGCAATATGTGGAAGCTGAACAGGGGCTTAGCTGTGAATGGTAGGTAGATAACTCTTTTGAGTGATTAATTGACTAAAATGTTGTTCCATGTATAAAAACAATCTAGGTCATATATAGGGTGCACATGACAATTGACTTGCATGTGGCTTCTGCTTGCCACCCACGCTCCAACCACAAGCACCAAGAATTAGTGACAAAGCACTAACCTTTGATGTTAAATAGAATAAATAAAGAGATATCCTTCAAGTGGCAGAATTGACCACTGTGAAAGCAGAAAACCTGGGCTCAATCCTGGCTTCCCTACTTGACCAAATTGTGTGATCCTAGTCAAATCTCTCTCTTGTGTTTAAATTAGTGGACTATAATGTTACTCCATTTATAATAAGAATCTAGGCCATATACAGAGTGCACATGACAAATGACTCATATTTGGCTTCTGCCTGCCACCCATGCTCTAACCTCCTGCACCATGAATTCAAGAAAAAGCATTAACCCAACAGTGTCCACCCAAGAAACGATGACCCAGCAGCTCAATGAAAGACAGTGTCCACAAAACTATCCCAATGTGAAATGTGGTCTGGGAATGGAGTAAGCAGCTTAAGTGGTTCAAGAATGTTGCCCTCCCAAAGAACCTCAAATGCTGCAGTTCATTCCTGCATTTCTATGGCCCCCAGCCATGAAAGTGGTTGTGTGTCCTTGGTGCAGTTGCTTGCATCAGCAGCCCAATGTGCGTGAACCCCACTGCATTGACTGAAACCACTCTCTCCACTTTTACTCCATATTGGTTTTGGTTTCACCTGAGGGAACTTCCATTATCGCTCAACCCCAGAACCTAGGGAGCTAAGAGGTCAGAGAAGAGAGCTTAGGGAGCATGAGTAGGAGGGAGTGGTGTTGATGTTTCCCAGGAAAGGTGGCAGTGGGTGTGGCTTGTGGCTGACAGCAACTGTGACTTGAAGCTCAGGGCTCATACCTGGAAGCAACATTAATCGAATCTAATTATAAATTGCTATCATTTTTTAAAGCTATATATTTTCTTAATGCAGTCTTCTGTTGCAAAAAAATCCAAATTCTCTACACCTACAAATTTTTTGTGCACTTAAACTACATGAGATGTGGACTTCAGAGTCGGGAGTGGCAGAACTCGCTCGGCTAACACCAGCATTTTGGAGGGGCAAGACCCTTATTTAGCAAATTGAAACCAAAACACTGCTATCAAGTATCACAGCTACTATGCAGTTAATCAAATGCTATTAACGTTAGTTTACCAGTCCCATTGGAATTATAAGTTTTGCACTTTCAGATAGAAATGTCGGCAGCTGAAAAAAGCGGAAATCTCCATGTGAAAACTCTGAGCAAAATTGGGGTTTACTGGGGGATATTGGACCCAGAATTACTGATTCCTGTGGGTTTTACTCATTTCTAAGTGGACCCTCAGGGTCAAACTCATAATAGGACGGCATTTCCCCATCTCCGGAGTCATCTAGAGTCCTGCTCTACAACATGGGTTAATACCGAGATGTGTTAACATTACTGCCTCTTCTATGTGCAGGATGTAGGATTACAGCACACAAAAATGAGGAATAACACACATTACAGTTTGTACCATCACACATTTTATATTTCCAGGCTCAGCTTTTTACAGTAACTCCTTATAGAATTACCACGACTTGATGCAGTGTTATTACATTGCAATAAATTAATTGCAGAAACGTGTATAACACGATTAACATACATTTCCACCATTACCACAGGAAGTGGGCACCGTTACACACCAAGTCCTGCATTCATCCACTTACTGTTTCTAACAGGGCAAAGAGAGGGGGCACTGATGATGTCCTAGTGTGGGAGGGAGCAAAACTTAAGGGTTATGCACTATTATTGTTAGTGCTTAGCCGAACGGAAAAGTGAAAGGGAGCGACACTGGAGTTTTACAAAAGCATCCAATTGCAGCACTGCTTGTATTTCCTTCAACACAATCATCTGCAATCTGCTGGTTTATGGCGTGAAGTTCTTTACACAGGTCACGCTGCTCTGGTGCACTGAAGCAGAACCAAATCGTGGATGACGCAGTCTGTTTTTTGTTTTCCAAATTTAGGTCATGTTGACCCAGGTCAGAATAAAAGCGAAGTCACAGATGTTTCCCACGGACCCACCCCAGGCATTTTCTATGCAACAGTGACATCATGCTATACCCGACATGGATTTTGTTAACCCACAACAGTTTGTACAATCTGAGGGCTCTGTTAATCAATGATTTGAGTTTGGGCCTCTGGTGGTTCTTCAGCTCAAGCAGAACACAGTAGTTGAGTTGGTCACAGGCCTAAAAACACAGAATGACTCTTTCCCAATACTAAGGAACAAATAAAGCGTGCAGTGCAGCAACAACCATTGTTTTTTTTCCATAATAAATATTTTGCATTATATCGACATTAACATGTGAACACGCAAATGTTATCAACTGTGCATTTTTTATGTTCAGATTGATCACAGCTAGCGTTTGCCTGTGTTTAAAATGGCTTACGTGGTTTGCCATCTTGCTTCATGACATGTGAACTTATATTTCTGGGCAAAGCTGAAGTCTAAATTAACAAATGTGAAGTTCTTTTGCTTTCTTTTTCATGTGAAATATTTTCTGCTACCGAGATAAACGTAGCCCTGCCGCCTAGAGGCCGGTCCAATGCATCTCATTTGGTTGAAGGTTGAAGGCTGTTTAGAGATGTTGTATTGAGGAGGATCTTGAGAAGCTCGTGAGCTCAAGATTGTGAGGCTTATTTATGAAAACTACTTGAAAACAGCGATGCAACAGTTTTCACTGCGCCCTCCTTGTGACATGATTGATGCGTCATATTTACTGTATGACGCATCATGTTGCAAGGAATGACAGATGTGTCAGTATCTGCCGGCGCAAAACTGACGCATTGCTGGAGTTGTGTCGGAAGCGTGACACAACTCCAGCAATGCAGGGGGGAGGGCTGTGATTATAGCACTGCGTCAGTCTTACGCCTGCTGTGAGGCAGGCGTAAGATATTGACGCAATGGCGTCCTAGAAGTGGCGCACTGAAATCTCATAGATTTCAATGCACCACTTCTACAAGGCTTTTTGCGGGGGAACGCCCACCCTGCATACATTATACCTGGCACAGGTATAATGTGGCGCAGGGGTTTACAAAGTGACGCATCTGCCTAGATGCATCACTTTGTAAATAGGGCGCAACATGGCGCATATTTTACACAGCCGCTGTGTCACAAAAAGTGACGCAACGGCGGCGCAATAGTGACGCAGGGGCTCATAAATAAGCACCTGTATCTTTTCACTCTAACCTAATTGGATCATTTTATGGGAACTATGTGTAGGTGTAGCAAATGTTAGAATTGTATTTTTTAAGATAGCGCGGAGTAGGTTTCACGTCAGAACGCTTATAGAATGCTTGCTGAGCAGATCTTTTTCAGAATTTTAATAGAGCAAAGCAATGTAGGAAATATAGGGTACTCTCTTTATGGGAGAATTCATTTTATTTAACTGTTCCCCGGAGGCGGCTCTATGCTAGTTTGTCCTCTTCCTTATATGACTTTGATTGATTTGAACATTATATCAACAAATGCATTGTTATAGTAATTGACACTAACTTGATTGAATTTGCCTTCACTAAAATATTAACTTTTAATAAATCTTTATGGTTTGAAAGTGTACCACTCTCTTTCTTTCCAGTGGAGCCTAATGTGCGCCATGTTATTTGAATGTATTGATTTGTTGAAAACCCTCAGTTTTTAATTTTAACTCATCAGGTAGCCTTTTATAGGCCTTGAAATCTGTACAAAGAAAAACGCATAGGCAACCTCATCACACTTCCTTCCGACTTCATTATGCCTTTCCTTGCTGCAACATTTTCCAGGAAGACACATACAAATGAGTCTCTCACACAGTGGTGTCATTTATAAGGAAGCATTATCAAAGTCAATAGGTCCAGCCCATGGGCAAGTTATTGGCTTTGGCAATCGGGTGGGGGAGGCTAGCGCGGGCGAGGGGCACAAACGGGATGAATTTAAAAAGTCCTATGAAGCGGCCAGTGCTGGCCTCTTCATATCGCTTTTTAGGTTGAGGTTGAAGAGATGGGGCGGGAGGGGGAGAAGAACAAGGGATCGGATGAAAAGAAACAGGGAGAGAGGTGGTGGTCAGAATAAGTT
This sequence comes from Calotriton arnoldi, assembly GCA_963921515.1. Taxonomy (NCBI): domain Eukaryota; kingdom Metazoa; phylum Chordata; class Amphibia; order Caudata; family Salamandridae; genus Calotriton; species Calotriton arnoldi. Next base: position 273,504 of record CAWUFW010011619.1, on the reverse strand, counting down.
AAATAATAAAAAAAGAGAGGTTAGGCTGGGTTTTTTTTAGTTAAGTCAGGAAAGTGGCGCTCAGGCTATTGCGTGTACTATCTATAGACCTGTGATGGTGCGGTGCTGCCAGGTCAGGGGAGTAACCCGATAACCCCTGGGGTTTCCCTCCCCGACACATCCTCGATGCCAGCGTGGCGCCTCTTCAGCGCCATCTGTCCAGTTACTCTCGTTTCCCGCTTAACCCCTACCGGTTTGACATTTTCACCGGTTTTCGGGTAAGCCTCATTTGTTGATTTCCTTTCCCTTCGTCACTTTGTTCCACGACCTCGGTGCCCTCACTTTTCCACCTTCCTCCTGTGCCTCCTCCCCACCTGGTTCCAGTACTCCTCTAGTAGTTTCACAGTTTAGGTTATAGTTTTTACCCGCCTCTTCTCCCCCTTCCCTCTCAGTTCAGGCCTTCTTAGTCCTCACAGGACCTTCTTTCCTTCGCTTCTTGCCCTAATTGGTCTAATCTACGCCATGACTAGCACTGTTCACTTGCCACTTCACACTATGTTCCGTGTTTCCCGCGCTTTACCTCATGTTTTTTAACACATGAGAGCGGCACAATCACATCAGTCACATTGTGTTTAACATGTTTTCCTGCATTTCCACCTAGAGCCCTGACTTATGGATAGCGGCACTTTCACGAGTGTCACCACACACTATACTGGTCACACTTAGTTTTTATGCCCCTAGTAGTCACCTCGGGTGATCCCTTTCTATTTATATATCATATTTACCACTGACTAGGTACCCTTTGTTTTTAACCATTTTATTCCCCTCACCCTTCATTTATTTTATTTTTTGTATCCTCCCCAGCCCTGATGAGTCACGGGACCTTTCCCAGTGACGAAACACGTGCCGGCTGGTTTATTATATTCAACATAGTTGTTGTTGAAATAAAAAGATACCTTTTTGGACCAATACTGATGTTGACCACTGCATTTATATAACGTATCAATACTGAATGTTATATTACGAATAAAAAAAGAGACTCAACCTATTTCAAGTGTCCAGCAGCAAAGTACAAGGGAATAGAAACTGAGTTGCTAGCACCAGCAAGAGCAGGACAGCTAAAATAAAATTGCGTCCGCACATCCTGCATAGACATGTGTGGACTATATAACCAATGAATACCTCCAAATTAAATGCAGCGCCCTCGGTTTGGCTGAGGGAAAAGTTAAAAAAAGAGCTATGAGACCGCCAGCATTCACTGCGTCATAGCTCCAAAAAATAGTACTTGAATTCCAGCATGAGCAGCAGATGACCAGCATAGGGTTACCAATCAAAGAGGTAATTGATCTGTACTTGGTCCATGTGCCAGTGCCAGCAACGAAAGTGACGTATTGCAAGCGCTGCCCAATGAGAAGGCATCAAAGAAGAGCGACAATGATGCCAACGAACGATAAGCTATGGGCGGGTTCCAAGACTCTTATTGACTACAAGAGTCTCACAGGCGAGAGCGCATTCACTGGTGCATGCTCTTGCAGGCTCAACCTAAAAATTATATGGCTAGTAGAAGTGCCATGAACTATTTTAACCCCCACCTCCCGACATCGGAAAAAGTGAAACAAGGACCCCAAGAGCAGAAGTTGCTCTTCTGGCACAATCAATGAGCTTTTAAAAGTAGCAATTGAAGAACGCATATTTTGCTTCATAGATTCACTGGCCAAACAAGTTAAATTTGATTTTTATGTTCACTAAGTTGAAAAATATGCACTGCTTAACTTAAGGGGTTCTAGGCCAAAGGCTGTGTGGAGTTGAGTTTAGTTGCCATCGGAGATTTGGACCCAAGGCCTGGATATAGGTCATGCACTGCGGAGAAACGCCTGCTACACACAGTGAAAGGACATGGCTAGTTGTGGCCAGAGACATTTTAAGACATGGGCAACGTGGACAATTGCTCAGGGCCCCCACCTTCCTAAGGGTCTCCCTGGGAAAGTGAACTTTCTCTCTAACTCACTACTGTGTATTTTTGTATCTTAACCTTTAATGTATAATTCAATATTGTAGGTACGATATGGTTGAAGTAGCAGAAATGGGTAATAAAATTCGAAGTTGCTCCAAACAGGGTCCCTCAAAATATATCTTGCCCAGGGCCCTCACAATCCTTAATATGACACTGTGTGCAGCGGGATAGAGAATAATTCCAAAGTAAATGTGGGAGAACATCATCAAAAATCCTTACATTCACTGAAATGATTACGGTTAAAACGAAGTTATGGTTAGGATTTGCTATAACTCCTTAACATATGTTTAAAAAAACCTCTGAAATTCACTTTAAAAAACACAGTTAAAGTGATGTTCTGTTTACAAAATGACTATTTCAATGTAATTGTACTCCGTAATTGTACTACTTATGTAGTGACAAGTAGTGTCCTGAGAAGTTCTAACACACAACCCCACATTCTAGGCTTTCTGAATTCAGGCAGTTCAGGCTGGACTGTTCCCATGGTGAGCAGGGTCAAGACTGGTTTGCAGGAAGGGAACTCCGCTCCACCTCCCTTGCCCTGGAGCCTACCTACCGCATCTCCCTGAACCGCTGTGGAGGTCGTTCCTACTCCTACCTCGCCATCAAGTCTTGGAACGGCCTCACCCTTCACCTACGCACCTGTCCTTCATTTGAAGAATTCAGAAAGAAGCTCAAGACATGGTTTTTCGACCAAGGATGTTAGGACCTAGTGCCTGGAGCTCCCCTCCCCGGGTGACAAGTCACCCATTATAAGAACTCTTTGATTGATTGATATGGCTGGGTTCAAACTGGAAAGGCATGGATTTAGGCCCAAATCTCTATACTGGGGTGAGTGTTTGACATTGTTCTTCATTTCATCCATCATTTGCTCTTCTTGCATTTGTCGCCCTAAATGGGATGGGTATGCCCAGCCGTGGGTCCCGTGCTCACCATGCCACCGGAGTCCAGCAATCCTGGCTGATACCCCGGAACCGGTCCTAGGATGCTTGTTTCTGGTCCTGGGAGGACCTGGCTTGGCAGTTCGGGTTGGACTGTTCCGATGGGGAGCAGGGTCAAGACTGATTTACATATAGCTAAGTCCAAACTGGAATGGTGTGGGGAGCAAAAAAAGCGATGGATTTAGGCCCAGATCTCTGTACTGGGGATAAGCGTTTGACATTGTTCACCATTTCGTCCATCATTTGTTCTTTTTACAACTACAGAGAGGCCATGGGGAGCTTTCGTGGTTGGATGATGGCAGCCCCTCCTATTATAAAACCACCCCACTAGCTCCAGCACAGAAAAAAATGGAAGAATGGCCAGTCTGGCCCTGTTTTTAGATATCTTCCTACCTTTCTGACTGCCCTTCTTTTGTGCTGTTTCAAGTGCTCTAGTGGATTTAACCATAACTAACTTACAGGCACTTAATATTGCTTAGCTGTTGCTTCAGTTAATACAAGCATTCCTAAATTACTGGGCATTGACATAAATTAATCTCATTCTATCCCCCTAATTTGTTGTTGTCATTAACAACATTAATAGTGCAATCTTGTATCGATTTGACCTTGCCCACTGTAATGCAAGCCTAAACCTTCTTCTGTGGTTTGATGGTGACTCTTTAGCGCTTGGTCTACATGGGAAGAGAGATGTGAGTCATGTGCGAGGATCATAGATGAAATCCATTGTATTGCTGCAAACTCCGTGCTGCTCCTAGTCTTTGTGGTGTCACAGAACTTATATGATATACGAGCCTGACTTCAGTTTATGATTGGCTGATGTGTGGGTGGAGAGTGCCTGCATGGGAAGTGTTGGCTGTCAAGTATGCGTGCAGGAGAGGCTCTAACAAAGTCTTAGCAAACGGAATGATGTGACTAGGCCTCCTGGTGTCACAGAAAATTCATCAGGTAGTATAAAAATCAATCTCTCTTATTTACCTTTACAAGCCATTTGATGCCACGTTTCGGATATGAAATAAGTAATAATCAGTGCAGATGAGTTGCTATGTTTGGTATGGCTCAGTAAGGTCAAGGCTGTGTTGAACGGTATAAGCAAGCAGTGATGTCCAGGCCAGAACAAAACTTTCCAGCCAGGAATTAAGAGCAGACAAGTGAGTTAGATTTGAGAGCTTTGAGGAGGTCCAGTGGATGTTCACTGCCCCTTTGAAATTGGTCAAACCCTCTGAGGTTCGCAGATGATCCGGGGAGGCTGAACAACTGTCTTTTTTTGTCAATAATTGTTTATTGTAATTCTCTAATCAAATACAATATACCAACAGTAAATGATAGAAAAATAAAAAGGATATAAATCTGACTGCATTAAAGAGGTTGCGTACTACATTGTAAGGGCAAGAAGCAACAGTAAAAAAAATACCAAGAGTCCAAAAGGGGGGGGATGAACTATCTAGCACAATAAGTTCCAACATGAAGTAAATCATGAACAACCTAGAGCAATAAGTTCCAAATTCGGTATGCAACAACACAAAAGGGAACAAATCAAACAGTGCAGCACCATAAGTATTGAACAATCTTTCAACAGTCTTCATCCAATGGGGTCTATACTAAAGGACATAGCTAACCCTGCTATCCCTCCTGAACCTGAAACTCTGATTCAAAGAATTGTTACACATTTACATCACAGCATTCTAGACTCCCCCCTTCCTACCCTACCCAATCATTTCCATCACATCATCTCCTACCCGTTTAGTGATTTCATGTTCTGAAAATGTAAAGATTTAAGTGAATCCTTTTTACATTGATTGGAGTGCATGCTAAGAGATGCATCTCTACAAATTACTATCAAACAATCTTTATGGTGTTTCATGTTGTAGGAAATTATGCTTGTCTTCTTCCTCTCCAGCAGCATTAGCAATAGATGAAATCTGTGACCCACACCTTGTCCTGATGATGGTCCTGAGTATTTCGTGAAAGGGACCGAAATTCCGACTTTACAATTGAAGAGCCATACTACGTAGAAACCATGAATTATGTTTCTCATTTTGATGGAATAAGAGAAACATCTTTAGGGTCTCTTCTTGGCTTTCTTGTACTTGTTTTACTTGTTTTTTTCTCTGCAGTAGTTAATGTATATAATATTGTAGTAGAGTTTCCATTGCCTGTTTGTCGCCATATAGGAGCGATACCTTAGGGCAGTTTCGGTAATTGTTTATTCCCCCATTCTAATTTGGTAACCTGCCCCGGCGGCAGTTGGATATCTGTCTTTCAGGGGTAGGGTGGCATGTGGTATGGCCGCTCCAGTTCCATTGGGTAGAGTTTAGGCTGGGTTGCATTTTATGCGGCTAACAAATGGGGCCTCCATGGTGTATAGATCCAAATGGTTTTCTGAACCACACTGCTGGGGTTGGCATGCCTGCAGCAGGCCTCTGAAAGTGGATTCCTGGCAGAGCAGGCGAGGACCTTTACCTACCCAAGGAGGAACAGCAGAGAGATGGGCAGAGTAATATCTGTTGGTACAGTGCATTTAAACTTACATTAAGGGGTAAATCGAACACCGTGACAGGTAAAACACCGGCCCCTTTTGTCTTCTCCATTGTGTCCTTCTATCAAGTTGATACTGGTGGGAGGTTTGCTACCCATCATGAAGAGATGGCAACTTATTGCACTTTGTCCGGTGCGCACCACAGACACAAGGCGAGAGCCTCACACCTTAAGAACACTAGTTAAGTCACACCGCAATAGCAATTTGGTGAAGAAGCGTGACCCTCTGTCTTGTATTCTGAGATCAGAGCCAGGCACTGTTGGGTGGGGGCGTCGAGTTGGCACATATATTAGGGGTTGAAAAGATCCTGCTGCCACGTTCCTGGCCCCAGCAATTTTCAGGCAATAATAAAAAATTTCAAGATAACTCCGACGAATAATGTTCTTCCTAGAGAGGGAGATCGGAGGTTTCTCTAGTGGAAGTTTCGACTCATGGTAAGGTAGCGCAGTGGGATAATATGCCTGCTGCAAAGAACGTGTACCATGTAGATCACAATAGTGCTTATGTAAATAGGCCAGTGGGTTACTGCTTTTGTCTGAGAGATCCTTTGGTTACTTGCAGTTAAGTTAAAATCTTAACATAGAACAGTGAGCTATTAACCATCGTCAATGAGTTGCATGCAAACTACAAAGTATAGATTAGAGAGTTATGATTTCTTCACCAGTCTTTCATTATCCTAATGTTGCAAAAGGGCTCATTTGGATAGAAAACAATTCTGGTTATTAAGGAGAACCCCCAACCATGATATTAACGTTTTAAATTTTGAGTTTGTGCTTCTATTAAACAATTAAAATAAACTGCCTACCGGTATGGCTGTCATGTGACCCCTACACCTTGTGGCTGGCATGTGACCCCTACACCTTGTAGTCCTCTGTCTTTCGTAACATTTCCGATACACTGATTTACACAACTATGATTGATTGACTCTGTGTAGTGTGTGTGATGTAAAGTGCTCTGACATGGGGGCACCAACAAACATTGTCACAGTAGGCGCCACCGGCGCTAAAGCCGGCCCTGTCGGAGAACTTATTTTGAGCCTTAGAGGATCCCATTTGGTGTTTGCAAGAGGGCTGTATACATGGCCGGAGGCTGTCAGGAATTGCAGAACCTTCTGGATGACCCTTTAAATGTACCATTCAAGCACAGCAGGACAATGTACTTTTCGCATCGTCCGGACTATAGATACTTATTCCTAAGGTAGGGACAAAGTTTTGCATGATACCGCTTTCGTTTAATTTAATTTTAATATGCATGATTTATTGGAACCTATTACAGACATATTGTAATGTAACAGGTGATCTGTGATGATCTGTGCAGTGAGTTACCCAGAAGAGGAAGGCCTGTGAAAGCCGAGGTGCACATTGAAAACACTTTAATGCTAGTTTGTTGCAGGACGGCCAGAATAGGGTTTTTAGGGGTTCCTGCATTTGCAGTGGCTTTTTTTGTAGCAACCCCAAGTAAAGCTGATTCTTCTATCTTTTAGGGGGCCCTAGTTTAATGGGGAGGTCTAACGCCTGACGCATTGTACCAGAGCCTTATCAGCATGCGTATGCCTCTTGTCCGCTTTACTCATGAAGGAACTTTCTCAGTACATCTGCTCTGGTTATTCTTTGTATTTCCCTAGTCGGTCCGGCAGCCCACAGAACATTACCCCTCCCTAGCTATTGCCTGTTTCCAGATAGTCCTGTATTTTAGGTGGGCTTGGGGGGTTTTGCCCGTGCCCTCTACTTTGTCGCCATGTAGGAGCGATACCTTAGGGCAGTTTCGGTAATTGTTTATTCCCCCATTCTAATTTGGTAACCTGCCCCGGCGGCAGTTGGATATCTGTCTTTCAGGGGTAGTGTGGCATGTGGGCACTCAGTGCATTAATACTCAGTCCAGTCTGCAGATACCTGGGACTGAACTGTCCATATCCACCAGGTTTACCAGTTCACATCCCTGCCTCCAATTTAGGCCAGCATATTTTCAACATTTTATAGATTTATCCCAGAGTTAGACTCTTGGCTTAACAATTCTTTGGCATTGGCTGGAACTTAATTGACTTAATTGCAAGGTACGCTCAGCAGAGAAACTGTTCTTGTGAATATCGAGAGAAGTTTGGGGGCTCTCACAAATGGCTGTATCTTCACACCACAACTTAAAGCAGAGGGCAGTGATGCAGCCATGCCGGCCCACGGATGCTGACTCATATCTGCCTTTTCTTATGGACACCCTTCTAGGTCACCTCTGACACAGGGCCATCAATAGTACGGCCCAGGTTCCATTTTAAATGGACTGGCCTCATGTTGACTTATTATGCATTAATAATTTCCTATAGTGCATGTCCCTTCGCCTCAGTATTTGATTCACATTCAAGATATTTATTTTCATGCTAGATGGCATCCACGTTACAGTTTCTTGCTGTTAAATAAATTTAGTAGGCAGCCCTTGTTTTCACTTTTGAAGGATAGTCTATGGAAGTAAATATGCGCATTCCTATCAGCTTTCCTCTGAGGTAGGCATACCATGCTGCACCCCTTACGGCAGGGGCAAAACTTTGGAGACACTCCTGCATTTGGAAATCCCCACAGGGAATATAATTTCAAGGGGTCAGCATGAACCCTTGCTTTAGGAAGCTAAACAGCGGGCACTGTGTGGTCCAAACAGTGGTTAGACAGACTGAAGTTAATGTGGAACTTTAAGCAGCTTAATGTAGACCAGCAATTCACAAACTGGGTGTAGAAACATCTGGTTAAAGATGGGAAATGTCATACACAGTTGCAGCCACTGAAAACGATGAGTTCATGCATGGAAACCCATCCAATTTTCATTGTGCCATATTCTTTACTTACATATTCGTTACTTACCAACACGGGCCAGTAGTCAAATTATACAAGTGCTGGAATAATTAACTGACGGATGTCAACACTGCCCACATTTACATAAGTTGGATCACAACATCACCATCTTCTCTTATCCCCAGGGACACTGACATTATGTGATGCAGCAGCAATGTTCCAGAACTATGGGCCTGCATCATTGGCCATTCAAATACTCTTCCTTTCTGGCCCACACTGAGACGACTCTGCTCTGACACCAACTCTTGGTCTGACTGATAGAGTAGAGCCTTTAACATGTTTAATCTCATTGTGGATACACATGGCCACGTTACTGGACATGTAGGGTTTGTGTCTTAGCACGAGGGCCTGTCATTGGTCGGCTGGTTTCTACTTTAAGGATCCTGATGTGAACAGTGCTGTCTTCTTTAATGTGCATAAACCCTCTGAAGGATGAACAGGGTTGAGATTCCATTTGGAGAGTCACTTGAAGAGCATTTGCAAGCTACCAGTAGCTCACGCATTACACGTTTGAGGCCTGTGATCTAGAGTAAGGTGCACTTCACAGAAAATGAAGACCACATGGAAGCAAACATAGATGCGAGGAAAGTTTAGAACAAATCGGAACAGTACCTTCCTGGTGGTTAACTGAAGGCAGGTTGAATGCAGGTTGCCTTGTCATGATTAGGATGGATGTAAAATAATAATAATTAAAGCTACAATAGGTAGGTTAATAAAAGGTCATTAAACACATAATCATGAGTTTGCATACTAGGGTGGTTTAGGTTCAGAGAAACAGAGATGACTCCTGATTATCAGGAAGTGGCAGGGCTACTCAAAACCAGTTCCAAGAGACACAAATAGAGTATTGCCAGTGAATAACTTGTCTGGGTGGATTCGCAGGAGGGGACTGCGAAAATAGCCTGGGCCTGGCATGTTATGATGCATGTTCTTGCAAACCCATACGTTTACTGGCTGTGGGTGCACCACACCCTTCCAGGCAACAGGATCAGTTAAAGTATGGGGCATGAAGTCCAAGTTAAACTAATATGCCTTTAGACTCTGTATTTGACTTGTCTCTCCTGGAATATAGTAGGGTTGGTGAGAAAGTTCGATGATCCAGATTGGGTGCGATTCTTAAGAGGGTTCGATGTAATCTGCCTCTAGGAGACATGGAATATCAAAAATAGATATCACCTTGAAGGTTACAAAACCTTCTTTGTGCCAGCCACTCCCTCTACTGTAGGAAGAGCCAAGGGGGTCGGGTCAGTTTTGTCTCTCAAGCAGTCCTAAGCAGTGCTGCTATGTTGCCCCATACCTCCTCCACTTTACAGGTGTTGTCACTATCCAGTGGAATGAGCAAGCTATTGCTTTAAAATTTTTATAATGTGGTATCTGCCTCGTCGGATGCATGCAATATCACAAGGCTGGGATCTTTCTTGAGAAATATGCCCCAGAGAGAGCAGATTTATTCTAACGTTCTTATTGCAGGAGATTTTCATGTCCATATGTGTGGGGATCCCAGACTTGGGGGGGGGGGGGATCAAAGACATGGGATGTGCACGCCTTTCTGGCTTGCATATGGAACATACCCATTAGGGTTCCTTAATCAATACTATTTTGTCTGACTTTGACCTTATGTCTGCTATGACGTACGTGGGCCAGAGAAGAAGCGGAGTTGAGGAAGCGTAGTGTGCCTAGGTATTTTTTATTGAAAACTGTGTCATCAACTGAACCTTATCTCGTTTGGTTTAAAAGTATTCATGACCATTTTCTATTAACAAGATTTCTATTGGACCTTTTTCACTATCTTTTGGCCCATCCGTGTGGTGCACATAGAGGGCAGTGCCTCCCACCTTGTGGTTGCGATGGAAAATCTCCACAAGGCATGATGCACTTTTTAATGTTTTGTAGTTTTTACGAGGCACCCAGAAAGTCTTTTATCATTCCTATTCTTAAAAAAGCAGGTTAGACCAGCTTTTATCTTTTTACGACAGCTTTCAAGCTACTCAGTATTGCATGCTCTTAGCTTTTTAAGGGTTGCCATAAGGCTCAGGTCTAGCTGTGATTAGCCTTTATGGACAATTACTTGTCACTGTGATAACATGAATTTGGTTTTAACATGACCCATGTTGATAATCTTGTATTTTAGGGGGCTGCGATGGATGGTTTCACTGCACTTGATATAGTCTTTTCCACCAATATCGTATTTTAATGGTGTCCGTCGATGTCCACACACGTCTTGGACCCCTCAGCTCTTGACATAGCGCTTGATTACCATCCCTGCACTTATGGGCCAATGACGGTCATATCGTACTGTTGTCTTATGTATTAGATGGAGATTTTTTAATTGTGTTTGTTTTACTGTTATGGTTTTCTTCGTAAAAACCGAATAAAGTATTGATTGACTTGTCATGTTTGCTACGCCTCTAAGACAGAAGGCGAGCATGAGGCTATGTCCCTTGACAGAATCTGCTTAAATTTTATTTATTTTAACACTGGGATTGGTGCATACAAACACCTTCCAATTTAGAGTTGGTGAAAGAAAAGAAAATGTAAAGAAAAGCTGTGAATTAGACTGGACACACTCAGCAGTCATGAAGGCAAACATGAACACATTTCTTGGAATTCTGAAGTGTGACAAAAGCAACGATTTTAATACGCCCATAAAACGCAAGGCACTTTACTTGGCGATGCACAAATGACAAATATTCACTGAAACCGGATTTGACACATCATTCATTTGTTCACGATAGTTTTATCAATAAACTGTCTATGCAAAATTTAGTGGCCATTTCAACAGAAAATGTGCTCTCCGTAAACGAGAGTGCGTGTCACAGGATGCTTCAGTTAAGCTAAAAATGTGTCATTCTAAAACGTGTGTTGTGATCTCAAAAGTTTTGGTAACCACTGGTTTAGGGCACAAAAGCTGACAATTTATTTGAAAACATTCTGCCTTCCTATAGTTTAAAAAAGGGCTGGTAAATTTGGACATATGTTTCACTCCGCATTCTCTTCATCCCTAAGCTTTTCCATCCACTTGTCTGCATTCTGGTAAACCTTTATCAGAAGTTTGGCACTGGCCTACCCACGCTAGGGTGGGGACATCACCAGCACGGCGACACACCACCTACAGATCGCAGCGCCCTAGGAATGTAGAGTGTCGCCCTTATGGCTCACGTTCCTACAAAAAAAAAAAATGAAAAAAAACAAAAGTACAACAAATATATAACCCTCAAGGGAGGGACTAGCTAGTTCAGGCTTTTCAATAACGCGGATTGATAGAAGGCAAGAAAAAAGGATGGGTGTCAAAGACTGAAAAAAAACACATAAACGTCTTTAGAATAGGCCAGCGTATCTATTTTGTGTGCTTAAACAGTCTTCAGGCTCGCGCTGCTGTTTAGCTCCCGTCTCTCCCCTTGAGAGCCCTCGTCAGAGCTCCACGAGGGCGCGGCTGAAGTCATGGCATCTAGTACCAGCATTGGCAACCTACCCCACCCCTCCAACGTAACATGCATGCTCATAAATAAACACACAACACATTTCTTGTTTGGGTAAAATTGCTGCAGGTTTATTACATACACCGTTATGTAATATGGTGGGTTATCTTACGGGCGATCCAAGGGCAGGCAACCGTCTGGGCCGCCTGCCCGCCTGATGAGCCAAGCAGCACTGGGGCGAACCCCATCTGTGCTGCCACTTCTGGTGATCCTCTTCCCGGATCACGTGACACATGGTCCCTTGTTACTCACGCCCCTTTCAGGGCGGAGCGTAGCATAGCAAACCCCCGGTTGTTCAGGCCCACAACCGCCCGAAGGACTAACGGGGCGCCGACACGGTTTTCCAGGAACCTCCCATGAGGCTCCTAGGATTTGGCTCTGGCACCCACCATGGTGCCGCGCAGAGGTACCCTTCTGTACCCCTCTGCTTCCAGATCGCCCTGTAACTCCGCCTGCAACGAAAAAAGACAACATTACAACATTCTCTGCCTCCTGCCTGCCACGAACCACGCCGGGTAAGCGGTAGGGTGGGAGACGGCGTGTCCGGGCGCGCAAAAGAGGACGACAAGATGGTGGGGGAGGAATATATACCCCTCCCCCTGTCCTCGCGCCCCGGAAGTGATGCTCGCCTAGCGCGCTGCGCCAAGGCTTGGGGGACTCCTCCCTGAGTCCCTGCGGGGGTGTGGGGTGCCCAGCTGGCACTAGAGGGCTGCCCTCGTTAGTGGCCGCCTGCGGGGGCCTCGGACAGCCGCATAGTACCAGCATTGGCAACCTACCCCACCCCTCCAACGTAACATGCATGCTCATAAATAAACACACAACACATTTCTTGTTTGGGTAAAATTGCTGCAGGTTTATTACATACACCGTTATGTAATATGGTGGGTTATCTTACGGGCGATCCAAGGGCAGGCAACCGTCTGGGCCGCCTGCCCGCCTGATGAGCCAAGCAGCACTGGGGCGAACCCCATCTGTGCTGCCACTTCTGGTGATCCTCTTCCCGGATCACGTGACACATGGTCCCTTGTTACTCACGCCCCTTTCAGGGCGGAGCGTAGCATAGCAAACCCCCGGTTGTTCAGGCCCACAACCGCCCGAAGGACTAACGGGGCGCCGACACGGTTTTCCAGGAACCTCCCATGAGGCTCCTAGGATTTGGCTCTGGCACCCACCATGGTGCCGCGCAGAGGTACCCTTCTGTACCCCTCTGCTTCCAGATCGCCCTGTAACTCCGCCACAGCTCTGGAGGTGGCCACCGTCGCCGCCAGAGCCCCCCACCAAAACAGCTCCTTTCTCACCTGCAACTTCTTATTTCCAGGCCTCCTGCAAAGCTAGGGAAGAGAACACTCCCACTGGTGATAGATGAACCCCATCTATATCATAATAGCCCTTGCTGATAGCCTGGATCAGCTAGTGTCTATTGCAACACAAGGCCCTTCTGCCCTGTGAATTTGTGTCAAGAACTATCCACCCTCCTGTGGGAAAGTTCCACTACTTCACATAACTCAGCCCTGTGTCAACTCTGGGCGGGGCAGATCCGATTCCCTGGTTCACATTGCCCCATGAATTTGCTGAGCACACCTAGCTGCCGTCCATCTAGGACGGTGTGTCTAGCACACCTGTGTGCCCGCTTGAGGGACAGCTGCCGGCTTGTTGGGAGACCGCTCCTACACCCACCTGCCTACTTTTGGCTATTCGGGCGAGACGGATTATACTTTAACCTTTGCACCGTCCATTTGCTTTCTAACTCATGACGCACAGGGATGTCCATAACTGGACGTGTGTGACGATGAGCCAGGGTGCCCTCCTGCCCTTGCATCCCTTATTTCTTATGGGAATTTCGCCAGCTCAGCTCCCTTCGTGGTGGACCCCCTAGGGATACCAGCTAGAGAATCCGTCTTATTAATGCAGTGCGCACTGGCTGCCATATGGTGCCTAACTTTAAGGATTGGCTAAGTCCTACTTTGCCCTTCATCCCAGAATATTCCCGAATAGGGGGGGGATATTCACACTGCTCGCCTTGCCTTTTGTGCTTGGCACCTTGTTGCCCCCTTTCTTGGGGACGCAGCACAATGTGTTAGCTGACAGCACCCCCGCCCAGTGAGGCTAGTATAGCTAACCGGGCAGGGCATTTGACCTTAACTGCAGGAAAATCGACAGGCTAGAACCCTCCCTGCGAGGGCCCCCGGATAGGGGGCAGGGGCGTTCACACTGCCCACCCCAGGGCAACCCCAGCGGTGGAAAATTACCTGCTCAGTTAAATTTAGCTTTTTGTTGGTCACTGGACATGCCACATGTTCTTTTACATAGTAGCCTTTTGTGCTTGACACCTTGTGTCCCCATTACTTGGGACGGCAGCCCACTGTTGGCTGACAGCGTCACCACCCAGCGTGGCATCTATTAATGATCGGGCGGGCGGGCGTTTGCGCCTGACTGCAGGATCATAGTCAACTGCCCTTTGTTCTGGGGTGCACTTATTTCGCCCCTTTGCCCAGACTTATGCACAAACCCCTTTGCTTGCTACCCTGGTGAACACCTTAATGGTATCGAAGCTGGTTTGAAACAATGTATGTCTTGCTCCCACTACTGGAGACACCTCACCCTTTTGTGTAATTACAACTTACTCAGCGCACCCCGCTTGCCTAACTGCCATCGGATCACAGATGCACAATACCTACTGTGCCTCTCCGACCCTGGATGCTTTAAACCTGCCACAGTGACGGAAACCAAGCTTCCCAGTTCCCTGTTTAGCTGCAGTACCCCGTCAGTGGGTCCGCTAGGATATACCACAAACGGACCACATATGTATTGTGCCCACTATTGGAGACAACTCACCCCTTCGTGGAGAGACAACTACACGGTGCCTACCCAAGTCACCCAACAGACAAGTAGGCCCTGACTACCTTGTGTTCTGGTGCCCGGTTTGGGAAGAGCCTTGCCTTCACTAGCTGCCCCCTGGGAGACACAAAGACAGTGCTCTAGCCGCAGCGCAGCGATGCCCTCGTGTAGCATCGAACCCCTGGTCAAATAAGAGTGACAACTCCAACTTACTAAGACTACACCATGCCCATGGGTGGAGTTTAGCTCTTCCCCAAACTTCTGCTAGCGTAACCCGCGGTCACGCCTCCTGTTCAGTTAACTTTAGTAATTCATGGCACTGACCCACAAGGGCCTAATACTGGGCTGTGTAAATGGGGCCCTGGGTGACCTTAACACTCGGCTTGGTGTCGATGGGTGCTAACAATACCTGGCTGAAGTGCACCCTTTGACAATCACTCCAGACACGATGTGCCAATGCAGGTGGAAGCAAGAATTATCCAGCCCACCTTACTTCCTGTCCCAGTGATCTGAGTAACTTAGTGAAAGATGCACCTTAGAACTGGAAGCGGGAACTGTTACTTACGCCTGCAAATGCTCTGCTCAGAGCAGCCCGCCAGACTAATGAAACGTTGTCAATTTGGCTGTCAACTTTGCTGCCTGTGCCACCCTTCCGCCCCATGGAAAATGTTCTGGGCTCTCGCCTACTACCCTGCTGAGTGAGCCCACTGTATTCACCAGATTCATTAACAATTTCCGCTTCTGACTGTACTTGGTGACACGTACACCCCATGGTATCTTGGCGCTGCATAACATGTTTGTTACTCAGCTCCATGCTACTTGTTTTATCGACCTCAGAAGGATGAAATGCTTGTTGATTGCAACCTTGTTGGTGTACATACATAGAAGAGCAGATAGACACCCGAGTATGAATTACTCTTGTGCAGCTTACTGCTTTTTAAATTAAGCCCCTGCTCGCAAACTGGGAGAAGGATAGTGCAGTGGGCACAGTTAACAATGCTTCCATCAGGGACAAACATCTTGCTAACCTGGTTTGAGGAGCAAGCACGCTGATCATGGGCGGGCCCATGAAATCCCACCCTTGTCCGCCCCCGCCAAATTCTGGTGGTAGTGATCCTAGCACAATTGCAGCAATTTGGTGAAAGTGCCAGGATTACAATGATCTGTACTCGAAAATACCAGGACTGTGGAAGGTCTGACCTCGTTCTAGTGCCACATGGGACTCCGCGGGATGTCCTGGTAGACCAAGTGGTGGGGACTGACCTGAGTCTCCCTGCCCAGAACATACCGCTGACACCAACCCAGCTATTGCTCACTGACCTGAACGCGGGAAGACGCACTGGCTAGTCCTAGGACCAACAGACCTCTAACCCCAAACCAGGCAACCTACCACAAACAACTCTGAAATTGCCATTATGGTCACCCCGCCTTCCCCGAACCGGACTGCTGGGAGCACAGGCCCCAACTTCGCTGACCACCGGCGACAGGACAGCCGTGCTCATGCCCAAACTGAGCGACACAAGCTACCCCACCCGTGGCACAGTTCCTGTGATCTGCATTGTAAATTAGTGAAAGATGCACATTTGGACTAGTAGCTGATAATGTTAATTAAGCCTGCCAATACTCCGCTCAGAGCACCCCGCTAGACGATGGCTTCCCTAGAAAAGGCGGAGCCAACAGACCTCCAAGCACCGAAGGCTGTACATCTGAGTACCGCTCTAGTCTAACAGATGCCCCCTGCATCAGATATCAACCATACCATACCTGGCTGAAAGCTGCTCAGTGCTTCTGATGCATCGGCGCTCCCTGCCCCCCGCAAGCTCACCCTGATAAAATTAGCTTGTGGCTGGGGCATACCAGTGTGATTAAAGCACAAGACATACTTGCCCGACGTTAGCTCTTCGACCAGGCTCCCCCGCAATAGCCCTTCACAACCAGTGGCCTAAAGCATTCGTCCTGTGGGGCGGTTGCAAAACGGACTGCAATCAACCCTTATCCCTTCTCTACCAATGTTAAATTGGCGTTTAAGGTTGGGAACGGTGTGCACCTACGCGTGGCTGAGCCCACCATTAGTCCTGAGGATGGAGTACACACTTAGGCTAACGCCTGCTCGCCCCCCAAGTAGCTAGACAGAGCCTTAGGGCTTATCCCAGAGGCCGTGTAAAATTTTTATGTGCCAATCGCACACCCACAGTAGCCAACTAGGCACACCCCAGCAGAGACTCCATACAAGGTTATTAAATTGTCCTTCGTATACTCCATAAAAGAAATAACCTAGTTCCCACTGCCTGTATTGCACTGTGCTACCAAATCTCGTCATGACTTCATAGGGATTACATAGATCCCTAGCTCAATTGGGTCACTGTCCAGATCATTTTGCGCAACCCAGTAGCTACTGGTGGAACTGTACTTAACATGACACGGTATGCATCAACTCAATCAGCAGTGTACCCTACTAACTCTTCTAGCCGGGCGCATCTCCAAAGCACCTCATGTCCGACCTAGGCATCACAGATCACCATAGCGTTACATACAATTGGCTTGACACAGGGGCTAAGGTGGAGCTTCTACACCCTCCTGTTGGCCAATCTCTGGTAAGATCATCGCAACGAGGAGCACAGAAGCCTCGGGGCCAGCCCCATGCAACTCTGCCTTTGGACGCTTCGAGTCAGAGAAATAACAAGCAACGGACTTCCTGCGCCGTCATAGGTCGAGGTAAAACGCGAAGCCCTGGGAGAAAGTAACTGAGGGCCAGTGCCCCAATAGCCCCAACTTGGCTGTACTCTGAGTTGTGTCCCCGCCTGTCACTGCACAGCTCAGGTGAAAGGGGGCTAAGAACACGGTGTTGTAGCAACTTGCTACAAATACAGACCAAGGTCTGACTACGGGCACCCTCGGAGGTGAACCCCACGGTACCCGTTTTATCAACCTCAGAAGGATGAAATGTTAAGCGGACCTACCAGGATCTGAACCTGTGACCGAGGGGATGGAACAAGCCATTCTCTGTCATGCCGCTTCACTGGCCCGTGAAATTGTATACCAGGGCATAAGATATGTAAGCCACAATTATAGCTTTGTTGCATCGCATCTTGAGAATGCATCCATTGGGTCCGTGCACCTACGCCTGGTGTAGGGAAGGGACTCTAATGCTGGAAGGTTTGGATGTGGAATTCTCACTACCGGGGCAAGCATGAGAATTGCAACTGATAACACAGAGGCAGCACATTGAAACCGTTTGCGCTGTCAAGCTAGGGGACACTGTCGCATTACTGGGCCCCTGCTGCACGTATCTAAGCGACAACTCAGAGTCCCTGGGCTGTATAGTACCCCCAGAACCAGGAATGAGTGGTCAAATTTGGAGCTTGAGTACGCACGAGCACGCAGTCGCTTAATCTATCAGCCTCGCGACATTCACTTCCATATAAAGGACGATGCACAACTTGACTTGGAGGAAAACACCGGCTCACTTGGAATGTGAGGATGAAGTCCAGGTGAGAGACCAAGGGTTATTAGACTAACAGCACTCTTGATAACGCCCGACAATGATGCCAAGTCTGATTAAAATATTCGCCCAAACCCATCGTACACATGTCCTGACCACCTGTCTCAACCCTGAGGTGAGAATTCAACCCATACTCGCCGAGCCACGGCCAGAACCGACAACCGGTTTTTCCATCTGTCAGAAGTAGCCGCATTCATCAACACAATATTGAGAGGGCAACCTGCATAACCCCTGGTGGCACAAGGACCTTGATAGCCAAGCAGCGAAGTCTTCGCTCAATGCAAGACAAGAAACAGACTGCTCACCGCGCCCGTGGCCTCCCAGGCACCAACCCTAATCTGGAGCTACAACACTAGGACCGCGCCGCTCTTTTGCCCCCCATGCAACACCAGGTCAGGCGTGCCTCAATATGGCTGGGGCAAGACCGATACGCCCAGCACACCTGCTGCCCACAAAGCAAGCCAACGGGCCACTTGCACTGCCCGAATGATGCACAAGACCGGGTCCTCAGAATCACAGATGGCAGCTAACATGCTGCATCTAAATAATTGCTTCATTAGTCGGTGAAACTTAGCTAGATGCCGAGCCTGGCGCTCTACCCAGTGGTGTCAGACAACTATGCCCAGGACGAAAATCGCGACCGGCACTGCAAGCAGCTGATTGCACGTTGCCGCTGAAAAGCAGGGTATAACACCCTCTACCCGGCTGGCTGCAGAGCACTGTCTCGCTCTTGATGACACGAGCCGCGGGCTTTGGTAATGTTTACCGCAGCGGCGTGCCAGCCGGGCCGCCCGCCTCCTTAGAGTCCCATCCTGGCCGAGCCAACATGCGCCGCCCCCGTCGTGGCCTTTGAACATACCGGCGGTCCTGCGACAAACGGCCGCCCGGTACAATACAAACACTGCTGGACGCCACATGCGGGGAGCTGCGGCGGGCACCCCTGTCATGGCACCTAAGGGGGGGGAGGGCAAGGTCTGAGGGCCCGTAAACACCCAGTGGTGCCCGATCGAGGTGGGCCCGCGGCCTCCTCTACCATCGGGTAGCCCAAGCCAGGTTACCAGCCAGGAGGAAGCAACCTGGCGCTCGCTGCTCCCGCACCCCCACCAGGCAGCCACAAATTCCGGCGGGCCGAAGCCCTGGAACCGGCACAGACCCCCGAAGTTCCAGCCGCATCTGAGCCATCCTCGGGCTCGTCGCAACACGACACCAACCAAGTAATGACGGAAGTGTTGCCCGAATACTGTCTCTCCCTCCAGCCCTCCTAAAGATGAGGGTCTGAATGGGCCCTGTTGGGATCCCACTCGTGGCATGCCCGTCGCCCTAGGCTCAGTGGTGATTAATATCACCCGGCTACCTCGACCTTGCCATCCGCAATGCCGTTACTGATCAACCGGGGTTGCTGCGGTTCACCGAACCGGGCACCCCGCACTTCCAAAGCCGCCCCAGCGTCCTGAAGCTGGGACGGAAGCAGCCTGACTGTGGTGCCGGGAGGGCCCTCTCCCTCGCTGCACGGGGCCCTAAACATAGTTCCCCCGCACTTTCCAAAGCCGCCACAGCGGGCAGTGGAGGTGGACCCCCAAACACAACACAACGGGCCCACGCGGGCCGTGGCCTTGCTACCGACCCGCCGGATAGAGCAGCCAAACAGGGCGCTCGATGCCCCCCCAACCGCCAGCCCCTGCGGGCAGAGGGCCTGTGACCGGCCCTCACAAGGGGGGTGGGGGGCCTATATAACAATATAGAAATCTTCTATAAGGACGGACGACCGATTCGGTCAACAGGGAGGGAGGAGCGTCGCGGCAACACCCCCCCCACGGAACGGACCCACGTCTGTCTCTCCCCCTCAGGGTAAACTAGCAGTTAAACCCACTGAGCCCACGCTGTGCAGGGTCCCGGCACGCGCCGAGCTAAGAGGTGTTCTGGGCACATCCCACGCAGCCCCTCCCGCAATCCAGACCTTAACACACGGGGGGCCCGTGCCGGCCGGCTGTGCAGCGGGGCCGGGACGAGAGCAGCGAGGCGCCCCTTCATGAACCCCGAGCGCCAGAAGGTCCCCACGGAGACGCTGGTCGGGGCATTTACACTCTGGACGGGGAGGGGGAAACTACCGCGTCCCCTACATGCATGCTTTCCCCAGCCTCGTTCCTGCCATCTGTCGGCCCCTCGTGACCGGGACGCCACCTCCCTGCCAGCTTCAAACTGTGCACACACGCCGGAGGCCCGTGCTGGCCGGCTACTCAGCGACACCGGGGACATGCTTTGCAGGATGCCCACTGCACAGACCCCGGGCGCAAAAGGGGGGGGAGGTTTGTGACACTAGGACACTGGCCCGTCGCAGGGGTTGTGGGTGAACAACGACTGCCATGGGATCGGCCAAAGGGCCGTGGGGTTACTCTCCCCGGGACGTTAATTTCCCCGGGACGCCAACCTGGCCCGGCCACCGCACACCCAGCACCTAACCGTCGGAAAGGGTGGGGGGGACCGATGATCAACCCCCGGGCCAAAGCCTCGTGATTGGCGAGTGTGACGACTAACCTCATTCCCGATGGCAGCAGGATGCTCGAACAACCTCTCACGACGGCGTGTCCGGGCGCGCAAAAGAGGACGACAAGATGGTGGGGGAGGAATATATACCCCTCCCCCTGTCCTCGCGCCCCGGAAGTGATGCTCGCCTAGCGCGCTGCGCCAAGGCTTGGGGGACTCCTCCCTGAGTCCCTGCGGGGGTGTGGGGTGCCCAGCTGGCACTAGAGGGCTGCCCTCGTTAGTGGCCCCCTGCGGGGGCCTCGGACAGCCGCATTCTCGCGCTAGGAGATGAAAGGCGCTGGCGCACGCTTCCAGCGTACAGAAAAAGAGCAGTCTCGGAAGAAGCGAACTACTTTCGGCTGCGGTTATCTCATATCTGAGCAAGAAAAATCACCCACACCCTGCCCGGCCTCGCAAAATAAACTTATCGACATTCAACACAGCCGAGAACATGCCAAGAGTGCAGTACAAACCCTTTGTCAGGCTGAAGCTACCATACCTGCCTGGAGGGGAAGAGCTTGTGTTCAGCGAGTTGCCTTTGATGTGGAGCAGCTGATCGCAGATCTGATTACAGGGCTCGCCTACCTTTGATCTGCCTACCTGATTGTTTTTTTACAGTATTGGGTTGTTTTTGTTGAGACTTGTGCGTGTTGATTATTGTGCTCATGTTTTGCTGTCTTAAAAGGACCTAGCAATGCGAAACAACACTCTGCTTTGTATGACTAGTGACATACTTTAATATTCCAGAGATTACAAGGTGTTGTGTGTCATGCTTGTGTGGTTTCCCTAGTATTGCTTTCTCGTACTACCTGTTTTTTTACTGTTAACCATTCAGGACTAGAGGCAACAGTATGGAAAGTAAAAAAATATATGTTTTAAACATTTTTATTTAAACCACATAATTGACTCAAGTGAGGCCTTAAACCTTTGTACAAATAGTACACAAATAGTGTATTAATAAAAGATTAACACCGAGGTTCTATATATAACATTAGTTTTAGTACCCGGATAACATTTTGAGTCAGAGAAGGGTGGTAGTAGTACCCAGAGAGCAGTTTTAGGGTGATAAATATAAGATTAGTGATACCGTTGTTGGATTTCAGCATAGTGAATATGATGAAAGCACGAGGCGCTTTAACCCTCATGTGGCAAGTTGCTGCAGTATTCTTGCTGAGTTGGACAGCGAAGGCTGTACAATGATGGATACCAAGAACGCAGATCTCCAATCGTGGACTGTAGTGAGGGCCGTTTGAATTATGCAGTGCTTTAGCTGCAGCTCTATCTACATAATTATGGATTTGCCACATGATCTATTACCTGTTGCATAATTTGCAGATTTAAACAAAAAATGGTTGGTTCCAGCTGGAGATGAACTAAAGTTACCTAAAAAGCTGCCACACGCATTGCCACGCAGTGGCAGAACTTTTGCAACAGTTAACTGGTCACTTTTCAGTTGCTATTAGCTGTATTAATATATTAAACGCATACTATTGAGGTGAAACCTTTGCCCAGACAATATTTATAAATAAAAGTGGAAAAGTAATGGCGTGACAGTGCCACAAAATGTGCTGCATTACGTCCCATAACTTGCCTTTTCTTGCCATCTAATTAAATCAACCCTGTTGCACATTCTGGCTTTCCCCTGCTGCGTAATTCCAGTGGCAATGACTATAGCACAATTCAATCATCTGAAGTGAGCCAGGACTACAACACCCAAAATGCATTAGGTTGTTAATCTAAACCCCAGGAATGGAGGATTGTGCCTTGCTGATATTGGTATCTGAAACTATACAAAGAAGACAGTAAGTGAGTAATACAGACTTCAGAGTTGGAGTTGAGGTAGGGTGATCAGATTTTGAGAAGCAAAAATCAGGACAGGTCAGACACATACCTGCCAGCTTGAAGAACAATCTCACCGTGTGAGGAGGGGCGGGGCCTTGAAGGGGGCTGGGGCCTCGTGCCGAGAAGTACCTACAAGGCACTTTTGAACCCCACCCTGCCCCCAAACCTCGCCTCCCCGCCCAAAAAAAAGCTTGTTGAGGCTGGTGCCGATGTCCTGGGGTGTTTTCACACCCCTTAATGGACGTTGGCAGTTCAAAGCCTCAGAAAGTGAGCTGGAAACCCACTATTTACAGTGGTTTTCAGCTTGTTTTCCCTGCCCCTGTGTGATATCGGCTCCTCACTGGAAGACCGTGTGATAGGAGTTGATATCGTGTGTCTCACGGTGGTACAGTGTGAATTGGTAGGTATGCTGACATAAAGGAAGGACTAAAGCCTTTAGTCTCTTTTTTAAATCTGTCTTGTCCCATTTTTTTGCATAGCCTTGTAAATGTGTGTATATATATATATATATATATATATATATATATATATATATATATATATATATATATATATATATATATATATATATATATATATATATATATGTGTGTATACATATCATCACACATATATATATACATACAAATTCAAAGTTCGATGTCGAACACCTCAACAAGACGCTCACTCAGAGTACACGTAGAAAATTGCTTTACTTCCAGCAAGATGCGTTTCGGCCTGCTTGGTGGCCTTGATCACATGTACAAGTATAGCGAATCACAGTGTTTAAGTAAACCAGTGTGATAGAGATAAACAATGAACTACACAAATAAACATAAAAGAAATACTGAGCTCCGTAATGTATCAAGATATGTTACCACATCAATACGTATCATCAGTGTCATAAATTCATAATTGTGCTCCCATGCAGCAATAAATAACAACTGAATGAAAACATAAAATATGTCAGTCTGAGTTCGCAAGACCGTCTTGCGCTCGGCCGTGCAATTCTGTACATGGGTATATGATACATTGTATTAAATCTGCATCATCGCTATAATAAATTAATGTGCTTCCATGCAAAAGAAATAACAAATGAGTGATGACATGTCAATCTCTGTTCATAAATACCATTCTGCGCTTGAAAGCGCAATAATGTGCATGGGTGCATGGCCAAACAGTAGAGAACCCACTACCCCAACAGGGTCTCCTCAGGCTAATAAGTGGAGGCTGTCAGTGTGTAAGGAGGCGCGGACCTGTAAAGACCTGGTCCAAAGCATTGTGGTTGATTTAGTGCATCCCCAGTGCGGTGCGATCATGTGGTAGCGGGGTGCAACTAATATGTGGCTTAAACCGGGGTCCCCCACCTGGTGTAGGTAATGGACTGCCTAGTGCCCAGTGGGTCAGTGGGGGAATGGCACAGGAAATGCTATTGGAATAGCGTTTATGGCTGAACGGGGATTGAGAGCACAAGGTCACGGGAGGCTGGGGAAGGGAAAAATAAAGGGCATGCTCAGTGGCATCAGAGCATGGCATGTTTTTGGAGCCTCCACGTGGAACGGAAAATGGCTCCAAGTGTGCATTGAAGCCCAATGGGGATGCTAAAACAGTGTAAGCAAAGCCATGCTTGGAAACAACATGCCACGTTGTGCATGGGCGTGGTGCCCTGGGATAGTGTCTTCATGGTCATGGGTGGGAGTTACAAACCGGTTGCTCATGGTAAACTATCAGCAATTAGTGGGGCTTCAAAGCAATCAGGAGACTAAAGAACATCGAGTGGTTGTGGCACAGCCATGCAAATGAGTCATGTCGTTTTGATACAGCACTGTCATGCACAAACTAAACAAAAACGTGCTCATGAAGGGTGAAAAAAATGTGCAACCAAGTCTTAGCTGAGATGTGAGAGAACACAGAGACAATGATGAAGAAAAGGGTAGGGGACACAGTTGGGGAAGGTGTGTGTTGTGTCCTCAGGTGCCCCTTCCTTTCCTCCTGTAAAAACCACACAATATACTGCGATTAGAGAGATGCAAAAGACCACCCTGGCAAACAAATGTACATCAGAGGCAGTTTACAACAAATAAAAGTGAATATACAGTAAAAACCCAGAGACACTAAAAAGACATTAAAAAGCATTGGACAACTACAGCCTGAAACCCAAATCCGATAACATCATCATTAGTCATTGTACAGATAGATGCTCAATTCTTCGTTCTGGTTCAGCCCTTCTGGGTGGAGTGTGTTGAGATCAATAATCAGTTGTGACTCTCTCTTAATCATCCTCAGAACTCTATCCACCCTTCCTTCTGGGGCACATGGGGCTTTGTTAAATGATGTGTCTTTTTAAGGAAGCCCCCGGGAGGGCCAAATCTTGGGGGCATCATGGGTTATTAAAATAAAGGTGGGGGCTCATGGGACCCCTCTCCTAGGCTTTAGAAAAGCCCGGGGACCGCCACCTCCCCGGGGCACTGATGTTTAAATATGCGGGGGGTGCCTGCGTGGCACCCCCGCGCACTGGGGACCACCACCTCCTCGAGGCAAATTGTTATCAAATAATGCAGGGGGGCCTGTGTCTGCCAACACACAGTCCCGGGACCGCCAACTCCCCAGGGCAATAAATATAAAAGGATGCAGGGGCCAATGCGGCCCCCCACAGGCCCCAGGGACCGCCACCTCCCCAGGGCAAATAACATGAAAAAATGTGGGGGGCGCGCGCCCCGCAGCCCAGGGGACCACCACGTACCTGGGGCAAATTGTTATAAAATAATGCGGGGGCCTGTGCGTTCCCCCCCACAGCCCCGGGGACCGCCACCTCCCCAGAGCAAATAGCATGAAAAGATGCGGGGGCCGCGCGCCCCCACAGCCCTGGGGACCGCTACCTACCCGGGGCAAATAATGTAAAATGATGCCGGGGCCCATGCGGCCCCCCCCCTCCCACAGCCACAGGGACCACCATATCCCCAGGGCAAATAATGTGAAAAGATGCAGGGGCCTACGTGGACCATGACCTCCATGTGGCAGAAATAAATGCATGTAGGGGGTCCATCGTTGCCCCCAGGATCACCACTTCCCTGGGGCAAAATGTTGCGGGGCTGCGCAGCCCCCCTTGTTGAGCCACTAATGGCCCTGGGGCCCGCCACCCCCCAGGGCCGGCTCCTGCTACCTCCAGAGCCTCAGGAGGAAGCTGTTTGCTTTTGCTTCATGGGCGGAGCAATAGCAAACATAACTCTGCTTTCTGCAAGCGGGAGCTAATGAACAGCTTCCGCCTGCAGAAAGCGGAGTTTTCATCTGTTTCCGTGCACGTAAATTTGCGTGCAGGGAAACAGGTGAAAACATTGCTCCTGCAAGCAGGGAGCTGCTATTTAAAAGCTATTTGAAGTGCAGCTCCCTGCTTGAAGGAGCATTGCCGGCTCCCACTAGAGTTGGGAGCCAGCAGGGACCGCGGGGGCTTGAGGCTCCCCCCGCAGTCCCATTGCACACTGGGTGCCCTGGATAGGCTCCAGGGCACCCAGAATACATGGCTGGGCTCTGGGGAATAGAGTCCTCAGGGCCGAAATTAGCATGGGAAGGGGGTCCACACGGCCCCCTTCCTTTATTAAAATAAATAAAAGTATAAGTTGGGCCCCAGGGATTGGGGTCCCTGGAGCCGAAAGCGGCCCGGGTAGGGAGCTGCACAGCCCCCTCCCCTATTAAAATAAAAATAATTTATAGGTTGGGCCTCGGGGGATAGGGTCCCGGGGCCGAAAGCAGCCAAGGGAGGGGGGCCACATAGCCCACCTCCCATTTAAAAATAATTATTTTGCCCCGGGGAGGTGGTGGTCCTCGGGGCCCGGGGGGGTCAACTTGCCCCGGCCCTTATATTTATTTAATGTAGCCCCAGGGAGGTGGTGGACCCTGGGGGTCTATTCGGCTCATATATATATATATTTTATGTTGTCCCGGGGGAGGTGGTGAACCTCGAGATCCAGGGGGGTCCGTATGGCCTCCCTAACTTTTTTAATTATGTTGCCCTGGGGAGGTGGTGGTCCCTAGGGTTCGGGGGGGGTCCTCGTGGCACCCGCTTATATTTATTTAATGTAGCCCCAGGGAGGTGGTGGGGGGGGCCATGTGGCCAGTAAAAAAACAAAAAAGGTTTCAGGGTGTTATTGTTAAGAAATAGATTTTTTTTTTTAAACCATGGAAATTCACTTAAAAAAACCAATGGTTACAGAAACGTCATAGTTATGTAATAGATTTAAAAAACTCATAGAAATTCACTTAAAAAAAACAAAGGTTACAGGGACGTTATAGTTAGGTTTTGAATTTACTCACACAAAACCATAGAAGTTCAGCAGTTATAGTTAGAATTATTTCATGTAACTATAACTCGCGCCCTCGCCATGCTAATTACCCCAGATATTACAGCACTCACGACATCTTTGATAAAATCATTGATAATATCAATGTAATATTTGCAAGTACATTTTTCATGAAAAAACTGTGCATGGCGGGAGCACAAGTTATAGTTACTTGAAATACCTAACTATAACTGCTGAATTTCTGTGGTTTTGTGCGAGTAAATTCAGAACCTAACTATAACTCACCTATAACCTTTGGTTTTTAAAGTGAATATATATATAGATATAATGCAAAAAGAGTTGCCTCTAGGTGGGATGCACTCCCAGGTGGAAATTATGCCAAAGCAAGGGCACACGCCATGAACAAAGTCCTTTTCTGGTTTCCTGCCAGACGCGTTTCGGGCCAACGCCCTCTTCAGTGACAGACCATGTGACGTGACGGCGTGCGGCAGCCACCAGTAAATCTCCGTAATAATTATGCTCAGGTGGACCACCTGAAGCAATGCTTCCTGGGACTGGTGGTTCAGTAAAACCCAAGTGGGTCGCCGCCGTCACTCACATTCAAAAAATGTCTTTAAAAGGATTGCCGATGTTCGCGCCAGCACCCCTGCATATAACAGGCACCTCCTGTTCCACAGTTAGCTGCCCCAATAAAGCAGCCGCAGACCCGCAAGTGTTTCGCGGTGGTGCAATCCCGCGACCAGGCAGGCCGCTATAAAAAATGCAAAAAGAGTTGCCTCTGGGTGGGATGCACTCCCAGGTGGAAATTACGCCAAAGCAAGGGCACACGCCATGAACAAAGTACTGAACCACCAGTCCCAGGAAGCATTGCTTCAGGTGGTTCACCTGAGCATAATTATTACGGGGATTTACTGGTGGTTGCCGCACACTGTCACGTCACATGGTCTGCCACTGAAGAGGGCGTCGGCCCGAAACGCGTCTGGCAGGAAACCAGAAAAGGACTTTGTTCATGGCGTGTGCCCTTGCTTTGGCGTAATTTCCACCTGGGAGTGCATCCCATCTAGAGGCAACTCTTTTTGTATTTTGTATAGCGGCCTGCCTGGTCGCGGGATTGCACCACCGTGAAACACTTGCGGGTCCGCGGCTGCTTTATTGGGGCAGCTAACTGTGGAACAGGAGGTGCCTGTTATATGCAGGGGTGCCGGCGCGAACATCGACAATCCTTTTAAAGACATTTTTGAATGTGAGTGCCGGTGGCGACCACTTGGGTTTTACTGAACCACCAGTCCCAGAAGCATTGCTTCAGGTGGTTCACCTGAGCATAATTATTACGGGGATTTACTGGTGGTTGCCGCACGCCGTCACGTCACATGGTCTGCCACTGAAGAGGGCGTTGGCCGAACAGCGTCTGGCAGGAAACCAGAAAGGACTTTGTTCATGGCGTGTGCCCTTGCTTTGGCGTACTTTCCACCTGGGAGTGCATCCCATCTAGAGGCAACTCTTTTTGTATTATATATATATATATGTACACATTTACAAAACTACATATACATAACATTAGCTATGACTTGACCTCCACCCTGCGCCCCCCCTCCTTCCCACTCTGGGGCAGATTTACAAGCCCCCTGCGCCACCAGTACGTCACTTTTCGTGACGTACTGAGTGGCGCAAAGCTCCTCGATATTTACAAGGAGAGGAAAAGCCACCATGCGTGACTTTTCCTCTCCTTGTAAATCCGCCCCTTCACACGCAGCACTTTGCGTTGAAGGGGCGTTCCATGGGTGTTGCTGTGGGTGTTCCCACGCAGCACCCATGGAACAAGACACATCTCCAGATTTACGAGAAATCGTAAATCTGGAGATGCGTCTGAAAGCTACGCCGCCCTAGAGGTGGCGTAGCAAGGCGCACCGAGGATTTCTCCTCGTTTTTCCTCTTTCAATGCGAGCTGCATTCTGCAGCACGCATTGAAAGAGGAAAAGCCTGTACTGATTGTTTTTGTGCAGAAAGGTGCCCTTCCTGCACAAAAACAATCTCCCCATGGCGCAGGCATCCTTGCACCATGGTGCAAGGGTGCCTGCGCCGGCGCTTGGCAGCTGTTTGTGCGCCAGCGCAGGGGAGAGCACAGGAATGCGACATATTCTTGTAAATATGTCGCATTCCTGTGCTCTGAAAGTGCCGCAGCGTGGCGCAGCCAAAGGGCTTGCAGCGCCACGCTGCGGCACTTTCTTGTAGATCTGCCCCGCTGTCTCTGTGCTGGGAGCAGACAGTGGTCTGTGCTGCCTGGCAGAAACAGAATAATTACTTCAATTAATTCAGACTTTCTAGGCGCCTGTGAAAGGAGAGCATAACTTTCACTTATGGTTCGCAGGATGACCTGACCTTTGTCCTAAAAACCGGGACATGTATTCAAAATTAATAAAAGCATCAGGATACCGGGGCAGTCCTCTGAAAACCAGGACTGTCCGGGGAAATCCAGGACATCTGGTCACTCTAAGTTGAGGAAATGGAGACAAATGACGACTGAGTGAGTCAAAGAGGGCAGAAGAATAGGTAGCGACCAGCGGTAAGCAAAGAATATAGGACAGTGGGATAGCAAAATGTTCATCCTAAGGATATTGGAATGGGGAGGGGCTCTTGAGTGGGCATGAGGTGCAAGCCTGTCACACCACTCACTGATGTGCTACTCACGCCTGACAAGTGATTATCTCAGAAGTTGTACACATAACCCTCTGTCCTCCCTCCCACTTGTGTTTGACACCTTCAGGCAGACCTCGCTTTTCAGCCAACAGCTGCATCTTGAAAGCAGGAACCCACCCCCAATCCCACCCTGCCCCGGGCTCCCCATGCTTATTAAGCTGATAGTGACATCCCAAATTTCAAAGAGCAAGGTGCTATGGGCTCAAATTCCAGACCTGGATTCAATGTCAGATGTGAAATAGGACACCGAGGCTGCACTTTTTATGGCAAGAACTATCTATTTATGTAAAAGTCATAATTTCTTTTAGGCCAAATCGTTGCATAGTTCAACATGCGGTTTGGAAATGTGCACATTTTATGCTACATAAATCAACTTGAGGGTGATGCTGTGGGCAAGTCGGACGGGCCTATAGGACAATGTGGCAGTGCCAGAAGAGCTGGTTTGACAGGTCAGTGTATGGGCTGTTTGTGTGGCTCTATGGGGCCCTGTTTTATGGTCTTGTATGCTGGTTTTTACTGTTGATTTCACCGATTTTACCTCAAGCATTGCCTACTACGAGCACAAATGCAAGGAGTCTTCAATACCTTGTAAAACACATATTCAGCTTGTTTTTACGAGTTCACAACTGCCTTGCTTTGTAATGTGCAAAGCAGGGAGAAGACTGGTCACAGAAGTAATATATACACTAGAAAAGGGCCTACCATGCTACCTTTATGAATTCTTAAAAGCCAAAGAGCTAACTGCAAACAGTCAGTAAGTCCCAGCAAAATAAATTGCAAAGCAGCATACAGTAAACACCTTTTCTTTCTCTTATATGATTCAGTTGAAAAAAACATAGAATAGAGCACAGTTTCTGAATGTTATTCCATATCTTAACAAATATTACAAAATAATTACCCCTCTTTGGACATAAAGTAGTGTGTTGTCACCCAAATGAGTACTTGTGAACCTATCCCAAAAGTGGCAAAATCTTGTGTCAACAGTAAAATCTAAGAATCAATTGAAAAACAATTGTCACAGTAGGTTGAAACACCAGTCCAAATCATTCCATTCATGCAAGTGGTGAGAACAAATTCCAATCATATTAAAAAGGAACACTATGAATGTATCTATTAGGCGAAATATGGACAATGTACTGAGTGAGGCCCTTGCTGCTCAATACTTTTTCCCTTCCATACCAATTTTTTTCAAGTCCAAGATTCTTGTCCCAAAAAGCTGTTGACACGCTTTTACCTCTGGTGTTTAGGAGTCTCCTCCGATCAGGCCTGGTGTAACCATCTTGATTCCTGGAGGACCATGTGCTAGTCTCCAAAATGCGTAGAGATAACCTTGTGACCACTCAGTGAACAGGGTAGCGGTCCTATCTCACTTATTTTAACCTGTGTTTTCAGTGTCTGTAGTGGTGACGTCCGGCTCTATCATCTGACTAACCTGTTGTAGGAAGCTGGCTCTGTATATGCTATACCAAAGTAAGGTATAGTGTGCACAGAGTCCAGGGAGTCCCCAGAGGTATAGCAGAGGCTAAATTAGGAAAGTTCTAACAGCTCTCATTTGTGGTAGTGTGGGCGAGCAGTTAGGCTTATCCAGAGGGTGTGTTAAGCATTTATTGTATTCACTCAATCAAGGACTGATTAAGGTATAGTGTGCACAGAGTCCAGGGAGTCCCCAGAGGTATAGCAGAGGCTAAATTAGGAAAGTTCTAACAGCTCTCTTTTGTGGTAGTGTGGGCGAGCAGTTAGCCTTATTCAGAGGGTGTGTTAAGCATTTATTGTATTCACTCAATCAAAGACTGATTACACACACTCAGAGACAGAATCCAGACCAATTAGGTAAGTATAGAAAAAGGTATACTTATGTTTTATTTTAGAACCAAGCAGGACTTGGCACAGGTAACTGAAATACACTCTCAAATGCAAGACTTTACAAGGAAATGCATTTGTGGTTGAATTGCAATCGTTACAGGTTTATATTGTGTTAAAAAACAGTTTAAATTACACAGTAATTACTTTTGGAATACTTTTGGATTAATTTCAAATTACATCAACTACTCGGGGTGGTATGCCTAGATACCACACCTGGGATCTCACAATACAAGGTAAGTAAGACTTTTTAAGGCTTGCAGTTTAGTTACTGTTTCTTTCTCACAAAGTTCAGCTCAACACTTAGAACATTTTCAGGAACAAAACTCGTAACATGGGTTCCTATGGGAAAAAAGTGTTAGCGGTTTCTCAGGTAAGTAAACGACTTAAGAGTGGGAGTTTTGGGGGTTTGGACCAAGGTTCTCCAAGTTCTAGGTAGCCACTCAAATTGCACCACCAGCGGCACTGGGGCGACCGGGTGCAGAGTGCAGGGGCCCAATGTTATTCAATGGGGCTAAGGGGGCCTTTGGTTAGGGGCTGCTTATGAGCAGGCCACTCGGGTGTGGGAGCAAAGCTCCTGGGGTTAAGGTCATCACTGCAGGGGCCAACAATTAGCACAGGAGCTGCACCACCAGCGGCACTGGGGCGGCCGGGTGCAGGGTGCCAAGGAGACGTCGGGGGCCCTGTGGATTCCAATGGGAACCTTCAGTTCGACAAAGAGGCTGCAGGCTCGGGCAGGGAGACTTCATGAAGGCAACCACTGGCTGGAGAGGTAGGTTTGGTTCTTGGGGGATGCCTGGACACCGTTGGTTTGGCCACCCAAGGCCATGAGGCTTCGGGTGCAGGGGTGTCTTTTGGCAGCAGGTTCTTCTTACCAGCTCCAGTCGCGGGGACCCTTCATGTTGAGGCTGAAGACGACGCCTTGAAGCTTGAGGGAGGTCGGGGGTCACCAGATCCCAGGTTAGGATCAATGTGGAGACCTCCTCGTGGTGTTGGGCCACTCGAACTTGGGCCATGGGCGTCGGGTGCAGAGTGGTGCAGAACCGCAGAGCCGTCTGGATCCGGGTTCTGGTCTTGGAGTCTTGGTTGAGCAATTTCGGTACTCACGAGAGTCAGGGCAGGGCCGGTCCTCGTGGCTCTGGGGGGCTGCTGGACACCTTGGGCTCTTTGCTGTAGGCAGGTCGGAGTCAGGACAGGCCGGTAGGGCTGTGGCCAAAGTAGTAGGTGTCCTTTTCTTCCTGGGTCAGCACGGCTCTTTGGTCCTTCTTCTTTCTTCCTCGAATCTGAGGAGGCAAGGTTCGGGGTTGCCCCTAAATACTAAATTTAGGGCGGAGGGGGGGTAGAGCTTGAACTGGATATTTAATGGTACTCTTTGGCTCGCTAAGCCTCCTTCACTCTGCATGACAAGGTCCTCTACCAGTGCTTAATGTAGTGGCCCCTGACATTACTGCTTGTTTACTCTATAATCTGAATGCCCTCAGATTGATACAGAGTGCACTATGTCCAATATGCATGCCATAACCAGTATGTGATTAGAAGATGTTGTAACACGTCCAGACAATGATGTTGGGATTAACTTGCCTTGTTAGTTTTTGAATGTTCTTTGTATGCATTTATATTTGAACACTTATTGTGACATTGCATAATATGCCTTGTAAAATGCATTAAACAAATAAAATAACATTTAGGGGCGTTACAGGGGTGTGCAATTCGGGACCAATGGGTCCCTTCCTTGGGGTGAGTACACCCCCTATTATGCCACCCTCCAGTGGGAGTGGGGCATGAGCCTCTTCCTATTGGTTGGGTCCCCTCATCTCCAAGATGGAGGGGACTGAGATGTGTGCTTCACCTTGCCTCCCCCACCTGAGGGGTGGGGTTGGCACAGGCGGGCACACCTCTCCTCCTAGCTCCTCCTAGCTCGGTTTTCTCGACGATTCTCCCGCCTAAGTGGGGTTGAGAACTGGTGGTAGCCAGTTGCTGAGGGAAGAAAAGGGCAGTGACAGCTTGAAAAGGCAGCAGGCCTTTGAAGCTTCCCCTTTCATGGACCCAGCCCATCCTGGGCGAGGAGGTGTGACACCTCTGCCCAGGATGGGCTTTGTTTCTTGCCCCAGAGAGCGGAGGCTCTCTGCCCAGGGGTCCAGAAACCTGTCTGGTGGTGGCAAATGGCAGGCAGCCATTCAGGAACCACACCAGGGCTGGTCGTTTTTCAGGGGGCATCTCTAAGATGCTCTCTGTGTGCATTTTACATTAAATCCCACACTGGCATAAGTGTAGGTTTAATGTGCTGAGAAGTTTGCTACCATACTTCCCAGGTTTCAATGAAGCCACTATGGAACTTTGGAGCTCATAATGACCAACTCCCAGACTATATACTCTTTATGGCTTCACTGCACTAACAATGTCTAAGAATGGACTTAGACACTGTAGGGGTACAGGGCTCATGCCACTGTACCCTCACCTGTGGTATAGTGCACCCTGCTAGAGGGGTGACTTACCTAGGCCACAGGCAGTGGATTGCAGGCATGGGACACAGGGATGTGTGCTCTGTTGACTCTTCACTTTTATCTGCCCCAAAACACGTAGCCTGCAATGGCAGTGTGTGATTTTTAAGGTACAGGGCCTCTAAGGGTGGCACAATAGGTGCTACAGCCCTTAGAGGCCTTCTCTGGTCACAGTGCCCTTGGTACCCATGGTACCCTTTACAAGGGGCTTACCTGTGGCCAGAGATGCCAACTGGGGGAACAAAGGTACAGCTTTGGGAAAGAACACAGGCCCTGGGAACCTGATTGACAGGGACCAATGACACACCAAGTCAAAAGTGCATAATGTGTCAGGCAAAAAGTGGGGGGTAACTATGCAAAAAGGGGCACTTTGCTACACCTGTGAACCTGATTCTCCAGTGCTCCACTAAATAAGACGTGCACGCATTATTCAGTGGATGCCTTATTAAGTGGAGCGCTGGAGAAGCAGGTTCACGGATTAGTCAGATGGCCGGGTAGGATAGACAGTAGATGATGGCAAACCATGAATATCCCACCATGGAAAGGTGGTGCATTGTAAAGCAAAATAAAAAAAAAATATTTAACCATTTTATATAGCGCCCAGCACTGAAAGGTATTGGTGCGCTTCATAGAAGAACAACAATGACACAAGATCTACATTAAGCAAAACCTAGAAAAGTACAAAAGTAATATGGCATCAAATACAAGAATCAGCAAAAGTAAGAACTGTTATCAGCAGAATGTAAAGAAAGGAACAAGTAGGACAAATAGAAGGAGAAGCAGAATGAGATGATAGATTTTTGTCTTAGTCGACAAAGATAGCCCAAAGAGATGCATTTTAGGTGCTTTCAGAAGGACATTATAGTGGGTTTCGTACTTAAGTATGCCAGTAGCAAGTTTCATAAAAGCGAGGTAGCACCTGAGAAGGAATGATGCTGATTGTGGCTAGATTTGTAGGAGGATGTCTTGAATAGAAGATTATTTTTCCTCCTTGATGCTCTGGAACCACCCAACTGTTTAAGCAGAGTGGTGAGATAAGGCTGGGAGTTGAGGTGGACAACCTTGTAGGCCAGACAGCCTAGTTTAAACTTTATTCTAGTCTCAGTGGGAAGCTAGTGTAACTAAGAAAGGATAGGTGTGATGTGGTGGTATTTGTTGGTGTATACCACAAGTCTCACTGCAGCATGCAAGACCTTTTTCAGTGGCTTGAGGGCACTTTGAGAACCACCCCCAGTACAGTTTTCCCAGAATCCAGCCTAATGAAAACAAGAGCATGGACTGCAACGTTTAAAAGGGGAGATGACAAGTGGTTTTAGCTTCTTGCCTAGAAGCAAAAACACTTCAGTAGCTACAGTCAATGCCCACTATAATAATTCTGCGGTATTGCCAATAATATGCCCAATAAAACTGAAATGTAATTAAAACTGTTTACATCAACCAGACCGAAGAGAAGGCAGTAACCCAGAATACTACTCTTGATATGTACATACTAAATCAGTAACAAATTAAATGATATTAGTTGCTCATGACTTTTGGAAATTACCCATGTTCTCATTCAAGAGAGTGCAAAAAGAACAATTGATGGACAGAATGCTGCACAATGTCAAACATTCACCCCAGTACATCCATCGTTTTTTGCTCCCCATGCCATTCCAGTTCAGACCCAGCCATATGCAAATCAGTCTTGACCCTGTTCCCCATGGGAACAGTACAGCACTGAACTGCCAGGCCAGGTCCTACCTGGACTGGAAACAAGCATCCTGGGACCAGTTTCGGGGCATCACCCCTCATCAGCCAGGCTAGCTTGACTCCAGTGGCATGAAGAGCATGGAAACCAAGTCTGGGCAGACCCGTTCCACTAGGGGTGACAAATGCAAAAAGAACAATTGATGGACAGAATGCTGCACAATGTCAAACATTCACCGCAGTACAGAGACAAGGGCCTAAATCCATGTTTTTTTTGCTGCTCCCCATGCCATTCCAATTCAGACCCAGCCATATGCAAATCAGTCTTGACCCTGTTCCCCATGGGAACAGTCCAGCACGAACTGCCAGGCCAGGTCCTACCTGAACTGGAAACAAGCCTCCTGGGGCTGGGTTTGGGGCATCACCCCTCATCAGCCAGGCTAACTTGACTCCAGTGGCATAGAGAGCACGGGACCCACGTCTGGGCATACCCGTCCCACTCTGGGTGACAAATGAAAAAAGAACAATTGATGGACAGAATGCTGCACAATGTCAAACATTCACCCCAGTACAGAGATCTGGGCCTAAATCCATAATTGTTTTGCTCCCCATGCCATTCCAGTTCAAATTCAGCCATATGCAAATCAGTCTTGACCCTGTTCCCCATGGGAACAGTCCAGCACTGAACTGCCAGGCCAGGTCCTACCTGAACTGGAAACAAGCCTCCTGGGGCTGGTTTTGGGGCATCACCCCTCATCAGCCAGGCTAACTTGACTCCAGTGGCATAGAGAGCACGGGACCCACGTCTGGGCATACCCGTCCCACTCTGGGAAAAAGAACAATTGATGGACAGAATGCTGCACAATGTCAAACATTCACCCCAGTACAGAGATCTGGGCCTAAATCCATAATTGTTTTGCTCCCCATGCCATTCCAGTTCAAATTCAGCCATATGCAAATCAGTCTTGACCCTGTTCCCCATGGGAACAGTCTTGCACGAACTGCCAGGCCAGGTCCTACCTGGACTGGAAACAAGCATCCTGGGACCGGTTTCTGGGCATCACCCCTCATCAGCCAGGCTAGCTTGACTCAAGTGGCATGGAAAGCACGGGACCCACGTCTGGGCATACCCGTCCCTCTCGGGGTGACAAATGCAAAAAGAACAATTGATGGACAGAATGCTGCACAATGTTAAACATTCACCCGAGTACAGAGATCTGGGCCTAAATCCATCGTTTTTTGGCAGTTCGGGCTGGACTGAGGGACAGAGTCAAGATTGATTTGCATATGGCTGGGTCTGAACTGGGGTGGCGAAGTGAGCTAAAGAACGATGATGGATTCAACCCAGATATGTGACTGGGGGTGATTGTCTGAAAAGGTTCAGCGCTCTGTCCATCATCTCCTTGTGTTTGCTTTGTTCGCCCTAATTTGGGAGGGTATGCCGAGACGTGGGTTCCTTGCTCACTTTGCCACTGGATTCAAGCTAGTCTGGCTGATGAGGGGTGTTACCCCGAAACCGGTCCCAGGATGCTTGTTTCCTGTCCAGGGAAGTCCTGGCTTGGTAGTTCGGGCTGACCTGTTCCCATGAGGGACAGGGTCAAGACTAATTTGCATATGGCTGGGTCTAAGCTGGGGTGGCAAAGTGAGCTAAAGAACGATGATGGATTCAACCCATATATGTGACTGGGGGTGATTGTCTGAAAAGGTTCAGCGCTCTGTCCATCATCTCCTTGTGTTTGCTTTGTTCACCCTAAGTTGGCAGGTTATGCCCAGACGTGGGTCCCTTGCTCACTTTGCCACTGGATTCAATCCAGCCTGGCTGATGAGGGGTGTTACCTCGAAACCAGTCCCAGGATCCTTGTTTCTGCTCCAGGGAAGATCTGGCTTGCAGTTCGGGCTGGACTGTTCCCATGAGGGACAGGGTCAAGACTTATTTGCATATGGCTGGGTCTGAACTGGAGTGCCGAATTGAGCTAAAGAACGATGATGGATTCAACCCAGATCTGTTACTGGGGGTGAGCGTCTGAAAAGTTTCAGCGCTCTGTCCATCATCTTCTTGTGTTTGCCTTATTAAAAAGAGTTGCATTAATTCTCCTAAACTGTGATATTTGGCGGTAGGTAGCTGCATGTGTATGCCTGTATGTGCATGCACTTATATATGTATATGCTCCCAGGCACGACACTTGCATGACCTCAGTCTTGAGCACTTGCATGACCACAGGCTGGACAGCATGCATGACCATGTGCATGATCTCTACTCAACTGTGTAGCCCTCAACCACCCTGGTCTTGCTTGCCGCTCCCCCATTTGCTGTTCCCGTAGTGCAGAGGCACCGTCCTGGTCCTCTAGCTACTCATACCGCAGTTCAAGCCCCGGTCCCCACTTGTTGTGCCCTGTTAATTATTCAGTGCAATGCATGTTCTCTTTTTTACTGTGTATCCACCACTGTATTATGCTGTGTTTGTAATGTTTCACCTCTTTAATCCGCTGTGATTGTATTGTTTTTTCCTTTGTTTTTCCTTTGCTTATGTAATACCCTGTGATTGTACACTCTGTTTTCCCTGCAATGGTTGTTTATCTTCTGTTTTCTGTATCCGGTTCACTCTGGTTTTGCTGTGCCGTCTTTTGCCGCCGCTCAAGTCCCTTGCCCTCCCGCTTCCTGGACAGCCCCTCCCAACACCCAGGGTTACTTGATGGAGGCCGCAGCACGACTATGCCGAAGGCGTGCCAAAGGCAAGCCCGTCTGCGCCTGGACCATGCCCAGCACCAGGAACCTTGACCCTCCGCACCCCCACATGTACTCTGCAGCAGAACCCCATGCCCTTGACTCCACACGCAACAACCACTGCTGCCGCGCATCACCACACTCCACAGTGGGACCTTTCACCTGTATCCACTACTGTTTCACAACCACCCCATCACGGATCACCACCTCATCAAACAACACCACGACAACCCCAGATGCCGACACCCCACTGGATCAACTCAACTGCCTCCTGATCAACACCAGATCTCTCTGCAAACAAGCCATCGAAATCTAGGACACTATCTCCACCATCGCCCCCAACATGACCTTCATCACATGGACCCGGCTCACTCCCACATCTGCCCCAGACAATCGAGAAGGCAACCCCCAGTGGCTAAAAGATGAAACACCGAGATTGCACCAACAGACATGGTTGAGGGCATCGCCATCACACACAAGGAATCAATCACTTGGACCATCGACAACGACAACACCATGCCGGCAATGGAACACATGAATTTCCAGCTCAAAGCCAACTCCAAAGCAACCATCAAAGGCACCCTCGCATACAGACTGCCAGGACCACAAACTGACTTCAGCGATGCCATCGCAGAATTCATCACCCCGCTTGCTGTGGAATCCGAACACTATGTCTTCCTGGGAGACCTCAAGTTCCACCTGGAAGATCCCACAAACACCAACACCACCCACCTCCTGGAAAGACTAGACAACATCGGCCTCAAACAAATTGTCACTGACCCCACACACAGAGCAGGACACACACTAGACCCCATTTTCACGCCCAGCAGCAGAATCAGATCCAGCCACAACTCAGGACTCACCTGGATGGACCACCCCATTGTACACTTCACCCTCACCGCTCTGCCACATGCCGACCCCAACCGACAAAGCACTCCCTACCGCAGCTGGACCAAGGTAACACAGAAGCAATGGACTGATGTCCTCAGCACTGCTCAGCCCAACATCACCTCGAACCTGGGCCAGACAATAGAGAATTTCAGCGCCTGGATCACCAGTGTTGCTATCCAAGTCGCCCCCACCAAGCCAGCTAAAATGCACAGACCCACCAAACGAGCCAGCTGGTGCATGCTAGAACTCAGCGCATCAAAACACAGGGGCATTCAACTTGAAAGAAGATGACGAACAAACAGGAACGACACCAGCCCTCAACAACTACCACCGCCAGCTCAAAGCCACAAAAAAGGAGGCCCTGACACACTGGACTGAAACCAGCGCCAACCAAACCAAGGAACTCTTCACCATCATTAGAGAGTTCACATGCCAGTCAGCCTCAGAAAACTCGATCCCTCCCTCACATGAACTCTGCGACTCCCTTGCCGACCACTTCCACAACAAGATAGCAACCATATATAGAAACTTCGATCCCCAACCCTCTGACCTCTTTTGCAACCCCTCAACCACAACCACCAACCATCCGTTCACCACCTGGGAACAACTTAGCACACCTACAACGACCACCCTGATGAACTCCATCCACTCAGGAGAACCCACCAACCCATGCCTCCATCGACTCTTCAACGTCGGAAGCAACGAGATAAGCCATTAGCTCACGACCATCCTCAACGCCTCCATAATGATAGCCACCTTTCCCGATGCATGGAAACACGCAGATGTTAGACCCATCCTCAAGAAACCTTCGGCAGACCCCAGAGAGCTCCAGAACTACTGTCCAATCTCCCTCCTCCCGTTCCCTGCCAAAGTCCTGGAGAAGGCCATCAACCTCCAGCTCAGTGATCATCTGGAAAGAAACAAAATGAGGGACCCACCTCAATGGCACTTCAGAGCCAACCACAGCCCGAGACAGCCCTGATCGCAGGAACAAACAACATCTGAGTCCTACAGAGGAGACAGTCCTTGACAGAGGAGAATCAGCCGCCCTCATCGTCCTGGATCTCTCCGAAGCTTTCAACACCGTCTCCCACCACATACTCATAGATCAACTACGCAGATTGGAATCACAGATTATGCGCCCAGATGGATGACATCCTTCCTCACGGGACTCACTCAGAGAGTCTGCCTCCCTCCCTTCACTTTGCAATCCAAGCAAACCACCTGCGGAGTACCCCAAGGCTCATCTCTCAGCCCCACCCTCTTCAACATCTACATGACACCACTCACAGACATCGTCAGATCGCATGACATCAACATCATCTCCTATGCTGAAGACACTCAGCTTGTCCTCTCACTCTCAGTGAACCCTAACCCGACGAAGACCAACTTCCACAGCTGCATGAACGTCGCCACATGAATGAAAGACAACCGCCTAGAACTCAACATGAACAAAACTGAAGTTCTGATCTTCAGCAAACGCACCGCCCCCTGGAATGACTGCTGGTGGCCAGTGGAGCGCGGACCCACCCCCATGCTGAAAGACCATGCCCACAACCTCAGCATCATACTGGACAGAGAACTCTCTATGAAACATCAGGCAAACACCGTCGGTTCAGCCTGCTTCCACCTGATCCGCGTGCTCCGCAAAATCTTCAGATGGCTCCCCATCAGCACAAAGAAAATGGTGATGAAGGCACTCATCACCAGCCAACTCGACTATGGCAACACACTCTATGCCGGCACCGCCACCGAACTCATGCAAAGACTCCAGACAATCCAGAACGCAGCTGCCAGACTGATCCTCAACCTGCCCAAGAGGACGCACATCACCCAGCACCTGAAAGACCTCCACTGGCTCCCCATCCAGAAGTGATGCCAGTTCAAGCTCCTCACACATTCCTACAGAGCCCTCCACAATCAAGAACCAGACTACATGAACCACCTCATGATCTTCCACCAACCCACCAGAAAACTCCACTCTGCACACCTCACCCTCGCTCAGACAGCACGTATCCGCCGTAGCCGCTCCGGAGGACGATCCTTCTCCCACCTCACCACCAAAGCCTGGAACACCCTCCACCTCTGCACTTCACCCTCGCTGAACCACTTCTGGAAGGGACTCAGGACCTGACTCTTCAACTGACACCTGCAGCTCAGTGCCTGGATACCCCCTGGATGATTAGCTGCGCTATACAAATACTGCTTGATTGATTGATTGAACTGTATGTGGAAACAGCTGCATGGCCCTGCATGACCAATTGCATACCTACACCATGACAAACTATATGACAGTTACTTAATATAAAGGATTGCAAGACAATATGAATGACAGACTGCTTACAAACTGTATGACAACTGCATAATAAACAGCATGACATTGTAACTTTGTATTATGTCAAAGTCTCTAACGTTGTAAGCATCCCACAGAGTAGAGTGCTACTCTACTGTAAAGTGATTCAGTGCCATTCGAAGTGTAAACACTGCTATATAAATGCTATTACTTGTAATACAATGGAACACATTTTAAATTAGAATATCTGCTTACAGACTCAGACTTTTTACCAAAAACCTGTGGCTTTTGCAACAAACATTCTTCCTTGGTTACTGCATCAACAGGGTTTATTATTATGTTTATCATTATTAAAATAATAGTGTTGTATGTATTTTGATAATTTGCTGTTTAGATTTTGAGATTTTGCCTGCAGTAATATGGTTTTGGTCAATTTTCATGTTGAAGGGAAATGTGTTCCCTGGAGTGAGATTAATTGTTAAAAGCAATACTCGGTGACATTTCATGTGGTACATCTTGGCAATCCCTTTTATTTCAATAGATCAGCTAGAACCCTAGGAGAAATCATGCAAAGTTGTCATCTTTATTGCCACCACCATCTGAACGCAACCCTGCATCTCATTTAGGTAGTCCAAATATCTTCAAGACATAGGGCCTCATTTAGAGTTTGTCAGATTGGATGGATACTCTCTCAAAAAGTGGCGGGTATCTCTTCTGCCACACTACAAGTGCCGTAGGCTACAATGCACTTATAATACAGTGGACAACACATCTGCAACGATTGTGACACAGTATCTTGTCCACCATACTCTAAATACTGCCCACAGTGTCAGAACCTGTTGTTGTATTCCTCTTAGGGTGTCCGTATATAGGTTTTCCTGTATCATGTCCTTATATAGGCACAATTCGCCCTGCCCTTATATAGGCATAAAATCCCAGTCCTTATTTAGGCATTAAACCGTGCACTCCAAATACAGGCATGGTCTCCGACATCCGTCCACCCTAACGTCACAACGAGTTCTTGAAGAACAGACCCTTAGGCTTTGGGAGTTTCCCTAGCACAGGACTATTGATTTCTTCAAGGACCCATCTATTATGCATGAACCGTTATACCTTAGGGGTTCATTCATGACGTCTTCCGCTGTCCGATCCACGTCAATGCTAACATTCTGAGGTACCTCTCCGGTATAAATATACCTTCCCTAGCCCTTGTAAACTAGAGGAGACCTCGACTTCAGAGGAGCCCGTTTCCCGGCCTGACGCACTGAGAAGACGCTGTCATCCCTGCACGCAGAGAGTCCAGCTTCCAGTGATCTGACTTCCCTCGCGGGGTGTTGGAGTTCGAGTCTGGCAAGAGATTCCCACCTCTCTCATTCTTAAGGTATGGAGCTGACTAGAAACCTAGAGGGACTCTTGGCATACTAGGCATACTGAGCGTAACATACTCTTAGTATACCATAGTAAGGAATACTTCACCTACTTCATACCTCTCCCTACACCTAGGTTAGGTTAGGTACATTGGGGTAGAACTAGCTTAGAAACGCATCGTATGAGTACTCGCATTTTTAGTCTATGTTATTTATGTAAATGAATATCTACTAAAGATCATGCTAGCGCAGTATTATTTATTTCTACTGCTTACGCTGTACATTATTTATCTTGCATACTGTCTTGTGATCGTAACAGCACATTTTACTTACACAAGAAACAAGACTGTTCAATAAATCTTTTATTGAAACGCCCGTCTATTCTTTCTGTGTAACTTTGAGGAAAACTAAGTATGCACGAGTGAGCTGAGTGAAATAGTTATCTATTGTTTCCACGACTCTGGGACACATTCTGATTCTATAAGGGAAACAAAGTTGTCATGTTTTGCGGCTGCCAGAAACTACTCCCTTCTTGTTTATCAAGGAGTTTCGAGTGGCCTCTGAGCTAGCTGGCACAAGTAATTAAGTTTAATATACTCGATAGGGACATATTGACCTTAGTCCTATGCCAAACCTATAGGGTATATTATTCCAATGCGCAGAGCCTATTAGGGAAATAGGAGCTACACTACGTGGCGCCCAACGTTTGGTAAGGCGGTAATTTAACGTTAGATACTGAGTAACTCAGCCGTGCCTTTTCTCTCAGAGACCCCTACCCATATACTCCAAAAGACGTCTGGAGTGGGCAGGGTTAAGTATCCGCCAGGGCTACATAGGGAAGCACCCTATATATTAGCTGTTTGGTTTGCTCAACGTTGAAGGATACAGTGTTCCAAAATATTGTGCACCTTATCTTTGTTTCCTTGAAACTTGTTCTACATTTATCAAAAAAAAAAAAAAAATGACCGAAACCGGTGGAGCTGCGGTTGACCCAGCCTTAGCAGTTTTTAACTTTACAGGTTTAGATGAAACCGAGGAGGGTGTTATAGACATCGCTCCAAACTTAAGAAGAGCCATCACTCTAAAACTTATAAAACATGGCCTACCACCAAGAGGAGGTAGAGCAGTTTTCGTGATAGAGGCACACGAATCATTTCAGACAGAGGTATTCTATTCATGGGTAATATTTCCTGAATCCAATCCAGTTACAAAACTGTTTCACTTCTACAAAGAAGATGATCCACCAGAGGAATACATCCCGTTCGAGGATATAGAAATTCCATTAACATATCAGGAGCATCAGCTCTGGTTTAAAGGCGCCCTAAAACATCACAGAAACATTACCAGGCTCTGTCCATTAGGTAGACCAGGAGCAACATGGCCGATTCTAGCCGGCTACACACCTCATCCTGAACTGGATATAATGTCAGATGAGGAACTACTTACTCAACTTACAGAGTTAATAAAAATCTACAGACAATTGGTCCAATATGTCATGCGGACTTTCACAGTCCAACCACCATTAACCACTTCCAAATCAAATTCCTCAACCAGGGAATACACTAAAAATTACACCACAGACTCTATACGCAGTCATGGGTAAAATGCCCACAAAACGTGAGCAAATTCCATTCTGGATAGCTCAA
Source organism: Calotriton arnoldi (assembly GCA_963921515.1). NCBI lineage: Eukaryota > Metazoa > Chordata > Amphibia > Caudata > Salamandridae > Calotriton > Calotriton arnoldi. Next base: position 229,070 of record CAWUFW010011619.1, on the reverse strand, counting down.
AAAATTACTCAAATCGAAGCAGTATTTCCAAATACTAGCCCGAATGAGAAACACAGAATCCTAACCATCTGTTTACCGATGGGGATCACACCACAACTGGAAGACTGCACCTCTTGGGGCTCAGTCTTTGCTGCCATCTTCACTAAAACACATGGTATTCCATCAATTGCGGTAATACCTGATGTCCTGAAACAAATTCAAAACGAATACGGGGCAGAGCCTGCTCTAAATTTAGGTATGAAATTACTGAAAAATTTCAACCAGGTCTCAACAATAATATTATCTAATATTAAAGGGGAGGCAGCAGCAGTGGCGATCCGCCAAAGATTAAGGGAATTCGATGTTACAGAACATCAAACAGAGCTACCCAGAATAATAGAACAATCTTATGCAGAATTAGGCAGAGATAGTTTGGGTGGAAGACCAGTGAAGCCAAAACTATCTGAAAGTCCTAAGAAGGACTCTATTAAACAAACTCCTACATCTTCTAAAAAGAAGTGGGAGACTACTAAACAAAATTCAAACGAGAAACGTTCTCAATCCCGAGGTAGGTCTCCTCAAAAGGAGCCCTCTAAAAGGAGGTATAACCTCAGGAATAGGGATAATTTGAGAAAGCCTGACAGGTATCAAGATACTGATACACGTTCCTCTCGTCCCTTTCAGATCTCATCACAGACTTCGGAAAGAAGAGGACGGTCAGAACATTGAGAAGAACGCGTGAAATCCAAGGAAGAAAAACACGCTCCAAAAAATAAACCAAAACCTCAATTCTCCAAAAGAAAGTAGCAGGTCTGAAGGTCAGACATGCCGAGAATACTGAGAACACAACTCAAGAACGGAGAATGGGCTCAGACAATGCTGGACAGTGCAGCAGAAGTCACAATAGCTCGCCAGAACCTGAAGGAACTTCTGGAGATAGTGGACTTGAATGAGTACATTACAGTTGAGACTGTAGACACCAGGGTTAGTACTCCACAAAAGTTATATGAAATAACACTCCGGATGGAGGGAGACATACCTAGACAGGTGAAAGCACTTTTTGGGAAAGACTATCAAGGGGCTATGACATACTTCTAGCAGAAAAAGACTGGCCACCACAATTTGTCAGGAGTGCCCACACGGCGAGGACATTATTATGCCTGCCTTCTCCAACCACGTTCCAATTCACTTAAAATATACATATGCCAGGAAATGGGCAGTAGCCCAGGCCCCAGCATTATATAAAAATCATGTAGGATGGGATGAGGACTCACCTCACCATAAAATACATCTGAAACATGAACCAACTGCACAAAGGCAGTATCCAATAAAGCAAGAAGCTAAAAAACAGGTCAGGGAGATCTTAGATTAACTTGAATACCAAGGGGTGATTGAAACATGCACCTCCTCAATGAACAATCCTTTGTTTCCTGTCTCCAAACCAGACAAATCATATCGTCTAGTTTTGGACTACAGACACTTAAACACTTGTTCTAAAACTTTTGCAGTGCAAAATGCACATAGCACAGCATTAATGAATAACATTGTGCGTAAAAAATATAAAACCACATTAGATATCTCAAATGGTTTCTTTTGTCAAAACATAGCACCTGAAAGTAGGTACTTAACAGCATTCTCCATCATGGGGACCCAGCGTCAATTTTGTCGACTCCCACAAGGGTTCAAGAACAGCCCAGGTTTATTCTCAGTGAGGGTAACGGAGTTACTACAAATTTACGACAATGAGGCATTGTTCTATGTCGATGACATCTATCTGACAGACGATGACCTGGATAAACACTTGAACAGGGTGAGCACCATTATATTGGGCTTCGCCTCTGAGGGCTACAAATTCAACTTCAAAAAGTCCAGAATTGCCCATCTCAGTGTCCTATTTCTAGGATATGAGCTTTCAGGTGAAGGCAAGAGCTTGGCAGCTAACTTTCTAGAGAAATGTGCGCTGCTCCAACCTCCAAAAACACAAAAAAACTTACAATCCATCCTGGGTTTCCTAAATTTTGGAAGAACATACATTCTAAATTACGCGGAAAGGGTTAAACCTCTCTTCGCATTAATCAAACCTGATTTTTCAATCAGAAATTGGACACAAGAACACACAGAAATCTTGCGTTCACTACAGGCTAACAAGTTAGCAACAAATCACTTACAAACACGCGTAAGTCAACGTAACCTGGTGATCCGAATAATTTCGGGTCAATGCGGATTCACCTACTTAACATTTAATGAGGGTGAAAAAATACCAATTGTATACAAACCTCATTTGTATACACAAGCGGAAATGCGCTTCACTTCAACTGAAAAAATTCTGACAGCAGTTCAAACCGCTGTAGCAAAAGAAAGAGCCTTAGCCCAAGGGAAACACATTATTGTCGTTACCCCAGTACCAGCTTTAGAAACGGTCACAAAAGCAAGCATTCCAAATGCAAAAGCATTGCATCCAAGATGGATACAATGGGTTAATTCTCTTGCTGCAACAGATGTTGAATATGTTTTTGATCCTGATTTAAAAACACAAGCGTTCCTGCAATATGAACAAGAATGTCCTCAGCCCACTGAGATTCTGCCTCTCGATCAGTACGAATTCATAATTTACAATGACGGATCCGCACAGCCCGCAACAGGGAGTAAGCAAGCTTACAGTGCAGCATGTGCAATCGTTAAAGGACGCATGCAAGATGGCATCTTCAGACCTATGGTCACAAAAACTCAATCTCTAGGAGATTGTACAGCTCAGCGAGCTGAACTACAAGCATTCAAACTGGCACTTGAAAGTACAGATCGAGAATTCCCCACACTGATAGTGTGCGATTCCTTTTACTGTGTTCAGTCGTATAATGAATATATACAAAACTGGCTTGAAAATGGTTTCAAAGATGCGAAAGGTGGCACAATAAAGCACAAAACGCTTTGGGAACAAGTAGTTCAGTTGAAAAACGAACTACCAAAGGCTCACGTGATCCACACACTGAGTCATTAACGTGATGGCGTTCACGTTGCAGGGATTTCATTGGCTGACGAAGCCGCAAAGGGGGCTGTTCAGACGGCTTCCGTAGCTGCGATCACTCGTTCAAAAACAAAAATAGACAGTGAGATAATGTTGGCTGTCAATGCTACAAGCAAAGGCAGTGGTGCAGCGTTACCAAAAAGTTTCCACTCAAGTACTCTTATGTAATTGATGCGAACAACGTTCCTTTTGCTCGAATCCCTGGAGTGGGGGATAGGGTAATCCCAAACATGGAACGTAGAGCAGCTTTGATTTATGAAGCACATTTGGGGGAGGGTCTGTCACATCAAGGGATCTCTAAAACAATTTTGACATTAAAAGAGATGTACTGGTGGCCTGGGATGAATACAGAAATCCACATCTTCATCAATAACTGCATAGACTGTAAGGTACAGCGTGATGCTGACCGCCACCAGACACAATGCTACGAATGTAGCTGCCCAGTACAGACACCATTGATAGACAGCATTAGACTATCTACGTGCATGCGTCCTTCTGGACAAATGCAATCCCACAAATACTGAATCAAGGTATGGATATGGCCTCAGCGCTCGGCTGACGCTCGAACTGTTATAAAAGATTTGCGAGTCTTTATCGGCACATACGCAATAGGCACGCTACATTCTGACCAGGGCCCTGCGTTTAGCTCTCGGGCTTACAAAGAAGCCATGGCCAGTCTGGGCGTTGCATTGCGGTACTCCTCTCCATTCCATCCTGAGGGAAATTCGGTTGTGGAAAGGAAAAACCGGGACATAAAGCAGTCTATAACAGCTAGGGTATTAGGTTTGGGTGATGGGTGGGTCAAACATCTTTATGGGGTCCAACGCTCCTTAAACAATCTGCCAAGAAGTTCTCTAGGGGGGTTCACTCCATATGAGGTCCTATTTGGGACAAGAATGTGGGTACCAGACCTCGATCACGTAGGCACAGTGGTGGAAAATAAACCGTTTGATATCAAAGATCGTTTGGCTGTTTTACAGGAACTCAATGAACTGAGATCAAAACAAAGCAACGTATTCCTGCAGCCAACCACCACTGGGGAAAAATTGGCGGTCCCAGCAAGGCCTGTCTGGATTTCAAAAGTTGGGGATCTAGTCAGAGAAAAGATTGTGGACAAGAAGGAATTTGGACCTTCTTACAGACAACCAGTACCTGTCCTAGCAGTTCAAGGAACAAGAACAGTACTTCTGCCGCCCCTTGCTGGAAGAAAGGAGAAAAGATTTGTGTCCATCGACCTCATCAAACCACAGTATGTGGCCAATACTAAATAGTAGGCCTCGTGGACTCCGACCTAGTAGCAGATGCACTCCTCTCGCTACTATCCAAGAGGTTCAGACTGAAAGACTGATAACCATCGAGAATTCAGCTGTAACAGATGAAGGAGTAGGCAACCATGCAATGGAACTCATCCCTCTTGAAAACCAAGTAACAATTCGTCCAAATACACCTGTCTACACCAATGTAGCGAGTGATCAACTGGTTCCAGCGATTTCTACAAATCCTGATGCAATTCCAACAATTGACAGAACTGCTTCTGGCTATTTCATTAACTTTGATACGTTCTCAGAAGATCCGAGTGAACCTGAAACGACGCCATCATCATTAAAATTCAAGCAGCAAGTACAAGACTTTCTTCACTTTCTGAAAGAGACTTATCTGGTTTCCCCATGGATTGAGCTCTGGATTATATCTGGACTATTTTTTTTCCTGCTCTGGCTAGCTTTGGTTACAACTGTGAGCGTGCTTATAAGTGGCAGATACATCCATGTGAACATTGAAGGAAAAGATGTGAACGTGCTTTTGAAACCTCATAAATCTTCCCAGCGTGAAGAAAGAGACTTGTCGACAGTGAACATCACAGCCGTTCCTATACAGGATGGTTTAGTGTGGGACAAAACAGATTTTGATATCTTTGGCCCGAAGGAACAATTGAACATTCCACATTTGTTTAAAATTTCACTAAGTGATCTCATTTCGTCCAGTACCTATTCTGATGATTGGGACTTTCAGACTGTTAACGACATAATGTTTGACCTAGAAAAATCTGCTGCATTTTCTAAAAATGAATATTTAGAGGGTTCATCAGACTATGAACAACTGTATTGCTATAACCACTATGGTCATCATTATTTGCATAAATCTGCATACCCTAGAAATGTGTTTATGTTTAACCAATGGGAGCATTGTCCTACACCACCACAAGGTAGTTCAAAAACATTTGCTAACAAGTTTCCATATTTTTCAGGTTACAATACATCTGATCCAGAAACGTTTTACTATAAACATGTAAACAAAACAGGACTGAAAATGATGTTAACTAATACAAAACAGATTTACTCTGCAGCATTTATTGCCCAACTGTCTAGATGGGGTTTCGACTTTTGGAAAGACACAATAAACACAAAAACTGTCTGGGGTACTAAAGATTGGCAAGTGCAGGGGATAGAAGCTTTATTTAGAGCCTGTATCATCCCTGAACAAATAATGTTTTTGAATGAAACTGTCCAACAAACATCTTGTCTTGGACTAGCCAAGATAAAAGAGATGAAAACACCTTCTGTACCAACACCTGCAAGTGATAACAATACACAGGCAGCGGTGACAGTTGACAAAATACTACAACTCAACAGATCTATGGTTGATCTGGCCCACAGACACGAACAACTGTCAGGAAAGATTCCTGAATAAAACTCAGGGTTTTACTATTCACAGGCCAGACCCAAGATACGTCCAAAGACAGCATCCGGGGGTAGTAACAACATACAGTGTAGGAAAATTATGCCTCGATTGGCTGCAGAAATCTACATTACAGGATGTGAAACAACACTTATCCTTACTTAAAGAAGACGCAGACCTTTGGGAATTCTTGCTTGGACCAAGAAAACCGTGTCAAAAATGTTTCATATATGCCGCATCTATGCTGCTTATAATGAAGCATGGAAAGTGTCACAGATGGAGGCCGCAGAACGAATACGTGAACTTGATCGTATTAATTTAGAGAAAACACTCACTGTGGTCGACAATGGGTTAACAACTTTGTCCTCCAGAATATATTCATTGGACAACATTGTATCCTCTGCTATCGACATACTAGAACAAGATTTGGCGATGTTACAGCAAGGCCAATCTCAATTACATTCTATTGTGTTATTAAGCTGGACGCTGCAATCTTTGCGTGCGGGCTATGTGCCTTGGCGTTTCATCAACACGTCAGCTCTGTTTGCAGAATACAATCTAACTGATAAACAGATCGAACTGGCACAAAGAGGAGCAAAGTATACAGTGCTGAGCATTGAAAAACTGGAAAAGTTACCGTTCACAGTGGCAGAAAAACCAGCTACAGAATGGCTCATTCATGGCAAAATCACACTACCTGTGACTACTTTTCAGTTTCAGTATTGCCTCAAACAAATGCAAGCAGACAAATATGAAAGGTTGGGTAAGGAATACATTAAGACATCTTGGAATTTACCGTATACATATAGATGTTGGAGTGGGGATCATGAAGTGTTTTTGAGCGGTACACACTGTAAGAGTGCACTGAGCGGTTCACTTATATGTCAGGACATTTCTTTACACGGGGCTTGCAATGGTTCTGTGGCAAATTTGTCTTGCCATCAGCAGGGTACACCAGCTGCTGTGATTAATCCAACGTTTGGACAACTTTCTAATGGGAGTTACCTCATGTTGAAGGATCAGAGTTGCTGCGGAAGGTTGCCAGGCATCCCATATCTAGTAACAGTCAACTCCAGGGTCACTTGCTGTATGCAAGTATTGTTTGCCCCAATAGACACAGTCAGGGAGTCGCCTTTGTGGCCTTCGCTGAACGTCTCTTTTATAAGATTTGATACTTTAAGCAGAATGAAAGCCATGCTTTTGCAACAAACAGTGCCTTTGACCTCGGCCAAAGAAACCTATGATCTACAAGTAGCAAGGACTTCAGCTGAGATACAGACTTTGATACGTACAAACTGCCCTATACATTTCGTGGAAATGATAGGACGTATTTTTAACATGTCTGATACAAGCGGAATTGTACATGTATTTAAGAGCATCTGCTCCGGTCTGTTAGCACCTTTCCAGGCAATACTCGGAATCATCCCGAACTTTGCATATTCGGTGTTTGGTGGCATACCATTACTTCTCGCACTTGTTGCCGGAATTCTATTTCTCTTCCTGCTATTACGCTATGGCCAGCCTATTCGCCGACATCACTCCGAGCGAAATGGAGAAAGCTCTCCTTGAACGAAAGTGCAGTGAGCGAATAGTACAGCTTTTGGGCATGACTCGTCTACGGGACCTGAATAGCACGTGGTTCCTGTCATTCAGACCAATCTGGCAAGATTGCATCTTACCTGTTCTACGATGCCTGCTATGCGGTGAACAATGCGTGTTAGACACCTGTCTAACATTTCCATCAGCAACGCCAATGGATGTCGATACTCTGCTGGACCCGATAACGGCCCATGCTCTGTGTTGTCCCCAGTGGCTACCAATCCTGATGACGGCATTCATTGAGATCTCACAGTCGCTTCCAGCTGCTGGTAAGATACGAGATGGATCTACAGGCACACAGGTAACAACGGACGCGAACATTGCTGCGGCATCCTATGCTGAAAGCGATGCTTCACATCTCTGTGCAATTAATCTACTACACGAGATGTTCCAACTGACACCAACTTCAGTGGACGATATTTTGTCTACAGAAATAGATGATCTCATGTTTACACCAGACCCGTACACTGACTCTGATTCAACCCACAGTGTACCAGAGACGCAGTGAAATTTGGCCTTCATATTTCAAAAATTGGAACTCTTCCCAAATTGAACTTTTTTTCTGTTTTTTCAAACTGAATGGCAATTCAATCTGCTTGAAGTAGAACTAGCCTTATAGTACAGACTTCGCGGTACTTCCTCAGACACTTTGTCATCTTATTTGTCTAAAAAGTTCATTAATTTTCATGACATGAAATGACTTTGATTTTTGAACAACTTATCGATCATTTTTGTCAAATGTAAATATTACTGCTTATTTTCATTTAAATTGCATTTACTTTCCAAATCTATGCCTGAAATGAAAAGCAATGCTTAATATGTACAGTACCTTTTGCATTTTAATATGTTTTTTAATGCTCTTAAGAAATATTTTTTAAATATGCGGTACTCCATTTAATGTTTAGCATTTTAGTATTATCGTACACACGAAAGTGGAGTGGGTGTTGTATTCCTCTTAGGGTGTCCGTATATAGGTTTTCCTGTATCATGTCCTTATATAGGCACAATTCGCCCTGCCCTTATATAGGCATAAAATCCCACTCCTTATTTAGGCATTAAACCGTGCACTCCAAATACAGGCATGGTCTCCGACATCCGTCCACCCTAACGTCACAACGAGTTCTTGAAGAACAGACCCTTAGGCTTTGGGAGTTTCCCTAGCACAGGACTATTGATTTCTTCAAGGACTCATCTATTATGCATGAACCGTTATACCTTAGGGGTTCATTCATGACGTCTTCCGCTGTCCGATCCACGTCAATGCTAACATTCTGAGGTACCTCTCAGGTATAAATATACCTTCCCCAGCCCTTGTAAACTAGAGGAGACCTCGACTTCAGAGGAGCCTGTTTCCCGGCCTGACGCACTGAGAAGACGCTGTCATCCCTGCACGCAGAGAGTCCAGCTTCCAGTGATCTGACTTCCCTCGTGGGGTGTTGGAGTTCGAGTCTGGCAAGAGATTCCCACCTCTCTCATTCTTAAGGTATGGAGCTGACTAGAAACCTAGAGGGACTCTTGGCATACTAGGCATACTAGGCATTCTGAGCGTAACATACTCTTAGTATACCATAGTAAGGAATACTTCACCTACTTCATACCTCTCCCTACACCTAGGTTAGGTTAGGTACATTGGGGTAGAACTAGCTTAGAAACGCATCGTATGAGTACTCGCATTTTTAGTCTATGTTATTTATGTAAATGAATATCTACTAAAGATCATGCTAGCGCAGTATTATTTATTTCTACTGCTTACGCTGTACATTATTGTGTCTTGTGATCGTAACAGCACATTTTACTTACACGAGAAACAAGACTGTTCAATAAATCTTTTATTGAAACGCCCGTCTATTCTTTCTGTGTAACTTTGAGGAAAACTAAGTATGCACGAGTGAGCTGAGTGAAATAGTTATCTATTGTTTCCACGACTCTGGGACACGTTCTGATTCTATAAGGGAAACAAAGTTGTCATATTTTGCGGCTGCCAGAAACTACTCCCTTCTTGTTTATCAAGGAGTTTCTAGTGGCCTCTGAGCTAGCTGGCTCAAGTAATTAAGTTTAATATACTCGATAGGGACATATTGACCTTAGTCCTATGTCAAACCTATAGGGTATATTATTCCAATGCGCAGAGCCTATTCGAGAAATAGGAGCTACACTACACTGTTTGTGTGCTCCATGGGGCAGACAGTGGCTTCTATGCCCCAGCCATGGTGGTTGAGGTCGCTTACCAGTGGAGTCTGTCCTACTACACATTTGCAAAGAAGGCAAAGTAGAACTCTTTCCGCAGTTGAAACTCAGGGTAGAAAGGGTGAGGTCTCCAAGGCTACTCTGGAAAGCTGTTTAGGGGAGAAGTGCTCTGTACTTAACAGTCAACCAACAAGCACAATAAAGTATTGTCCAGTCCAGCACTAATCATTTAGTTAAAAGAAAGTATTTTAATCTCTCAGCAAAACTACATACAACATAGTTTAATGGGATTGCAAGCACAAGGGTGTTATTCCTTTTATGATCTTCAGTAAGGCAGTTGAAGACTGTAGGCTGATTAGGGCCTTTCTATTTTGGTGACTATTTTCTCTGGCAATGGCAGCAGAAGGACCAGTCATCAGGCACACGTTGGATTGCTGTTCAACACATTGATGCTTTTTCTTGTAAAACGTCTTGGCATAGTTCACATGGGAACCACTCAGAGTGATCAGGAGACCCTCTCACAGCACAAGTTACTGCTGGCTTTAGTGTCTGTGGTAAACAACTTTCTCTGGGTACTCCTCATGCTGGGCTTCTCCTCCGGGACAGCCTCTCATATTGTGCAAGGCATACTCCTACTTCTCTCAGCAAGTAAGCAGGGAGGCAGGCAGGCAGCTGGGCTATTTATCCAGCCTATCAGATCCTCCACTTCATGTAATGTCTTCTTCCCTCTGGGAGACTGGCTGTCTTGCATACACCACTCCTGGTCACACAACAGCTCTTCAAGTGTGCTGAGTAGCTCTCTCTTCCTTGGTCTTGAAGGATTTGGAATTGGAACAAAGTAGGGTGATTTGGATCCCATGATTATCCACTTTTCCAGAGATGGGATGTGGATTCTCTGTCTAAGGCTTCAGAATCAGTTTCAGTTGATTCTTTTTCTAATGTAATTTTCTGGATGTTCTACAGGCACAGTCTTTTTGCAAAGTGGTGGCTCTCACAGCAAGTAGCAATGGGCTGGCTCCAAGCAGGAGTATGCGAAACTTGGGCATAATGAAGTATGAGTTCTATGCACTGGCTCTCATCAGCCTTCCTGAAGCAGCAATCAGAGACAGACAAAAGGCCAGGCCTTGCTAAGGAACGTTCTCATCTTGAACAACAGAAGCTGCAGGCACACCCCTACCAGGTACCAAACGCCAGTACTCAGGAAGAGCTAATCAGCAGTCTTTTGCTGACAAAGCCCTCATTGTCTCCATTCTCCTCCATTCTCTGTCTAAGGCTTCAGAACTGGTTTCAGTTGGTTCTTTTTCAATTTCATTTTCTGGATGTTCTATAAACACAGTCTTTGTGCAAAGTGACAGCTCTCACAGCAAGTAGCAATGGGCTGGCTCCAAGCAGAAGTATGCAAAACATGAGCATCATGAAGTGTGAGATCTCTGCACCTGGCTCTCATCAGCCTTCCTGAAACAGCAATTAGAGACAGACATAATGGCAGGCCCTGCTAAGAAATGTTCTCATCTTGAACAACAGAAGCTGCAGGCCCACCCCTATCATCTACCAAATTCGAGTACGCAAGTAGAACTAATCAACAGCCTTTTGCTAACAAGATCCCAATTATCTCTATCCCCCTTCACCTCTGTGTTTGGATCTCAACCCTTCCGCCACAGGAATACAGGCAATACACGTCCACTGCCTTGGGGGCTGTCCTCATCCTCCACCTTGTTCCATGCTAAACCAGGGGCATTCAAAATGGGTCCCAGTCGACCCCAGTACTGAGACTCATACCAGACTCAGAGTCCTACTACCATATGTGTGCTATATGTCCTCTGCACACACAAGCACTCCACGTGCACCAAGAATGTAAAAGCAACTTTCTAGAGGTTCACATAGCAGAGGAACTCTATATGAGAAGGATTTTATGGCTGGCACTCTCTCAGAGAAAAAGGTCTGTTCACATTAAATATTCCCAAAACATTACACACTGCCACCACCACTTTATATGTCTCACCCTGGGCATAGTATGCTGCCACCACCACATTATGTCTCTCACCCTGGGCATGAACATTAGTACTATGCCTACTTTGAGGGCACACACGATGCACCCTTCCTAGTCACAGAACAGGTTCTGGACCTTGCATTACAAGGGTAAGGCCATGGCCTCTGTGCACACCCAACATTAGTGTCAGGCTAGGGCAAAACAAAAAGTCAAGATATCAGTTTCACATGCACTTGGGCAGTCAGGGCAGGAGCACGTGTCAGTTTACCATGCAGGGGAAATTTCTGCCCCCAACATGTAGCTACTTTTTTAAACTCATCTCAACTCTCTTAACGTTCATCTCCTTGCAGTGCTTCTTATAAATCTACATATGCCAAATGCATTATTCGCTGCTCATAACTTCGTCACAGTGACACGAAACAATTCTTTCACATGCAAACACCCTGGAAAAAATCATTGATACTAACACCAAAGATGATAATTCATTCAATCTCAAACTCAGCTTTCATCCCTCAACCAAGATAACCAATGGTTGTCCTTCCACCGTCTATCATCTGATAATTGCTCATCTTTACATAAGGTAACACTGTCTCTCAAAGATTGCACCTTATTAATACCAATTTAACATCTAAACGCAGCATTAGGCAACTTAAATATGACCATTCAATCTTTGCAAAGGGCCTTCCAGAGTGCAGGGACTCGTCGCCACGTGTTTTTATTAAATTTTGATCCGTTTGAGCTAGAAACTATTTTTTGTCAAAATCTACAGATTACACAGCAGATAAAAGATTAGGTGGCAAGTGCGGCAAATCCAATATTATTAGAAAAACCCTTGAATTGCATAATTTCAGTGGCCCTACTAATAGCATTGTCATTACAGGCATGAATGTTTCAAAGTTTATGTTTGGAAACTGGGAATTCTTATAAATGTCAGTCAATGCCGAAATTTACTTAAGTACACTAAGTACATTTTGGTGTACTTCCAAGTTAAGAAAATATGCTTTTTGAAATGTGAGTCTTTGGCATATTTTTCAATGATGAATTATATACCACGTAGAGGGCTCAGTTCCTGTTTTGGAGCTTAGAGGCAAACCAGACCAATGGCTGGGCACTTTATAATAATGTGCTACATACATGCTCACATTTATATTGTAAATGAAATCCTTTTATCCTTTCTCTGCTATGGCAGCAACTGTCCATATCAAGAGTGGGGGGACAGCAGCGGTCCGGTAGAGATTAAAACACACAAAGACCCGTGAAATGATAAATGGTCTTTTGAAGACCTGTGAAGTACTTTGGATAAGGCCAGTCTGAGTCGTCACCCCCTGCCCATCACCAACCCAGGACAGTTCAATGAACTGCTTGTGCACTCCACAACCCGGGCTACGGCAGATGACGGGGGTTGGGGGGCTAAAGCCCTTTCAGCCTACTGGGTGTTGCGCTCCTGCAGTCAGTCATGCAATTAAATAAAATGCAAGCACTTGAATGGATGTGGAAGGATACACCCAACACCTAATAGCTAATAATTAGATGGGAAATGATTACTCAAATGGATAGAGCCTTAACATGATTGAAAATGTCTCATGCCAACATCTGAAATAGGCTGGTTGAAGAAATCAAACAATTGAAGGACACAAAGTCGGCTCTTTATATTGTAAGCAAATGGTCTCTCTGACTGTTGTGCTGTCAAATCTAAACCCTAAAAATGCACAAAGATGGAAAATTGCAGGTGGTATTGGTAGTATGACAGACTACTTGCAACCACCTTCTTACACTGATAGTAACTCTTACATGAAAACAATCTGAAACGTACTAAATGCATATTTGTTATTTTGGAATATAGTATATAGTATACATTGCCCAAACATTACAGATGAATAAATCCCCTTGGAGAATTAGCATTTGTTCAATGGCGAGACAAAGACGAAGGTATGAGAGGCTAACACGTCAGCACAGTTGAGGCCATGCTCAATGACATATTAAAGCCCTGATCATTTACTGATGTCTCAGACTATTAGAATGATCCATAAAGGAGCAGTTAGTGCATAGGGTTGCATTTTTAAATGTGAGAGCATTGACTAAGCTGGACACTGAACTGAATGCCCAATATTTTATCTTTGAGGGAGTGAATATGTCTGCAACCATTTAAAATAATGGCTGTCAAACTTCAGATCATTTTCTTCCATTTTTCTCAAAACCTAGGAATGTGCTGTCTCATGTATTTACATATAACACATATTTTATATTTTGTATTATCTCACAATGATATTGAGAAAGCACAAAAATGTGAGTTTTGCTAATAAAATTCAAAAATGTTTACTACAGAAATTATCTTAGCCCCTGTACTTGGCAGGCTTTATAAATAGTACATTTGTTCATTGAATTGTAATTGTGTGATAACAGAGTGACATAGTGGTCCCAAAACCCTGAAAGAATGCACATCAAGGTTAGGCTATACTTTACTTAGGCTTTTAAAATTATGGAGGGATAAGTTGGACAATAGAATTGTTGATTAATGTGCTGGGAGGGAGGTCATCATTAAGCTTTTCTCTTGTGTATGGTTCACCAAAAGCCTTTTGAGCCATCTACGTTTTGTGTAGGTGCAAGGAGAGTACCTTCCAATTTGATGCAATAAAATCCATTTTGGCCTTCGTCTCCCTCTTATTTGTCCTTGCCATCTGTACCTGTGTACTATGCATGTGTGTATATATATATATATATATATATATATATATATATATATATATATACATATATATATATACATATATATATATATACACAGACAATATATATATATATATATATACGTATGTATATATAAATATATATATATATATATAGAGAGAGAGAGAGAGAGAGAGAGAGAGAGAGAGAGAGAGACAGAGAGAGAGATAGAGATAGAGATAGATAGATATATATAGATATAGATATATATATGCACTGGAAATCCAAAGGTTACAGGGACGTCAGAGTTAGGCTCAGATTTCACTCGTACAGAACCATATAAAGTTAGCAGTTATTGTTACCTGAGCTAACTATACCTTACCCCCCCGCACTGCACTGCTTATGACCTCACATATTACATCATTCATGACATGGTCAGTGATATCACTGATGGCATCACTGATGACATCTCAAATGACATCACTGGTGGCATCATCCAGTGAGTGTAAGTGTTCCGTAAATGTTTCTGACACTTAAAGATATATACTAAGCTACACCATAGGTTAAATTACTATTCTTTCTGTATTACTAATGAATGATACTGTTTCTAATATATGTCATCTGAGTAGGTGTGTGAGTGGCTGTATGGCTGTGTGAGTTGGTGTGTGAATGGCTGTATGGGTGAATAATTGGGGGTGTAAGTAGCTGTATGGGTAAATGGGTGTGGAAGTAGCTGTATGGAAGACTGAGTGGCTGTGTGAGTGTATGTATTAGTGAGTGAGTGGGTGTGGGAGTGAGTGGCTGTATGGGTGAGTGAATAGCCATGTGAGTAGCTGTATGGGTGGTTGAGTGGTTGTATGAGTGACAGATTGGCTGGGTGACTGGCTGTATGAGTAAGTGTGTAGATGTGTAAGTGGCTGTATGGGTGAGTGAGTGGCTGTTTGAGTGGGTGTTTGGTTAACTGAATGGGTGTGTGAGTGGCTGTACTGGAGAGTGGGTGTCTAGGTGAGTGGGTGTATGGGTAAGTAGGTGTTCATCTGAGTGTTTGTAGGGATGAGTGAACAGGTATGTAAGTGGTTGTGAGAACGTGTGAGTGGGTGTGTGAGTAGTTGTATGGGTGTGTCAATGGGTCTGTTGAGATCCTGTATGGGTGATTGACTAGCTATCAGGGTGATTGTATGATTGATTAAGTGGGTGTATGAGTAGCTGTATGGGTGATTGTATGGCTGTGTAAGTTGTTGTATGGGAGAGTAAATGGTTGTATGAGTAGCTGTATGAGTGAGTGAGTGGTTGTGTGAGTGGCTGTATGGGTGAGTGAGCAGGTACATGAGTGACTACATGGATAACTGTGTGGGTGTGTGACAAGTTGTATGTATCTTTGAATAGGTATGTGAATGGTTTTGTGGGTGTGTGAGTGAGTGTATGGGAGACTATATGGGGGTGAGTGGTTCTGTGGATGATATCATTAGTGATGTCATCAGTGATGTCATTTGACATTTCATCAATGATGTTATGGATGATGTAATATGGGAGGTCATAAGCAGTGCATTGTGGGGGCGTACATTATAGTTAGCTCAGGTAACTATAACTGCTGAATTTCTAAGGTTTTATACGAATGAAATCTGAGCCCAAGTATAACATCCCTGTAACCTATGTTTTTTTTGTGAATTTCTAAGGTTTTTTAAAAATTCTATTTCCTAACTATAACGTCCCTGCAGCCTTTGTTTTTTTTTGTGAATTTCAATGTTTTTTTAAATGTTATTTCCTAACTATAACGAACCCTGTCATCTTTAGTTTTTTGAGTGAATTGCTATGGTTATTAGTGTTATTTCCTAACTATAACATCCCTGGAACCTTTGTTTTTTTTTAGTGAATAGGTCTGTGAGTGGGTGCATGAGTGTCTGAGTGAGCCTATTACTGCGTATGAGAATGTCTGAGTAAGTCTGTGAGTGGCTGTATGAGTGTCTCTGTGAGTGGGTGTGTGAGTGTCTGAGTGACTCTGTAAGTGGGTGTATCAGTGTCTGAGTGAGCCTCTTAGTGGTTGTGTGAATGCCTGAGTGTGTGAGTGGCTTTGTGTTAGCAGCTGTGTCAGTGACTGGGACACAACTAACCAGCACCTGCCCCTTTATCGAAAAAGAGTAAAAAGTTTTGCATAAAATATGTACCCGAGTGGAGTACTTTCTACTGGTTAATTACTAAGCGGTACCTCCTTGGGTAAATATCCAGTATGTATTCTACACTGCAACTGCTTAATGGGGCACAAGGAAATGTCACCAATGATGCAATGTGACTGTCCCTCATGCATCTCTATCCAGAAAGTTGTGATAACATGAATCTTCTTATAGAAAAGTCAACAAGAGTACAAAGAGATAAATCTCCACCAAACAAGGGTCCTTTTTCTTAACTATATGAAGAAAGTGCATCTTTGTTTTGTGGAAATGTCCTCATATTGCTCAGCATCACAAAACATCAACAGTATTGGTGGAAAAAGCATTGTGGGCCCTTTTGGTAAGCTACCCATCTTTCTGGTGAAAACCGGGAAGCCCTTTGCATACTACTGAGGTGGACGGGCCAGGGCCAAGCAGGAGCAGCTTCCAAGTGAGTTGCACATTTGCATACTCCTAGTAATTTAACGGGAGAATGATGGACTCTGCTCTGACCAGGAGAAGGCAAGAAAGAACCCACTCTCGCCGCAGTCTCTACAGACTACACTCCAATAGATCTACAATGCATTAATCTCCATGAAGGATTTCTGATCTTTTTTTAATATGGAATTCTCAAGAAAACCCACTTGCTTTGCTTTCTCCAAGCCCAGGAGTTACAATAATTTGTCCTTTACAGAAGTAGAGCTTCAACTGGGGCACCTGCTATGTTTACATTTGTAAGTGCTTCCTATTGGGGTATATTTTCTGTGAAATGTGCATCAGGGCCAGAACGAAAGCTCGCTTGCCTGTTTAATGAACAAGTGTCCACACTTTTGCACAAAATGTCTACCCAACTCAAGTACTTTCTACTACTTACTAAGTGGTACGCCATTGGATAAATGTCCAGTGTCGATTGTACAATGCAGCTGCATAATGGACCATAAGGAAATGTCTCCAGGGACGTTTTGTGTATTTAGCAATGTGATTGTTCCTTGTGCCTCTTTCTGCAGAAATCTATGACAACATGAATTCTCCTACAGAGAGAACAACGAGACTACAAAGAGGTGAATCTCCACTAAACAAGGGAACTTCATCTTAGCTATATGAAGTAACTGCTTGTTTGTTTGGTGGAGATGTCCTCTTATTCATCTACATCAGTAACGCATCACGAAAATCAGTGGGAAAAGAGTTGGGGGGCCTTTTGGTAAGCTGCCCTTTATCCTGGCATAAGGCAGGAAGACCATTGTGTGCGAGGTTTTTTAGTGTGGTTGTGAAGTGTGTATAGTAATATCTTGCTTATATTAACAATATATTTATGATAGCTTCCAAACACTTACAGACACGCTAAACATACGACGCAACCTGGTGATCCGTATAATTGCGGGTCAATCTGGGTACACCTATCTAACCTATAATGAAGGTGAGACAGTACCAATTACACACAAATCACATTTGTACACAAATGCTGAGATGCGTTTCGCATCTACAGAAAAGATTCTAACAGCAGTACAGACTGCTGTAGTGAGAGAAAGAGCACTGGCTCAGGGGAAACGTATAATAGTCGTGACTCCAGTTCCAGCCTTAGAGGCTGCGACTAAGGCAAGCGTTCCTAACGCTAAAGCCTTACATCCGAGATGGATACAATGGGCTAATTCTCTCACTGCAACAGACGTAGAATACAGGTACGACCCAAACTTAAAGACACAAGCATTCCTGCAATACGAACAAGAAAATCCTCTACCAAATGAAATAATGCCTCTTGATCAGTATGAATATATTATTTACACTGACGGATCTGCTCAACCGGCCATAGGAAGTAAGCAACAATATAGCGCAGCATGTGCAATCGTTAAAGGTCGCAAGCGGGATGGAAAATTCCATCCAAGTTGTACAAAAACGCACTCTCTAGGAGACTGCACGGTACAGCTGGCAGAGTTAAAAGCCCTAATACTGGCACTGGTAAATAAGGATCGAGAATTCCCCACACGAATTGTGTACGATTACTTTTACTGTGTACAGTCATATAATGAGTACTTGCAATACTGAGTTCAAAACGGGTTCAAAGATGCGAAAGGTGGCACAATTAAGCATAAAATGCTATGGGAACAGGTAGTGGAGTTGAAATCCGGACTACCAAGGGCTCACGTGATACATACACTGAGTCATCAGCGTGATGGCGTTCACGTTGAAGGGAATTCATTGGCTGATGAAGCTGCGAAGGGAGCTGTACGCATGGCTTCCGTAGCTGTAATCACTCGTTCTAAAACGAGAATAGACGGTGAGATTATGCTAGCTGTCATTGCTTCACGCAAAAACAGCAAAGCATTACCAAAGAAGTTTCCACTCAAGTACTCCTACAAGTTAGATGCCAATAACATTCCATTTGCTCAGATTCCTCGAGTGGGGGATAGAGTAATTCCAAATATGGATCGTAGGTTAGGTTTGATTCTAGCAGCACATGAAGGGATAGGTTCTGCACATGCAGGAGTTACGGCGATTGTTTCATTGTTGAAACAGCGCTATTGGTGGCCTGGATTAACAAGCAGACTAAAGACTATGGGGCCGATTCCGATCTCGGTCGGAGGCGCACCCAATAGCATTCGGTCGGGAAAAAAGCCATGCGAAAGCCTGTTTCCCGACCGATCCGTACAGCACACCGAACGAGTAAGTACGATGCGCACAACAGCACAGAATCTCGGCCGAGCCGTACTCACCCAAACCAGGTCCTGTTCCCCGACCGAGGCGAATCCGGAAACGCCGAATCGAGTCGCACGGAAGGAAAATGCTGCTCCGTCCGGCCGAACGAGTACGATGCGCTTTCCGTACGCGCCCGAACCCGTCGCTATGCACGGCACGTCAAAGCATCCGGGAGAGGCGCACATAAGCTCCGAATCGCGCCACAACACGATCCACGGCTACGAGACGAACACGCCAGCGACGAGGACGAGGCGAAGCGACGAGGTGAAGTGACGAGGACGACGCGAAGCAACGAGAAGGACGAACGACACGAACCAACCATGATCCCTTCGTCCCGATCATACCAATATTCTACATTTACTACCGGAACAGGCACGGACGCGTACGGCGCAGAAGGTAAGCCAGACACCAACCACAAAACACATACAACACGTACACGACACATCACACGCACACAGAGGGATGCAGAATATACTTACACCAGCAACAGCAGCACCATTGGGGCGGGATGCCCATCACCAATGCCACATATGCACACAGGGGCCTGAATGCGCACCACCACCCCTACCCAGGGGGGGCTAGATGCCTACCACTACTACCACCCTCACCCAGGGGGGGCTGGATGCCTACCACTACTACCACCCTCACCCAGGGGGGCTGGATGCCTACCACTACTACCACCCTTAGCCAGGGGGGCTGGATGCCTCCCACTACTACCACCCTCACCCAGGGGGGCTGGATGCCTACCACTACTACCACCCTCACCCAGGGGGGCTGGATGCCTACCACCACCCTTAGCCAGGGGGGCTGGATGCCTACCACTACTACCACCCTCACCCAGGGGTGCTGGATGCCTACCACTACTACCACCCTCACCCAGGGGGGCTGGATGCCTACCACCACCCTTAGCCAGGGGGGCTGGATGCCTACCACTACTATCACCTCGCCCAGGGGGGCTGGATGCCTACCACTACTACCACCCTCACCCAGGGGGTGCTGGATGCCTACCACTACTACCACCCTCACCCAGGGGGCTGGATGCCTACCACTACTACCACCCTCACCCAGGGGGCTGGATGCCTACCACCACCCTCAGCCAGGGGGGCTGGATGCCTACCACTACTACCACCCTTAGCCAGGGGGGCTGGATGCCTACCACTACTACCACCCTCACCCAGGGGGGCTGGATGCTTACCACTACTACCACCCTTAGCCAGGGGGGCTGGATGCCTACCACTACTACCACCCTTAGCCAGGGGGGCTGGATGCCTACCACTACTACCACCCTTAGCCAGGGGGGCTGGATGCCTACCACTACTACCACCCTCACCCAGGGGGGCTGGATGCCTACCACTACTACCACCCTCACCCAGGGGGCTGGATGCCTATCACTACTACCACCCTCACCCAGGGGGTGCTGGATGCCTACCACTACTACCACCCTCACCCAGGGGGGCTGCATGCCTACCACTACTACCACCCTCACCCAGGGGGGCTGGATGCCTACCACCACCCTCACCCAGGGGGGCTGGATGCCTACCACTACTACCACCCTTAGCCAGGGGGGCTGGATGCCTCCCACTACTACCACCCTCACCCAGGGGGGCTGGATGCCTACCACTACTACCACCCTCACCCAGGGGGGCTGGATGCCTACCACCACCCTTAGCCAGGGGGCTGGATGCCTACCACTACTACCACCCTCACCCAGGGGGTGCTGGATGCCTACCACTACTACCACCCTCACCCAGGGGGGCTGGATGCCTACCACCACCCTTAGCCAGGGGGGCTGGATGCCTACCACTACTACCACCCTCGCCCAGGGGGGCTGGATGCCTACCACTACTACCACCCTCACCCAGGGGTGCTGGATGCCTACCACTACTACCACCCTCACCCAGGGGGGCTGGATGCCTACCACTACTACCACCCTCACCCAGGGGGGCTGGATGCCTACCACCACCCTCAGCCAGGGGGGCTGGATGCCTACCACTACTACCACCCTTAGCCAGGGGGGCTGGATGCCTACCACTACTACCACCCTCACCCAGGGGGGCTGGATGCCTACCACTACTACCACCCTTAGCCAGGGGGGCTGGATGCCTACCACTACTACCACCCTTAGCCAGGGGGGCTGGATACCTACCACTACTACCACCCTTAGCCAGGGGGGCTGGATGCCTACCACTACTACCACCCTTAGCCAGGGGGCTGGATGCCTACCACTACTACCACCCTCACCCAGGGGGGCTGGATGCCTACCACTACTACCACCCTCACCCAGGGGGGCTGGATGCCTACCACTACTACCACCCTCACCCAGGGGGTGCTGGATGCCTACCACTACTACCACCCTCACCCAGGGGGGCTGCATGCCTACCACTACTACCACCCTCACCCAGGGGGGGCTGGATGCCTACCACCACCCTTAGCCAGGGGGGGCTGGATGCCTACCACTACTACCACCCTTAGCCAGGGGGGGCTGGATGCCTACCACTACTACCACCCTCGCCCAGGGGGGCTGGATGCCTACCACCACCCTTAGCCAGGGGGGCCTGGATGCCTACCACTACTACCACCCTTAGCCAGGGGGCTGGATGCCTACCACTACTACCACCCTTAGCCAGGGGGCTGGATGCCTACCACTACTTCCACCCTTAGCCAGGGGGGCTGGATGCCTACCACTACTACCACCCTCACCCAGGGGTGCTGGATGCTTACCACTACTACCACCCTCACCCAGGGGGGCTGGATGCCTACCACTACTACCACCCTCACCCAGGGCGGGCTGGATGCCTACCACCACCCTTAGCCAGGGGGGGCTGGATGCCTACCACTACTACCACCCTCACCCAGGGGGTGCTGGATGCCTACCACTACTACCACCCTCACCCAGGGGGGGCTGGATGCCTACCACCATCCTTAGCCAGGGCGGGCTGGATGCCTACCACTACTACCACCCTCGCCCAGGGGGGGCTGGATGCCTACCACTACTACCACCCTCACCCAGGGGGGCTGGATGCCTACCACCACCCTCACCCAGGGGGGCTGGATGCCTACCACCACCCTTAGCCAGGGGGGCTGGATGCCTACCACTACTACCACCCCCACTCATAGGATGGACAATGCATGACACAACCAGCACACCACAACCTAGGGAATGCAAGAAGAAGACATCCCCCAACACCATGACAAGCGTGTGTAGACTGTGTCAAATGCCTACAACACCAAACATGACTTTGAACATACAATGTGACCCCCTAGCACATGTGCCACACATATATGTGTGTGGCACCCACAATGCAAGCAGGCCATGACCATTGTGGCAATGGGGTCCAAACCCCCATCATCACAGTGACCAAAAGGTAAGTGTGGGGTCCATAGCTGAAGCACAATTTGAACATTGTGGCAATGGGGTCCAAACCCCCATCATCACAGTGACCAAAATGTATGTGTGGGGTCCATAGCTGAAGCACATTTTGAACATTGTGGCAATGGGGTCTAAACCCCCATCATCACAGTGACCAAAAGGTAAGTGTGGGGTCCATAGCTGAAGCACATTTTGAACATTGTGGCAATGGGGTCCAAACCCCATCATCACAGTGACCAAAAGGTAAGTGTGGGGTCCATAGCTGAAGCACATTTTGAACATTGTGGCAATGGGGTCCAAACCCCCATCATCACAGTGACCAAAATGTAAGTGTGGGGTCCATAGCTGAAGCACACTTTGAACATTGTGGCAATGGGGTCCAAACCCCCATCATCACAGTGACCAAAAGGTAAGTGTTGACAAAGAAAGAGGTGCAACTGCCAAACTGCATGGATGATTCCTGGTCACAGAACAACAAACACATCAGTGGCAAAGTAGTGTATGTGTCCCATTGCAACATAAATTGGGGGAGCCAAATACTGCAGTGCAAATAAGACATACCTTTGGCCATGTGCAGACAAACAACACCCATGGGGGCTGACACCGTCAACAATCATCAATGACACAATGACAGAAGTGACCATCAGAATGCAGACCCACATATTTGCACCAATGGGCACACACATGCATATACCCTGTGGAGACTGCAGATGTGAGGTGAACAGATACCATACCATGGCAGCAATGGGACACACAAACCATGATCATTGTGCTGACCGATGACCTAGGAGTCCCAGGGACAGCAGGGGAAACCCACCAAACTACATACAGCCAATGGCACACCCAAGATATGCCAATGCAGTGGTGCAGATGCACAAACACAAACAGGCAGACCCACACTGCACATCATACACAACAGGTGAGGGGGGTGCCAGTGTCCCCAGGCAACCACACAACACATGAGGAGACCTGAATACCAATCATACAGATGTGCATACAGTGCCACACAAAGGTAACTCATGGATCCAAATCCCCTATGTGGGCAAGCAGGCATTGACAGATGAGAGGGAGCACAAATCACACATGTCACACAGGCACGTAGGGACAGCAACTGACACAGCAAGACACAGACACACCACAGCACCACCCCCAGGGCCCCCACAATGTGGTGACCCTGGGCTGCATTACAATCCCACTTTGATGACAAAGCTAAATGTCGTTCACACTGTGAACCACAGTCATGTGTCCTGAGCAACTAACTACCATCACACCTACACAAGCACAAATCAAACAGCATGGCCAGTAAGACAAGGCCAACATGGAGGCAGGGGCCTAGCCGGGCAACAACTCACATCTGCACACCCAACAACACACCCCTCGACCTCCAACAATGTGCAGCAGTGAAGCACACATGCACTGGTGACATTGCACATGCACCCATGACTATTCCAGGGTGGTGGGTGGGAACCAAGGTGCAGAAACACATCACACATGGCCACTCAACAAGACTCCTGAATGTCTGACACACTGCACACTACGCTGTACATGGACATGACGGCAATACCACACCAACCAATGGGATCCCAGCCACAGTCACACACCAATGAAGAAGCCAAGGTCACCCACAAAGAACACACATAGACAACAACCAACATTGCAGCCCGGACCCTGAGCAGTGCCAGCAGTCACACACACAACGTGTCACAATCACTGAAAGATAACACAAACTGGAAATCACATGACAGGGGCAAACAACAAGTGCCAAGGGGAAACCTGACTGTGACCCATCTGCGTCAGCACACAAACTCAGCCCTGACAGCAAACACACCTATGGGTGACACCCTGATGACCAGTAATGTGCCATGCACCCACATCACAGAGAACCCAGGGCGAAGACTTTGGGGGAACATAGGTCAACTCAGCTAGCATCACAAACAGGTACAACACTAGGGATCACAGCATGCACAGCTAAACGGAAGTGAACACACAGACATGCACATACAACACACACCTTGGGCGCAGGCAATGTCACAGGAGTACACACTGCCATGAGGGGACTCCACTCCTGTGTGAGGAGAGCTGTGCCATATGTTGCCTCAGTAGGGCCCCATCATGTCAGCTGAGCACTTGGTCACACAATCAACAATTAGCACCAAATGAGGGCTCCCGTAACATCAGCCTGGTCATGGAAGTGCCAACGGAATCATCAGCACAGATCCAACACACTTGTATAGCAATGTTGCACTGACAACACAGATGAGTCCTTCCCCATTGATGCCCAAACCTGCATGTCCAGTGGAGATGGCCACACGGTCAGGGAAGTAGACGAATTGAACAATGGCAGGCACAACAGATGTGCAGGGGTGGAAGCCACAGATGTGAAATAGGCAATCTAAGTAGGAAATCCCATTGCCAAATACTGAACACATGACACCCTCAGATGCTGCTATGGATGACATGGATACACCACAGGATAGGACACATTCCCCCTGGACCACATGGGTTCCTGCACAGTAACACTTCATTATCATGAGACCAAATATCACCATCACTGCAGCAAGGGCATGGTTAGCATCATCAACATCATGTACATCAGAAGCAAAAGCACTAGAGAACTGAAAGTTGCTTTATTCAGCATATGTGGCATTAAAAGTAGAAGTCCGGTAGGAAATAAACAAAGGCCAATGGCCAGTCCATCAACAAAGTCACAAGTGGGTGACAGTGGCAGATGCCACCCTACACATGCCTGCACAAAACCAGGGACAATCCACTAGGAGGGGCAACCGGGGGTAGGCCAGGCACCGCTGGGACAGGATCAGGGCTCACCAGGAGGAAGCAGGGAAGGGGTGGTGGGTGCTGGAGAGCCACTGACAACTGCAGTGGAGGTGTCTGACATGGTGTGTGCCGGCACAACTGGGGGGCATGGCTCAGATGTTGTGGGTGCCGGCACGACTGCAGTGGACCCTGCAGATGGAGTGGACAGGTCCGCCACTGCAGTGCCCAAGTCAGACAGGGTGGTAGTGGACTCCACTGCAGTGCCTACCACCAGGAAGAATGGGGAACAGGCAAGGTGGGCTGGACAGAGGGGGAGGACACCCTCACCACATCAGTGGCACAGACAAGCGCAGCGGGGGGTGTGGTGCCGGGAGAGCAAGTGCCAGGGGGAGAAGGCCGGAGCCTCTTGGGGATGGTATATCTGTGGGTGGGGGAACCTGGGGCAGGGTGTGGTGGGGGCACCTGTGGAGTGGGGGCCTGAGGGATGGAGGAAGGAGACCTGGTGCTTGAGCTGCAGGACGGCGGCGGGGTCTTGCTCTTACCACTCCGGGGGACTTGCGGGTGGGGGCCTCAGTCTGTCTGCACCTGGGGAGGGTGTCCGGGGGCGAGGGGCACTCTGCTCCGTGTGGGGGCTTCCTCTTCCCCCTGGATGCTGGAGCAGCTGGATCGGAGGGGAAGAGGCCGAGGTCACTGAGGAAGAGGCGCTGGGTCTTTGGGGTTGCAGGTGAGGCAAGGGAGGGTGTTTTGGAGGGAGAGGCAACTGAGGACTGCGCAGTGCCCGTGGATGCGTGTGTGTGGACCAGGGCCCCATCCCCTGTGAGTCTGGTTTCAGTCCCCTGACTGTGCGTGCGTGTGCATTTTGTTTGTGGCGTGTGTGTCTGTGTGCTGGACGTGTGTGTGCTGGTGTGTGCCTGTGCCGGTGTGTGTGTGCTTGGGACGGGTAAGGTGCTGGGGAGTGTGGATGGAGCAGAGGCAGGAGGGGTGAGGGACTGTCTGAGGAGGGACACTGCTGCCGTCAGGGAGGAGTCCATGGACCTATTGCCCCTCTGTAGGTCAGACATGCCCGATGAGATGCCCTCCATGAACGACACCAGCTGAGTCAACAGAGCGGTGTGCGCATGGAGGACACTCAGCATGGCTGTCTGCCCTACATGGAGCTGGCGAAGGAGGTACACAGACTCCTCACTCAGGGCAGCAGGGGACACAGGGGCAGGGGTGCGGTGCCTGGCCCAAAGGAGACACGCTCCCGAACATGGGAGCCTCCACGGACCTGGGGAATGGGAGCCGATGGGAGGGCGGTGGTGGTGCTGGTGGTGGCGGGGACAGCAACACTAGCTGGGGTGTGGTGGCTGCTGACACCCGCCTCCATAAGGGAGTCATCCTCCGAGTTGCTCTGGTCCTCAGCTGAGGTGGATGGTGCTGAGGACTCCTCGGTGTGGCTCCCCTCGCCCTCCGTGCCACTGGGTCCCTCCGACCACTCCTCGGCTGCTGACCCAGTCTGGCTCACTGGCTCCTCCTGGTCCGTGGAGCTGTCCCCTTCCGTGGCCGTGGATGTATCTGCAAACAATGGGGAAACAGACAGACATCAGTCACCTGCACCAAACGCACACACCACTGTGAGCACAGCACATTACAGAGCAAGCCCTGGCATCATTAGTTGTACATTGCTAAAAGTGCCCTAACTGAACAGGAGAAGCCAATTGTCAGTCTGATGCCAAGCATGGCACTCACATCCCACATGGCCTTGCACCCATCTGTCTGGTGTCTGTTGGATTGCAACACCCCAGTGTGGACACATGCACCAAGTACACAGTAGTTGGACAGTGCAGAGGACACGGTGTGGCATGTGGACATGCACACATCACAGCTCTTGCCACTGAGTCAGTACAGGTTTCCGGATGAAAGGGATGCCCAGAGTCAAATAGGAAACGCATGTGATGCATACTAGCGACAGACACCATGATGCACCCATGTCCTGATAGCCATCGCCACAATGGTGTGCATGTAGCACATGTCACTCCCCTGCAGGACCACCAATAAGTTGACACATGCCATGGCAGAGGCATGACTGCTGAATGAATGAATGAAAATAATCTTGTATAGCGCTAACTTAGCCCAAGGGCGTCAAGGCGCTGACAACGAGGCGAGACAACGGATGGTAAACCGGGTAGAAATGCTCAGGGGAAGCTCTGTTTAAAAAGCCAGGTCTTCAATGCTTTTCGGAATAGAGAGTGTGACACCTGACTAGAGAGCTCCTGCGACAGTGAATTCCACAATTTGGCGGCAGCAGTGGAGAACGCTCTACCTCCCCATCTGGCCTTTTTGAAACTCGGAATTCTAAGCAATTTTTTTTCCGAGGATCGAAGCTGTCTGGTGGGGACATAGCGATGAAAGAGAGCTCTGATACCCTCGGGGCCAACATCGTAGTAGGTGTTATGGGTAAGGCATAATGTTTTAAACAGAATCCTTCGGTCCAAGGGAAGCCAGTGTAGGGATCAAATTGTAGTGGAAACTGAATGGTAATTTGGTATTGCTAAGTCATACATCACTGTCTCAGTGATGTATGACTTGGCAGCCAGACAACAACACTATGCACTGTGTCACAATAGTAGGTCATGGGGAATGCAAGTCCTGGAGCTGCACAAGTGCACATGTACATCCCCCACACAACACATCATCTTAACCCTCATCTGTCCAGGTCATACCTATTGGACATATGGGAGACCTGTGACACTACCCTCTGAACCTGAGCCCCTCACAATCTGCTGTGAATGGGGAACAGCTGCCTGAACTTCACATTCGCATACCCCAGTCTGCACGGGCAGCTGATCAAACACCTATGTGACACACAAGTATCGTCTCATATGGTCACATCTCCAGGGGCATGCTGAGCCCCTACCAAGAAACACCCCAGCAGTCCTGGCAAGTAATCCACAGCACACTGACACAGAGGCAGACACCTGAGGGGTCAAATCACTGCGCACAATGTGTCAGCTGATACACGGGAGTGGGAGTACAGAGTGCATTGCATGGCCTGGAGTAGGCATGACTGTCCTGCTCCACATGAATGAGGGATGAGCCCTGGACAGTGGATAGCTGGCTATGTATGTGTGACACACGTAATCTGCACACTCCTGGGGCCCAAAAATTGTTCCCACCCGCTGCATGGGCGTGTGCCACATACCCCAGGCACATGTGGTGGCTCAGCTCAGCAAGTGGACCGCATATCAAAGCAACACGCAGATTACATGTCCGAACACAGGCGTTGTGTGAACAATGGACCCACCCATGATGCCCACAACAGAGTTAGGGAAACAGATGCTGTCCCCCACCTTTAGTGAAGCTAACTGCAAGGACACAGTCCCAAGTGACACAATTCCCTGAATGTAAGGGCCACACCTGGGTATCAGATGAGCAGTGGGCAGTGTACAATAGAGGGACATGGCTCCTGGACAACATGACTGCTGCACTGTGGCAGTTGAACCAGGCCAGAGGAGGGCACAAAGCATGTAATACAGAGTTCACAGTGCAGTCTTTGACTCACCCCCTCCTTGCTGCTGTCTGGCCTTCAGCTGCCCATCCAGGTCTGGAAACACCACCGCCAGGATCTGGAGCATGTGGGGGGTCAGGGTCCGTGTTCCGCCCCTCCTGCGAGGAGGCGACAGCTTCAGCTGGACCCGTGCAATCCTCCGGGTCCAGCCCCGAAGGTCCTGCCACCTCTTCTGGCAGTTGCGGATCCGGCGCTTGTAGACCCCCACGGACCGGACGGCCCGGACGATGTCCTTCCAGATATCCTGCTTCTGATGGGCATTAACCTGTCAGGATGACAAAGTGAAAAGGCCATTACTACACATGCAACATATCCGTGCATGACACAGTTGCATATACATGTCTCAATCACAGGGGCACATGATGTACACAGGCAGTGCAAAGCTGCCCATGGACAGTTTGCCAGACGTCACTACATGGTATCATTGCATGGGAAGTAAAACCTTGTTCAAATGCACTGTCACTGCACCATACCTGTCCAGTGCATGTCACTACACACTATGGGGAGCGACAACTACTCAGTGAGCCTGCTAGCCAGTGGCATGCAGACTTTCAGCCTTGCTAGTCAGACAATATGCACATTCAGAAAGGCAGTGCACAGAACACTCACCTGCTCCCCTGGTGTCCCATACAGCTTGCTGTACTGTGGAAGTAGGCTGTCCAGCAGGGCCTGGTTCTCTTCAAGGCTGAAGGCTGGGGCTCTCTCCACAGTACGTGCCATTGCAGGGTCCAGAGGGGCAGAGACAGCAGCAGTGCAGTGGCAGATGTTGTCCTGGAGCATGTAGTGCAGGCAAGTGAGATCTCAGGGGAACAGCCAGCGATATATATGTGCTGGAGAGGCAGATACTGTCCCTTGTGTCCAAAGTGATAGGTCCAAGTCGTTTGCATCTTCTGAATCTGGCCAATCCATGGAATAGCAGCACCAAAACACGCCCACAGCATCCTTCAAATCTTCAACTTCATGACATACATGATTTTGCAACATTGTTGTGGGTGACCAACTGAATTTACAGCAACCGACTCGTTCGAAATTCGAAAACGCGTCCGTTGCCAGGCAAGCCCATTGTCAATGGGTGCGCACTGATCGGTCCATTGCGGTACAACACGTACAGGGGTACAACGCGTACCCGCACACATTGAATGCAATGGGCCGGCCGGGGCACCGATCGGTCCATTGCAGTACAACGCGTACAGGGGTACAACGCGTACCCGCACACATTGAATGCAATGGGCCGGCCGAGGGCACCGATCGGTCCATTGCAGTTCAACGCGTACAGGGGTACTAACGCGTACCCGCACACATTGAATGCAATGGGCCGGCCGGGGGCACCGATCGGTCCATTGCAGTACAACGCGTACAGGGGTACAACGCCGTACCCGCACACATTGAATGCAATGGGCCGGCCGGGGCAGCGATCGGTCCATTGCAGTACAACGCGTACAGGGGTACAACGCGTACCCGCACACATTGAATGCAATGGGCCGGCCGGGGCACCGATCGGTCCATTGCAGTACAACGCGTACAGGGGTACAACGCGTGCACGCACACATTGAATGCAATGGGCCGGCCGGGGCACCGATCGGTCCATTGCAGTTCAACGCGTACAGGGTACAACGCTGTACCCGCACACATTGAATGCAATGGGCCGCCGGGGCACCGATCGGTCCATTGCAGTACAACGCGTACAGGGGTACAACGCGTACCTGCACACATTGAATGCAATGTGCCGGCCGGGGCACCGATCGGTCCATTGCAGTACAACGCGTACAGGGGTACAACGCGTACCCGCACACATTGAATGCAATGGGCCGGCCGGGGCACCGATCGGTCCATTGCAGTTCAATGCGTACAGGGGTACAACGCGTACCCGCACACATTGAATGCAATGGGCCGGCCGGGGGCACCGATCGGTCCATTGCAGTACAATGCGTACAGGGGTACGACGCGTACCCGCACACATTGAATGCAATGGGCCGGCCGGGGGCACCGATCGGTCCATTGCAGTACAACGCGTACAGGGGTACAACGCGTACCCGCACACATTGAATGCAATGGGCCGGCCGGGGGCACCGATCGGTCCATTGCAGTACAACGCGTACAGGGGTACAACGCGTACCCGCACACATTGAATGCAATGGGCCGGCCGGGGGCACCGATCGGTCCATTGCAGTTCAACGCGTACAGGGGTACAACGCGTACCCGCACATTGAATGCAATGGGCCGGCCGGGGGCACCGATCGGTCCATTGCAGTACAACGCGTACAGGGGTACAACGCGTACCCGCACACATTGAATGCAATGGGCCGGCCGGGGGCACCGATCGGTCCATTGCAGTTCAACGCGTACAGGGGTACAACGCGTACCCGCACACATTGAATGCAATGGGCCGGCCGGGGGCACCGATCGGTCCATTGCTGTTCAACGCATCACTGTACATGTGACTGGCATATGTCAGCATGCCTGTCTCAGATGGACATATGCCAGCCACAGATAGCTCCCAGGGAGTGAGGGGCACACCTACATCACGACAGCCTGTCCAAACTTTATCATAAGGCATGTAAGGCTGCATTTCCTATTGTGTGTATGTTGGTGTACATGTTGTCCTGTGGGTGTCACCTGTGGGCAGCCACCCCCAGGCTGTGCACGTGTTCATGGGGACAGGATCCTGGGTGTTACGTGTACATGACCACTGTGATGTGCAACTGTTCATATCTGTGCATGTGCCATGGTCACATTTCACGGTGGTGTATGTGTATGTCATGTCACATACCCCGTGAGTCCCATGTGGGACGGTATGTTTGAGCCAGGGTGTCCCAGTGGCACAATAGTGATGGTCCTCCACAGTCTTTGTGCATGTAGTGTTTACAATGTCTCTGATTTCATGTGCACAATGGGAGACAGTCTCCACATCCAGGTTGTGTGTGCATGGACTTTGATGTTGTGCGTGTGTGTGTCACAGACGTCCATGTCTGTCCTGCCGTGGCAAGTGGGACCACTACCTGTGGGGGTCATTGTTGTTTTGCTGTGGTGTATACATGATACTCCATGTAATGCCAGTGTCCATGTGGCAATACAGGGTCCCTGGGAATGTACCTGTCGTTGAGCTGTGGTGCCTGGGGCACATCTGTCCTCACATGTCACTGTGGGTGGTGATTGTGACACGGCAGCAGGAGATGGGAACTGTGACACGGCCTCATGATATCCAATGGGCCAACCTGGGACTAATTGATGCCACCTGTTGGACCGTGTTGACAGATGTTGGCCATGTATGTACCATACATGTCCTTACGGAACTGCACACTTCATGTAGTTGTGCCTCATAATGATGTATGTTGGTATATTGAGTGTGTTCAATGCCGCATATGTGGGCTGACTGACAATCTTGCTTACTTCTCCTCTGCACTGCAGGGCTCCTGCTGTCCATCGACCATTCCCAGACCTGGCAACGATGGTGGAACGGGACAGCATCCGACGGTACCGCTTCACCAGGCAGCTGATTGAGGATTTGGCAGTGCAGTTGTCCCCACATTTGCAGCCTGGCCGGCCGTATCCTACAGCGCTGACCCCCAAGGTGAAGGTGATGGCAGCCCTACACTTCTTTGCCACCGGTACCTTCCAACATACTGTGGCGACTGCTGGTGGGATGTCACAGACCATGTTGAGCCGTGTGCTCCGCGATGTTTTGGCGGCAATGTTGCTATTCCTGAACCGGTACATCTATTTCCCTAGACTGCGACGACTCACTGACGTGAAGAGTGACTTTTATGCCCTGGGGAGGATGCTGCATGTCATTGGCTCCATTGATGGGACACATGTGGCTTTGGTACCACCACAGGCCCAGGAGCAGGCCTACAGGAACCGCAAGCACTACCACTCGGTCAATGCACTGGTGGTGTGTCTTGCAGACATGACCATCACACACGTGTGTGCCCGTTTCCCTGGTTCAGCACACGATGCCTTTGTGATGAGGAGTAGTCGCATCCCCAGGATGATGGCACAGATGCAGAACCAGCGTGCCTGGCTTGTCGGTGTGTACTGACTTTGTGCCATTGTGTGTGATCTGATCTGTAGTATTCCGCCCACTTTTCCAAGTCAGCTAATGTGCACTTGTCTGTCCGTAGGTGACTCGGGATACCCCAACATGCCGTGGTTGCTGACACCCCTCAGGAACCCTGTGACACCAGCCCAGATGCGCTACAATGAGGCACATGGTCGGACCAGGAGAGTGATTGAGCGGACATTTGGTCTCCTGAAGAGCCGCTTCCGCTGCCTGGACAAGACCGGAGGGTCCCTCCCATATGCCCCTGCGAAAGTGTGCAAGATTATCATCGTCTGCTGCATGCTCCACAACCTGGCAGTGCGGAAGGAGTTGCCTCTCATCCAGGATGACAATGACCAACATCCGCCACCTGTGGAGGATCCTGGCCTGGACCACGATGCCAGTGACGATGATGATGATGATGATGGTGATGTCCGCACACAGCTCATCACCAACTTCTTTAGCTGAATGTGAGTATCCTGAGGTGTCATGTCAATGATGTGAGTTGGCATGATGTGTAGGTGGTGCTCTGGTGCTGTTGGAGTGTGTCCATGGGCTACTTGACTGGATGTGTGTTGCGATGTGTGCTTACAGGTGGGCTGTACTCCCCAACAGTGTTGACATGCTAACTTGGTTCTGGGTGGGTATCTTGTAACATGTATTGTGCATGAGTTTTGCTGTTCTGTCCTGTACTCCATTGCTTTTGACTGTGTGTCATTTCTGTCCTTCACAGGGTACTTACAGATTCGTTTGGTCAACTGTGTCCACCGACGACGTGATTGCACTTCCAGGCTGGTAGCTGTTGTGTCCCTACAGGTGATGTGCGCCACACCCATGGACTTCCTTCCGTCTACAGTTGTTGACTGTGTGCCCGCTGCCAGGTGGGATTACCTTGCATCTGTAGTGGTTACGACATGTTGCAACTGTGTAATAAACCTGTGCTTCACTTTGTGATGTGCGTTGTCTGTGGTCACACATTTGACTGCCATTTGCTTACTGCACCTGTGGGCTACTTGACTACAACTGGGAATGGGTGTGGTGTCTGTGCATTGCACCGTCTTCCCTGGCAACATCAGTGTAGGCAATGAGTCAGATGGCCTAGGTGTGTATGTGTTGTGTAGCCCTGGTGGTGTGTCTCCCTCATATGTGTCACGTTGCCTTTACTCACATGCCTGTGTTGTCCTTGCTGTTGCAGTTCGCATACACAGTGTAATTTTGCAGTTCATCATCCCCATAACAGCACCCACGTTGGAATCACAACAGAGGCAAGTATGGTGTATTAGTGTGTTTATTGTGATACATTTGTGTGAATAGTGCATAGGATGGGTAGTGCTGTACATAAATCGTGCAATCCGAAGTTCCTAGGTGAATTGAAAGTCCTGGTAGACAGAATCCCCAGTATCGGGGCCACAGTTGTCTGACACATTGGTCCAACTTGTACTCCCCATGCAATGTGTGGGAGTAGTGTTGCCGTCAACAGGGTGAACAGTCTGTGCACAAAGGTGAACATCCAGAACAGGTTCAGGCTTCCTGGGAGTTGCGCTTGGCCATCAGCCTCTCACTTGTCCCTCCTCGGACGACCCCTCTTCTTGGGGGGCCCCTCAAGTACAGGCTGCTGCGGTGCAGGGGACTCTCCGCCAGAGTCATCCTCCCTCCCTGTGGCAGTTGCAGTTTGTTCGGCACCAGATGTTGTTGGCACACAGGGAGGTGTGGACTGGTTGCTGGTCATCTGGCGGAGGCATTGTAAAATGTCCCTGTGCACCGCCGTCATCTCATGCAGTGCATCCCACTTGGACTCCACGCGGGAGATGTGTGAGTCCACGCGGGACATGTGTGAGTCCACGCGGGACATGTGTGACTCCACGTGGGACATGTGGGAGTCCAAGCGGGCATGATGGGCAGCCTGCTGCTGTTTCATGTCTCTGAGGAGCCCCACTACCTGGCTGAGGTCTCCGGTGCTGGACTGGTACGCATCAGCTATGCGTACCAGTTGTGGGTCTTCATGCACACCAGCAACCTCTGCAAGCAGCGACCTTCTGTCTCCCACCCCTCCCACCACCCCTGCTGACATGTGCAGTGTGTGCAGTGGCACGCACAGATGACCCTGGTCCACCTTGGGGGTTGGTGGTGGTGGTGGTGTCCATGGCCCCAGGTTGGTCCAGGGTCCCTGTGCTGGTGTTGCTCCTTGTTCTGTCCATGTCGGCAGGGATGGTATTTGTGGTGGCAGTCGTTGGAGGGGTGGGTGCAGGGGGTGCAGCTGGTGGTCCTGCTGGTGCTGCAGCTGGTGGTCCTGCTGGTGCTGCATGTAGACTTGCACCGGATGTGCCAGGTTGGTCTTCATCGTCCGAGGAGGACAGAGGCTGTACGACGCCAGTGAGCTCCGCATCCTCTTGAGCCTGGGACTGGGACTCCTCAGCGTCTGCTGCTGTGTCCCCATCATCACCTGTTTTTGGGAGACACACACAATGTATGTTATGTTTCTGCAGGCATCAATGGTTGACACACATGACAGTTGTGACTGTGCCTCTGGGTGCGGGCCTGTACATTGCATTGTCCTAAGTCGTCACAGTCAGGGGTTGATATTGGTGTGGCACATTGTCCTGCATTATTTGGTCATTTCTATGTATTTTTTGGGGTGTGTACATGGTCTGCATTGGTTGTGTTTGGTTGACAGCCGGCCCTCCTTCCCACCCACCCAGCCAGTCAGTTATCCCACCATGGAACGTGCTTGCATTGCAGGGAGTGGAAGTTGTCTCTCAGGATGTCAGTCAGTGGTGTCCTGCTGTTTGTTGGTGCACAGTTGCCAGCAGGGCCTTGTGCTCCCCACAGCAGTAGCCAGTGTCAGCCATCTTGTGAGTCCTTCTCCACTCCCTGTGATGTGAGCATGGTTCATGGTGGTGTTGATGGGACAGTTGTGGGGGTGACCAATATCAGTGAGTACGACTCCCATCATGCTATTGCCTCCACCCCCTTCCCAGCATGCCCATGCTTCCTTCCTTTTGACTCTGCTTCCCTGTGGGGTGGGCTGGCTGTGCTGACAGGATGGCTGGGAGTGTTGTCCTGGCAGTTGTTTGGCTAAAAGTCCCAAGAGTGTCCCTGTGCTTCACACAACATAACCCAGGGTGGTGGTTCTTTGTGGGATCTTGTGTTAGGATGGGGGGCATTGCATTCTACCAGGTGGGTTCTGTGGAGTTTGTGTTGGGGGGGGTGTGAGGGGAGGTGCTTGTGTCTATGGTTAGTGCTGCAAGTCCTCCTTCCCACCCAGCCAGCCAGATATCCCACCATGGAACGTGCTTGCATTGCAGGGAGTGGAAGTTGTCTCTCAGGATGTCATTCAGTGGTGTCCTGCTGTTTGTTGGTGCACAGTTGCCAGCAGGGCCTTGTGCTCCCCACAGCAGTAGCCAGTGTCAGCCATCTTGTGAGTCCTTCTCCACTCCCTGTGATGTGAGCATGGTTCAGGGTGGTGTTGATGGGACAGTTGTGGGGGTGAGCTATGTCTGTGACTACGACTCCCATCATGCTATTGCCTCCACCCCACTTCCCAGCATTCCCATACTTACTTGGTTTTGTGGGGAGTTCAGTGTGTGTGGGTGTGAGAGCAATGGCAAGATGGCTGACAGTGGTGTCCTGCTGTTGGTTGGTGTGCAGTACCCAGCATGCCCTTGTGCTCCCCACGACACAGCAACAGTGTCAGACATCTTTGATGGGCCTTTCCACTCTCTGTGGGATGTGCATGCGTGAGTGTGAGCTTGCTGGGCCATGTGGTGGGGGATGTAGAGCTGTGACTACGACTCCCATCATGCTATTGCCTCCACCCCCTTCCCAGCATGCCCATGCTTCCTTCCTTTTGACTCTGCTTCCCTGTGGGGTGGGCTGGCTGTGCTGACAGGATGGCTGGGAGTGTTGTCCTGGCAGTTGTTTGGCTAAAAGTCCCAAGAGTGGCCCTGTGCTTCACACAACATTACCCAGGGTGGTGGTTCTTTGTGGGATCTTGTGTTAGGATGGGGGCATTGCATTCTACCAGGTGGGTTCTGTGGAGTTTGTGTTGGGGTGTGTGTGAGGGGAGGTGCTTGTGACTATGGTTAGTGCTGCAAGTCCTCCTTCCCACCCAGCCAGCCAGCCAGTTATCCCACCATGGAACGTGCTTGCATTGCAGGGAGTGGAAGTTGTCTCTCAGGATGTCATTCAGTGGTGTCCTGCTGTTTGTTGGTGCACAGTTGCCAGCAGGGCCTTGTGCTCCCCACAGCAGTAGCCAGTGTCAGCCATCTTGTGAGTCCTACTCCACTCCCTGTGATGTGAGCATGGTTCAGGGTGGTGTTGATGGGACATTTGTGGGGGTGAGCTATGTCTGTGACTACGACTCCCATCATGCTATTGCCTCCACCCCACTTCCCAGCATTCCCATACTTACTTGGTTTTGTGGGGAGTTCAGTGTGTGTGGGTGTGAGAGCAATGGCAAGATGGCTGACAGTGGTGTCCTGCTGTTGGTTGGTGTGCAGTACCCAGCATGCCCTTGTGCTCCCCATGACACAGCAACAGTGTCAGACATCTTTGATGGGCCTTTCCACTCTCTGTGGGATGTGCATGCGTGAGTGTGAGCTTGCTGGGCCATGTGGTGGGGGATGTAGAGCTGTGACTACGACTCCCATCATGCTATTGCCTCCACCCCCTTCCCAGCATGCCCATGCTTCCTTCCTTTTGACTCTGCTTCCCTGTGGGGTGGGCTGGCTGTGCTGACAGGATGGCTGGGAGTGTTGTCCTGGCAGTTGTTTGGCTAAAAGTCCCAAGAGTGGCCCTGTGCTTCACACAACATTACCCAGGGTGGTGGTTCTTTGTGGGATCTTGTGTTAGGATGGGGGGCATTGCATTCTACCAGGTGGGTTCTGTGGAGTTTGTGTTGGGGGGGTGTGAGGGGAGGTGCTTGTGTCTATGGTTAGTGCTGCAAGTCCTCCTTCCCACCCAGCCAGCCAGATATCCCACCATGGAACGTGCTTGCATTGCAGGGAGTGGAAGTTGTCTCTCAGGATGTCATTCAGTGGTGTCCTGCTGTTTGTTGGTGCACAGTTGCCAGCAGGGCCTTGTGCTCCCCACAGCAGTAGCCAGTGTCAGCCATCTTGTGAGTCCTTCTCCACTCCCTGTGATGTGAGCATGGTTCAGGGTGGTGTTGATGGGACAGTTGTGGGGGTGACCAATATCAGTGAGTACGACTCCCATCATGCTATTGCCTCCACCCCCCTGCCCAGCATGCCAATGCTTCCTTCCTTTTGACTCTGCTTCCCTGTGGGTTGGGCTGGCTGTGCTGACAGGATGGCTGGGAGTGTTGTCCTGGTAGTTGTTTGGCTAAAAGTCCCAAGAGTGTCCCTGTGCTTCAAACAACATAACCCAGGGTGGTGGTTCTTTGTGGGATCTTGTGTTAGGATGGGGGGCATTGCATTCTACCAGGTGGGTTCTGTGGAGTTTGTGTTGGGGGGTGTGTGAGGGGAGGTGCTTGTGACTATGGTTAGTGCTGCAAGTCCTCCTTCCCACCCAGCCAGCCAGCCAGTTATCCCACCATGGAACGTGCTTGCATTGCAGGGAGTGGAAGTTGTCTCTCAGGATGTCAGTCAGTGGTGTCCTGCTGTTTGTTGGTGCACAGTTGCCAGCAGGGCCTTGTGCTCCCCACAGCAGTAGCCAGTGTCAGCCATCTTGTGAGTCCTTCTCCACTCCCTGTGATGTGCGCATGGTTCATGGTGGTGTTGATGGGGCAGTTGTGGGGGGCAATATGTGTGACTGCGACTCCCACGATGCTATTGGCTACACTGACTTGGCCAGCATACACAGAATTCCTTCCTTTGAGTGTTCTTCACTGTGTGTTGGTGTTGTTGTGGTGGCTACATGTCTGGATGTGTTTGTTAGTTCTATTTGTGCCACTGCCTAGCTGTAGTTGTAGTTGTTTGTACATGTGATGGCACAGTTGGATGTGACTTTTTTGATGGCATGTGTTGTGTTTATCTGACTGACATACACATTTTGGGATGATTCTGTTCTGGTTGCTGTGTAATTGCTATGAGTGCATGGTTTGACTCTCCCCTTGACAGTGATGTGTGTGTGTTTTGTGGCAGTATATTGTGTACATTTGTTGTGTACTCACCAGGCTCTGGGATGTCCTCTAGTCCATATACGCTCACTGGCGGAAGGATGGCCCGCACCTTCTTCTCCCAGGGCCTGAGGTATATTGGCTTGGCAGGAGGGCCACTGCCGGTGAGTTGGCTGTTGATGTAGTCTTTTTTGAGCAGGTCCCGTACCCTCCTGCGCACGTCATACCACCTGTTCTGGATGTCGCTCTTTGTGCGCCGACATGGTGATTGTGCGTTCACCCTGTTGATGATCCTCTCCCACATCTTGGTTTTCTGGGAGATGGGGGTCTGTTGGACCAGTGTGCCAAACAGCTGTGGCTCTACCCTGAGGATCTCGTCTACCATGACTTCCAATTCACTATCTAGGAACTTGGGATTCTTCTTGGGGGCATGGTGATGGGTGGTGATGGTGAGTGATGTGTGTGTTGGTGTGCAGGTGAGGGTGTGTGAGTGTGTGTTTTGCTGGGTGTATGTGAGGTAGGTATTTGTTGGTGTGCTGATGGTGTGTGGCTTGTGTGAGGGATGAGCTGTGGGTGTGTGGTTGCTTTCTCTTGGGTGCTGGCAGTGGAATGGCATTGGCAAAGGCTCATGGTTGTGATTTGTGTCCTTTATATGGGTGGAGTTGTGGGTGTGTCTTTGTTCTCTGTCCCCACCCCCAGTATTTATTGGCTTTGTAATTGCTTGTTTGGCCTTTTTTTGGGTGATTTTTCCTTTGTACTGTCTGTGTATGTTGGAGACGTTCTTGTGACCGAGTCGGACCCTGCATTTGTCTCGTACGGTCTTCTCCGTTTCGTTCACGCTGTGTATGTGCAGTTTTCTATGCTGCGTACGCGTCGGTCGCGGTGTTTTGTGTTGCTTCGGATCGGTTTTGTATGCGTGTCGGTCGTACGGCTTGGCCTCCGTCCGACTCGTTCGTGGTTTTCGCGCCTTGCATCGTACTTTGCTGTTTGGAGTTCGCGTGTACGTTTCGGTCGGATTTGTTCCGGGTGCGTGTCGGTCGGTTGGATTCGCGTGTTTTTCCGACCGGATTGCTGTTTTCCGTGCGGCTCGGTCGGTCGACTTGGGTTCCGTACGTGTCGGTCGGTTTTTGCACGCCTTGCATCGTACTTTGCGTGTCGGGCGCCACAGGTACGTGTCGGTCGGTATTATTTCCGGATCCGAGTCGGTCGGTGCTTTTTCCGGCCCGAATCGGAATCGACCCCTATGTCTTGAAATGCGACATCTGTCAGCAGACGGAAGGTTCCACCATAGCACGCCAAGCACAAATCCCATTATTAGACAGCATCGGATTGTCCGTTTGCGTGCGTCCTGCTCGAGATTCCTATGGGTGTGGCCCCAGCGCTCGGCTGACGCTCAAACTGTTATAAAAGATTTGCGAGTCTTCATAGGGACATACGCAATTGGCACATTACATTCTGACCAGGGCCCTGGGTTTAGCTCTCAGGCTTACAAGGAGGCCATGCCAGGATTGGGTGTAGCATTGCGGTACTCATCTCCGTACCATCCCGAGGGAAATTCGGTTGTGGAGAGAAAAAAACGGGACTTAAAGCAATCTTTAACAGCTAGAGTATTAGGCACGGGTGAAAGTTGGGTAAAACATTTGTATGGAGTCCAGCGAGCTTTGAACAACATGCCAAGAAGTTCTCTACGGGGTGTCACTCCATATGAGGTCCTATTTGGGACAAGAATGTGGGTACCTGATCTTGATTGTGAAGGCGCACTGGCGAATGTAAAACCTTTTGACATCCATGATCGTTTGGCTGTTTTACAGGATCTAAATGAATCTAGGACACAACAAAGTAATGTCCATCTGAAGCAGACCGCCACTGGGGAAGTCAAATCAGTCACGGCAAGACCTGTCTGGATCCCAAAAGTCGGGGATCTGGTCAGAGAGAAAATAGAGGGCAAGAAAGAATTTGGGCCATCC
Source organism: Calotriton arnoldi (assembly GCA_963921515.1). Taxonomy (NCBI): domain Eukaryota; kingdom Metazoa; phylum Chordata; class Amphibia; order Caudata; family Salamandridae; genus Calotriton; species Calotriton arnoldi. Next base: position 188,329 of record CAWUFW010011619.1, on the reverse strand, counting down.
TGCAGAAAGCCTGTACAGGTCCTAGCAGTGGAAGGAACAAGAACTGTACTTCTACCGCTTCTTGCCGGAAAAAAGGAGAAAAGATTTGTCTCAATCGACCTAATCAAACCACACTATGTGGCCGATACTGAGTAGTAGGCCACGTGGACTCCTAAGTAGCAGACACCCTCCTCTCGCTACAATCCAAGAAGTTCAAACGGAAAGACTCATCACGTTCGAAGAGTCACCTGTACGGAATGATGGACTATGCAACTATGCTATGGAACTCGTTCCCCTTGAACCTGAAGCTCAACTTCAAAATCAAACTTAAAATGACAGACAAATAGCTGTTAGACAAAATACAGATGTCTACGTCAACATGCCTCGACAACAGCAAAATACGATTTCAACAAATCCTGATGCAATTCCAACAATTGATCGAAGTGCTTCTGGCTACTTCATAAACTTTGATACATTTTCTTTGGATCCAAGTGAACCTGAAATGACGCCAGCCCGAAAATTACGCAAGCAGCAAGTAAAAGACTTTCTGAACTTTCTTAGAAGAACTTACCTGGTATCACCGTGGGTAGAACTATGGATAATTACCGGGATGCTTTTCTTTCCTTTCTGGTTAGGTTTAGTGATAGTTTTTAACTTGCTTATTAATGGACAATACATTCGACAAAGCTCTGCAGCCCAAAAGGTGAATTTTATTTTAAAACCACATCAAACATCTCATCGAGAACAAAGAGACTTGTCATCAGTGAACATTATAGCAGTTCCTATACCTGACGGTATAGTGTGGGACAGGGTTGATTTCGATATATTCGGCCCAACCGAACTTTTAAAAATACCACATTTATTTAAAATATCATTAAGTGATATCATTACCTCAACGTTCATTTTCCGATGATTGGGATTTTGAAACTGTTAATAACATGTTGTCTGATTTGGAAATATCTGCTGCATTTTCTAATAGTGAAACATTGGAAAGCACCTCAGATGTCGATAGTATGTATTGTTATCAATACCATGGCCATCATTTTCTGCATAAATCTGCAAATCCTAGAAATGTGTTTGCATACCACCAGTGGGAATATTGTCCAACACCGCCGAAAGGCAGTTCAAAAACATTTGCACAGAAGTTTCCATATTTTTCAGGGTTTAATATGTCTGACCCAGCCTCATATTATTATAAGGTTGCACCAACATCAGCACAGAAAAATATGTTGACAAATACCAAACAGATTTACTCTGCTTCCTTTATTGCCCAGTTGTCTGAACAAGGTTTTGACTTATGGAAATACACCATAGACCTAAAATCAGTCTGGGGGACTAGGGAATGGTAGGTACAGGGAACAGAAGCTTTGTTTAGAGCATGCCTCATCCCTCAACAAATCATGTTTTTGAATGAGACAGTACAACAGACATCTTGCCTTGGACTAGCCAAGAACAAAGACTTGAAAACACCTCGGCTGCCGACTCCATCACACACCGAGGGTAACATCTTATCACAGGAAGAAATTACGTTGAATGACATTATACAATACAACAGATCAGACCCCGATTGGAGAAAATGGTTGATTTGGCCCACAGACACTAACAGATGTCAGGCAAGATTCATGGGTAAAACCGAAGGGTTTAGTATCCATAGGCCAGATCCACGTTATGTACAGAGACAACATCCAGGGGTAGTGACATCATACAGTGTTGGGAAGTTGTGCCTTGATTGGCTAAAAACCTCAACACTCACAAAGGTGAAACAACACTTATCCTTACAGTCACAGGATGTGGATCTTAGGGATTTTTTAATGTGTCCCAGGCAACCATGTCAGAAACGTTTCTATTATGCTGTCTACAATGAAATATGGAAAATATCACAACAAGAGGCCGCAGAGAGGTTACGTGAAATAGACCGTATAAATCTAGAAAAATCTCTAGCAGTGGTAGACAATGGGTTAACTACATTAACCTCCAGGATATATTCCTTAGGCAACATTGTATCTTCTGCGATAGACTTACTAGAGCAAGATTTGGCCATATTACAACACAGTTACGTTCTATTATGTTATTGAGCTGGACGCTGCATTCTTTGCGTGCAGGCTATGTGCCTTGGCCTTATATTAACAGTACATCTCTGTTTTCTGAATACAATCTAACAGATAAACAGATAGAAATGGCAGAAAGGGGAGCAAAATATACAATGCTGCGTATTGAAAAACTGGATAGATTAGCATTTACAGTGGCGGAATCACCATCCACAGAATGGCTAATCCATGGCCACATCACTCTACCAGTCACTACTTTTCAGTTTCAGTATTGCCTTGAACAAAAGCAAGTAGGCAGATATGACGAAATGGGTATGGAATACTTTAAGGAATCATGGGTATTACCATACAGATTTCGATGCCGGAGTGGGGATCGAGAAGTGTTCCTGAGCGGTACAAACTGTGAGAACGCTTTAAGTGGATCGCTCATATGCCAGGATATAATGCTGCACGGGGCTTGTAATGGTTCTGTAGCGAACCTATCCTGTCATTTGAGGGGTGCCCCAGCTGCAGTGATTACTCCAGCATTCAGGCTACTTTCGAATGGGAGTTACTTGATGCTGAACAATCAAGGCTGTTGTGGAATGCTCCCGGGCATCGCATATCTGGTAACTGTTAACCCTGGGCAAAGCACTCGCTACGCTCGCGTAGTTTGCGAAGTTTGCGCTACTTCGCACAACGCGAATTGCACGTAGCACAGTGCAAACACGCGTAGCGTAGTGCAGCGGTCATTTTTGCTTGCTCGCGGTCCTCAACGTCAAGTTGGCGACCGCGAGCAAGCAAAATGACATCCCGGCGAGACTTTTTCCTCGTTCGCGATCAGCAACATCAAGTTGCCGATCGCGAGCGTGGAAAATAAACCTCCCGGCGAGATTCTCAACGCGGGAGGTCAGGTTTCTCATTGCGAGTGGTCGCGTATGCTCGCGACCGCTCGCGATGAGAAACTACCAGTCCGCGTTGAGAAGCTGCCGCTCGAGTAAAAATCTACTCGAGCGGCAGTAAAGACAGCTCGCACTGTGCAAGATGCCGTTTTCAATGATTGCACAGTGCGGACAAGCATCCGGCACTGTGCAATCATTGCGAACAGTGCACTACGCAGTTCGCATAGTGCTACGCGTAGCTCGCGTAGTACGAACTGCACTTTGCGTAGCTTCGCGTAGCGCTACTTCGCGAACTACGCCCAGGCTTAGTAACCGTGAGCTAACGAACCACGAGACCTCTTATCTGACCTATATTGCTTTGATATGACCTACTTAGGTTCTGATATGCCAACAAACCAACAAAACACTCCTGAAAACACAGTACTAACAGAGATATTTTTATTATTCATTGTATTTCATCTCTGACAATTATTATTTCATAAGTATACAAAACATTTTTGGGGATATTTATTATTTTTCTTTCTTTTTGTGTACATTTACTAAAAAAATACATACATATCTACATATGTCATTCTCTGTACATATAATTAATTAAATTCTTAACTAGTACAGTATTAATTTCTTAAAGAGAAACATATGCATTACCCACAACAGAATATTTACAAACATACATTCTTACCAGTCAAACACCTCTCATACTATCCTCAATCATACATAAAAGAAGGAGAGATTCAGCCCTTTAAAGGGGTCCCAAAAGAAATGAAGAGAACACAGTTTACTGATGATAAATCTCAAACAACAGTTGCTTGTGATGACTATGTCTCTGGGACCACTCCTCAAGGGTATGGTGTTGGTCTACGCGCGTTTCAGTGGCAAAAACCACCTTCCTCAGGACCAATGTTTGTCTTAAAATGAATCTCAACAACGAACTAACTGGATTTATCTGTGGGGCAATAATAAAAAAAAAATTTATAATGATGGGTGATGGCATGTATAGATTTTCAATTGCAAAAATTACTTCAAACCATAACTGCCTCATCCTCGCCTACCCGTAATTATGTTATTGTGCATTGTATAACAGGTTTATGAAAGATTATAAATATTTATCAGATTCCTTAAAACTTTGTATGTAGCAAGCCCATAGGTACCGCCACATCTCTAGGATTCTGATATCATCAGTGAAGAAAACGAAAAAGCAAGAGTGCACATTACGTAAAAACCATATCATAGACACCTGATAGTTGTGCCCCATCAGATAAAGCATGCAAGAAATGCTCAGCAAATCATGCAAAGAGACAACATTTTCAGTCAAACAATTAGCAACATCCAACAAAGTGAAAAGAGAGAAAAGAAAGAAAGAAAATGTCAAAACTTAGTCCCAAAAAAGTCCAAAGGTAGATGGTAACTAAAAACCCTCAACCTAGTTAGTTCTCACAATGAGGATTACCTGCAGCTACTTAATCCAGTGGAAATAAATTCAAATTCGAAAAATCAGACATAGTCTGAGAGGAGCCTGCATCTGAGAGATAACACCCTGTCTGTGCCAGCAGGCGAACTTTTATCTAAGGAATAAGAAAGACCTTGTTTGAATATCCATAACACAACGTTATATTGTTCAGGCTAGTACATTTTTACAGAAAAGCACTATGTCCCAATTTTTGATATCACAGGGGTCTTACCCTATATCAAGACTATAGATCTCCTTATTTCTTTAGTGAGCTGACATAGGCTTAATTTGCTTTAGTTGTAGTACATTCTCTTTACGAGGTTTTGTCCAAAACCGCTTTCCCAACTAAAAAGAAAAGAAAAAGAGAGAATAGATGCAACAGTCTCAATTGCACTGTTTGGTTACCAAACTACCATAGAGAAAAATCTCATCGAGTTCTAAATCCGTGCTATGTGCATCTACCACTATGATAGTCTGTATGACCTCTTCTCTGTGTGCTGATGTTTAATTGCACTCATCTGAGGCAGCAACTATGTCAAATAAACACACGTTCTTCTCACCTACTCGAAAAAACATTGCAATGTCTCTCCAGATAGCTTTATTAATTTTACATTATATGCCCTTCGCTGCTCTACCGCCTTACATATTGATATTGGAAGCTCCAGTCTGTAACACGGGCTTGCTCCAATCAAATGAACTACAGAATAGCTAAAGTCACATGCAAAAAACCCCAACCGTACGAGGAGGAAAAAGAAAAACGGTAAGCAAGGAATTGTAAACTGGCTGACAAAAGTTTTTAATAACCGGAGCCTCTCGTTACTAAATGACATTCAAATACCGCTGCACAATGTATTAAAATAACAAAGGGGGGGAAAAGGAGAGAGTGATTTTTTGTTTATGTACACTCTTCTATCTAATCCTACCCCAGCATACTTAGAAGGTAGTGCATCGCTAATCCCTACTATATATCCTCATCTCCTTACCTCCTCGATGTTTATTCTGTAGAGAAACGTCGACAGGCTCTCCTGCTGATAGGCTCTGTTCCGGTGCAGAACGCTACTAAGAAAGTGCGTGTTGCCTATTTAAATATCATTGCAAAAAGCGCGGGGAAACATCTAAAAACTCGCGATATCATGATGTCATCGGAACCATTAGGTTTCCGAATTACTCGCGGCCATATTTAAGAGGTATTTCTCAAAGGTAAAATGAGATCTACGTACTATATTTCTAACAACGTGTGCGACATTATCCTGATATCCTAAATAGAAAGTATGTTATTTCTAAATCGTATAATGAAATTTGAAGTTTAATAGAAAGCAACGAAGGCTCAAAGTCCTTCGCAATCGCTCTATGTTTTTTTGTTTCAATTGTCCTTTCTTTTTTGGCGGCCATATTATAATGGTGCAAAAGCAACTCATTTTCTAAGCACTCGTGATGTGTTGATGTGATCCCACATCAAAAAAACTCACGATTGCTATAGGTCATATGGAACAAGATTCAGGCTAATAAAAGAAAGTTGTCCTCAGACCTCATTATTGTGACATGATATGATACTGTGTGCCACGATAGTGTCATGCACGAAAAAGATATATGTAGATAACTATCTTTTATAAAGAAATTAAGGAAATGCACACAAAAAAATAAAGGATTCAGAAATCCTTCGTAGTTGCGATAGAATTAACCTTTGTTTCTCATTTATTTTAATACGGCCAAGAAAATATATATAATAAGCAACATATGCCACAAACCAATGCCAAACTACTAGTATATAAACCCACCATTAGGTGGCAGTTCTCTCTGCTAGCAGCAATATTGCCATTATGTTCCCAAAAAGCACAAAATAACACTAAATTAATTTTGAGCAAATTTTTCTTCAAATCAAAAAGACATAAGGCTGCAGTTAGTATAGCAGAAAAACACAATACAGAACGAGGGATATATTATTTATAAAAAACTGCTATCTCTAGGATAATAATAAGAGAGAGAAAACTAGAACAACAATTTTTATAAGGTTTTAACAGGCTGGTAGAGACAGAACACGTAGAAAAATGACATCAAATGTTAACGTGCTGTACCATCGCTAATAACATGCCAAATATACCTCTCGTACCCAAATTATATGGCATCTATGTGGAAGTTCATTGTAAAAACTTACCTACATATATAATTATTGCTTAGTACTTGCCATTTCAAGATTGTACTTGTGTATGGTATATTTATGTGACCATCCATGTAATCTCTTCATTTAGCCCTTTACGGACTGTGTCACAATGGAAAATCCAAAAAGTTTCCCTATTTTTCCTGATTTTCTCAGTGTCATATCCAGGTTTAATTTTAATTTTTTCCAAAATGAGCCACTTCAGGTCATTCTCGCTGTGTTGTCTCTCTAAGCAGTGTCTTACCATTGGTGCCTGTATTTTCTCAGTCCTAACTGCTGATTTATGTTCGGACAATCTTTACGAAATTCCCTCCCAGTCTCACCTATGTAGCCCAAACCACAGGGACAAAGGATGAGATAAACTATATTGCTACTCCTACAGTTGGTATGGCTTTTAAGTTGGCCTGACTTTATACCATACGACCAAGTTTGAGTGGTAATAGCTGATGCACAAGCGTGGCAGTTTCCACATCTGTGAATTCCTAAAATCGGAGGAAGACCATCTATTGTTTTTTGCTCCGACATTTTAGTAGATTTAAATCTGCTATGTACCAGTTTATCTCTTAAGTTAGGATTCCTTCTAAAGGCCACAATAGGTTTTATCAGTGTTGTCTCTTCCTCATTGATATTAAGAATCTTCCAATTTCTATGAAGAATTTGTTGGATTCTATTATTGAGATTGGTATGATTAACGACACAGACTAGTCTATCCAAGGTTTGTTTGTCTTTACCCTTAATAAGACTGTCTCTGTTGTAATATTTAGCACGTTTCAATGATTGTCTCACAAGGCGTTTAGGGTAACCTCTAAGAAGTAATCTCTCCTGAAGCTGTTCTGCATGTATCATAAAATCTTTGATATTAGTGCAATTACGCCTAATTCGCAAAAATTCCCCAAAGGGGATAGAGTCTTTCTGACAGGAAGGATGATAACTGCTATGGTCTAGTATAGTGTTCTTTGCGGTCGGTTTCCTATATAGACTTACCTCAATGCAGCCTTGCCCACCCATAATCCATATGTCTAGAAACTCTACTTTCTCAGATGAATATTTGGCTGTAAATCTGAGGTTGTTGTCACTCAAATTCAACCACTTGATAAATTGGATAAGATCTAACTCTTCTCCTGACCAGATGAAAAAAATATCATCTATAAACCTATGCCAGGTATCAATGTTCTCATAAAAAGGGGCTATCTCGTTGTAAATGTGTTTACGTTCGAATTCCCCCATATAGATGTTCGCTACACTTGGAGCACAAGAAGCTCCCATACTGGTGCCCTTTATCTGATGAAAAAGATTATCTTTGAAGTCAAAGAAATTGTGGTGTAAAACAATATCTAGGCATTCCAGAATGAAATTGTTGGGTCTTTTCCCAGGAACTCTGGCCAATAGAGTTGCCACCGCCTCCATGGCCAGGTCCTGGGGAATGTTGGTATATAATGACTCAATGTCTAGTGTCACCAGAAGCTGTCTTTCATGATTGAAAGGTTTGTGTTCTATGGTCGCTATCATGTGCCCAGTGTCCTTAATGTATGAAGCATATAGTTTAGTCAAGGGGCACAAGAAAGCATCCACATATTGGGAAAGAGGTTCTGTGCATGAATTAATAGATGATACAATTGGTCGCATGGGGGATCTGATATATTTTTGTGCGTTTTAGGAACACCATAAAGCGCAGGGGTAGTTGCATTACTCTTATTAAGAAATTCCAGTTCTTTTTTGGCAAATATATCCATCCCTAAAAGCTTTCTCTGTGCTTTTCTCTATTTTGATTTTAAGATCTAACAGAACTGACTTCTGTGTGCGTTTGTAATGTTCCGGGATTTGAAGCATGGTATCTATTTTCCCTGCATAATCTTCAGTATCCATAACAACAATTCCACCTGCTTTATCGCACGGTTTAATAGTAATATGTGTGTTGTTCTGCAGATCTCTGACAGCTTGAGTTTCTGAAGTAGTAAGGTTACATGTTACCTTCGGGACATATTTGGTCATTCTTTCTATTTCTTTGATGACTGCTTTTTCAAATACAGCCACTTCTGGTCCTACCATCTCTAACGATGGTGTGAATTTAGAAGGAGGCTTACAACCAGAAAGGTTAATTTCCTGTTCTGCTGGTATATTCTGAGACATGAACTTTTTAATCTGATTTTACGAAAAAAAGAAAAAGGTCTTTATTAAGCTTGAAAATGTCTGGCTGGGTACTAGGAACAAATGACAAACCCTTACTTAGTATGGTAATCTGAGGAAAGATCATAACTTGAAAGATTATAGATAGGAATGGTATCTGCATTTTGGAGTTTTCTAAGATTTCCAATACTGCTGGTTCCTCGTCCGCATGTAAGGTTGCGGATGTTGAGGCTCTAGCTGTGGATAGAAATTCCTTTCCTTTCTCTGAAATCTGACACGGCCTCTGCCTCTGCCTTGCTGTAAAAAAGGGGACTGTCCTTGCTGGAACTGATTTGTATATTGTCCTCTCCGATTTCTGGAGCTAATGGAGGGCCCTTCATTAGTTTCAGGACCTTCAAAAATCTGATTCTGATGAATTAGTATCAGAGAAAGTCAGAGTTTTTGTCTTTTATAAGTCCGCGAGTTGTATTGCCCTTCTTCATAGCGATCTTCTTGATAATAATTGCCTTGAAGATAGGGATAAACCTTTTCCTGCGTGAACCAGCGTATATCTTTCTTTAATTTGTCTGTTTTTTTCTTTGTAAGATAGTCTTGAAAATCATCTCATTCTTGATTTATTTTAGATAATTTATTTTTAGCTTCCTCTACAGCTGTATTGGTTTTGAGCTTTTCCTCTAAGTCTGAGATTTCTTGGTTAAGGATCTGAATCATCTCTTTCACAGTCTCTATGATGAGGATCATCCAATCCCTGGAGCAACGGTTGGCAATCTGCGACCATCGCTCCAGGAATTTGCGCACCTCAACAAAGAGTGCTGGAACAGTTCTGACTCTCAGACCAGATGGTATTGCCCCTGCTTTCAAATATTCCAACATATAGAAGGCATGCGACTCCATTCTTTTTGCTTTTTTCTTTAAATTTAACAATTTCAACCATTCGCTGTTATCTCCTGTTGTAACACTATTATCTCTATTTGTGCCTGCTATTTGCCCGATGAGTGCAGAAAACACATCATCTGTGAAGCCAAAAGTTTTAAAACCTTCCATCTTATCACGTTTACAAAAATGACAATTGCACAAAAAGAGAAAAGAAAGAAAAAGAAAGAAAAAGAAAGAAGAACCCACGCAAGAATATTCCCAAGAATAACGCAGACAAACAAAAATAGTGAAAAATATATCTAACTATTAACAAAAGATGCCTGTTATAGCATTGCCAAATAAACGGGAATTGAAAGAGGGAGGATTCTACAAAGCTAATATGCTATTGTGCCTACGGTAAAAACCGAGAAAAATTCTGAAGAAACAAAGGCCCCCCTAAAATACTTTTAGGTCTAAGAAGAGGGGGAAAAACAAAAGCTAACGAACCACGAGACCTCTTATCTGACCTATATTGCTTTGATATGACCTACTTAGGTTCTGATATGCCAACAAACCAACAAAACACTCCTGAAAACACAGTACTAACAGAGATATTTTTATTATTCATTGTATTTCATCTCTGACAATTATTATTTCATAAGTATAAAAACATTTTTTGGGATATTTATTATTTTTCTTTCTTTTTGTGTACATTTACTAAAAAAATACATACATATCTACATATGTCATTCTCTGTACATATAATTAATTAAATTCTTAACTAGTACAGTATTAATTTCTTAAAGAGAAACATATGCATTACCCACAACAGAATATTTACAAACATACATTCTTACCAGTCAAACACCTCTCATACTATCCTCAATCATACATAAAAGAAGGAGAGATTCAGCCCTTTAAAGGGGTCCCAAAAAGAAATGAAGAGTTTACTGATGATAAATCTCAAACAACAGTTGCTTGTGATGACTATGTCTCTGGGACCACTCCTCAAGGGTATGGTGTTGGTCTACGCGCGTTTCAGTGGCAAAAACCACCTTCCTCAGGACCAATGTTTGTCTTAAAATGAATCTCAACAACGAACTAACTGGATTTATCTGTGGGGCAATAACAAAATTTTTTTATAATGATGGGTGATGGCATGTATAGACTTTCAATTGCAAAAATTACTTCAAACCATAACTGCCTCATCCTCGCCTACCCGTAATTATGTTATTGTGCATTGTATAACAGGTTTATGAAAGATTATAAATATTTATCAGATTCCTTAAACCTTTGTATGTAGCAAGCCCATAGGTACCGCCACATCTCTAGGATTCTGATATCATCAGTGAAGAAAACGAAAAAGCAAGAGTGCACATTACGTAAAAACCATATCATAGACACCTGATAGTTGTGCCCCATCAGATAAAGCATGCAAGAAATGCTCAGCAAATCATGCAAAGAGACAACATTTTCAGTCAAACAATTAGCAACATCCAACAAAGTGAAAAGAGAGAAAAGAAAGAAAGAAAATGTCAAAACTTAGTCCCAAAAAGTCCAAAGGTAGATGGTAACTAAAAACCCTCAACCTAGTTAGTTCTCACAATGAGGATTACCTGCAGCTACTTAATCCAGTGGAAATAAATTCAAATTCGAAAAATCAGACATAGTCTGAGAGGAGCCTGCATCTGAGAGATAACACCCTGTCTGTGCCGGCAGGCGAAATTTTATCTAAGGAATAAGAAAGACCTTGTTTGAATATCCATAACACAACGTTATATTGTTCAGGCTAGTACATTTTTACAGAAAAGCACTATGTCCCAATTTTTGATATCACGGGGGTCTTACCCTATATCAAGACTATAGATCTCCTTATTTCTTTAGTGAGCCGACATAGGCTTAATTTGCTTTAGTTGTAGTACATTCTCTTTACGAGGTTTTGTCCAAAACCGCTTTCCCAACTAAAAAGAAAAGAAAAAAGAGAGAATAGATGCAACAGTCTCAATTGCACTGTTTGGTTACCAAACTACCATAGAGAAAAAATCTCATCGAGTTCTAAATCCGTGCTATGTGCATCTACCACTATGATAGTCTGTATGACCTCTTCTCTGTGTGCTGATGTTTAATTGCACTCATCTGAGGCAGCAACTATGTCAAATAAACACACGTTCTTCTCACCTACTCGAAAAAAACATTGCAATGTCTCTCCAGATAGCTTTATTAATTTTACATTATATGCCCTTCGCTGCTCTACCGCCTTACATATTGATATTGGAAGCTCCAGTCTGTAACACGGGCTTGCTCCAATCAAATGAACTACAGAATAGCTAAAGTCACATGCAAAAAACCCCAACCGTACGAGGAGGAAAAAAGAAAAACGGTAAGCAAGGAATTGTAAACTGGCTGACAAAAAGTTTTTAATAACCGGAGCCTCTCGTTACTAAATGACATTCAAATACCGCTGCACAATGTATTAAAATAACAAAGGGGGGGAAAAGGAGAGAGTGATTTTTTGTTTATGTACACTCTTCTATCTAATCCTACCCCAGCATACTTAGAAGGTAGTGCATCGCTAATCCCTACTATATATCCTCATCTCCTTACCTCCTCGATGTTTATTCTGTAGAGAAACGTCGACAGGCTCTCCTGCTGACATGCTCTGTTCCGGTGCAGAACGCTACTAAGAAAGTGCGTGTTGCCTATTTAAATATCATTGCCAAAAGCGCGGGGAAACATCTAAAAACTGGCGATATCATGATGTCATCGGAACCAATAGGTTTCCGAATTACTCGCGGCCATATTTAAGAGGTATTTCTCAAAGGTAAAATGAGATCTACGTACTATATTTCTAACAACGTGTGCGACATTATCCTGATATCCTAAATAGAAAGTATGTTATTTCTAAATCGTATAATGAAATTTGAAGTTTAATAGAAAGCAACGAAGGCTCAAAGTCGCTCTATGTTTTTTTGTTTCAATTGTCCTTTCTTTTTTGGCGGCCATATTATAATGGTGCAAAAGCAACTCATTTTCTAAGCAATCGTGATGTGTTGATGTGATCCCACATCAAAAAACTCACGATTGCTATAGGTCATATGGAACAAGATTCAGGCTAATAAAAGAAAGTTGTCCTCAGACCTCATTATTGTGACATGATATGATACTGTGTGCCACGATAGTGTCATGCACGAAAAAGATATATGTAGATAACTATCTTTTATAAAGAAATTAAGGAAATGCACACAAAAAAATAAAGGATTCAGAAATCCTAGTAGTTGCGATAGAATTAACCTTTGTTTCTCATTTATTTTAATACGGCCAAGAAAATATATATAATAAGCAACATATGCCACAAACCAATGCCAAACTACTAGTATAAAAACCCACCATTAGGTGGCAGTTCTCTCTGCTAGCAGCAATATTGCCATTATGTTCCCAAAAAGCACAAAATAACACTAAATTAATTTTGAGCAAATTTTTCTTCAAATCAAAAAGACATAAGGCTGCAGTTAGTATAGCAGAAAAACACAATACAGAACGAGGGATATATTATTTATAAAAAACTGCTATCTCTAGGATAATAATAAGAGAGAGAAAACTAGAACAACAATTTTTATAAGGTTTTAACAGGCTGGTAGAGACAGAACACGTAGAAAAATAACATCAAATGTTAACGTGCTGTACCATCGCTAATAACATGCCAAATATACCTCTCGTACCCAAATTATATGGCATCTATGTGGAAGTTCGTTGAAAAAACTTACCTACATATATAATTATTGCTCAGTACTTGCCATTTCAAGATTGTACTTGTGTATGGTATATTTATGTGACCATCCATGTAATCTCTTCATTTAGCCCTTTACGGACTGTGTCACAATGGAAAATCCAAAAAGTTTCCCTATTTTTCCTGATTTTCTCAGTGTCATATCCAGGTTTAATTTTAATTTTTTCCAAAATGAGCCACTTCAGGTCATTCTCGCTGTGTTGTCTCTCTAAGCAGTGTCTTACCATTGGTGCCTGTATTTTCTCAGTCCTAACTGCTGATTTATGTTCGGACAATCTTGTACGAAATTCCCTCCCAGTCTCACCTATTTAGCCCAAACCACAGGGACAAAGGATGAGATAAACTATATTGCTACTCCTACAGTTGGTATGGCTTTTAAGTTGGCCTGACTTTATACCATACGACCAAGTTTGAGTGGTAATAGCTGATGCACAAGCGTGGTAGTTTCCACATCTGTGATTTCCTAAAATCGGAGGAAGACCATCTATTGTTTTTTGCTCCGACATTTTAGTAGATTTAAATCTGCTTTGTACCAGTTTATCTCTTAAGTTAGGATTCCTTCTAAAGGCCACAATAGGTTTTATCAGTGTTGTCTCTTCCTCATTGATATTAAGAATCTTCCAATTTCTATGAAGAATTTGTTGGATTCTATTATTGAGATTGGTATGATTAACGACACAGACTAGTCTATCCGAGGTTTGTTTTTCTTTACCCTTAATAAGACTGTCTCTGTTGTAATATTTAGCACGTTTCAATGATTGTCTCACAAGGCATTTAGGGTAACCTCTAAGAAGTAATCTCTCCTGAAGCTGTTCTGCATGTATCATAAAATCTTTGATATTAGTGCAATTACCCCTAATTCGCAAAAATTCCCCAAAGGGGATAGAGTCTTTCTGACAGGAAGGATGATAACTGCTATGGTCTAGTATAGTGTTCTTTGCAGTCGGTTTCCTATATAGACTTGCCTCAATGCAGCCTTGCCCACCCATAATCCATATGTCTAGAAACTCTACTTTCTCAGATGAATATTTGGCTGTAAATCTGAGGTTGTTGTCACTCAAATTCAACCACTTGATAAATTGGATAAGATCTAACTCTTCTCCTGACCAGATGAAAAAATGTCATCTATAAACCTATGCCAGGTATCAATGTTCTCATAAAAGGGGCTATCTCGTTGTAAATGTGTTTACGTTCGAATTCCCCATATAGATGTTCGCTACACTTGGAGCACAAGAAGCTCCCATACTGGTGCCCTTTATCTGATGAAAAAGATTATCTTTGAAGTCAAAGAAATTGTGGTGTAAAACAATATCTAGGCATTCCAGAATGAAATTGTTGGGTCTTTGCCCAGGAACTGTGGTCAATAGAGTTGCCACCGCCTCCAGGTCCTGGGGAATGTTGGTATATAATGACTCAATGTCTAGTGTCACCAGAAGCTGTCTTTCATGATTGAAAGGTTTGTGTTCTATGGTCGCTATCATGTGCCCAGTGTCCTTAATGTATGAAGCATATAGTTTAGTCAAGGGGCACAAGAAAGCATCCACATATTGGGAAAGAGGTTCTGTGCATGAATTAATAGATGATACAATTGGTCGCATGGGGGATCTGATATATTTTTGTGCGTTTTAGGAACACCATAAAGCGCAGGGGTAGTTGCATTACTCTTATTAAGAAATTCCAGTTCTTTTTTGGCAAATATATCCATCCCTAAAAGCTTTCTCTGTGCTTTTCTCTATTTTGATTTTAAGATCTAACAGAACTGACTTCTGTGTGCGTTTGTAATGTTCCGGGATTTGAAGCATGGTATCTATTTTCCCTGCATAATCTTCAGTATCCATAACAACAATTCCACCTGCTTTATCGCACGGTTTAATAGTAATATGTGTGTTGTTCTGCAGATCTCTGACAGCTTGAGTTTCTGAAGTAGTAAGGTTACATGTTACCTTCGGGACATATTTGGTCATTCTTTCTATTTCTTTGATGACTGCTTTTTCAAATACAGCCACTTCTGGTCCTACCATCTCTAACGATGGTGTGAATTTAGAAGGAGGCTTACAACCAGAAAGGTTAATTTCCTGTTCTGCTGGTATATTCTGAGACATAAACTTTTTTAATCTGATTTTACGAAAAAAAGAAAAAAGGTCTTTATTAAGCTTGAAAATGTCTGGCTGGGTACTAGGAACAAATGACAAACCCTTACTTAGTATGGTAATCTCCTCTGAGGAAAGATCATAACTTGAAAGATTATAGATAGGAATGGTATCTGCATTTTGGAGTTTTCTAAGATTTCCAATACTGCTGGTTCCTCGTCCGCATGTAAGGTTGCGGATGTTGAGGCTCTAGCTGTGGATAGAAATTCCTTTCCTTTCTCTGAAATCTGACACGGCCTCTGCCCCTGCCTTGCTGTAAAAAAGGGGACTGTCCTTGCTGGAACTGATTTGTATATTGTCCTCTCCGATTTCTGGAGCTAATGGAGGGCCCTTCATTAGTTTCAGGACCTTCAAAATCTGATTCTGATGAATTAGTATCAGAGAAAGTCAAAGGTTTGTGTTCTATGGTCGCTATCATGTGCCCAGTGTCCTTAATGTATGAAGCATATAGTTTAGTCAAGGGGCACAAGAAAGCATCCACATATTGGGAAAGAGGTTCTGTGCATGAATTAATAGATGATACAATTGGTCGCATGGGGGGATCTGATATATTTTTGTGCGTTTTAGGAACACCATAAAGCGCAGGGGCATCGCATATCTGGTAACCGTTAACCCTGGGCAAAGCACTCGCTACGCTCGCATAGTTTGCGAAGTTTGCGCTACTTCGCACAACGCGAATTGCACGTAGCACAGTGCAAACACGCGTAGCGTAGTGCAGCGGTCATTTTTGCTTGCTCGCGGTCCTCAACGTCAAGTTGGCGACCGCGAGCAAGCAAAATGACATCCCGGCGAGACTTTTTCGTCGTTCGCGATCAGCAACATCAAGTTGCCGATCGCGAGCGTGGAAAATAAACCTCCCGGCGAGATTCTCAACGCGGGGAGGTCAGGTTTCTCATTGCGAGTGAGTCGCGTATGCTCGCGACCGCTCGCGATGAGAAACTACCAGTCCGCGTTGAGAAAGCTGCCGCTCGAGTAAAAATCTACTCGAGCGGCAGTAAAAGACAGCTCGCACTGTGCAAGATGCCGTTTTCAATGATTGCACAGTGCGGACAAGCATCCGGCACTGTGCAATCATTGCGAACAGTGCACTACGCAGTTCGCGTAGTGCTACGCGTAGCTCGCGTAGTACGAACTGCACTTTGCGTAGCTTCGCGTAGCGCTACTTCGCGAACTACGCCCAGGCTTAGTAACCGTGAGCTCCAGGGTT
This sequence comes from Calotriton arnoldi, assembly GCA_963921515.1. Taxonomy (NCBI): domain Eukaryota; kingdom Metazoa; phylum Chordata; class Amphibia; order Caudata; family Salamandridae; genus Calotriton; species Calotriton arnoldi. The sequence continues at coordinate 171,690 of CAWUFW010011619.1, read as the reverse complement.
ACTTGTTGTATGCAAGTATTGTTTCCGCCGACACATACAGTCAGGGAGGTGCCTTTATGGCCTTCACTGAATGTTTCTTTAATACGGTTTGATACTCTAAGCAGAATGAAAGCCATGCTTCTACAGAAGTCTGTGCCCTTAACCTCCGCTCGAGAGACTTTTGATATCCAGATCGCAAGGTCTTCGGCAGGGATACAGGCGCTCATTCATTCAAACTGCCCTTTCCATTTCGCAGAAATGGTAAATCGTATCTTTAACATGTCTGATATGGCAGGCATTGTCCACCTATTTAAGACCAGAGGTTCTGGACTTCTGAGCACCTTTCAGACAGCACTTGGAGTTATACCAAACTTCATTCATTCCGTATTCGGAAGCATCTTTGGAGGACTTCCGCTGATCCTGTTTCTAATAGCGGGAATCCTGATTGTTATTTTTCTGCTACGCAATGGACGTCCCAGTCACCAAGGAGATGGAAAAAGCACTCCTGGAGCGTAAGTACCGTGATCGCATGGTACAACATCTGGGCACGCCTCGCCTGAGAGAACTAAATGCATCTTGGTTCTTGTCATTTTGACCAGTCTGGATGGACTGCATCTTACCTGTCCTCCGATGCCTGTTTTGCGGAGAAGAATGCTTGTTAGACCTGAGTTTGACACTCCCATCATGTGTGCAACCGGACGTGAATGCTCTACTGGACCCGATAATGGCCCATGTTCTGCAGTGTCCCCAGCGTATTCCAATGTTGATGGCGGCATTCCTTGAGCCACCGCAGGTAGTAACTGCACCTGTTGGTATGAACACCGGCTCCTCCACTGACACCCAGGCTTTGGACGGCGCACAGGCTGCCACAGCACCGGCTGCGGACAGCGTGGAACATCATCTGTGCTCAATTGACCTTCTGTGCGAGGTGTTACAGGGGCCGTCTACTGCGGGAGCAAGCAACGGAAATGTTGTGTCTACCAGCCAGGACACAAACATTTGACTCATTTGGCTCGTCATGTGCTGGGAAGAAATTCCCCTTTTTTAAACAAGCTCAAATTTGGAATTATGAAACTAATTGACATTCCTTTCATTTTTTGGGCATACATGGCTTTATAATGCTTATAGTGATTCGGACTATAACAACGGACATTTTAGAGCTAGGGCTTGCAAAAAATGTTTTAAGACGTTTTTAAGTTTTTTAGAAAATTTGTTTTAGAAGTTTTTAAACATTTTAGCTAAAAAGATGTTTTTATAAACTTTGTGCATACCACTATCTAGTTATGCTAGTAGTACAGTAATAGGTTACATATGTCGTCCAGTCGGAAGAGGAGTGCGTATTATATTCCATATAGGTACCCTATATAGGCGCAGGTAACACTGCAACCTTTCACCTATATTCTTCCCTACATTACATACATAACGGTTCTTAGGCACTGACCTTTTACCCAGATATGACACTGCACTCAGAACGCGGGTTTTTCCCTGGTTCGATTCTCATACATTATGCATGAGGGTTCTTAGAAGCACAGCAGGGCTAACAGTAGGATTACCATCTCCTGTATAATATCTCTGTATAAAGTTCAGGCCCAACGTCATCCTTTAGGCCGACACAGTAACACAGCAAGGTAGGACCCCTGGGGAGACCTATGGGTATATATACATCATGTCTTGCTTAGAAAGACAGAGGAGAGCCGTGACTTCCCGGCTGACACACTGACCAGAGACGCTGAGGTTCCTGCATGCAGACGCTCCAGCTAGCAGTGGTCTAACATCCCTCGCGGGGTGTCCAACTCAAGACCAGGACGGGGTCCCACATTCTGTAACTCTCAGGTAATGGGGGTTGACTAGATCCTAGAGGGATTCTTGGCATAACACCTACATAGATGCTAGGTACATTCAGGTACATCTAGTTAGGGAGACATCGTAGGAGTACGCACTTTTAGGTTGCACTTTTTATCATGTGTTTTGTGTACATGTATATATCCATGATTTCTGCAAGATGGTAGAACTATACCATCCCTTTACTTTTGTAGTATTGCTAATCATATATCTCTGCTACTGTCTAATGGTTGTTGCAGCTCATATATTCTACACTAGAATAACAACTGTTCAATAAATCCTTATTGACAAACGCCCAGTATGTTTATTCTGTGTATCTCTGAGACGAAATAAGTACGCACGAGTGACTGAGCGAAAAGTAGTATATTGTTTCCACGATCCTGGGGGATCAGGGTTGTCATGTTCTGAGGTTGCCAAGAACTATTCTCTCCCCGATAAGAGGAGACTCTAGTGGCACTGTGAGCTAGCTGATACAGACAGGCTAACGTATCCGGTGGGGGTGCACAGAATCAGTCTGCCGCCAATCCCACAGTTTATGCTATCCAAACGCGCAGATCCTGTATAGGATATATAGGAACTACACGACACACTAACTCTTGCCAGATGAAGGTCAGTTGATGGCAGCTTCCCTGTCTTAGGCTCCATATAAACTATAGCCTGAAATGAGTGCACACATTGTATGAGAATGGATTAATAAACATTCAAATTTTGTAGTTCTTCTGGAATAGATACTAATTCTAACTTGTTATGTACTGCTCTAGCTGGCATCTTGCTTTCCTCTAACTTACCATAGCAGTACTTACATATCATCTGCCTTGTGGGCAAGTCAAAACGCCTATACAAATAAATAAACAGCAAATTCTTTCCACTTATCTCTATACTCCTGTTCAGTTTTTGTGAATACAACTACATTATGAGTTTTCCTTTTGTAGTGAGTGTGTCAACAAAAAATACAAACACAGTTTGGTTTCTCAGAAGAAACTGTGTTAAACTTCCTAATCTCTTCTGTAAAATTATTAACACTAATACCTGTGTTATATTCCTCTACACCTCCACATACCAATTCCTCATTTTCCCTAGACTCCTGATCAGGACCAAAGAAACTAAACCGAACATTTTTACAAACGTTTTCCATATCTGCTACTGTACCACGCAAAAGAGCTCTATTAATTTTTCATATACATAGGGCAGGAGTTTTCACACAGTAAAGCCTTCTAACTAAATTTCACATTTTAGAATGATGAACAGCCAACATTCTAAAGTGATGAAAAGTGCTTGTACACACTTTCTTTGAAATACATGCTAGTGAATGTCCTTGTAAAATACTATACTTCTTTACTTTGCATGGATCTAATCCTTGCAAAGCCACAGTTTTCTGTTTCACACTTTTGCTTGAAAACATACGTAGGAAGCTTCTCAATATATCAATAGATTTCTGCCGAACACTGTAAAAACTGCCACATTTCCATTTATATACAAGGGTTTGTCTATGCCTTCCCTGTACCTCTTCAGCTATCACTTCCTCTGCATTTCTTGCTACCATCACCTCTTTTGGGATTTGAGTAACATCCTTCATCTCATAACATTGTCCAGATTCTTCAACTGCCTGCACTAATGTGTTCTCTTGGAAGTAGCTTTCTTCATTAAAGAAAGGCTCAGTACTAGAAGTATGCTCCATTCACCACTGAAAACGTTAAAAAAATTACACCTATTCACAAGTATTTTCTTTTGGCTTCTTCTCCTTATAGACAACACTATTTTGTCCAGTGTTCTCATTCTGCTCAGTATCAAAATAAACAGCTTCCTCTTCAGGGCAAATGCCTTATCAACTACACCCTCAACACGTTCCTTTTGTTTGACTGCTTCTCTTCTCCTTTATACTGTTTTATAGTTCGTATGAGATTGTGAATTACCCTACTACGGAACATTCTGACCCCATTTTCTTTAAACTGCCTCTGTCTCCTTGTTAAACTATCTTTTGTTAATGTGATTTATTAGTTTGGCTGTCACTTAGTTTTTTCCCTTTCTTAGCTGGTTTCAGACTTTCCATTTTATTAACTCAGTTTTGCTCAGTTTGTAATCTTCCACATAGTATTTTAAGAAACTTCTTAGTTTTCTTACCAGCAGCTTTTTTCTCTTTAACCATATTGCCCACATTCTGTCCCTTTTCTTTCTCTTTTTTAAGGAATATAGTATCCTTTCTTCTGTTTCTTACTTTTTTCTGTTTTATTTGGCATTTCAAGTATCCGTTTTTAAGTAGAAGTAGAGCTCTGCAAACAATAAAACAAATAAATATATTTAGCTTTTTATTATGTATCATAAAATTACATACTTTTAACCATTTAATTTCTTAAACAAATACCTGTGGCCTACCTTAAGAGTTACATATACATACTGGAAAAGTACTTTAAGACCTGACAAAGGCATTTAAATACCAAGTCGACATAGCAGTAAAAGTGCACACAGGTTCTGCACTAGCAGGCCCAAGATATGTTTAAAAGCCTAGTTGTCTGGATGGATGACTTCTTAGTGTCAGTTCTTTAGTACATATCAGCATGAGTGTCTCAGTGCATATGTGGCTGTGTTATTTGATATGTAAGTAAGTATGTTGGTATATGTCTGCCTCTTTTAGTTACTCTATGGATCTCTAAATGTGTATGTAAGGGGCTGCATGGATTGCTTACTGGCTGTGTGTGTGGGTTTTGGTGTATTTAACTGTGTGTGCAACTGCCTGCATTACTGCTGAATACATAAGAGCTGTATGTGTGTGTGAGCAAACGTTTAAGTGCTCTGTCGCTGTGTGACTGGGTGTATTAGTGGCTTTATCCTTTTACACATAGGTATGTGAGTTGTAGTATGGGTAGGAGAGTAGATCAATAACTTGACTTATGGGTCTGCAAGTGCACACGTAACTTAGTCAGACTTGAAACAAGATGTCTTATCTTTTAAGCTGATAGCTCCCAGCTCTATGGCCTACCTACAGCCTTTCTCAGGAGTGACTTATATGTAGTAGAAGAGGACTTTAAGGCTTAGCAACATGTTTTGAATGTCAACTCGGCCTAGCAGGGAAACTGCAAATACAAACTCTACAGTAACAGGCCCGAGACATGTTTAAAGGCCTACATTTCTGGATGGATGACTTATAAGTGCCAGTTCTTCAGTACATACCTACATGAGTGTCTCAGTGCCTATGTAGCTGTGTTATTGAATGTGTATGTAAGCATGTTGGTATATGTCTGCCTCTCTTAGTTACTCTATGGATCTCTAAATGTGTATGTAAGGAATTGCTTACTGGCTGTGTGAGTGAGTTTTGGAGCATTTAACTGTGTGTGCAACTACCTGCATTACTGCTGAATACATAAGAGATGTGTGGGTGTGTGAGTGAATGTTTAAGTGCCTCTGTCACTGTGTGACTGGATGTATTAGTGGCTCTATCCTTTTGCACATAGGTTTGTGAGCTGTAGTATGGGTAGAAGACTGGATGTATAACTGCACATATGGGTGTGTAAGTGCACATGTAAGTCAATGGAAGTTCAAAGAACATGTCTTATGTTTTAAGCTCGTAGCTCCCTGCACTATCACCTACCTACAGCCTATCTCAGGAGTAACTTATATGTAGTAGAAGAGGAGTTTAAGGCTTAGCATCATGTTTTGAATGTCAACTCAGCATAGCAGGGAAACTGCATATACACACTCTACAGTATCAGGCCCAAGACATGTTTAAAGGCCTACTTCTCTGGATGGATGACTTGTTAGTGCCAGTTCTTCAGTACATACGTAAATTAGTGTCTCAGTGCCTATGTGAGTGTGTCATTGGATATGTAAGTAAGTATGTTAGTATATGTCTGGCTCTCTTGATTACTCTATGGATCTCTAAATGTGTATGTAAGGGGCTGCATGGGTTGCTTACTGGCTCTGTGAGTGGGTTTTGGGGTATTAAACTTTGTATGCAACTGCCTGCATTACTGCTGAATACATAAGAGCTGTATGTGTGTGTGACTGAATGTTTAATTCCCTCTATCACTGTGTGACTGGGTGCATTAGTGACTATCCGTTTACACATAGGTATGTGAGTTGTAGTATGGGTAGGAGAGTGGATCTATAAGTGGACATATATGTCTGCAAGTGCGCACGTAGCTCAATCAGACTTGAAACAACATGTCTTAACTTTTAAGCTTACAGCTCCCTGCCCTATAGCCTGCCTACAGTCTATCTCAGGAGTGACTTGTATGTAGTAGAAGAGGAGTTTAAGGCTTTTTTTTATTTAATTTTTTTTATTGACAACACAAATGTCATGGTAAAGCAGTTATAAATGGGACTTGCATCTCTTGAGATCAAGGTCCCTATTATTAGCATACCTGTGAATATGCTTAGCTGATCGTCAAATTTTAATACATTTTCACTTCAAATTCCTTCTCACAGAAAATGATAAGTACCACTCTCTGTAAGAAAGAACCAGTACTGTCATTTTTTCCCTCTATTTTTCAAATGATACTGATGTAGTTAGTAAATCAAAAAGTTTCCTTCATTTTTTCTGTTCTTATTCCAGGTTTCAGAGGTCAGTTTTTTTTAACTCTTTGTTAGTTTTCTGATAAGAAGCCCAGTTTGGTAGTGTTTGTGGGAGGATTCACGACTCCGTCAGGACGCCCAGCGCGGCCCCCTCGTAACTTTGCGACAGAGTCGCGAATCCATACTGAAGTCTGTTAAAACATTTACAATGATAGTTCTATCATTTCTCAACTACATTTCAGATCGTATGATAGTACTGAATTAGAAAATTGGTATTTCCCAATACATGCTATCTCTAAACTACTCTGCTTTGTAGTTTCAAAGTACAGTGTATTTGGAACCTTTCCCTCAAAGTACAATGTATTTGGAACCCTTCCCCCACACTGCTTTACGTCAGTTCCCACAACAACCTCCTTTGAAACACCCTACTGTACCAGTATGTAAAAAGTACATAGCACTTTCTAACAGGAGCATACCAGCTTCAGGTTCAACTGTAGCAGGTGCGGTTGACTGTTTGAAACAGTAAGCATATCCACAATAGTGTAACTTGTCTTAAATTTATCCAGAGCCAATCACACATCTGCTTATTATACCTATTAAATCACTACCTATTTTTAGCTGCCTAATTGACACCACACAATCATATCCCTCATTCTCTCACTAAAGTGTAATATGCGAGTTTTGTGTTTGTGCATCCAAATGCGTTTCACAATACCTGCCAAAGAACACATACACCTAAAACAAGCAAAATCTATTGCTTTGCCAATACATGTGCTACACTTTTCTCCATAGATAAATGTAGTCCCTAATAGCCCTTATTTCTACACAGTAGCCCAAGTACTTTCCGGTCAGCCCTCCTTGTCAACCTATCAGCTTGTCTACGTTTCTTCCCTTCTTCTCCTCTCAGTATGAGGTTGGACACTCCTCAGAGCTACTTAACAGCAGCCCACATATACCAAAGATCTTCAAACTTTTCGCTGTCACCCTGCCTCTCGTGTCAATTAATTTCACTGGGGCCCGACAAAAATACAAATTCCCACACTTATTACATAAATTGTTAAATACTGCATGCAATCTAAATTCATTCATGGGGCTTGAGTACAGGCTTGGCAACCCTTATAGACAAAGCTGTTATGCAGCACAGCTTTTAAATTTTGCATGCTTAATATGTGAAGGGTAAAACATAGAATTTTCCAGACGCTATGGTCTGCCTTATTTCTTAGAATAAGTTGTATGTATAAAATTGGGAAACTATTGTTAGCAAAATAAGCCAAAATGTGTTAGGGACCGTAGAGGGTGTCAAATAATGTTTGGCAAAAATTAATGTTCATTCTTTACTTTTAGTTTGCCACAGTATTTTATCCAGATGCCCACTGAATTCATGTCATGTGTGACACCTCCAGCCAGTCTTGGCTTTTTAGTCAAAAGCTCTTTCTATGCTGAAATTTGGAGCCCATCCTTACAGTGTTATAGATCAAACAACAAGTCCCAAAATGCAGCACACCATTGGCTAAATTACCTGGATTGGCTGAAGATGGCACATAAGAAGAAAGGCTACTTGGAAGCTCCGAACATATTTAACAATTCAAACATTTCAGTTTTCGATCAACTATCTCTCATAAAGTGCAGTGAAATACATGATTGCCACATGCTATTGGCAGACCTCTCAACCTCAAAGTGTCCACAGAATGGTCCTTTATCAAAAAGAATGGGAGGCTTTGATGCCTATATGGCGAACCCCACCCCCTTTGATACCTAATCTCAGCCTAAACATAACTGATTTACAGCTTTACGAATTGCCTATTACAAGTTTGTTCACATCCACTCTTTGATAACATCATTGCTGTTTTCAGCATGCTTGTCTGTGCTCATGAGATGCATACTAAAAGCTCATCTTGGCCAGAGCATGGGACTTCCTCTGGCAACAATACCGTCCAAGGGGAGGTATGCTCTATAGAGAGCAGCTCCAATGATGCTAAGGAAAGGCTGCTGATGATACTAACTCAATTTCTGTTGACAAAGTGGTAATGATGGAGATCCAAAAGATGGTTGCATAGAAGAAACTGCAAGTTATTTGTATGCTTTTTTATGTAGTACACCATGGGGCATATTCTCAAGGACTTATCGCCGATTTATCTGCACTTTAGCGCCGCAAAAGTGGCGATAGATTTATCGCCCAATTCTCAAGCTGGTGCAAACTGCCTATATCACCAGTTTTCCAGCGATAGCTTCCGCAAAAAACATCGCCACGGATGAGAGCGGCAACTAACACTAATGATATGCAGAGTAGGCGTTCCCGTGCAAAAACACACAAAAACACCACTTCGCAATATTCTCAACGACCAGCCAGATCTGCGATGCGATCCAAAAACAGGCAATAAGGCGCGTTAGCAGCAGGGATTTAACACCTGCCTTTTACTGGTGTTAAGCAGGACGACAACCTGCAGTACGAAAGGGAGCCCAGCCCAGAGCCACATCTGAAGACCAACACATGTCATGGAGCTACTGACCATGCAGCTCGGAGACCCAAGAGGTCCACAACACCCACCGCCACCACCCCCAGGGCCCCCCGCCAGCCCCCACCCCCGGACTACCACCGAGGCAGCGCAGAACAAGACAGCTGACCTTCCGAAAACGGCATGGCCCCTCAGCCACACAATTGCAGAATGTGGGGAGAGGTGGGAACCAAGTATGTGTGAAGGAGGCAAGTCACCCATGAATAAGAATGTACACAATGCCAATTGTGGTGGTGATGTGCTGGACAGACTTCAGTATGCAGAGCACAGTCATGTCCATGTGGACATATACTGCTGGTGTTTGTAGTGTTGTGGACAGTGGACGCAACCATGTCACCTCAGGCAGTGGGGAATACCTCGGTCATGTAGCTGTGTCATCCCCCCCTGTAAGCGTAAGCGGAGTCTGCTTGTCCGGCCTATGCCAGTCCAGCGTAGAAGTGTGAATAAATAGGCCAGGGCTCTGGGCGTGGTTCACTCCCGGATGGCCAACGCGTCTGCCAGGGGGGCGCCACTCACCCTGCCATGAGTCCGCCGCCGTGACCGCCAGCCTCCCCAGCTGATCGCTGGCTTCCGCGACACAGGCCCCCAGCGGCACAGCACCGCAGAGTCATGTGTGTACTGACTACTGCCTTCGGCCTACACTGCGGTCAGCAGGTCCCCCAATTCAAATAGAGTCTTAATTTATTTATGGCGCAGTCCAGTAGGCAACAGACATTGCTTCCAGTGCGGCCCGCCCGGACGACGCATCATCGCAGGCTGCGCACCCGCTGAGCGCTTCAGGTGCCACTAACTCTGTGCAGCTCAAGTCATTGCCACGTGGCTGTGGGCCCTTGCTGACCGCTGCCTCCGGCCTACACTGCGGTCAGCAGGGCTCACACATATCAAATCCAATCCTGACCTGCAAGGACACACCATCATCGCTGGCTGCACACCCGCTGAGCGCCTCACGTGCCACTAACTCAGTGCACCACAAGTCATCGCCACGTGGCTGTGGGCCTTTGCTGACCGCTGCCTCCGGCCTACACTGTGGTCAGCAGGTCCCCCAATTCAAATTGAGTCTTGATTTATTTATGGCGCAGTCCAGTAGGCAACAGACATTGCTTCCAGTGCGGCCCACCCGGACAACGCATCATCGCAGGCTGCACACCCGCTGAGCGCTTCAGGTGCCACTAACTCAGTGCACCACAAGTCATGGACCCTTTATGTTTGAATCTTGTGTGTGTGATTCCAGATCTGGTGCCCCTACCTCAGTGCACTGCAAGTCATGGACCCTTTATGATTGAATCTTGTGTGTGTGATGTCAAATCTGGTGCCCCTACCTCAGTGCACTGCAAGTCATGGACCCTTTATGATTGAATCTGTGTGTGTGATCTGATGATCACTGTTCTAGTTGTTGCCAGCACCAACCACTCCCTGAGGGCTGGCTTACACTCACCCCACACCCATCCAGCACAGGCGTCACTGGACATGTGACCCTGGTAATAAAAAGGGGCCGGGCGCACGTGCCCGTAGCCAGTTCCACTATCTATCTAAGTGTGTCCGTGTGGTCATTATGTATGCATGATGGCCCCGGGCCCTACCACATTACATTGTGCTGTGGACAGCGGACGCAACCATGTCACCTCAGGCAGTGGGTAAGACCTTGGACACGTAGCTTTGTCCCCCCCCCTGTAAGCGTAAGCGGAGTGGGCTGGGCCGGCGTACACCAGTCCAGCGTAGGGGTGTGAAGAATTTGCCCGGGGCTCTGGGCGTGGTTCAGTTCTGGCCTGGACAAGGAAGTAACTAATGCGTGTGTCACTGTTGTAGTGTCTGCGCCACTCAGCCCGCAATCGAGAATGTTGCAAGTAGCATGCACCCGGAGGGCGGGCTATCACGAACGGAGAAATGAAGGAGCGCAAGACCGCTGGGGGTCTTGGCTCATACATACCAAGTGTTGTGTGTATCTGTATTGCCGCAGCATGAGCCAAATGCCTAGCCTTAATCGCAGCGCAAGTTCAGCCAGGCATGAACTACATCTGTGTCCGCCCTATCCTTACCATAGGCCTACACTCACGTGGCCACCCACCTTCAATGGCCAACATCACAGTGTCGTTGTCAGGCTTGTGGACATGCGCAGACAGGCATGACAATGGTGTGCCGTAGGAGTGCAAGTGATGCAACCGCGCAGCGCACAGAAGTAAATAGGCTCAGGGGGAGGGAGGAGCAGCTGTGAGGCAACATAACACACAGTGATGCCGCTCATTTGCCACATGCAAGACATGTCAAACATGAATCCCAAAGTCGCACACACCCCACCCCACCCCCAACAAGCCACATCACATTTCCTGAATACAAGCAGATGACAAACTAACATTAGGGATGAAAGCTCCTTTGTCTGAACTATCAGGCAGAAGCACATCTGCACCTCCGACCTCGGAATTGCATGTGCCCGGCACCCCTGACAGATACTATAGCAGCTGATGACGACTCCCACACTACGCACAGCCCGACGAAAGACCAACGTATACACACCCCACACCCAGAAGTCCTTTCTCAAAGTTATCTTGCATGGAATGGCCTTCACACTTACTCCCACACCATCCCAGGCGTACAACCGTTGCACACTAAAACAACTCATTGATCCGAGCTGTGGCATTTCATCCACAGAACTGGCGCAGGTCAGAACAGTGCTGCTTCAACCAGAGCCACTAACGCAATGGCAGAACATCCCGGACACATGCACAACCCCTGTCAGGTAGAACTGTACCGTGCACGTATGCTGCGTTTACTGGGGGCACTGCCATTGGCAGTGCTGCAGATCAGTTACCGGCTAAGCTTCCGCCTTGCCAACGTCACCTGCATTCAGCCTGTGTTGCATTGTTGATCGTGCATATTCGAGTGGTCCATGGATGTCTGCCTATCCAACAGGACGGTAGCTGAACTGGATTTTGACATGTGTGTGCACCCCCTGTTGGCCCACGACCCGGAGTGTCACTGTGATACCCGTTTATGGGATGCCTTGATACTTGGCATACATGCTGGCAGCTGGACCTGGGAGATTGAACAACTACTCGTGTGCAGTGACCACATTGAACCGCTCCCCTATTGGGCTGTAGTGCTAATTGGTGAAAGGGGGTGGACGCAGCACATCTGTCCGGACCTGCTAATGGATTGCCTCGCCGTCCTGTTTGATGAAGTCGACAACGACCTCATGTTGGAAATGATAGCCTACGAAGCTGCAATCGCTTTCATGGACGAGTAACTACGTACCTGCAGCCACAACAGATTGGAACCCATTGCACATGTCCCAACACCTTGTTGCATCTTGGAGATCTGGTCACATGTCCCACGACAACAGTGGACATGGCTGCATTCGCCTGGACTCCGAATACATGAGCGGACAACAACGCGGGTTAACACACACCTGTGAAAGGTGAGGCACTCCCCCGGAGTGGACAGCGGCGCTTGGCAACGTTCCTCATCCTGACATACTGCTGCATTGGTCTGCATGTTGTGGCACTTATCTTGCCCGTACTGACACGCATATGCTAATAAAGTCTACGCACCTTCACTTGGATTCAACTGTGATGAGTGTTGATTTGAATGACAATGTGTGTCTCACTGCCTATCTGGGTCACTGGCCATACATGCGCATTGATAGCATTACCCAGGGAGTACCTTTTTGTGGAATCACTGTCCCTACATTCATCCATACTTTCATACTTGATTGCTCATAGCCACGACACATCTGTGTGAATTAGAATGTTTTATTCGCATTCAGTGGAGTGTTGAAGCTGGAGCAGTACAGGGCCATGTAAACCCCACTTTACATTGTTGCCCCGTGGAGGGCCAGCCAGAGTCCTTTAGGGATTGACAAGTTCATCGGAAGAGGGAGACTTCAGTCCGCAGTGTGATTGCTGTGTCATTGGTAACCAATCAAAATATGGCAGTCCATGTCGAGGTCCAAGGTGAGTGTCGCTGAGTGTATCGGGGGACAGTGGAAGGTGTTATTCCAGGGCATGATGCAGAGGGCAGAACCAAGCTGAAACAGGCCATATGGCGGAGATGAATGCTACCACTTCATTCTTACCACAAAGCCAGATTCATCATCATCTTCGTCCCTCTGATGTGTCAGGTGCCTCACATGTGGGTGGTGGTGTTTAGTCTGCATCACTGTGTGGCACTGACACATCAGGGGCCGGAGGTGCAATGTCTGCCACACTGTGTGGCACTGACACTTCAGGGGGCGGAGATGTGGATGGAGTAGTAGCAGCAGCATTCATCCGCGCCAGGCCTTGTGGCGGCAATGCCATGACGAGGATCTGCAGGGCATGGAAGATCACAGCTACATCTCGCTGGTGTGCAGCCGTGGCAAACATTCTTTCCGCCTGCATCCGCTCCATGTTCTCCATGATCCTCCGCATGTGTCCCAACTCCCGGCTGACATCGCTGGAGCCACTCTGACTAGACAGTTGTTCTTGGCTCAGAGTCATGACTCCAGCGATGTCAGCCATGGATTGTTGGAGAGCATGGAGCGGACAGTGGGTGTCCGTTAGGGACTGTAAGTGGTCCCTGATGGGACTTAGACACCCACGTATGGCATCTAGTTTGGCCTGCCATGAGGTCGAACCCCACCCGCAGCTGATCAGCCATCTTCTCCTGGCACCCTAACACACGGCGTTGGAATGCCATGTGTTGGTCGTGGGGGTCCTGGGAGACAGCCGTGGTGGTGGGTGCTTCCTGCTGTGTGGTCTGTGCAGGGTGTGGGGTCTCCTCGATGCAGCTGGGCTGCCCTGCTCCTGGAGGTGGGGTGCCTAAGCTGTCCATGGGCTGTTGGAGGGCGTCGGTGTTGATGTTGGGGAGGTCCTCTTCATCATCAGTGCTGAGTTGTTGGGTCTGCTCTGCAGGAGGTGTTGATTCTCCCTCTGCAATGTGAAGGGGAGATGCAGATTGACATTGTGTTCACATGTATGTTGACGCATTGTACAAGTTTACTTACAGACTGCGTGACAATGTACATTGTGACTGTTTGTGAGGAGATGCCTATGTGATGCGGGACAGTTGACATTTCTACACCATCAGGGATGTGAGGTTGTACTTGTACATTGTCATCTCACAGATTCCTGCTATGCCAAATGCGAATGGCCATTTTCTACACACAAGCAGCGGCAGTTGTGTCCTCTGTTCTGTTGTGAAAGTGCTGAAGTTTGTACCACATTGTTGTCAATGTTGAGGTGCTCTGATTCTTATGTGTGTGTGCTGCATTGTGGGTGTGTTGCCCCTTCAGCTCTGATTTTGCTGGCCCTTATCCCTTTCAGGCGGTGTGCCTTTCACTTCTGTGCTTATACAGTGCTGAGATGTTGCAGACTTGGGTAAATTGGGCTCTTGGTCGGAGTTGTGACTCTTGGGCATGGTTTGTCCGCAGATGTGCTATACTTAATTGTGCATGTGTGCCATTGTGCCCATCTCCCCCGTCCCCCCAGTCCCTGGTCGTTACTCACCCTGTTGCTGTTGGCTCAGGTCATGTTGTGCAGTGTCCGGTCCCCCAACTCCTGCCACCGTCTCCCCAATGATGACTCAGGTCACCATTTCCTCCATCTCATCCAGCTCCTGGTGTGTCGCTGGACTCCCACCTCCAGTCTGCATTGCTGCTTTCAGGTTGGTTGCTAGTTTCAGCTTTGTTTTGCGCTTCACATCAGTCCAGCGCTTCTTGCAGTCGTCCACTTCCCTTCTCTTCACTCCGACTGCATTCACCTTGGCCAAGATGGACTGCCATATTGTATTTTTAGTTGCCAATGACACAGTGGAGGTGATGAACAGTTGGTGGTGGTGTTCTATCACCCCCGTAATGAGGATCTGGTTTTCCTGCGTACTGAAAGGCGGGTTCCTCTTCTTCTTCTCCTTGCCCTTCCCTTACCCCGAGGTCCCAGGCTGGTCCTCCGTGGGGCTTGTGGGGTTCTGGTTGTCCTCTGTACTCGCTCCGGCTACCTCCATGGTGCTTCGCAGTTGTTTGTATTTTGTTTGTGCTTTTTGTTGCCGCTTTTATAGTGGTTTTTCCCGCCTGACTTGTGGGACTTGCAGGCCTGGCGCTGCTTATCGCTGTATTTTTTATCGCAGTTGGTCCCATCGCAACTTTTTTCACGTTAGGCTTTAGATTTTTATCAGCCGTCCCGGTAATTTTATCGCGGACATTTGATGCGTTATCGGGACACTATCGCATGTTACCGCCGTGTTGAGAATAAGACGTTAACACAGAGTTATTTTCCCGCGATGGACGGCGATATGAAAATGCGTTAACCTATTTTGGCGATGATTAACGCACGTTCTTGAGAATATCCCCCATGTTATCAAACGCCTAGTTTGTAATACTAGCACAATGAAGCATCAGTAGCCATATAACTAAAATTCCAGAGGTTACAAATCTGGCCATGGATGCACACAGCTCCATGTCGGAACTCTCTTGCTACCGCTAGATAAATCACGATTATTATATATATTTTTAAATTTATTTTTGGGTTTTGCAATCATACCATACACAGACAGAAATAGTCTTCCAAAGGGGAGTAGACTATTTTACTGTTTCATTTTATACATGAAAAAACAACAGCTAAACACAAAAAATAATATTATGGCAGCACCACAGTCCGTCATATAATGATACAGTAATAAGACCCGTGGTTCAAGGAACACCCAAGCTTATGGGAGAAAATATGCAGTGATTGTAAACCCGATGAGGGGCTGCTCATGGTGGCTGGGTGGATTCTGGGGAGTCCAGTGTCACAAGATAATTCCTCAGCGATTGCCAAATATCTCTCGGTCAGGAGGTGGGTGGTTGTAGGGCTGTGTACAATTCACTGTTAGTATCACAGTATATATTAGGCTCTTCAGCCATGCTGCTACCCTAGGAGGGTGTTTCCTCCCCCAGTGAATGGCTAATTCCCGTTTGGCAAAAAGTAGCGCAATTACAACATATTGACATGGAGATTTGGGTATGTCGCGTACATAGTCAAGTAGTGCTAGCAAGGGGGTGGGTTTGAGTGCAATATGTGTCATCAAGGCTAGTCTATCGAATATCTCCCCGGTATTGTGCAATGTTGTCACATGTCCATGTCATATGGGCAAAGTCTGCAGGCGGTAGTGAGTAGAGGAGTACTATTAGGAAAGCAAAATTATGTGGGATGCGCATTTTACAAAGTGTGGCTTGTAGGAATGTATCTCAGTCTGTATGCCCATGGTGTCCATGACTTCGGTGCCGTCTGATCACTGCAGGTCAGATATATAAGATGCACCCCTGGATGGCCGTGCGGAGCTCAGTGTGAAAGAGTTCATCGTGAAGTGCCATGTTGGGGAATCTTCATTGGTGTTCAAGGCCTCCTACAATAGGAATACTCAGTGTCAGCACAACTGGTGAATGATCTGAGAGCATCCGTGGGTGACGGAGCTGAGCCATGATGTGAGTGTGGCCGAAAGTATCCAGTAGTCTGTGCTTGTCCAGGTGCTGTGGGGCACTGAGTAGAGTGTGTAGGCAGGATTGGAGGCGTGTTGCAGGGGCCAGGCATCTCTGAGTGTGTATGTATCACATATGTCCTGTACTATGCGCAGCGTGTTAGGTTTCTTTACCAGGGTTCGCACTGTGGTATCTAATACTGGGTCCAGGAACAAATTAAAATCACCCCCATGATAACGTGATCCGCGTCTATGTGGTCAATCAGGACCCGGAGTGTCTGAAAGAACTCCGAATTCTCAGTGTTTATTGCATAAACATTGACAAATAGGACACGGTGCCCCATTACGTGCCCTACCACTAATACATATATGCCCTCCTCTTCGGTATAGTTAGCATAGGGTTGAAAGGGAATGCGTTTATCAATCAACTTGGACACTCCTCGTGAGTAAGTGCTGTAACTGGAAAAGAACTGATGCGGGCCCCTTGTGTTTACGACTGTGTGTGAGTGGCTGGGTGTAAGATGAGTCTCCTGTAAAAAAGCAATATCGACACTGTGTCATTGCAAATACTGCAACACTTGCTTGCCCTTAAGTGGGCTTTTGAGGACTCACTTGTTCCAAGACATAAAAGTGGTGTCTGCGAATGGGTGTAGATTATTACGTGTGGGCATTTGTTGCGAATAAAAACGGGGTAAGGTGCCTCTGGTATGGCACATAAGCGCAGTAGTGAGCTAATATAGTTAAAGAAACACAAACAATCCAACAATAGCAACCCACCTCCCACCCCTGGCAAGAACATGCCAAGTGGATCCAAAGAGTAACATATAACAACAAAACATCACCCCAATGCACCTGTGGTATAAACCGTAGGGGAGTAGCAACGCCACGGAGGGCGGCCCTGCTTATGGATGTGCTTATTATAGTGCTGGGATCATAGATGGGTCCAAGTGGCTGGCGTGGTCGAAGCATTGCCAGCATGCCTACAACAGGAGTGGTCCATATAGATCAATAGAAGCGCCAGGAGGCTGTCTATCTCCGCCGTCAGTGCGTGTAGCAACAAGAGTCCTCAGTCCGGCAGGAAGAGTTTCATGCTGGCAGTGCCCTGCGAATCTGGCAGTATTCATTCAGGGGTTGTGTGACCCAGGAGACACGCACTATCTGGCTAGTTGCTTACAGAACACCATTGTGTCTACTGGAGTGTCAAAGAAACGGGCCTTTCCATCGATGGGCAATTATTGGACACAATGGGGCCCCAGGGACTGGGCGAGGGATCTGTGTGCAAGCTCCACCATGAATGTAGGAGTAAAGTTCTGTCTCCCCAGCAGATTAGAGAGTTGCCGCTCAACAAAGAGGTCTAGACATTCTGTGTCCGTCGTCTCCGCATTACCCAAAATGTGGATATTATTTCACCTCCCCTGGCTTCCAGGTTCTCATTCTTGATGTCCACTCCATTTAATCATGACTCCTGCTTCTCTAGGCGCTTCACAATTGTGGCAGTAGTAACCTCTAGTCCAGATATGCGTTCCTCTGCTCTTACTATCCACGCATCTTGTCTATCCAGGCGCTCACTCATTCAGTCCAGGTGGCTTGCAATAGTGTTTAAGCAAGCGTCGATGGCTCAAAAGCCCACCTTGAGCTCAGAAATAATGGCGTCCACTCCATTCACCTGCTCGACCGCAGACCCTCCCCGGCGCACTACCCTCCATACTTGGCGCAGTCTCCGCTCCACCAGTAGCCCTTGACTTCTTGAAAGGCAGTTTGCGTTGTTTTGGGTCACCCCGTACCATTACAGTAGCGGGCGCAACCGCGTCTCCTCCCATTCGATTGGTGGCGGTCTCTGCCGACAAGCCCCAGGGACAATATTGATGGGAGTCTCCGCAACAGCGTCCCAGTGAACAGTATGCCCAAAGGTACCCACCTATGTGGGTGGCACCCAATCTCAGGTACCGGAGGAGCGAGGCAATCTGTAGTCGAACCAAACTGCTCCCCTCACGCCGCAAGTAGGACAGGGTGTGCGGGAGTGCCCAGAAAGCGATGTGCAATATGGTGTATCTCCTATGGGAGGCCAGGCCCGCCAGGCAGTCACTGGTAATCAGTATGAGGAGGCATCCCAATGAGGCCAGGTGAAATAGGCAGCAGAGGCAGGAAAAGAGGCAGGGGCCAGCCGGAGTGGCCTTCAGATGCTAGAAAAAGGTCACTATGTCTCCAGTGTGCAGCCCTACAAGGGGCATTATTACAGCCTACTGTGCATGTGGATTTCTGCCATGGGCGTCATCAGGGCCCTAGCGCATCTCACCACTTTGCCGGCTCTCAGCCATCCAGGCCGCAAATGTGGATTGGGCAGGCAACGTGGATCCACATCATCGCCAGTGGCCCCCACACTGCTCCTCTTCATCGCGGTATCCCAGGAGTGCCCGAGGCAATCCAGACTACTTCTAAAGGTACGGGCCTCACCGCGCAGCCCGCCTGCCCCACGTCTCAGGCTCGCCAGCAGCCCCTATCACCGTGGGGCCTCCGAGGTGCTTGTTGGTTGACATGCGCATTCCTGCCGCCAGTATCGCCGTATCCTCCAGGAGTAGGCAAACTCAGGTCCCTGCAGCTGCCAGGTGATGTGGGGCAAGCCACTGTGCACGCGGCGCCCACCACCGCTGCCTACTGTCACATCCGATTCAGGATTGGAGCCCAATCCTCCGGAGTTTCAGCGCCATGCGGCCATCTTGGTCACTGCTGTGGCCACGCCCCGATAAATCCTGATTATTGACTATTTTTAAATCTGTAAAAAAATCTTAAAGCTTATTTAAAGACATAGATTTCCTCTAGGTCTATGCAAACCCTATCTATTTTCAGCTGTTCAGTGTTTTCTTTGTAATGGTCTCTGGTATTTCACAATGTCAAGGCGTGCCTGAAATTTATATCTTCAATAAGCAGAAAGGAGAAAATTTACTCACTATCTGTGAATGAAATAAAAGCATATTTTAAAAATAGCTCGCTGATGCTAATACAGAATCTCAAATGAAATAAGAGCAACAACAATGAATTTTAATAGACTCATCTCCCCTATTAACCTGTCAAGCACAAACGAACTATTTAGGTGGTACTCAGTACTCAAGATTAATCAGTGGTATTACTTTTCAGAAAACATCCCCTGATGAAGGGCTCAGCCAGAAATGCATTGGGCTTTCTATTACAAGCATAACTAAGGATTTTCCGAGGATGTAATGTGATGTGAACATTACATATGCCTTGAAAAACTGTAAAGATTAAAACATTGAAACCCAACTACGATGGACTAATGGTTTAATTTTCAAAAGTTAATCACAGGAGTGCTTATTGGTAAAATATTTGCCATTCAGGAAAACACATCACCAGTAATTTACTATCTGTACGCCTCTTGATCAGGAGGCGATACACACAAGCACCCACCAAAAGATAAATTGGAATAATTTGCACAAAGCCAGGAGTGTGATTGTCACCTTTTTCTTCTCTATTGTTGTGTTATCCCCACCATCTGCAGTCACTTTATTTGGGTCTGTCGGACAGGTAAACGGGAAGAGGGCAGAGAAACCAGTGGTTAAAACAGAATACTCAGGTAACTGTTAACTTTACAAATTGGCAACCTGGATAAAAGTATAGAGTCTGCCAGAAGTTAGTTTCCTTGGTGCCCATTCCTTCTTTTCCTATAGCCTAGGGAATCCTACATAAAGGGGCCGATTCCGATTCAGGCCGGAAATCTCTCCGACCGAGCCGGACCCGGAGAGATTTCCGACCGAATCGGACTCTGGCAGTCCGACCGAACGAGTACGATGCGCACGCATGCAATCGGACTCGAGTCGGTCGGACTCCCATTGAGTCAATGGGAGCCGGACGTACAACGCGTACGCGGGCTCCCATTGACCCAATGGGTGCGAGGCGAACAAGGTTGCCCCCTACAGCGGGTACGCCTCGAAGCGACTCGCGGCGTACATGCACAGGTAGGGGGACCCATGGGTCCCCCCTGTGTGCGACTCGCGCGGCTACGCGTACAGGGGGGTCCGACACAGACCCCCAAAGTGCGGCTCCGACTGCTCTTTCGAGCCGGACGGCGCGAGTCGGTCGGACTGCTCGCGGCGCGCATCTTACTTGCCCGGCCGGGGAACGTCTCCATCGCGCGGTGCAAGTCGTGTCCGTGCGAGTCGGTCGGAGCGCTTCGGACTCGCGAACAAGTCGGTCGGCGAATCGGTGGGGAAAGAGGGCTCCGAATCGGATCCGGTTAAGCCGAATCCGATTCGGTGCCCTACCGGCCGAGATCGGAATCGGCCCCATAGTGTTTACAGTTCAACTACGCTGTATGTACATGTAACAAAGAGCTCCCTTACTCTAAGGTGGAGCCCCTTGTGTATTTCAAACCTTGGCACGAGTGAGGATAGGTCCCTATGATAAAGCATGTCACCCTCAGGTGGGTGATGGTTCATCATCTTTTGAAATAAATAGCTCCACAGAGCACTTAACACATTCGGCACTGTAGACAGGTGCATGCAAGCTAAAGCGGCAGGGTTCTCCCCCACCCATTCTGAATAAAGTGATGAGAAGACAAAGCATATTGCTGCCCTAGATTCTTCCAATGAAGAAGAGAGTCATAAAAAATGAGGCAGGCCTAGACGTTCCATGTCTGTTGTGAAGTCCATCATCAAAAGAAATTCAACTATTAGTGGAACAAGAAGTTGCTTAGGTTTTGTTGGTAGAAAGATCTGAGTACAGTCATCATTATCATCATAATAAGATCAAATTGCAAGTTCCTATTAAAATTAATCTGATCAAAGGAAGATGGCCACTATCTCCATGGTAAATATGTTTGCTGTGATGAAATGAGGCCCATTATGGATCATCTAAGAGTGATCTTGGGCTTTGTAGAATCAGTGCAAGTGAGTGATTCTGATAATTCTCTTTTTTCTGCAGCGTGATTGACCAACAATTCCAGCTCTTCCACTGAATGACAAGATAAAGGGCCTGATACTAAAAACCATTTTTGATCACAAGCCCTGCAATTCGCAAAATCCCGGGGTTTGTGACTGCAAAAGGATTTTAAAGATTTATTGACCCTTTTGTGATTCGGTAGAGACTTTCCAAGTCACAAAAGGGGTTTTGTAACTCATTCCTAATCACAACTAGGAAGGGGTATGAAATAAAAAGTTTCCCAATTGGGAACTCAGAAATGGTGGTCTGTTGATTCGTGCACACCACCGTGCCTGTGTTCATAACCAACCACAAGGGGTCGCATATAGAAACCTGTCTAATTAACGTTTTTTAGGCAGGTTGCTTTGTGACCCCTCTGCAAATGGACATTTTGCTACATGACCTATTAATACACAGGGAGCTTTAAAAAATCAAAGGTAGTTTGCAACAAGTCAGTGTGCAATTTGCAACCACTAACGTGCCTTTTTGAACTCCAAGCTCAAAGTCACTTATCCTGCATCTTACAATCTCACACTTCCTGCATATAAAGTATTGCCTAGACTAGAGGATGCTGATCAAGTTCTGGCCAACACTCTGAAAATAGATGCCATGATAGCCGCACATCGGTTAACCCAGGAAAATGTGCACCAGTGGATCAGGCAGAGAAGTTAATGTTATGTGCATTAAAAATAATCATATGCAGCAAACAACTTGGCTTTAAGGGAAAGAAACATAAGGCATATACTGCTCAGTCTTTGGTTAAAAAATGTGAATCCCTGGGGCTGTATCATCATGGACTTTTCTGGTGCAGAGCAGAACCAAGCACTTGTTTTATGCACATGGAAAGAGTAAAGTTAATTAATGTGATCCGATATTTCTCTAAGTTAGTGCTTTATTTTCTGACAGCACAAGTCAGAAACAGGAAGAAACCTTTCCCACTGTACTATCTGAACATAAAGCACTAATTCAAAGAATTATCGAGCTAAGCAAATTCATTTAACACTCTGCAGGTGCATAAAATAGAAGTGTACACTTACTTTTAAATATAGATTGTGATCGTCTCACAACATCTGCAAAAGTATCTGGATCATCAGTTCTGGTATGAAGGATTGGAGAAAAGACAGTACTTCTGAAAATTCCATTTGTAGAATGCATGCTATACGGAGATCCACTGGACCATACGATTACATAAGCCTTGGAGGACAAAAATACGTGTTGCCTCAAAGTGAAACTTTCTTCGGTCTACTCTAAATTGGGACTTAAGTAAGCATGCTTCATGTTCTTCTATATCTTCAAAACGAAAGTTTGTGCAGCCAAGAGAAACTAAGAAAACTATCTAACACAGTTCTGTCCCCTTCTTGCTAAATTAATCATCATTGATACTGACTACTGGGACGCAGTGGAAAATATAGGAGCAGTCAGAGGCAGGGATTAGGAAAGGGGAGTGTGGTCAGTATATTTTGTCATCCATGGAAAACAGAGGCACAGACATTTCAGGTGACTGGAGTTCAGACATTGTTTGAGGTGGATATCTTGATTCAGGATGCATCCTTACACCTATCCACAGAAACAATGACAAAGCGGAGGCATTGAGCGAGGAAATCATGATATTACTGCAGAAGAAAGTGTTAATCCCTGATCCCGAAGAAGAGCAAGGGAACAGAATTTATTCAAGTCTGTTCTTAGTGGAAAATGTGACAGATTATTACCCTGTATTGGAACTAAATGGGTAAGTAAAATACATTTCAATGTGGACTGCCTTCAAAGAATTATTCCTTTGATACACCAAGGGGAATTTTTGGGCACTTTTGATCTTCAAAATGCATACCTCCATATTCTAATGCATCTAGGTGCGGCTCCTCAGCTAAGGCGGAGGAGCATCACCCCACTGCTTTCAGAGCAGTGGAAAGCGAAAAATAAAATGATAATAAAGTTATTATCATTTTATTTTTGCGTTTCTGCTGGGCTGGGTTAGGGCGGGGAGGGGCTGGTGGCTCAGGGAGGAGGGAGTGGACTGTGCACACTAAGGGGTCGATCACGATGGCAGGGCGGACAAAGTCCGCCCGCCATCGCAGTGTCAAAAGGGACCGCCCGCCATAGGTGCAGCGGTCCCGCAATACACATTAGGATGCGCCCACCACACTGGCGGGCGCATCCCGTATTTTTACATTGCGGCGGGCAGTGCTGCAAGCAGCACCCGCCGCAATGTAAAACTACATGTTGTGCATCTGCATGTACAACGTGGCAGGCACCGTGCGGTGCCTGCCACCTTGTACATGCAGATGCAGGGGGGTACCATAGGTACCCCCCATGTGCACCCCCCACCCCTCCAACACTCTGGGGGCCCGCAACGGGCCCCCGCAGGCATTCTCCGCCTGTCTATTTGCGGCGGGATCACCGCCGCAAAAGAGAGGCATCGTAATGCCCACGGTGGTGCCTGCACGGCACCGCCCACAATACCCCATTGTACCGTGTCCCGCAAGGCGGTCGGAAAAGGACCGCCTTGCGGGACCACGGCGGACAGTCTTTCCGTCCGCCGCGGTACCATTCCCATTCCCACCGCCATCCTAATTTGGCGGTGGGAATATTCAGGTAGATGGCGGGCGGATCGCCACCGCCGGGCCAGCGGTCCTCACCGCCGGCCATCGCAATGACCCCCTGAGTGCGTAGGACTGCTTGGCCACTTGTCTTGGGCCGGCCAAACAGCCCTGCACACTTTGCATTTTCCCCACTCAGGTTGCATTACAGACTGGGTGGGGAACATGGCTTCCTGTCCCAGTCTGGGCGCCGAACCACACATTGCAGCATTGTGATTGGCTCAGGGTAGCATGTGTGCTTCCGGACTCTAAAGCAACGAGAGAGAAGAGACGGAGGCGGGCCTGGCGTGAGGAGGTAAGTGTTGTTTTAAAAAAAAAAAATTTAGCCCATCCCCCTGCCCCCGTTCCCTGCCAGCCGCCACTGAATGCATCGGATTCATCAACAGTTCTTAAGGTTTGCTGTAGATGGTCAGCATTTTAAATTTTGTATCCTTCTTTTTAGTCTTAAATATAATATGTTATGTTATGTTATTCGGTGAGGTGTCTGTTGATGATTTTCTCGAAGACCTTGGCCAGGAATGGTAGAAGGGAGATCAGTCTGTAGTTGGTGAGCATTGAAGGAGCTGCAGAGGGTTTCTTTAGCATTGGGAGGATAGTTGTGTGTTTCCAAACATCTGGGAAGGTTGCAGAAGACGCAGAGGCATTCAGAATGGGTGTGGTTAGCATTGGTTCTTTTGATAAGGTTGGGAGGCATTTGGCGAGGTCTGTCGGGTCCGGATACTGGCTGAAGTTGCGGTGATTTACTGGTCACGAACCATGGGCATATTGTAGGGTTTGCAACTAGTAAATGTATTATTGGAATGCGCTAAACTCATTTAGTGATTCGGTAGCAGGTTACCAAATTGCTAAATGGGTTTCTGGAAACCACTTCAAAAATATATTTGAAAGAGGCGTGGTTAGGCCATCCCTTACAAATACTCATTCCTTATTGTATTTATTAATGCTTACCGTCTACTGAAAGGTAGTAGTACACCATTGGCAAACTCTCTTTGTGAATGGTCAAAAACATTTTTTAGAAGTAGGCAGTGGTCCATTTCCCAATTTCTTTTTGTTTTTAACACAGCCCATTTTCCTTTAAGGAAGACTAGCTGCATTAAAAAAAAGTCTTTATTTTAAAGCTATCACAGACATGGTAGTCTGCTGACACAAGCAGGCCACCATCCCTGTGATAGCAACGAATTGTTGTGGGTTGCGACCTACTTTTTTAATGTGCATAAAGTAGGTCTTTACAACCCACTGCGATCAGAAATTATAGGCACCGACCCATTAGTATATAGGGCAGTTCTTAGATATCTTTACTGGTCGCTAAAATACCGGTTGTAAATTGTGACCAGCAAATAGTACAAACAGCCCAAGATTCTTTAACAGCCCCTGCCCGACACATTCATAGAGTGCCAACTGTATCGAACAGCATGTGAATTTCAAATGTCCGTCAACTTGGAAAACTTTTTTGTATTTATGTTTATTTTTTGATTAATCCTTGGTATTCACATTGTTTGTTGACATGTTTTTTTTTGTGAGACATGTGAGATCTGTCCTGTCTGTTTATGAAAGAAAAGTGAAAGGTGTTGTGCCCTCCATCTACTTCAGAAACATTAACCTATTCTTTGTAAATAGTGCTTCATTCAACATTTTGTCATCTCGAAGCGCTATGCATAAGAAGTGTTACTATTACCCACTTTAATATTACTCCATTTAGTGACCTTGAAACGATGAAAGGCTGAGTTGGTCATGCCCAGAGTGGAACTAGTGAACAGTATGTCAAACAACACGTATCAATGATGATCAATTAATTTGTTGAGGCTTCTGTCCAGCTGTTACTGAGAACAGCCACGATGTAGGCTTCTTTCACTGGGGTGATTTCCTCTTTCAATAAACATTTCACCACAACTGCGTAAAACCTTATTTATTGAAATGGTACCTGCAACAAATATAACATTTGGTGCTAAGATCAAGCACTGCACTGCGTTATTTAGGCAAAAAAACAGAGGGGCTTATTTATGAGCCCTTGCGTCACTTTTGCGCCGCTGGTGCGTCACTTTTTGTGACGCACCAGCAGGGTAAAAAAATGCACCATGTTGCGTCATATTTACAAAGTGACGCATCTAGGTAGATGCGTCACTTTGTAAACCCCTGCGCCACATTATACCTGCGCCAGGTATAATGTATGCAGGGTGGGCGTTTTGAAGCAAGTAAGCTCGTAGAAGTGACGCAGTGAAATCTATGAGATTTCACTGCGTCACTTCTAGGACGCAAATGTGTCAATATCTTACGCCTGCCTCACAGCAGGCGTAAGACTGACGCAGACACATTGAAATGGGACTTGCCCATGTGAAATGACCCATTGATGGAGTTGCGTCACTTTCGTGACACACTCCAGCAATGCGTCATTTTTGCGCCTACAGATACTGACAGAAATACTGACGTATCTGTAACTCCTCGCGACATGATGCGTCATACTGTAAATATGACGCATCCAGCATGTCGCAAGGAGGGCGCAATGAAAAGCGATGCGTCACGTTTCATAAATGAGGCTCAGAGTGCTGAAACAAAAAAGTTATCAGTATCTGTCCTATTGCCTTTGGCATGCAGTCATAGGGAAAAGGCACACAGGCCTTTATAAAAAAATGTGCAATAAATATATAAATAGGAAGGCCCTCCAGTAGCTGAGAGCAGATAGCATTGAAAACAGATGCATTTTGTCCATGGACATAGATAAGTAGCACATGTGCGACCACAGAATCGTTGCTAACAGCTGCCAGGACAAGTGCAGATTAATCTCGCAGTTGCACTTTGAAACTGTCCAACTTTTAGAGTGACGTGTACAGATAATCACATCCGGCTCCAGCTCACCTTAAACTCCTGCACTAGACACGCCAAGTATGTTCGTACTATGATCCAGGATAATCCAAATTATTTCCCAACTGTCTGTCTTTCTTTCCAGTCTTCTCCTTTTAAACTCACAGGCCCATTTGTCACATGTTGTTAGTGCGTGTAATGTAGGGGGTTCCCTGTGTTTTTCGTCACCATCAGCATTGTGTTCACGTGAATACGCTCGAATTCTCAGCGCCGTCATTAGTTTCTCCACGAACAATGGTACCTTGTTTAGCAAGTTGTTAATGCATTGTAAAAAACACAACATATTTTTTTTTCTCCGCGCTATTTTTATTATGCAGATTTTTTGCTTTTCAAATTAAGCAACCATCAGGATATTGTTAGTTTTCAGAAATGGTAAAGTAAAACCGTGACACTTCTTATAAGGTTTTTCGTTTAATAAATTCCTTCTCATAGACACATTCCGGTGTGCATTATGTGTTCCATTAACTGGTTCATCGAAGCCCGTATGATGGGAGATAGTAAATGCTGTGTGCCAAGAAGTCAAGGTAAGGCTCTTTAAGGATTTTCGAGTTTGCCAGGCAGACTACATTTAAATGTCCCCTCCAGGATAGTAGGGAATTTTCACAGAGTGCTCCCATAGACAGCGCTTGAGCACTTTCGGTGAAAATGTAATGTGTCTTGCAGTTTCTTTTTGCAAAAAGTTCCTGGCACTGACGCACTGGGATTTTTTTTATCCAGTGCTTCAGAGGGGTTTCTATTTTTTCCTGCCTCGCATGGTGAACCAGAACGGAAAAAAATGTAGGAAGGATTAGCCTCAATTTGAGATCAAAACCCATGACTTGCAGACGAGAATTGTTGACAGGATATCCTCACACACCTACCAGGTGTCATGCTTCATCATAGGATATCCCCACACTCTCCAAAACCTTTGGTTTGATGGAGAGCGGGCCTCACACCCTGAGATCAGAGAAGCACTTATTCTAACCTAGGATCCATACAATAAGTTAAAAACCAGTGTGGTAGCCCAGTATGGTTTTTACTTCGTAGGGTACCACTCCACTCTTTCCCACTCCACTCCACTCTAGTAGTCTATGACACTCTCCACCCACTCTACGACACTCAACTACAGCCACTCTATGCCACTCCCCTCTACGCCACTTTACACCATTTCACTTTGGGCCACTAATTAACACTCAACTCTGTGAAACTCCACTCTATGACACTTTATGCCACTCCACTCGACTACACTCCACACCATTTTACTCCACTCTATGACACTCCATGCTATGCCCCGCCACTTTATAACACTTTACTCCACTCTACGCTATGCTACATCACTCCACTGTACTCCACATCACTCCACCCTACTTCACTCCACTCTCACGGCACTCCATGCTACTCCACTCCACTCTGCTTCACTGCACTCTTTGACACTCTCCCTCACTCTACTCCACTCTATACCACTTCACTCTACTCCACTCTGAGCCACTTGATGCCACTTACGAGTCTATTCCACTCTACACCACTCCACTCTGACACTCCAGTCTATGACACTGCATTCTACGACACTGTATGCCAATCTATGCCACTCCACTCTATGCCACTTTACTCCACTCTACACGACTCCACTCTATGCTATGTCACGCCACTCTACGACACTTTACTCAACTCTACACCCCTCCACTCTACGCCACTGTGCTCTACACCCCTCTGCTCTATGACCCTCCACTCTACAACACTTCATTCCACTCTATGGCGCTCCACTCTACGCTCCTCCACTCTACACCTCTCCACTCTAAAACACTCTATGACCCTCCAATCTATGCGACTCTAGGTCCCTCTACTCTAGTCTACACTACTCTACACCACTCTGCTCCATTCCACTTTATGCCACTGCACTTTATGCCACTCCACTGTACTCAACTCAACTCCACTCTACGACACTTCACTCTACTCCACTTTACACCAATTCATCCTAAAGCATTTTACTCCACTCTGCCACTCCACTCTACACCACTCTAGACAATTCTACTCCACTTTACAACAATCCACACTATGGCACTCCACTTTATCCCACTCCACTTTAGGACACTCTACGACACTCCACTCTATGCTACTCTACACCACTTCACTTTAGGCCACTCTTCTTCACTCTGCAACACTCCACTTTAAGACACTCTATGCCATTCCACTCTACTACACTCCATGCCACTTTACTCCACTCTATGACACTCCTCAATATGCCACTCGACTTTATGACACTTTACTCCACTCTACGCTATGCTACTCCATTCCACTTGACTTAACTCCGCTTGACTCCTCTCCATTTTACTCCACTCTGCGGCTCTAGGACCGACAAAGTTACAGAAGAAGGCCTGTCAGCTTCCAGAGGACAGCCCAGCTACTTAAAGGACTGCCTTACTGTCTGAGAAGGAAGACTGAACCTGCTTGCCTTCATCCCAGGCTTACAAACTGACTCCAAAAATCAGTTCGCTCCTCCTGTGTGAGCTACAGGGACACAACAAGCTTCAGAGCCCTCCCTGCAACTTCCCAGATGACCTGCTGCAGGTGGACCTGCCTTGACCCGCAACTGGGCCTGCCTTAGCCCTGCTGGCCTTGTTGGAGTGAGTCCCTGATACCATAAGAGGTGCCTCCTGAGGTCTGGGACCCTTGGCTGGCTTTAGAGTGTAATCCTCCTAAAATAAAATATGAAAATCCTGAAGTTTGGGCTCCCTGCAACCCCGAATGGGTCCATTTGTGCCAAGACTCTGCTGCTTGTGACGGCCGCCAACGCAAAGCTCTGGTGAGACCTGCTCTCCGCACTACAGTAACTGCGAGCGATAACCAGTAGGGCGAGAGTACTACAGCAACAGCAGCCTGCGGTGACTGCCAACAGGAAGCTATACCAATGACCATAGGTGATGCCTGACAGGCTCTTCATGCTACAGCAACAACAGCTTGCAATGCTTGGGCTGCTCTTCGCGTTACTTCGATGACCATCCTCTATGCTCTACCTGCTTCTCGCATCCTCCTCCAACTCTATGCGCCACAATTCAAAGGTACCTTTTCAGAGGGACTAACCTGGCCACTATATCCATCGCAGTCGGCCTGAATTTGTGACTTTCCCTTGGTCAAGTGTGACCAGATGATCGCAAGTGGCGCTTTGTGCTTTAAGGCACTATTTTCACAAAAACTTTGAAACTGAATACCTTTGGTTCTACTAATTGGATATTTGTTGTTCTGCTATCATTGTATTTATAAAAATGTATCCTCTTTTTCTAAATTGGTTTGTGATTTTTTTTTGTGTTGTGTTTTCAGTTTATTACTGTTTGTTTGCTGCATAAATACTTTACACAGTGCCTCTAAGTGACGCCTGACTGCTTTTGTGCCAAGCTATCATGTCATAGAACTTGATATTCTATTTCTTCCCAGTAGAGAGTATCTTCCAACAGGGAGGCTACCATACATTCACGAGGCACTCTTCTGGTCACTCTGTGTACTTATTTTGTTTCTTTACCCTTTTAGTAGTTGTAACTGGATTCTGTGCATATGGAATATATTCTCCTTTTACCATCCTTACAAACAATACCACCATTATGAACTAAGTCAGCTACGAAATTAATGTTAACATCAGCTAAACATCTGTTCAAGTTGGTTTTACATATTGGTTTTTGATGCACTTGAATTTCATCCATTTATTTTGCAAGGAATGTTCTTTGGTAACTTCTCTAATCGTATTTCATTTAATGGGATAGTCTCCTGTTTAATAATTAATTAATTCTGCATCTCTATCTTGTAGTTTGTGCTAAGCTACCTGAGGGTTAAGCACAGGTTAATTTAGTGACTTTTTGTGGTTTTCCCTGACAAGGATTGGGGCTTTTTTACCTCAGTGGCATTTCTACTTCCCTTAACCGATAATCCATGTTTAATGGGGGGGGGGGGGAGGTCACAGGCACTTTCCCACTGCTTAGCACGGATAAAGTGCACAGAGTTCCAACACAAGCAACAAGCATTTGCAATGCACTCGGTCTTGCCTTTGGGACTTTATATGTATTTAGCTATGCAGCACATTAGCCTGGGTGCTGAAACATCTACTGTTCTTTAACATGGAGGGAAAGTAAGCACCAAACTGCGTGACACGACAGGTATGGGAACACATGGAGAGAAATATTGCCTTTCAGCGGAAATGGTATAGTCCAAAGCTCTGTTTTTAATATAAAACCAGGGCCTTCTGTGGTCATATCACTGAAAATACAAGATTTGAAAAAAATATTATTGTCTACGGGTGCTCGTGAAAGACAATTTCTATGGACTGGAATCTAGAGAATGCTAAAGTGATTCTGGTATTTTACTGACCTCTGCTGGTTTTTTTCTATCAAGGAAGTTAAATAGAGGCAGTTGCCAGAAAAATTAAAAAAGAAAGTCCCTCAGCAGAAAGCAATTCTGGTATTTTACTGACCTCTACTGGTCGTTTTCTATCAAGACAGTTAAATAGAGGCAGTTGAACAGAAAAAAAGTACCTAAGCGGAAGCAGACAAGTCCTAGGGCTGATCTCCAGAGCCCACAAAGTACATACACATATAAGTATATACTAAAGTATATACAAGAGGTCTCAAATGCTCGACCTAAAAAAGAAATGCATTTTAGAGAGGGGCTATGGAGAGATGTGGGCAATGGTGGAGCGTGGTAGTGAGGGAATTCGCTGGAAAAGAGGTTTGTGGGGGGGGGGCACCAACAAAGGCACCATCGCTAAAGCGGCCCTGATGATAGGGGATGAATGTCTGATCTCCACAGACGTGCAACAGCGGACGCTGCGTTACGCAGACTCACTACAGATGCAACGGATTGTAATTAAATCGAGATGAACAAATCATGCGCTAATGAAGCATTTCTTCAGCCTACATCTGTGTTTTACGGCGTTTGATACCGGCTCGTGGCTGGTAGTAAAGTTACTCAAGGCTTTGATGAGATTCAAGACTCTAGGCAGAGTGTGTGAAAAACAACAGATGGAGAAAGGGATTGTGGGACACAATGACAGGCAGGGCCTGGATCAGCACATAGGCTCATGCCTGGTTGCTGGCGCCAAGCCTACGGCACAGAAACACCTACGTCTGCTACCAGCCAGTCCTACTATTGCCAGGGAAATGACATTTGTACAGAGGGAAAACCAGAAATTATAACCTGGTTAGAAACTGTGACGTAATGGAGCAATGCGATATCTGCCTTGCCATTGGTCAGCTGGTGCACCAAGCATGGAGGCAAGGCAGTCACGTGACCTTTGATCCATTGATAAATGCAGTTCTCTGAATTCACTTCTGTGGTTTGCTTGGGTGTAGCACCGGAATGTGCCCAGGGCTAGTGCAGGACAGTCCTTGTGGTTAAAGCACCGAGGGTGAGATGTTCTCGCTGTCGGTGGTGGCGGCAGCATCAGGGGGTGCTGGGGGTCAGTGGTGAGGCATGAAGGTCGGAAGCAGACTAATCACTTCAGCACTGAACCTTGTGTCACTGTTGTGTGCACACACAAATGGCATTGCTCAGTCTGACTCATGACGCCCCAAACAAAAACCAAGCCAACCGCTCGAAACCGTATTCTGGCGGGCAATGAAAGGATTCGGGGACACATGCCAACATTTGGGCTCAGATAAGAGAAAGAGTGAGAACAAACACAGCGTGCATTTAATTTACAGATTAACTTGCATTGAAGTAGAAGAAATGTCAAGCGAAGGAAGACAAAGCAATGTTCGGCTTACAGAAATCTGGAATGCCCCGCCTATATCAGGAGTGCTGGAATGTGTTCGTTCATGAGACGCAGTGTCACCCTCCTCATTTGACTGGCACTTTGAATATTCATGAAGCATCGCAACCCTCGCCCAGCTCTGGCTTGTAAGCACACCCGGCTTTAATGTCTAGTATCCGGGCGCCATCTGACAGACCGCGTGATCTCCTGCAGCCATGTGGCTTTCAGTGAGGGGATTGCTTAATCCTGTAGGAGGAGGCCGTGCGACAGGAGCGGTGATTAAAACTGGTTTGGTGTAGGTACAGTGTTGTAGAGGCGGGGCTCTGAAGTGCTCGCAGTGGAAGAGTGTATTGCGAAGGAGAGCCCCTGAAAGTCAGGAGTCACCCTTCTCTGCTCCCTATCAGGCCAGGAGTAGGCGCTAGCGAGCAGCTGCACTCAGCTACAGTGCATAAGAAGATGGCTGCATGGAGAAACACCCACGACCTCTGACCCTGTAAAAAATGTAAACAGAATGCTCAAATCCAGGCTAGGAAATCATTCAGTCCTCGGGATCACGTGACCTCCCCGTGCTAGCCACGGAGCGGCCTGCCGTGCACCTCCCGTGCAGTGTGTTTATTTAGGGAGGGAAGGGGGGCTTGTGTAGCGCCCTAGAAATGTCACCTCAGGGCCACATCAGAGCAGTCAGCGGTGGGAGGTGCTTGGAAGCGCACAGGTGTTCACACAGCACATGCACACACCGGGCAAGCACAGCACAGGCCCAGCGTGGGAAAGGGACGCTGCAGCGGACGAATGCCCTTGAAAGGGGGTCTAAAGGTCAGGGATGTCGCTTCTCTTCTCCCCTCCTCATGCACACCCCTCGTCGGAAGTGACACTCTGCACTCAGTCTCACCGGTGTCTGGTGCAGGGTGTGCCATTTATTCCAACATATGGAGGCCTCTAACAGACCCTACAGAGAGCGCTTTGGGCCGCAGCAATGGCATGAAGCGCTATACAATGTCTACAATAGACAGGACTGAGCAGGAAAAGGGAAATGCTGGCTCCGCACGAGTCGCGGGCAGTGAGGGGTGCGGCTGAGGGGGCACCTCCTGGAGTCAGTGCTGCCGCTTTCCTGCCCCCTAAATCAGGCCGGGGAGGGTTGCTATGGCATTGAGATATGGTGGGCGATGACGAACGACCAGGAATGTCACTGCAGAGACCCCCCCTGGGGAATCGGCGCAGCGCCTCGTGATCTGCCCCTCCGCCTATATTCTCAGAGAAAAGCATTTGCAATGCAATAGGACTTTCATTTACGCGAAACCTATTGCATTGCAAACAAGAGTGCGGACGGGCGAGAAGGCATGAACAACGGGAGGGGGGGGGGGGGGGCCGAGAAAGCACGGACTGCGGGAGGGGGGGATGCACGGGAAGAAAATAGTGCTCACAGTCTTAATAAAACATACTGTGCAACACTCGAAGTAAAGGGGCCAGTAGTCATGGAAGGATACAAATGACGACATCGCCGTCATGAGGAGGGACTAACAAGCCTAAAACCAATCAGAAGGCAGCATTTAGGAGCTAAACACAATGAAAAAGATGGGCGGAGAGAGGGCGGAGCTTCCACTTCATACTGAATACTGCATACCTGCAAAGCGAGCAGCGCATGCGCGCTGCCACTATAGGCTCGACCTAAAAATATGGGGTCCAGCAAAAGGCAGAAAATACAGGGTGAACATGCAGAAAAGGCGGATTTCCTACAATACCTTTCCATGCCACTTTTGTATGTGTTATCATGCCTGTTTTAATTTAAGTATCAAATATTAACCTTTACTATAGGAAGCCATAGATTGTTTGTAATAACTGTGTAATTTTTATTTGCACTATCCATAACATGTGCTCTATGATAACATGCAGGAAATGAAGTATCTGACACTCAAATTTGCTAATTTTCACTTCCCAATACAGATTTTATTGGGAGTCTTTTATTCCACATCATCAAGCATTTATTCATTATATTTATTTAAGAAATCAAATGAATAAACAATGTTATACACACACAAGTAAGATTTGTTGTATTCTGATTGTAAAACACGTTTCAGCATCATTATGATTTCTCAAATGGGGATTTGAAATAACAGAATTGCTTCACATTTGGGCTTACTCCTAATAATTGGAACAAGGCAACATTCTCACTGTTGGCATTGAAATATTGTTCTTGTTGCATTAAATATATGTATATACCAATCAGCATAGCTATTGAAGCAGAACATCTGCTTATGATTCTCCTTAATGATATGAGAATCAGCATTGTACACATAAACACGTGTCTGTAGTTCTGTGAGTAGATTCTTCACAGTGTCTCTATCCCATTCATCCATGAAAGGATGTGGAGGTAAGATATCATTTAAATAAATATGAAATGTGTGCAGGTCTTGAATAGTCTCTGCATGTCCTAAAACTTTATATTCTAAATCTTCCCAGTAGAGAGCATCCTGCAACAGGGTGGCTACCATACTTTCAAGAGACACCTTCTGGTTACCCTGTGTACTTATTTTGTTTGTTTACTCTTTTAGTTGTTGTAACTGGGTTCTCTAAATCTAGGGTATATTCTTTATGCACCATCCTTACACACATTACCACATTTGTGAGCCAAGTCAGCAATGAAATTAATGTTACCATCAGCTAAACTTACGTCTAAGTTAATTTTATATATTGCTCTATGATGCACTTGAATTTCATCCATTTGTTTAGCAAGGAAGATTCTTTGGTGACTACTATCACTCATTAGTTAAATGTTTCAATAGTATTTCATTAAATGGGATAGTCTCACATTCTCTAATTCTGCATCTAAATCTTGTGCAATACTAATACTAGAAAGGTTAAAGTTTTCATCTGATTCACTTTTAAGTGCTGCAGTTGGCAATGCTACACTGGAGCAAACCATTCTGCTGCTGCTCTATACATATGTGATTTACAGGCAATGGGTATCGTTTGCCATTCATTGTATAGGAAGCGTGCATCCCGATCAACTGGGAACTATCCGATTACCAAATCAAGTGTATTATCTAGAGTTTGCAAATGTGCAGTTGTGAGCATGTCTCTTTGTAACCCTCTAAGGATTTGTGTATGGTCATCTTTTCAGTACTTTCTTTAAAATGTTGGAGTGGACAATTAATACAAGTGTTTCACAGTTTCTGCATAATGTGGTAAATATATTCTGCCGAAATGTAGGAATCCTATTAATGCCTGTAGTTTTCTAAGAAAAGTAGGGGGCTCAATGCCCCACATTTTCCAAAGAACGCAGGTTAGAGTGCATTTCCTTCAATTGATAATTCATATCCTAAAAATATTACATTCACATATTTTGAACTTCCTGAATTTCACCTTATAACCTGACTCACCAAGTACTGTGACTATTCTGTCTACATGTTGTAGATGTTCATGAATGTCATTATCTGTTACCGCCTTGTCATAAGTGAATTGTTCTTGCTCAGAGTACCCCATAGCTATAATTATACCCTTGAGGAAATACTGTAAAACCATGTGTGGACCTTTGTATGAAAACTCAATTTGCTGCATCTAATGTGTCTAGTATTTTTGTATGTTAGTTGCATCATTAGACCAGTACATATTCTATTGCATATGTTTTACAATGCAGGTTCCTGAAGGCACTCTGGTCCATTTTGCATGGCAGACTTTTGCATGGTGCACAGGATCATGATTTCAGTACTTTGGTTTATGGGGATATGGAATGATGTTGCATGGGTGTATTTCCACTTGGGTAAAAAGCAGCTGCTCTTTTGTAACCCCAAAGATAATTGCAGTTTTCTTCTTTGGAAGGCCTGCATGTGTTGCAGCCATATCAGGACACGTTTTTTAGCTCCATACAGTGGTCCATTTGGAGAATGCAAAGGTCATTTGAGAGGCAGAAAATAATTTATACTTGTGAGGCAGAGATCTGTTGAGGGATAGAGAAGTATCAGCAACCCTTTGAGGAAGAGACAAAGTAATCTATCCGAGATATGTAACCATTTTGAGGGCATTGAAGCATTATATCAGTGGAGGGAAATAATGCAAGCATAGGTTATAGGAAAACTGCTACCTGGAGCAACCCATTGTCAAAGAATCGAGATGATACTATGCTACTGTCTTCTTTATTACTTGTGCTCGCCCTAATAGATTTGTTTTTCTAGTACTTGGGTAACTGGTCTCTATCTAGGCTGTCCCTGCACTGTACCTTGCTGGAATGCCCTGCTCCTCCCTAAATTTGCAGTCCAGGTGTGGGATCAGGACCCGGGAGGACTCTGCTTTGCAGGGTCCTACTGTCCTTCCAACATGACATCCCCCTTTCATGAAAAATAACCCATCTCTAACATGCAATTGACATGCAATTTCTACGCCCTCCTTAGGGAAAACCAGCTCAACTCTGACATGACATCTTCCCATTCTTCAAGGAAGGATGACACAACATTCCCTTCCCACATGAAATAAAAACCTTTCTGGTCTTTTAATGCATCTGGTCTTACCAGCTCAATGTTTTTTAAGTGTCTTTGTAAATCCAGTAAAGTATACTTTTTGTGGTCGCTGAAGCGTTCTTCGTCACCGTTGATTAGTCCATACATGAAATACTTAGTTTATTTTAGCTTTGTCTTGCTTAGAAGTTGTTTCACGTCAGTGCACATTAATTGGTGAAAAGTTTCCCACGAGTTTTTGTTTTGTTTAACACCGATACACTTTGCCGCTATTCTTCTAGTTTGTGTTTAGTGACTGCCATGTATGATTTGTGAGGCTCTGCTGCCTTTGTTTTATTGTTTCCAACTTCGGTGGGTGTGGTGTTTTTTTTTGAATGGCTATTTAATATACTTGTTGGGAGAGAGCTTTCATGCACACCGCAGGACTCCAAGTTTGTACTTAAGAAGTGGTCTCCTTCTCCTTAGGCCATGTGAGAAATTGGGTTACTGGTTGGGGGGTTAAAACCATACTCAAGCAGCAACCTTAGTCCTTGTCAGGGTGAGGCACATGTAAACCCCAAATTAACCTGTGCTCAACCCTCTGGTAGCCATTTAATGGGATAGTCTCCTGTTTAATAATTAATTAATTCTGGGCAGAGCAGTCAGGCTTAACTTAGAGGCAATGTGTAAAGTATTAATGCAGCACTTCAACCAGTAGTAAAGTGAAAATACAACTAAAGAAAATCCCACTCAATTTAGAAAAATAGAGTAAATTCTAATAAATAAAACAAGACAAAAACAACAAACATTCACTCTGTAGAACCGGACATATGCATATAGTGCCAAAAAGCAGAAAGTTCCAACAGTGGATATCTGGTTGCGCTGGACCGGGACAAAGTCCAAAGTTCAGGCTCACTGCAATGGAGTGCATGCCAGCTACAGGAACCCAGTTAGGACCTCTGAACAAGAGTACCTTAAGGAGTGTTGCGAGGTCCCTGTGTCGAGAATGCGTTGTGCAGCTGAGGCGATGCGTCAGTTCCGTGGTGCTGCGGAGCTGCGATACGAGGCCCTGCATCGTCATCAAGGATCCCGTCGACCAGGGCTTACAATGTGAAGTCCGACATCAAGGTGCTTTGCGCAGTCAAGATGATGCGTTCGTTCTACGGAGCTGCAAGGTTGTGATGTGAGAACCAGCGTCATCGTCGAGGCTGCCGTCGATGAGAGATATGCAGTGCAAGGGCCTGCTTCAGGAAAGCTTTCAACTGTCTGCACTTCCGATGCAAACTGCGAGGTCGATGTTGAGTCCATGCATTGAGAGAACCTTCACAGCAGGGGCGATGCGTCGGTTCTGCTCGGGTTGCGCCATGGAGCAGAGGAGATGGGTCGGGTCTGCTGGATCCACAGATGGGCTGGCAGAGCACCTTAGGGTCCAATTCCAAGGGTCCAGGACTGGGGTGGCACCTCTTGCTGAAGGCTTCTGTCCCTGAGGCTATAGCAAGATGGCTGTCCAACTATTCCTTGTAGTCACTCTGGGGCCCTGGTTTTCAACATATGCAGGTCCCGTCCTTCTCACCCTGGCAAGAGGGCAGCAGGCAGCAGGTCAGCACAGCAAGGCAGCAGTCCTTCAGGGCAGCAGTCCAGCCCAACAGATTGGCAGTCCTTTCAGCAGCACAGCAGGGCTTCTTCCATAGGTCCAGAAGTGTACTGAAGAGTTAGTGTCTGGGGTGCACTATTTATACCTGAGCCTTCCTTTGAAATGGGAGAAGCTTTTAGAGGTTTCCCTTTAAAGTCCACAGGCCTCCTGCCTTCCCTGTTCTGGCTCCTGACTACAGGGGGTAAGCAGCCTTTTGTGAGGAAGCAGTGTGAGTATGGCTGTACCCAGCTCCCCCTCCCATCCTGCTAGTAATGGCCCATCCAGGCACACCTAAGTTCTCTATTGTGTGCGGCTGTCTATGAGGAATACACAAAGCCCAACTGTCAGGTATATCCAGTCATGTGACCCAGAAACAGGCTGCAGGTACTAAATGGCTTAGGCAGGAAAATGGCATTTCCAAAACTGTCATTTAAAATCCGACTTCACCATGAGAGAGGATTTTTCATTACATTTCCAAAGACACCAAACATGAACAGGTCACCTACTCCCAGTTGAAAATTATCATTTAATAAATGTAATAAAGTCACTCCACAGTTATCGTATGGGGAGGCAGGCCTTGTAGTACTAAAAAATGAATTTAGGAGTTTTTCACTATCAGGACATGTAAAACTAAAAAGCACATGTCCAACTTTTTAAATACACAGCCCTCTGGGCTGTTCAACCCTAGGGGTGACTTATATGTATTAAAGAGGAAGTTTTGGGCCTGGCAAAAGGTTTATTTTGCCATGTCAAACTGGCAGTTTAAAACTGCACCCACACGCTGCAATGGCAGACCTGAGACATATGTTTCTTTTATAAATGCATTTTATTGGTTTTAATGACAAAAAGTTAGAAAACAACAAAAACATGAGCACTGCTCCCCAATTTCACCCCCATCCCCTCCTCCACTCCCACAAGCATCCCATCACAAATATAGGCATAGCTCCCAATGTGGAATACAGTCCATAATAGTCCCATTATTTCCCCCAGATCTTAGTGAATTTCTGCTGACACCCCCGGGCAATATAGACTTGGTCCCCCTGTTTGGCACACCAATACATGCCTGCACGCCACATCTTCAGACTCGGTGGGATTGTTCGGTTCCAGGACCGCAAAATGTCCCTCTTGGCCACCAGGGCTGCCAATCCCACCAGAGCTCTGTCCCCTCGCGTTTCCTCCAAATCCTCCATTATCAATACCAGGGCCATCTTCAGAGTCAATACAACTGGATTATCTAGAACCGTTGATAGGGCAGTACCTATACGTGTCCAGTAGTGGGTAATCTCAGGACATTGCCAGACCATATGGTAAAAATCTGCCACCGTAGATTGACAACAAGCACACCTGGGATCAGAGAGGATACCAGCATGCCCCAAACATTGGGGTCATGTAATTTTGGTGAAGGTAGTGTAATGGGCCTCCCGCCATTCAACTTCCTCCATCTCACCCACCTAACCTTCCCATTTCTGTTTAAGCAGGTCTAATGGTTCTGGGGCATTAAAATCAAGGGCTTGGTATAGCTGAGAGATACACCCCTACCCAATCTCCCCATCAACAGTCGTGCCTCAAGGGGGCTACATTCTGGTACTTCCTGTAAACGCGCGCCACAGTGACTCAGAGCGTTACGTTGCTGTAAATACTTATGAAATTGACTGTGGGAAAGAGTAAATTGAACTTGGAGGTCTGCGAAGTACATGGTAGATCCCCGCCACACGTCCCCTAATACTGTAATTCCTATCGAGTCCCAGCGGCGAAATCCCTCCAGGCGTGACACCTGTTTCAACCAGCATCCCCTCCAAAGGGGAGTCTGCAGAGTCAGGCGTCTGTCCCAGCCTGTGAATCGTGTTGCTCCTCTCCATACCAAGAAGATCACTCTTCTGACCTCCACGAGGGCAAGTGGAAATGTACAGCTTTATAAGTGGTGCATGACCCCATCAAGACTAAGGCTAGAGAGTTCCAGCTGATATGTTGGATCATCCCAGCCACCCGTCAGACAGTCATTTATGACTAATAGCTGGGATGCCCAGCAGTACAAATGAATGTCCATTGCCCCAATGCCACCATCGTACACCGAACGACGACACTTGGCTTGGCCGATACAAGGGGGTCGGCCTCTCCATAGAAACTCTCAATATTTAAAACTGAGGCGACGGATAGGAATGCCAGGTTGTCAGTCAATCAACGCACTTGAGTGGAGAAGTGTGGCTCAATGGTTAGAGCGGCAGACCCTGATGCAGAGATCTGGCCCGGGACCAGGGTTCAATTCCCGCCCCGGTGGGTCTTGGGCTCAACTTCCTCGGACCTGATAATTCTCGCCTCGGTGCCTATTCTAATCATGGGTCCCACTCTGCAACTCTGGGCAATAGCTTGCTTAATCTCCACAACGGCCCCACCAGCGCTGGGATGCCTGGCTTCACCTTGGGGGTGCCCAGGAGTGGACATTTCACAGGGAAAAGCCAGGAAGGGTTCCACAGCGGTATGCGTACAGCGCCAGGAAGCCCCAGGGTATCAGTGCGCTTTACAAGTACAAATTCATTTCATTCATTCATTTCACTATTTGCTTGAAAAGGGATACGTAGTGCCTTCCCTTTCTTTACCCAGAGATCAGAAGGTTTCTCAGAGAGGCGGTGGAGCTTGTGGGCCCATGGGCCAGAACTTGCTGGATCTGCAAGGAACAGGAGGACGTCATCTGCATATAATGCAATCCTATCCTCGAAGGCTCCACTCCTTCTCCATCCCTGCATCTGTGCATTACAGCGGATTAAAAGGGCCAAGGGCTCAATGGCAAGGGCGAAAAGGAGCAGGGGACATCTCTGCCAGGTACCCATCCAATGGGGAACTCATAAGACAATACTCCATTGACCATGACCTGGGCTGTTGGTTGGGAATACAGAAGCACCCACCATCTCTCGAAAATGGGAACCAAAACCCATTCAGCTCAGCACTGATGCAAAAAGTCCCAGTCGACAGTATCAAATATTTTTTCAAAGTCAGCAAGCAATAAGGCTGCTGCCTCTTTGATCTCTTCTACATAGGCCAGTGCTACCTGCAACCGCCGAATACAATGTCTAGTACTGCGGCCTGGCATGAATCCACATTGATATAGGTGGATTACGGACCATACAACCGGTTGAAGCCTGGCTGCCAGGATCTTGGCATATATTTTAATATCTTCGTTAATTAAGGAAATGGGTCACTAGGACATGCAGTTTGTCTATGGCTGGTCTAACTTAGGGATGGCAATAATAGTTGTGAGGTCCAGGCGCGGTCGGTGGTAGGAGTGCCGGTCGGGCGGTGACGTGGGGAGGGGCAGGGTGGGGGGTAGTAAACTACGGATTAAGGCCCAATACAGGTAAGTAAACATTTAAATGAATAAAACGAATTTCGTTGCGCGCACTGCATCGCATTTGGCGATGCAGCGCTCACAACGAAATTCGTTTTATTTATTTAAATGTTTACTTACCTGTATTGGGCCTTAATCTGTAGTTTACTACCCCCTACCCTGCCCCTCCCCTGCCCCATGTCACCGCCCGACCGGCACTCCTACCACCGACCGCGCCTGGTGAGGTCAAGTTCCGGAGGGAAGGATCCCTGTTTCGTAGCCTCTGTATAAAGCTTGAGAAGGTGGGGGGATCACAATATCTCAAAATTTAGAGTAATATTCAAGAGGAAAGCCACCCGGCCTGAGGTTTTTCCAGTTTCAAGTCACGGATGGCTGTTTGGACCTCATCTTCAGTCAGTGATTCGTCAAGGGATTTCCATTTGAGCTGCGTCAGACAGGCGAGAGGCACATCATAAATTAGCGCTTGGTTGAGCTCAGGGGGAGGCCATGGTTGAGGAGCATAAAGATGTTTATAATTATCTGCAAACATTATTACAATTTCTTCAGCTGTGGTGACCAGGGCCCCGGAATCATCCACAAGGTGCGGGACCAGCCAGGAACCAACCTTCTCGTTTGCCAGCTGATAGAAGAGTACACTATTTTGATCTCTGTGTTTGTCTACAAGTTTTCAAGCGCCGCGCCAATGCTGGTGGGACTCTTTACAGACCCATTGGCGTAGGGAGACTCTATCAAGGTCCAATTGTGGAGTAAGCACTTCAATTGCTTAAACCGCTGCCTCAGTCTCACACTGGAGTATGCGGGTTTCTAGGTCTACAATACCCTGTTGCTTGTTCTTATCTATACGTTTGAGGTATGCCTAGGCAACTCCTCGCACCGTTGGCTTACTTGCCACCCAGAGTGTGGCAGCCTTTTGAACCATTCCTTTGTTAGTCTCAAAGTAGGAGCGTGGCTTCTCCGACAAGGGATCTTCCAGCCCCTTGTCCACCAAGTACCAAGCATTTAAACGCCACATCGGGTGTTTTTGGTGCTGTGGGTTCCCGAGCCAAAAGAGCAACGGGAGTGGTCTGAGATACCCGGGGAACATGGTGGCTCCCACCCTGGTTGCAACGTCAACAGCCGGGAGGAAGAGATGATGAATGTGGGACATATTTTTGGTAGATTTCGAGGTGTGTGTGAGTATGCTCGTGTCTGTGTGTTCCATATCCTCCAAGCATCACAGAGCCCGAGTGAATCTGCCTAAGCGGTGAGAGACCTGGAGAGAGCCCCGGAAGTCTTGCGTGATGGGGCCAGAGACATCTAAGTCGGGATTGGCTACAGCATTGAAATCCCCCCGAGAATCAGTACCCCATATGGCAAGTTGGGTATCAATTCCGTTAAGTCGCGAACGGTCTGTCAGATTATGTGGGTTCCCTTCCAGTGAACCAGCCATCCCCACATACCTACCCAAGGGATCATGAAAGACCTGGGTGACCACCAAGGGAAAAGTTTTGTGAAGAAGGATTGCCACCCCTCTAAGCCACTGAGTAAAGCTGGAGTGAGAAACTTGGTCATAGCCAAACCTACGCAGGAATGGACAAAGGGTGCCCAAGAGATGCATCTCTTGTAGAAGAGCCATGCCAGGCTGGTGACGACGGAGGAACCTAAGAACCACAGCACACTTTATGTGACCTAATAGGACATTTAAGTTCCATGAAATAAGATTAAATTCCATTCTGAAAAGGGCTTGGATGTGTAAGGGCTACCGGGTGAATTGGCCATCTGTGACACAGTGGGGAAGACCAGGCAACAACGGAAGCAAACTAAGCAAAGAAAAACAGTACAGTAAACACAAATCCCATTTCAGCATTTCCCAACAACCCCCCACCCCACACTTCTACCCCCTGAAGCATCTGTCACCCAACATTTCCCAATAACAGAAATAAAGAACATGACTGGGTATTCGAGGTTGACTTCCTCCTATGCAGGATCTGGATTTTAGAGGTCAGATCAAAGATAGAGCACTCTGGGTCTAAGGCTAGTGGTCAGCAATGAACAAAGCAAGCAGTGAGAATTCAGTTTGGGTCGACCAGAGGGTTTACATCATTGGAAGTGACAATGTCTTCTGCCTCTGGCTCCTTGGAGGTCAGCAGGGGCATGAAAGGATTCTATTTCAATTTGGGATCCGGCCAGGTCAGTTTTGGAAGATGCTGGGGATCGTCTGCGACGTCCCCATCTACACTTAGACTTGGGGCGATTGCGAGTCTGAGAGCGGGTGAAGGCTGAGCATGAGAGACCAGGGGTCCGCTGGGGCGGCATTACACGGGGGCTCATGCTTT
This sequence comes from Calotriton arnoldi, assembly GCA_963921515.1. NCBI lineage: Eukaryota > Metazoa > Chordata > Amphibia > Caudata > Salamandridae > Calotriton > Calotriton arnoldi. The sequence continues at coordinate 127,597 of CAWUFW010011619.1, read as the reverse complement.
CGCAAGGTTCTCCGCTCAAGTGCCCATTCCAAAGCCGCCTCTGGAGTGTCAAAAAAGTGTGAGCAGAAGTCATGAATAACTTGTAGCTGTGCAGGAAAAAGCAACATATTTGTAGAGACATTGCCCTGAGTTTCTGCTTCACAGCATCAAAGGATTTGCGTTGCAGTTGAGTCGACTTGTTATAATCCGGGACGATCATGATGTGAGATGCTTTGAAGTAGAGCTTACCCTGAGTATGGGCCTCCAGAAGGCTAATGTCTCGGAAGTTCAGGATTTTGAATAAAAGGGGCAATGGATCCCTCTGGAATCTAAGAACGGAGCCAGCCTTCTACGAAGGTCGCAGGGTGAAGGGTCTCAGTACCCTCAGGGAAGCCCACCAGGTGGAGGGTGCTCTGGCAGGATTGATTCTCGGTGTCCTCAGCTCTGGCCTCAAGGGTACGGACGATTGAGAATAGTGTAGTTACTTTGGTCTTCAAGTTGGAGGAGTAATATTTAAGAGTGGATACTCTACTCTCCACCTCTGTCACTCGCCCTACCATGTAGTGAAGACATGTCGCAGCAGGGCGACGTCAACACCGACCTCCCGGATTCTGGATTTGAGGGCTTCCCATGATGCCTGAATGGCTTGCAAAATTTGGTGCGAGTCAGGGGACGTAGGGGGCTTAGGAGGGGAATCACCGCCAGTGAGCCAGTTGCCGGGAGTGGAGGGTGATGTAGTGAATTTGTCCATTTTCGATTGGGAGCCCAGTACATGGAGTTCGTCTTTCCCCATCCTGCTCGCTAATATACAATGGGTTCTGCTTGTCAGAGGGGGAATCTTCCCCAGTATCAAGGTCGTGGCATCAGGAGTGCCAGTATTCTCTATCCTCAGCCCACTTACATCCTGGGTCACAAGGCAGCACGAGCAGCTGAAGTAAGGCACAACAGGCAGTCACAGAAGTGCATAAGTGTACAGGTTGCAGTCAAGATCGCACACCCCTCCCAAACACCCCCACAGTCAGGTGTCAGCGATGATGATAGCCGAGCAGGTATTGCGGATAAGAGGCCAGTGCCAGATGTAGGCATCCGGCTAGTACCAGAGGGAATCTGGGTGTCATGTGGAATCAGATATTGGTCCCCGCAGTTACAAGGCTCACTGGGGGAGGAGAGAGGGCCTCTTTTCATAGATCAGGGGCCAGGGCCAAGAACTAGCTTTGGGGAGGGCAATTCACGGCTGCCACCCTCTCCAGGCAGGGTGCCCCCAGGTGTTAAGAGCGGATCATGGACCTCCTCACCCCCAGTTGCAGGGCAGGTCCGTAAGGAAGAGGAGGGAAAGCATCACCCCCCTATGAGGACCTGAGGCCCCCCATTAACAGTTCAGCGCAGTGCGCCCACATTCTGAAAGGCCCAAAAAGTCAGGGGTGGAGGAGGGTAGCCCCGTCCAAAGTGCACACAACCCGGTAGGGTAGAAGGCAGGAGCACCTACTGGGGGCCATCCGAGGTAGCTTGTGTGCAGCCGGCCGCTGCCTCAATTTCCCAGCAATGTTGCTGTGTAGTGCCTCGGCCCCCATAACAGCTGTACGGAGGAGAAGTGCTGGAGCGTGAAAAAGAGGCCTCCACACGGGAGGAGAGGAGGAAGCGCCACCCCCTTCTACGAGGAGCCGAGCTCCCCAATATCAGTTCAGCCCCATGCACCCAAATTCAGGATGGTCTATAAGGCCGGCAGGCAGAGAAGGGCAGCCCAGTCCAAAAGGCAGGTCCCTGGCAGGGTTAGAGGGAGAAGCACCTACCAGGAGCCGCCTGATGCAGCTTGTGTGCAGCTGGCTGCAGCTCTGGTTTCTCTGTGATTCTGCCATATGGTGCCTCGGCCCTCAAAACAGCAGCACAGGCCTGAGACGGAGGAGAAGTGCCAGAGCGGGGAAATGCGGCATCCACACTCCTCCCAGGCCACCACCGCAGCGGCTGAGCTCTTCCTCACCACTGCGGTCCACGGACCAGACTGCCAGAGCAAGGATGAAGCAAAGAAGGGGGTATCTTCGGGCCAAATTGCCAGTCGCTGCCTCCTCACATGCACAACACACTTAGGCCAACAGCAGCGGGCCCAGTCATCGAGGTTGCAAACCACCGCCATTTTAATACCAGGTGCGCGGCAAGGCCCCACCAGCAATCTCTCCTTCGGTGCCCCAAAGAAAGGTGTCAGGCCCCAGGGTAGCTGCCCAGAGTTGAAGAGGGGCATCGGATATTTCAAATACCAGGAAAAGGGACCCAGAGTGCAGGATTCAGCTGGATGGTGGAGGAGGTCTCAAGAGCGTCATTTGGACGCGTCCACAATCTTGGCTGCTTCGGCCATGCCCCCCACAGGCCTTAGACATGTTTAAAGTCCTACTTAAGTTGGTGGTACAGTCAGCGCTGCAGGCCCGCTGGTAGCATTTAATTTAAAGGCCCTGGGCACAGATAGTGCCAATTTACTCCGGACTTACAAGTAAATTACATATGTCAGCGATGATGGGTATAAGGCAATTCTTCCATGTTTTAACGAGAAAGCACAGCACTTTAGCACTGGCTAGCAGTGGTAAAGTGTGCAGAGTCCTAAAGCCAGCAGAAATAAAGGCAGCAAAACAGTAGTGTTGAAGGCAAAATGTTAGGGGGAAAACCATGCCAAGAATGCCAGGTCTAACATGTCCCACCGGTGCTGTGCACACAGCCTTCCTCAGGGTGTCAAAAGCGTTCTAGCCTGCTTCCATCCGGATCACCTGTCTGGGCTGCTTCTTAGAAGTCAGCTCGGTCAAGGGAGCAACAATGGTGTCATACCCTTTGACAAATCTCCTGTAGTATTCGGTGAGGCCTAGGAAGGCTCTCACCTCTGTCCTGGTCTCGGGGGGTTCCCAAGCCAGAATGGTTTTGATCTTGGCCTGGAGGGGCTGTACCTTGCTTCCTCCTACTTGGTGTCCCAAGTGGACTACTGAACCCTGCCCTATCTGGCACTAACTGGCCTTTATAGTCAGGCCTGCCCTCTGCAGAACCTAAAGAACTTCCCTAAGGTGGCGCAGGTGGCTGGAACTGACGACTACAATGTCATCTAGGTATGCAGCAACTGGCAGCAGTCCCTCTGTTGATCTAGTCAGGGTGGAGGAGAGACTGACATCCTCCACTGACCCATCTTGCTTCTTGGAAGAAAGGAGGTCGGGGAGAGGTCCACTCTCCTTCTCCACTCCATCACCCGTGACCAGGAGCATGGTTACTTTGGACCTCTTGGAATGGGGTTTGAGGTGATTCACTTGCAAAACCCTTAAAGGGTTCCTGGAAGTCTTGAGATCTTCAGGTAGGGGACCTCACTTTTGCGCACTTTCACCTCATAGGTCCCAGACCAGCTGGATTTGTAGGGCCCTGGGCTCCATCGACCACACTTTTCGACCAGGCTGAAACTCTGTCAGAATGGCCTTCTGGACATACCACTTTTTCATAACCTCCTCGCTGGCTTCTAGATTCTCTTTGTTTTGCTTCCAGAAGCGCCTCTTCTGGGTACGGAGTGTCAGCATGTAGCTGACCATACCCTGAGGAGTCTTCCTGGGAGCTTGCTCCCAACCATCCTTCACTAGACTGAGAGGTTTCTCACACAGGGTGCCCATACAGAAGCTCAAAGGGGCTGAATCCAACCCACTTCTGTGGTACCTCCCTGTATGCACATAACAGACACAGCAAGAGGACGTCCCATTTCTGCCTCAAGGGCTCTGATAGGCCCATGATCATGCCTTTTAGGGTCCTGTTGAACATTTCAACCACAACTTACTCGGCTGCAATAACCTGGTGGAATGCATTAGGGAATTGCGGCTCTAAGGTCACTAGATGACATCTGATAGTTGTCATGTTGGCTCCAGTGTATCTCAGAGTCTCCACCCTCTGCCCATTGATAATGGCCCACTACCTGTATTTCCTAGTGTTACTAGTTACTAGACATATGAGCTCTCTGCACCATCTCTCTGTCACCCAGGGACACTAGGGCAATTGCTACACTGCCACCCATACTATATGGAGCAATCTCCTCCACAAGCACTACACTAACCAACCTCGGTGTCTGCCCACCAGTGGGGGGCTCTGCCCGCCTGGGACACTTCACATTCCCCTTGTAGTGCCAAACATGTTGGCACTCATAGCACTTAGGAGGTGCCTTCCCTGAGGGCTTATTGCCAGGGAACCACTACTTTTTCTGTTCAGGCGGGGATTAGGAGTCCTGACCCATAGAGCTAGTTTGGGGACCTCGAGAGAACTCATTGTTTTTATGTTTGTCTCCCCCCTCCTTCTTCTGATGGGGACCCTGCTCATCTTGTGGTGATGCTCCCCGATACCTTTGTTAAATGTCGCCAAAGTTATTAGCAAAACAAAAAATGCTCCACCTATGGAAACTCTGACCTAACTATAACTACACCATGGTGCCTGCATTTTACATATATGTGTGTGTGTGTTTGCACCAGTTAGTACTGATACCTTTGAGTGGTTTTGATATGCTTATAACACTGTATAAACCCGCTTTCAGAGCAAGATGTAAGAACTATTCAAGTAAGTACACACCAAAGTACTTTCAGCAATGGGGCCAAAAAGAGTAATGGAATTTCTTCAGCCTCTACCGTCATGTCAGGCAGAATCTGATTCAGCTAATGGCTCTGATACAGTCTTGCGGAATCCTGTAAGCTGCACAACCCAGCAAGAACAATCAAAGTTCTCTCATGAGAAGAAATTCAGCATATACATTTATTTAGTGGCATTTCATCAGCAACAACATGTGCAGTGCTTGTTTGTGCCATATTCGAAGTCTAAGATGATTGTTCTGTTCGTAGCCCTGAAAATGCTTCATCAAGTGATTCAACCCACTTTACAAATTCTGAGCAATCTATGCATGGAGAAAATGACAGATAATTGAGTTACAAAGGCAACAAAGTCAGCCGTATTATACTATTACAAAGGAATCATGCAAGGGTCACAAGATGTGCTGCTTTTCTCAATTTTCAAGGGAACACCACCTGAAGTCTGAATCGAATGAGTTGCTGTTTCCCCATCCTAAAGTGCCTGGAAGCTCACTTACCTGAGAAGAAGAGGGATGGAGTGTTCCAACCCTGGAGGAGGACCTGACAACCATGGCGAGCAGTTGTGGTTCACTCCCCCCAGAGAGAGTAGAGATTGATCAGCATGCTCCTGCGCGGGAGCATTACCTACCTTGCCTGCAGTGACCTGTTCCTTGGCGCTACCAAAGTATATGCAAATAGACTGTGCCACTGTGATCCAGATCTTTGTGTTCAAAACAGACCAAGCTGCTGTTTTATTGTGGTGGTTGCTGTACAGTATAAGCCACAATGCTGCCCTGAGAATTACCAATGGCAGACGCATGACACAACACACCCTCTTTCCCGAAGAGGACCTGGGACAATCACCATCCATCAGCAATACCACAGCTTAATGCCAGCCAGTCCCTGAGTAATGAACCCCTAATTCACAAAACCCCATCGAGAGTGCCAGCACACTCGCAGCCAGCATGTGGTTCGCCCAGAGAAAGGGAGGAGGATGTGAACACATGCTTCTGGTCCAACAGAGGCCCAAGAACTTGCATTCTTGAAATTTACTTTGGTTCCTAAAGGAGCAAAAACCCTGATGGTAGAGTGCAATGTGCCAGAAAAATGCCATATTACACCATTTTAAGGATAAGGTGGTAGAAGGGGGACCTTGAATCCTGAGTACAGTGCCCCCGCACTCGGGGGTTAGTGGCTTTATATTGCAATGTTTAGTATTATTTTTCAAATGTAACAAAATGCTTTTTTTTTAAAGACAAGCACTGGTTTGGAGAATCCCATTAGTGAGTGCGGAGCCTGGGTGCTGAGACAGAATATCGAGTTGGAAATGTCGACTTACTCAAATATCTAGTTGGAAATATCGTGATTCAGAAATATCGCCAGCAAGAATATCGTGTGCAAGAATATCGAATTTAAGGTAAGAAATATCGTTTTAAAAATATAGAAGTCATTAATATTGTTTGCAAAAATATAGATGACTAAAATATCGATTTTTTAATTAGTTTTATGTATTTTAGTTTATATTTTAAATGTATGTGATGTATGTTTTTTGTATAAGTATTGTTTATGTTTTTTCATATGTGTGTTAAATTTTTAGTAGTTATGAATTTTATTTTAATTAAATTTTGCATTTTTTTAGTTCTGTAGCAGGTTGTGAGTTTATAGGGGAATAGGGTGGGAAGTAATTTAATTATAATAAATTAATGATTATTTTTGATTTATTTGATTTAGATTTAATAGCGTTAATTGTGGGAAGTAATTTATTTGTAATTAATTATTAATTGGTTAATTAATATTAATTAATTAATTGATAATTAATTATGGTAATTGTGTAAAAAAAATTAGGTGCGGGTTGTGGGGTTTATAGGGGTAAAGGGTGGGAAGTAATTTATTTTTGATTAATTACTAATTAATTGTTAATTTATATTAATTAATTGATTGAAAAATAATTATGGAAATTGTGTTATTAATTTTAGGTGCGGGTTGTGGGGTTTATAGGGGTAAAGGGTGGGAAGTAATTTATGTTTAATTAAATCATAATTGGGTGTTAATTATTATTAATTAATTAATTGATAATTAATTATGGTAATTGTGTGATTTCTTTTAGGTGTGGGTTGTGGAGTTTATGGGGTAAAGGGTGGGAAGTAATTTATTTTTAATTAATTAATAATTCGTTCTTAATTAATATTAATTAATAGATAGAAAGTAAATTACTGAAATTGTGTAATTAATTTTAGGTGCGGGATGTGGGGTTTATAGGGGTAAAGGGTGGGAAGTCTTTTATGTTTAATTAATTAATAATTAGTTGTTAATTAATATTAATTAACTAATTGATTATTAATTATGGTAATTGTGTGATTTGTTTTAAGTGTGGGTTGTGGTTTTTATAGGGGTAAAGTGTGGGAAGTAATTTATGTTTAATTAATTATTAAATAGTTGTTAATTAATATTAATTAATTACTTGAAAATTAAATATGGAATTCGTGTAATTAATTTTAGGTGTGGGTTCTGGGGTTAAAGGGGTAAAGGGTGGGAAGTAATTTTTGTTTAATTAATTAAATATTAGTTGATTATTAATATTATTTAATTAATGTATATTTAATTAGAGTATTTGTTTATATTTTTTTGTGTGGGGGTTTTATTGTTATAGGGGTACAGTCACTCAGTCAGAAAACTTTATTCGGTTTGCTTTTAAACCATAAAAGTTACATCAACATAAAAACAATTTAAATGAAGGTGCATAAGTTAAAATGACAGCAATACCGCAGTTAAAATTGCACAAATTAGATAAGAAAAAAAAGCCTGAGGAAACACTCTTTACACATCCATATACCTCCTAGATTTAACAGTGGCTTTTAAAAACCCTACTATAAAAAGTATACAGTCCTCTTTCAATAGTTGCAGAAACACAAGTGCCGGGCGAACCTGTCTAAAATTCATTCTTTTTAAAATAGGAACCAGAAAGCGCTTACGAGGAATTTAATATAATTTACATAAAAACAGGAAGTGCAGCGTGTCCTGCGGAGACTGTCCGTCGCAGCCGCAGGGCACTAGCACTTGACCTCTATTAAAACCCTTGGGTCTGGCGAGCAGAAGGTGAAAAAGTTTCAACCGCAACCTACTTAACAAAAATTTCTCATGTGTGGACAAAGACCCCATGAGATAAGGTTCCGTCATGGGGGTTGTCTTAAGCATTATATACGTCCGCACACTAGGTTTCAACACCTCCTTGGCTTCTCTTTCCACATTCCTTAGAGACAAAAAGGCTAATTTGGTCGATTCCACATCCTTCTTTGTAATGACATCAGGGTTAGAAAATAGGTCCCCCCGCCCTAACCCATCAAAGCTTTTTTTAATATATCTTAGCCATGGAATACGGGCCGAGGTGTCAAGAGACAGGCATTCTCTTAGGATCAGGTGGGTTAGAATTAGATCTTTATTCAACCAACATTTTAGCCAGAAGATCAGGGGTCGCAAAGCAAGAGCATCACTTAAATAGGGAACCCCCAGTTCCTCGTGGACCGCTAGATTAGATGTGCCACGGGGAACGCATAATAAGCGTTTCAAAAAGTCATTTTCCGCTATCTGGAGGGTTTCTGCAGCAGTGTATCCCCAGATGTCACTGCCATAAGAAGCTATGGCCAGGCTTTTGGCCTGGTACACTTGTAGCATAGCTCCTATTGGTTTCTTCCCAATTTTAGATGCAAAATTAAAAATTGCTGAGTTAACCCTGACCAGATCCCCTTTTTCTTCTGTAATAGGGGGCCCCATTTGAGCTGGTCATCAAAGAGGACCCCTAAGTAGGAAAATACATTCGTACAGGGGATCTTGGAGTCACCTACACTAAAATGAAAACTCTTTTTCCCCGATTGTCCCACTTGCATGACATAAGACTTGGAATTATTGATTGCCAAGTCCCGGTCAGTCATGAATCTGGAGAAGGTGGTTAAAAGCGATTGCAGACCCAGTTCAGTCCTGGATATGAGGACGGCGTCGTCCGCATATAACAGGACGGGAATCCCTCGCCGTCCTACACGTGGGTAATCAACTCCCGATGCCCTTAATGCGCTATCCAGTTCATTAATATAAACATTAAATAAAAATGGGGCCAAAATACAGCCTTGCCGGACTCCCTTCTTGATATCAAAATTCCTTGTGACCTGCAGGTCCTGTGAGAACCTGACATTGGCTTTAGTTGACATATGCAGGTCCTCAAGAAAGTTGACAATACTGTTCTCCACTCCCATTGCCCTCATGGACTGCCATAGCTTGTTCCTGTTGACACAGTCAAACGCAGATGACAAGTCCATGAAGGCAAGGTCAATAGTCACAGTACGAGCAACAGTATATTTGCTCAGTATCATAAATAAATTAAGACACTGAGCAACGGTGGAACGTCCCGGGCAAAAACCATACTGGACTTGCGACAAGATCTTGTTGTCCTCCGCCCAAGTTGATAATCTCTGTAGGAGGACCCGTGCCACCACTTTTACCACTGAGTCAATAAGCAAAATTGGTCTATAGCAGTGGGTACTATTTCTGTCGCCCTTTTTGAAAACAGGAACTATAGTAGAGGTTGCCCAGGACTGGGGACAACCATTCTTTGCCGCAGCATTAAAAACTGCCTCCAGTATCGGCACCCAAAAAGAAGGGTCTGACTTGAATAAGTCTGGGGGGATCCCGTCAGGACCAGGCGCTTTACCAATAGATAATCCAATGATACCTTCCAGGATCTCGCACTTCTCGAATATTATTTCTGGGTCCTTCCTGTCCTGGGGCTTCCTGTAATTAAGCTCAAGCGGGCAGTCAAACATAGATTTAAAATGAAGTACCCACTCCTCCTCAGTGATGTGTGAATCGAGGGACCCCCCTTCATGGTCAAACAAGGGCCTATTCACAACACTCCAGAACCTCAAGCTGTTTCTGAGAGTGCTGGAATCGATCAGCTCCTTCCAAGCTTCTTCCTACAATACTCCCTTCCGATTGGCAAGGGCTTCCTTGTATTCCCTACGACAGATAGAGACTTCAGATCGAATTCTAGGTTTTGCTGACAATACCTCCCTCAACCTCTTGGCTGCCTTGGAGCATTGAGAATCAAACCATCTAGGACCAGACAAGGTTTGTCCTCTGGCTGGAGCATGTAACAGTTCGGCCACTTTTTGTGTAATAGACTCAAATGCACCAAGGATCTCTTTTGGAGGGGACCACTCCATTGTACATAATGACAGTTCATCAGCACAGGCTATTTTAACCTTATTATAAAATACTTCTGGGGATACCTGAGACCATTTTAGTCTACGCTTCCCATCTGTTGGTCTCAAAACGCCCTTACTTGGAGCATCCCCAAATTTTACTGACAGTGGACCTATCATGTGAAGTGTTAAGGGATTATGGTCACTAAATTCACTTTCTGCAATATTAAAATTATTAATGAAAAACTTGTAAAGAGGACGAGATTAGAATAAAATCAATAAAAGACCCCCTCCCGTGCCCTTTAAAAGTAGGCACCGGAAAATTAGTGCGCGGGTCAGTTAGGGACATTGTAGCCACCATATCTAGTTAATTTATCATAGAATTCAACAGCTCCCCTTGAGCATGATGTTCAAAATGAAAACCCTCCATACGGGGGCAACCCAGCTCAGAAATACACGATGTTGTTGGCTTACCACAAGGATGTATATTAAAATCGCATCGCCAGAAACCAAAAGGTTATGAAGACTTGGGCCCAGGGATTGTTTTATGGTTACTCCCAGGGCAGTTATGTTACTAGCCTCCTGCGGGGAGGTAAATGAGTTATAGAAATTAACAATTCCCCAGCTAATATCCCCCCTTCTGGCCGACAGTGCCAGAATTCCTGGGTGTGTAGTTGGTATCACCTGCAACTTACAATCAATAGCCACAGAGATATATGTGACTAGTCCACCCTTTGGTCTTCCACTCACAGATGGTACGGCTGGGTCGAAAAAGGCCTTGTAGCCATCCAGGAATAGGTCGTAATCCACCGACCACGTTTCCTGGAGGCTGATTACCATAAATTGCTTGACATAACACACCCACCGTGGATCCTGAAGCTTAGTTGCCAGCCCTGCTATATTCCAGGATAGGAAATTGTTCGATCTCAACACTGGGAGCCCTACAACTACCTCCACTGGAGCCTGAAGAGGTGCGACCGACTCGGACCCTGGGAATACAGGGCCCCGCAGTCAATCGCACTCCTCCATATCTGTTAAGGCAGCAAATCTATTATTTGACGCCTCTATATTGCCGGTACCAAATTGTCTATCTGGTTCTAGCAGTGGTTGAACCATGGGAATGGACTGGTGTCTCAGAAGTGGTCTTGTTAAGCAGCCCCCTCGGTGGGGTACCCCAGGGCCCTCTGCGGTCATATCCCCATAGGGGAATGGTCTGTAGAAATAGCCCAAAGGTAATGCCTTGATAACAGATCCCACTAAGGGGGTGAGGCTACAATCCCTAGAAAGAATACGGCCTGCGGTGAAGGGGTTGTCAAAATTTATAATAACACAGTCACCTGTCCCTTGTTTGCGTGAGCTCCCAATCCAGCTAACCCTGCGTGCCATGAGTATGTTTTTGGATACATGAGCGCCCAGGGTGGTGTTGTATGTGAACCAGTGGTTTATTTTATTTACCAACTGCCCATAATCTTCACTCTTCCCGTAGGGGAGGGCGGGAACACTCCCCAAAATCACAACATATGGAGTGGATTCGGGTGGGAGATCAATGGTTGGAAGATTCATCGCCTGGGGGGCCCTGCCCTCTGATATCCTGTCCCTCTGAGGCACAGGGGGCCCTGTTCTAGAAGATAACTGCTGTGTAGGAACTGGAGTATCTCCACTGGTGGGCCTCGTAATATTAGAGCTATTCTTATCTAGTGCCTCGCTATTTACTGTTGGCCTAGCACTCGGGACTACCCCTACTCCATTCTGCCCATCTCTTTCCCCTTCCATTACAATTTGAGCTTTGGGCGTGTTTATACTTGCTGTCTGAATAACCGGCAGAGTATAAACCATCACCCTTTCTAATTTAAGTAGCCTGTCTTCTACTAAGCTTATTTTTTTAAATATGGGGTCTAATAAGGCGGTCAGCATGGTTTCAAGCCTGCCCCAGAAGTCCCCCTCCAGCGTACTGTCAATTGGTGGCCCTGCCCTGATCTGATTCGAGGAGGTCAGATATCCATCACTACCACACTTGTGGTTGGAACAACTAACTCTTTTCTCCCAGATGTGCCCTTTGCGGATTTATTTGATTTCATTGTCCCCCAGCTCTTCCTTGTTACAGCGGGGGATTCGTTAATACGGTTTGATTTTGTTTTTGCTTTCTTCCCTCTAGTTGTCGCTTTCGATTTGACAGGGCTAGGTTCCTGCTCCAGGGATGTGCAGGAAACAGAATTAGTCAGTGTTACTGGGACATCAAGTGGTGACTGGCTCAGCCGTGATGGAGATACATCCTGATTAGGAACCGACAGAGCATCAGAGAAAGCAGGAGTTAAGGAGAGCCTACCTTGCAGAGGGTGAGGCTCAAGAGATAGCCTGCGTTCTGTCGTTTTAATTTCATTAATGAGGACAGATTCGGCCCTCGTTAAAAAAGCGTCTAGAGTTCCAGCCACACTTTTCCCCAGATTTAATTTCCGCTTATTCATGTTTAGCAGCTATGGGCATACAGGGTTATTTACTCAGGTCGCTTATAAAGTATGATTTTGCTTGTGAAGATAAAGTGACTAGTGCAATATGCAGTGTGCAAAATACAAAAGAATGTTAAAACACAAACAGCTCAAAGAACAAGTTATAAAAACTCCTCAAGGCTTTAAAAAAGTGCTAAATACTTATGCAGTGAATGATTATCATATTAAAAAACAGTTAATCACAGTGGGAGCGCTAAGGTACAATGTACAATACGGGATCCTGGCTCGTAGGATAGAGTCTTAGCCAAATTTAATGTAAGTACTATAAGTACTCCTTGACCGTCAGGGCAAAATACTTTGAAAGTGTACAAATGGCAATGCAATCCTTGAGCTTGCGGCCGTCTGAGGAAAAGGAAGCAGTTATATCCCGGGCCCAACAGTACCTGCACACGAGCTCCAGAGCTTGCACAAGGGGCCTCAATTGCGGATGAAAGGGGGGTGGCCCTGCCCTGCCTCTTCCTGTCGATGACGGGCGCAAGACGGGCCCGCCCTTGGCCCGGGCTTCGCGCACGTCCCGCGCTGCGATATGCCTGTGTGCCTCTTATCGCCGAGCCTGGCGGCTCCTGGCGCTCGGCGTAACGTCCCCAGCAGGCGCCTCCACCAAAGCCTGCTGGGAAGTGTAGTGCGGGCACCTGGGTTGATTCGAGGAAGCCGTTCCCCTCACGGCTGTTGCAAAGGAGGAACAAGGAAAGTGACTCGTGCCCCTCACGGTGAGTCTCCCCTCTTTCAGCGCGTCCCGCGCTGCGGTATGCCTGTGTGCCTCTTATCGCCAAGCCTGGCAGCTCCTGGCGCTCGGCGTGACGTCCCCAGCAGGTGCCTCCACCAAAGCCTGCTGGGAAGTGTAGTGCGGGCACCTGGGTTGATTCGAGGAAGCCGTTCCCCTCACGGCTGTTGCAAAGGAGGAACAAGGAAAGTGACTCGTGCCCCTCACGGTGAGTCTCCCTCTTTCAGCACGTAGGGGTACAGTGTGGGAGTAAATTAATTTTACCTAATTTATAATTAGTTGTTAAATACTATTAGTTTTTAATTGAAAATAAGTTTTAATTGTGTAATTCAATTTTTTACAGTTCAATTTTAACTGTGGGTTGTGGGATTAAAGGGGTAAAGTGTGGGAAGTTAAATAATTTTTATGAGTTTTAATTTGTTTTTTAATTAATAATATTTCTTTAATTGATAATTATTTATGTTAGTTGAAGAAGTACATTTTTTTAAAATTTAGATGCGGGTTGTGAATTGTGTGGTGTTATAAGGTAGGAACTAAAAACAGTAAATTTATGTAATAATTAATGTTTTTGTTTCTAAATAATTTTTAATTAAAAATATTTTTTTGTTTGGAAATTATTTATTATTTTATTTAATATAATTTTTGTAGGCATTTGTTATATGTATTTAACATTATATTTAGTTTTTTTTAACATTTTATTATTTGAATTTTTAACATATTTATATATTTTTTAATTTATTTAGTTTTTTAAATATTTTTATTGTGGTTAAAACTTTGTTTGTTTTTAATTTTGAACTGACTGGAGTGAGAATATGAAGGGTTCGCTCGGTCGCGCGTGTTGTACATTGAACAAGTACAGACTGGAAGAGCCCAGCAGTTAAAGTGACTCAAAATCAACCTGATTGAATGAGCGTGCCCCCGACTCCCCCGCCCTCGCCCCTTCCACCGGGGCAGTCCCTGCAGCGTCATCACTGATGGGCCTTCCGGGAGGGGACTCTTCAGGGCCAAAAATAACGCGTGAAATTAAGACAAAAAAACATGCAGGGCCTTGGCTCCGTACCAGTACCAATCGGCAATGTAACAGTCCATACTCAAAAGGTAATTGTAAAAGAATACACACCTGTTGCTAGACAGCCTTCTCCAACCGTGCGCAACCAAAATGCAGAAGCCCATGCTAGGCACGTACAGCACTCGCTCTGCGACGACGAAACCAACAGGGAAAACAAGTAGATAGTAATCTGACCCACGAGGAATTCAGCTGCCACCCTGCGCACCGCTGCTCGCTCCTGCAGGCAAAACGCCGTGGGAGTGAACATTACAAAAGAGGTGGGACATGCACCCACCTTTAATCATTTGCGTGCTTTCATTATTGAAAGACACACGCAAAAGCCAACCCAATGCGTGGGGGGAGTCAGACCCACACAGAGCAGTTACAAGAAGCCTCGCAGAGCAGCGCATGCGCGCTGCGCTAGGCTCAACCTAAAAACAGACACTGCACCTTAAAGAGGCCCAGGAAATGGAGTGCTTCCTAAAATTAAACAAATAGTGGGTTCTTAAGTGGTTTGATAATAACGTTTCCCTTGTGAATGGATGAAAATGGATGTAGCAGACATAGCTTGTGATGAAGCTATAATAATTTATCAAATGTCATCATTTAAAAATGTCTGCCATATTAGTAACACTAGCTGATGGCAATATGAAATTAAGTTGCACAACCCGGAAGATTACACAAATACACATTCTGACTATTCACATAATTTGATAATAAACTAGTTTGACTGTGAAAAGCATGTGACATGTATAAACCTATAAAAATTAATTGTATTATCATGTACTTAAATTGAGTTATTGTGGTACATTCTTGATGATGAGGAATGGACCCTGTGCTCCAGTTTATCTTTTATTCCCATAACTCACTGACCTTTCTCTTGCTTGTAGCACCAAGACGCGTGAGTTAGGCAGTTGAGCGCTTTATAAGTACTATTGTATTGTTTGTGGATGTCCCACTGGCTGAGCGCAGCCTATGGAAGAACTTCAGTAGTGTATACAGTAGCATTTTAGAGAAATATGTTGTAGGTTACAGCATCGCTTTTTAGGTCGAGCCTGGGCAGCGTATGCACTGCTCTGCGAGGCATGCTGTATTCTAGTACGGACTTGAAGCCCCACCCACTCTCTGCCCATATTTTTCATTGGCTTGTGTCATTGTCCTTCATAAATGCTGGCTTCTGATTCGTTAATAGGCTAGTTAGTCCCTCCTTAGTACTGCCTTGTAGCAGATATAGCTTGTGATGAAGCTATAATAATTTATCAAAAGTCGTCATTTAAAAATATCTGCCATATTGGTAACACTAGTTGATGGCAATGTGAAATTAAGTTGCACATTTGGAAGTTTACACAAATTACACATTCTGGCTACCCACATAATTTAATACTAAACTAGTTGACTGTGAAAAGCATCTGACATGTATAAACCTATAAAAATGTATCGTATTGTCATGTACTTCAATTGAGTTAGTGTGGTACATTTTTGATGATGAGGAGTGGGCCCTGTGCTCCAGTTCATCTTTTATTCCCATAAATCACTGACCTCTCTCTTGCTTGTAGCGCCGGGACGCTTGAGTTAGGCAGCTGAGCGCTTTATAAGTACTATTGTATTGTTTGTGGATGTCCCACTGATTGAGCGCAGCCTAGGGAAGAACTTCAGTAATGCATTCAGTAGTATTTTAGAGAAATATGTTTTAGTTTTCAGCAACGCTATTTGGGTCACGCCTGGGCAGCGCAAGCGCTGCTCTGCAAGAGATGCTGTATTCGAGTATGGACTTGAAGCCCCGCCCACTCTCCGCCCATATTTTTCATTGGCTTGTGTCATTGTCCTTCGTAAATGCTGGCTTCTGATTCATTAATAGGCTTGTTAGTCCCTCCTTAGTACCGCCTTGTCTTCATTTGTAACCTCCCATGAGGACTGGCCCTTTTACTTTGGTTGTTACACGGTACGTCTTATTTAGTCTGTAAGCACTATTTTCTTTAATGAGTTTCTCTTAATGTAGGAGGGCAGGGCAGGAGGGTCACTCATGAGCAGTTGTGACCACCCGCTTGTTTACGCGACCACCGGCTTGTTTACGCACATTGTGCATGGGTTCTGTGCACGGCGAAGACAGGGGGACGGTATGTGTCTGTTTTCTTGCGGTGCCCTACTTTACGTGTTCTGGGGGCATGCAGCGCCTCAGGGCAGCAGGCGTAGGCACTGGCATTGCACCGACCCCTTCTGCCGCCAGCAGTCTTGTTAACCGTATGCATGCAGGCGGGCCAGGTGCAGCGCGTGCACATGTTTGGCATCGGTCTCGGCGCTGAGCTGGTTACAAGAGACATTCTTACTTTTTTGTAAGACCCCCTCACGTCCACGTGAAACCCCTCCTACTGGAGCTGGCGCTTCCAATAGAAGGTGGGCGGGCATGTCCTGAATCGGCTAGCGGCAGACACACCCACCTCGGCCGTAGCCAGAGTGCCAACTCCCACTCTGCTGGGTAGAGCGGGCTCCTACGGCCCCCAGCATGGGCAGAACAGGTGCGAGAATTCTGCCCCCTGAAAGAGGGAATGGCATTATGCTCAGGAGCGGAAAAGGGTTGTCAGATGCCCAGGGGTCAATGGGATGGATGCAGCTACTATTCATTTGAAGGCCAGTATCTCCCCTAAAAATTAAAACTTGAATGAGTTGTTTAATTTTCCAACATAAACGATCCTGTGGGATCTGTTTTAATAGGAAGAGGACCTCTTAAATGTGTGCGTTGGCTATCCAAACCAAATAATGCCTCGAAACCACCCAGAGTGTTCTAAACTTGTTTGCTTACTGAGGTGGGTTGTCACCTTAGTGTAGTGCTGCTTCAGAGTGACGTGGGGCCGTTTTCCCTCTTACACTTAGCAGTTACTTGCCCAGTCCAAACACACTATCAGCCCAGGCATGGTACTGCACGGCAGGAAAAACAAGCATTTGTAATGCAATAGGTCTCGCATTTGCGTGATTTTGAGCTATTGGCATTATAAATGATAATGCCTTTTATTTTAAAAAACCTGCAATAATAAAAGGCATTGTCATTTACAAATCCAATAGGTCAAAGTTTTGAAAATGCAAGACCTTTTGCATTGCAAATGCTTGTTCTGTCTTGCTGCCTAGACTGGATAGCCCATTACATAGATACATTTCTCACAAAATTCCACTCACTCACACCACACAATGAGTTATAGAATGTAATTGTTGAATTTTACCACAGAATGAAGACCCTAGCAAGAGGAGTGCATACTTCAAAAAGCATCTCAGGAAAACAGCTAATGTTTTTCTACATAGTAATTTTATGAGTGTACTCACACCATACCGACCCACAACATGATTAGGTCGACCCACTACTTAAGGTGACCACTACTTCCATGGGCCCCTACATCATGACTGTTTAATTTGCCATCAGAAAGATTAAAAAAACAGATGTATGTATATGGGTAAACATCTTGGAGCTTATAGACTCTCTTGGATTTGCTGTAAGGCTGAGAGGAGGTTGTTGCCCAGTCCCCCCAACAGAATTGTGGAAGTGTCAAGGGAGGCATCCCTTTCCTTGACAAAAGAACAAGGAGGCTATCCCTATATTAGGGCACAGGAAATACAAGCATCCTACATTTCTATAGAGTACGGGACATTTTCTCCACTTCCCACCCTGCATTGTGTAAGGACATGTGGGACTTGTGTCTATTAAGAGGGCATGGGCTTTACGAACTTATATTGGAATTGAGACATATTCAGTTAATATTTTCACCTACATGTAAAACGACATGATTAATAAGCACATTCAATAATAAAATGATTGTCAGTTGCACAACACGAGTGTTTTCCTGTTAGTGTTCTCTACTGGTTACGTTTGATCTTCTACGGAATTCTTCATGTATTCTACATTTTGGCATACACACATCACATTCATGTTATTAGATTACAAGATCCTAACTCTTAGATTAACACAACAAAAGATTATATGCGGATGCAGCTTCAATGTCAGTCACTCATAGCCTGGTCTGACAGGTCGATTACCACTCTCACAAAGATGGGTGCAGTTCAGATGCCCCCTTGACACAGGAACTTAATTTGGATGTATCTTATCAGTTAGACAGGTATGCCTCCAGTGCTCAATTGTTGAGGTCACTGGATGAAAAATGCACAAGGCCAGATGTAAAGCAAACAGTCTGATGCAGTAGATTTATGACCCCATAGATGCTCAAAGGACGGAAAAGCTTGACTTTCCCTACACTATACAGTGAATCACAATCCTGTGCTGCATGCAACATGACCTCGCTAAGGACATCATTTAGAGCGCATCCTGTCTATGCACATTTCATGGAAGACCAGACATATAACACACACTCATGGGCAAGAGAAGGAGACTAAAGAAATTTAGCCAAGAGAGTTTTGGTGTTTTCTTCTTCCAGATGTACATATAACTAGCATTGGCTAAGCCAAAAGGACTGGATTTAATGTATTAACACATAACAGTGTTTTAGTACATGTGAATGAGCCAGCAAGAGTGGACAGAGAAGGCTTAAGTTTTAAAGTAGCCCTTCATGCAGTTCAATGTAAGCACTGGAGTGGAGATGGAAGGAAACACTCAAACAGCCAAAAACATTAGGTGAGAGATGAATACTCCATTAGGCTGAACCAAGACATGATTGACAAAGTTTCAAGTCAATGGCTGAAAGGGGCTGGTCGAAGAAAGTCAATGGTTGAAATGGGCGAACCCAAAGCCCACTCTATGATTATTGTTAGCAGTAGGTCTGTTTAACTGCTATGCTGTCAAAAGACAGACTTAAAAAAGGCTGTTCCCCTCTTTAGAATCTCAGGTGCCAGCAACCATCATTCTCCTCATAACCTGGCAAAGAGGCAGTGGCTGCTCTGTACTTCGGGTTTAGGTACAGAGTGGGTGCATGCACCCACAGTCGAGCAGAGTCTTGTACACTACAGGACACATGGAGCACCTCTTGTCTGGAGTCTATTGAGTCCCACAGGGTTGCTCATTAGCACCCATGTTGTTTTCATTATACATCAATGAAGATGTAGAGTATGTTAAATGATGTACAAGAGGCGCTCCAGTCCTACGTGGGACAAAGGTGGCAACACTTTTGTTTGCTTATGATACTCTCTTGGTATCAAAGGTACTTTTTGGTCTCCAGAATCTATTAAATAGATTTGGAGAATTTTGTTCCTCCAAGGGTCTTATAATCAACACAGCAAAAAAACAAGTTAATGATGTTTCCACCACTTATGAGAATTAAGAACAATTTTATAATACTCTCTTCTCCTTTAGAACAGGTTTCTTACTTCCTGTACCTGACCATACATTTTTCTCAGGATGCAAGGCGGTGCAGCACCTGAACTACTCTGGGTGCACACTCCACTTCTCTCGTAATAAAGGCTGTAGTTTGATCCATCTGGCCCTGGAGGAGTACAAGGCCCAAGGCCAAAGTGCTGCTCTATATGGCGCGAAGTTGTGTGGATTTTCTAAAGCATCTGAACTTATCTCGCTGTGGGGTCTGTTTTCTTAAACAATAACTAAAATTGCCACCAAGTAAACCAACAACACCAATGCTTCTTTATGTCAGTCTAATGGACATCGGGTCAATTGGAAGGCAGGCTGAGACTACTGTGTAGTATCCTAGTTTACTGTCCATGCTTGTGTATGCCATTTTCCACCACATGCCCTGCCAGTAGAATGTTACAGTATGATGATGTATTACGGAATGTTGGGTGTCTGTCAAGAAAAGCCACAGTTGTGATGGGGCTGAGCAGCATGCTAGCTGCTCCTGGTGGGGCTCATCTACATATCTACAATAAATCATCTTGAACTTCATCTCTCTGTTTGGACTTCATTACTACATTTTTATGGCGACGATCTGGAAACTTACCCTCGTTCTACGTGCTCAACAAAAGAATTCAATGTCAAAGAAGTCATATTTTTCAAAACAGGCAACAAGAAACTACAAGCTACGATTTGAACAAGGACTCTGGCACCCTGAGCCCCACCAGTGACCTCCTCACCGGTCGCCCCCAACGTGCGTGTGCCAGATCCCACTTCACACAAGCCTGTCACAGTGAATGGACTGCCCAAGCTCCACTCAAGAACAGTGCTACTCTATGGATGGTCTGTCTTCAAGCGTCTTTCAAGATCAAAGCAATCCTTGCGCGTTTTATTCAACCTCATGTGGCCACATCTTCTGTCTCTGTGTCATGTGTCTACATCAATATTAACTGTGCCTTAAAGAGAAGTAAGCTTTATCATTTTAGACTTTTTACTTGTCATTTCTATTTTTAATGCTGCGCAGTTTGTGATTTTTAAGGACATTTGGAGCGTCTGGCATTGTGCAACCTTAAAAGCTGCCCATGTTGTGTGGGGCGTCTATTTTTCAGTCATCATTGTGTGGAGTTTCACAGAGGAGCGACTAGTGACCCGCTGTTGCTAACCTACCTACGTGCACTCTAGCACACGCCACGTGTTACCGTGTCCGAGGCCACACAAGAGCGGTGTGGTCTTACATGTGACTCTGTTCCAGTTTATTCTTCAGACGCTTAACTTTCAACTCGCTAGGAACTGCTAACCACTTTACTTTCAAGACCGACAGACTTTCAGACATCTGTCTACCACGGTGTGAACTCGACATCAACAGAGTCTGGTATGTGAGCCAGCTCTTTATAGAAAGACTGGCAATGTTTATAATGCTTCATTATCCGTGTATGACAGTGTACTTATGCGACTGCTATCACCTGCAACATGCTCTGGCACATACCTAAAGGACAACCCCTACTGCTGGTGAGTCAGTTTACTTGGAATGAACTGTTTTGCTGCTGGCTATTCTCTGTTCGTGCGCTACTTGTACCAACCTCCGGTTCAAAAGTCTTAAGCGACTGCCATCTATTGAAGCTGCTCGTGTACTCTAACTGGCTCTACTGAAGAGGTTTGTCTTCTCTTTGTTGCGAACCATGATGTGTGATGTGAGGCAGTTTTCGTCTCTTATTGTTTGGGGTCCTTTGAGGCTTTCTGCCAGCAGTGCCAGTTCATCCGTTTTGTTATTTTCAAAAAACGGAGGCACGAGTCATTGTCAGCACGCGCACCCCTACCTGCCTCCTGCTGCCTTCCATGGTTTCTCTGTGACGTTATTCTTCTTCGCGCCACAGCCTGTTGCTGTACAACGTTTGGAGCACGCCTGTACCGCAAGCCATCCTGCGCTGCCGTGACAACGTGCCGCCATCTTGTTTTTGGAAGTAGCACCGGAGCACATAAATCTCGAAGTGTTCAGTGTATACTGCATCCTGCAGTGCTGCTCGTTATTGCCAGCCGAATTGCTTTTATTCGCAACATGTTTTCAATAAAGTTTACAGCTTCCAAGATGTGACCGGTGACGCTGTTGGATCAAAGTAAGGTCTTCAATTTTCATGTGGTTTATGAAAGTACTGTTTCGAGTTTCTACTAACTTGTCCTTAGTGCAGGCGCCCGAGGTGCTTCACATTCTGGCTTCTTCAGTCAACTCGAGTGATACTTCGCTCACTGGTGGTATTACAAGACATTCTTGGTTGTTCATGATGAAGCGAAATGTTAATGTATTTTGCAATTTTAGCCTGTTTTACCATATGCTTCTATGTTTGGGCTTATTGTACATTTTATGATGTTACTGTTTCAGGTATGTTTGGGCTTATTGTACATTTACGATTTACATGCATGACTGCAGTTTTCCCTAGTAGGGATTGCAATGGGTTTTAGTCCCATTTGCTCTATGTACATTTGCCCATTTGTACTACTCACTGTTTCAAATCTATTTTGAAGTATATTACATGGGTTCTTACCCTTATATGTTACCTTACCTTGGCTATCCTCACTTTTGGGGTATGTCTTAGGTTCATGTTCAATTTTCTATCATACTATTACTTCACACAGTGTGTGTAGTATGGGATTTATTTCCATTACGGTGCATGTCAAGTGATCTCTACACGAGGTTGTCCAGATTGTCCTCTCATGGACGTCAAGTGACCTCTACAGGAGGTTGTCCAGGTTGTCCTCACATGGACGTCAAGTGACCTCTACAGAAGGTTGTCCAAGTCCTTACACAGACGTCAAGTGATCTCTACACGAGGTTGTCCAGGTTGTCTTTGCACGGTCTATTATATTTTTAACTCACACAGTGTGTGTGATATGGGTTTGGTCCCATTATCTCAGTGCACGACATGTGACCTCTTCACAAGGTTGTCTCGACTTGTCAATTCCACTCTCAATTGTTCATTATCCTGTTTACTTTAACCCTCATTGCTTTACAATGTCGATTTTCCATTGCTATGTTGTTTACAGGGAAGTAGGAATGATGTTATCTTATTCATTCATTCTTTCTTCACCCTGTTTACATTAAGCCTTATTGTTTTATAATGTTGATTTTCCATTGCTATGTTGTTTACAGAGAAGTAGGAGTGATGTTATTGTATTCATTCTCTTCTCTGTTTTCTTTATTTCTCATGCTGTGCTTTGCCTCCTGTCATACCTGTCTGGCCAGTGGGTGTGTCTGGATATAAGGATCAGTGCTTTCTAGTGTTTCTTTGGGTTTTTATCTTATTTGTTGTGTTATGGAAGAAAAGGAGATATGTAGTATCCTAGTTTACTGTCCATGCTTGTGTATGCCATTTTCCACCACATGCCCTGCCAGTAGAATGTTACAGTATGATGATGTATTACGGAATGTTGGGTGTCTGTCAAGAAAAGCCACAGTTGTGATGGGGCTGAGCAGCATGCTGGCTGCTCCTGGTGGGGCTCATCTACATATCTACAATAAATCATCTTGAACTTCATCTCTCTGTTTGGACTTCATTACTACATACTGTTATACTTGTCGAGATTGTGGCGCGCCCCAAAGCTGAAGATATTCCTGGAGGGTTTGCATGAAGTTTTGTCCCTGGCTCGTTGTGGATCTTAGGGCTGGTTTAGGCACATCCAGATGGAGGTGGGACTGCCTGAACTATGGAATTCCACTAACTCTATCACTTCTAATGCCATCAATATGATCAAAAGCAGTTATAAGAATCACTTTTGGGAATCCTTAGTCATGAAACCTACAAATAGTTCTTTAACCAGGAACTTCACTTTATGGAAATCAGACCCAATTTACAAACAATGCTTAGACCCAATTGTACTGACACCACCCAGATCCCATCATCTTAAATTTAGATATGGAATTCTCCCCCTGAATCATTTAGCAATGGGGCCGAGCGACCGCCCAACTCTTCCCTGTTTTTACTGCCATTATCAAGGACAAAATGCACTTACTCCTTTTTCCTGCCCTCACTCTACCGGTCCCAGGTTAAAATGGCTCAAACCCACTACTAGAGAATGTGTGAGTTCGGACATTGAGGTCAGCTTTAGCATCACTAAAATTTGACACCTCGCAGCTGGCAGTGTTCGCACTGACCTTATTGGTGTCTGCCAGCTTGGAAACTAGGGTTCCCTTTGGTCTGTGAAGGTAATGAATTGGGACTAGGAGCCGCCCTGATTTGAACGTTTTCATGGTTTTTATAATCATAAGATAATATGTTGACCTTTGAATTTAGATTTTGGAACATTACTAAATGTTAAGGCTATATTCTTGAAATGTTTATCATTTTTATGTTCAGTATGTACGATACTGTTTTATGTGCCTGTTTTATGGGCTTTGTCCCGGACTAAACTATTTTGATTGACTGAGTCTACAAGGAGAAAAGCACAGGGTCAGCCAGAAAAGTTAAATGAAAGGGCAGGAGGTCACATATGTCTGCACCAGGCGAGAACTTTCTTTCCTACACAGTCGAAGCTCTGAAATGTGCCAGGGATCTTGTGCTTTTGATGTCACAATTGACCCAGCTCTAATCTTTCCCTAAAAACATTACTCGAAGGGCTTGTGATGCCCCTATATTTTGGGGGGCTGAGATTAAAGGAATTTAACAGGTTTTACATTTCATAAAATCTGCCTAAAGCAATGTTCACACTTCTATTTCACTGCTTGGAAAACATGTCAGCGTGTTTTCAATGCGTGCATTGTCAGAATGTCAGAATCTAAATTTCAGGGGAAAAATCGCAAGATTCTAAGAAAGGGAAATTGTTTCCCAATATAGATGCATAAATGCGCACCAGGAGCTACTGACACCAGATAACGCGCTTAGCAGTCGCCTGTAAATAAGAGAGCAGCTGCATCTAGGAACAGCTGTATCCCGCACAGCCGGTTATTACTGCAGATGATGTACGGCCCGGCAGGAACTGCTGACTGTCAGTACCTTCTTTGTGAAATAGATCAACTTGCACGGCACAATAGCTGTCCTTGGTCAGCAGACTGGCTCAACTTGATGAGTAAGTTATGTAAAAGTTGGCTTTAGATCAATAGAAAGGAAACTGTGAGTGAGGCCAAGAGAGGTGCAGCTGCAGTTTTCAAATCGGATACTCCTATATAGTTTCTTCCCGCAGTGATTAATCTGTTTCGTCTATTGTATCGTATTGTATTGCGGTTTCCAAACTCTTTGCGATTGCAAGGCACTACTAGAATAAGAGCAAAATGCTGTTATGTTGTGTTCAGTTGCGGTGTAGCTTAATGAAGCGCTGAGGCTGACTCTAAGCTTTGGGAGTCGATTGGAATAGGCTGAATCAGAGGAAAGGGATAATAAAAGATTTATGAAATTGTTAGTCGATTTTTTGAAAATGCTAAACTAAGGATCACCACACATGGTTAAGTCTTCGAAAATGCCCTAGGACAATTTACTTGCCAAAAGAGATACCTAGCAATGCATTCTGTCTCTAAATGGAACCAAGAGAGAGATCTTGTTTGTGAAATATGTTCCTTATTTTTGAGTCCTGCAATGAGTCTAACTCATGCATTATATCTGATACCCCAGTAAAGCATAAAGGAGATACAGTAATCTAGCTCGTAATTTATTGCAGCACCGATCACCAAGACCTAGGGCCAGATGTAGGTAAAGTCAATTTTGCGAGTCCTTAATAGCGATTTTTACTGAATCGCTATTAAGGACTCGCAAAATGGAATGTATGTAGGAATCGCAAAATATTTGCGATTCCTTAATATTCCTTAATTGCGAATCGCAAATTGAGATTCGCAATCAAGGAATACCTTTCCCATTCATTCCTATGGGCCAAGAGGCCCGTAGGAATGAATGGGATCTCTGCACGCACTTTGCGAGTGACCAAGAGGTACTCGCAAATTGCGTGCGCAATTTCAAGAGTGCAAGGGTTCCAAAAGGACACCCTGTTGCACCCCTGAAATCTGCATGTGTGCACATGTGGCGCACATACATGCCCTAAGGGCATGTATGTGTGCCACATGGCACTTTGAAAAAGCAAAAAGTGCTTTTTGAAAGGAAATCGCAAAATACCACCAACTTGAAGTTGGTGGTAATTTGCGATTCCTTAAGGCAATATCGCAATTTGCGATGCCTACTAGCATAGCATTTAGGCAAATTGTGATTCTCTAAATGTTTGCGCAAAATAAGGAATCGCAATCTTTGCGATTCCTTATGTTGCGAGTGGGTAATTGCCTACCTACATTGCACAAAGCCAAATTGCGATCGCAAAAGCTGAAATTCTGCAAATTTCATCGTTTGCGATCGCAATTTGGCTTCCTACATCTGGCCCCTAGTGTGTAGAAGTCAAAAATGGCATAATGGGCCTTAGTTTGACAAGTTAGTGGAAACAGCTGCCAACCTTTGCTCCTACTTGGGGCTAAGAGTTATATCAGAGTCAAATATTACGCTCAAGTTTGTAACATTTGTCGAGGCTTTGAGCATTTAATAATTTCTGGGTAGGAAGAGCATGAAGGTAGAGGTTCACCTTAGTTCCACTCATAGTTATCTCAGGCTAAGGAGATACCATTCTTCATAATTTTGGTAAAAACTCCTTTCTTTCTGCTCACAAATTCTACCTTCTTTCAGGAAATTTTGAGCAGAAATAAGTCTGAATTTGAGGACATGTGAGTAATTCTGGGACTGGCATCTTTTCGCAATTAGAGTCTTGAAAATTTGTGATTTCCTCATGGAGGGTTGGAAATACTATCTGGAAATGGTAATTACGGATCCTATATAGCCATGCCCCCTGTACCAGGCAACTCGGAATCGGCACCAGTTGGAAGTAATTAGAACTCATTAATCATTATTCTTTCTTCGGTTTGTCCAGAGCTCTTCAACAGGAGACTTATTGCAGGAAAATCTGATATACACTGGTGCATTAGTGTATCCCCACTTGAGTTTTATTATGGATTTGAAGTAATGGCGCAAGGTATATGTTAAACAGGGTAAGATACAACAAGGAACCATAAGAGACCACACAAGATGGAGAAAACGTATGTAAAATGAAAAACTGAAGCACTTTGAGTCCCATTATAAATTAAAGATATGGGCCATTTAATGATGCTTCCATCATCATGGACAACTGGTCCAGTAAGAAGGAATGGTCCCTGGTACTGGTACTGAATGCCAAGAACAGATCCAACTTAAACCAAATGGCAGGTAGCTTTTTTGCCTTCAAATCTGACAGCCTCGTCCTACAACCAAATCTGAGTACTTTTTGTGCTGTAGTTGACACAAAAGCCCAAATGGAGATTAGAAACTCAGTTGGTATTTCTGAACTGAAGTTGTATTTGAGTGGAAACAATTTTTACCATGATCTTAGTTAACATTGTATTGTATTGTATTTGCATTTATATAGTGCTTACTACCTTTGACGAGGCGTCAAAGCGCTTTTTCGGTGAGTAGCATGCTACTCCAGAACCCATAAAGGATTAGTGGTGAATTAGTATAGTGAAATACAAAAGTAAATTGACCGGTGTATATTTTAGTATGTTATTTGGATTGAGAAGGATAGTGGAAGGATAGAAGAGGGAAAAGGTTTGCATTTATATAGCGCTTGCTACCCCTGATGAGGTGTTGAAGCGCTTTTCGACGAGTAGCACGCTACTCTGGAACCCAAACAGGATTAGTGGGGAATTAGTGTAGGGAAATATAAAATTAATTTGAGTGCTGGGCATGTTAGTCCGTTATTTTGAATGAAAAGAAGTAGTGGAGGGATAGAAGAGGGAAGGGTCTAGAAAGTATTTATTCTGGCATTCATAGCAGTAGGAGGGGGTTTGGGATGAGTAAAGGGGAGGTGGAGGGGGAAGAGTCAGGGGGAAGGGTTTAGAAGAACAAGTTACTTACCTTTAGTAACGATGTATCTGGAAGAGACACACACCAGCCGTAGATTTCTCACCCCCCGAACCTCCCCCAGGCGTCAGTCCAGATCCTCCCTCCCCAGCAGCACCCCTGACCGTTGCCAGGCGGCGTCAGTCTGCTCTGCATCCATCGTCGGCGCCGGGACGATGCAGCGGGACCCACACAGATGCCATCCCACACTCCGACGTTAGCCCTTAACACGACTTTCCACGTCAGAAGCGCAGAGCCATGAAAGACACTGACCACTGGTGTATCAAAACTAGGGCCCTTTAGGGAAGTCCCTAGCCCTTGAAATCAGTTAGCAGAGCGGGGAGGATGGGTGGGGCAGTAAGGAATCCACAACTAACACATGTCTCTTCCAGATACATCGCTTCCTATGTCATGGAAGACAATCACTTTTTGACCAATCCGAACAATGCAAAAATAAGCAGCATATGCTAGTCACCTCAGCTGGGATCAGGACTACATTCTCCTCCTCCTGCATCAGATTGCCCCATCGGACTCAAAGCAGAAGCGTCTTCACTTTGCAAACAAAAATCAGCATCCAGAAATGGGAATCCAGCTGGCAGGTGCTCAGACAATACAAGTCTGAGAAACATTGACAGGTATGATTACAAATAAGCACTGTAGAAACACACAGCATGCACATTTCGAGTCATCTTCTCTGGGTCCTGCGCAGTCAGTTGTTGCTGGAAAAATCCATTAGGGATTACCAATTTACTGCCTTTGTACACTTGACACTCTAAGACAAGCTAGGCAGAACAGTCAAGGTGCACTCAAGGGGAAAGACGTACCTTTAGAAACTATACACAGATTGTCAGAGTAATTAGATTCAATAAATTCAGTACCTTAAATCATAGGTATTTATTTACAGGTAGTTAGGGCAGATATCAATAAACACAACACAAATCTGAGAGTATTAGGACATTCCCGAGAATTGGTCCCAAACAATTTTGTGTTGCTTACTTGGTAAGAACCATAAAAAAAAAAAAATTGAGGTCTGTTAAAAATAAAAAAACACATAACGTCTGGAAGCCATCTGTCTAACAAGAATTTAATTAAAAAATAGCAAGCAGCATAGCAGATAATCTAAAGACAATTGTCTATCTCTGGAAAAAGGTTAATTGGTGCATAATGCTAAAATACATTAATTTTAGGACAGTTTGTATATCTTTTTTTCTCCTCAATGCAAGTCTATGGAACCTAATCACATGACATAAACCAGAAACTTACTTTCAGCAAAACAATGAGCAGGTGGCTGGACCTTCTCCTGGAGGAAGAGCGAAAAGTCATTCAGGAGAAGATTTCGTTCATCAATACAATACTGAGTTACTTTTTCTCCTAAAATCCTGCTTCTAGTTGCCAACACAAAAAACAAGGCTATGCTTTGCAGAAATGTGCAAATGTAATACCCTAAAAAATGGCTTTGTTGCCTCCTTAAGCCATGAAACATAGCAAGCACAATTGAGGTTAAAGGGCACCTCAGATTAATAAGAAACCCTATCCATATTTGATTCTAAAATATATCAGCACACACAGTGATATCCATATATATACATGTATGCATATCATTCATATATGTATGTCACTAAATATATATATAATACATATGAACATATACATAAACATAATTTATAAAGCACACTTCCCAATGCCACAACTTCAGGCACTCCAGTGCAGCAATAACTCTGATACAACCTTAGTTTGGAAAATCCAGTTTTAATCCAGTGCAAACATGCCAAAATCATAATACCCAACACATTTCGGCATCAACACATAAACAGAAACATATGCATATATAGTCTTTGGCCATGTGCAGCATGGAATGGGCCACAAGGCCTAGCCTTCACTTTTGCCCTGCACCCAAACCCGCACAGGGGGCTAACCCTCACTGTGCATGGCCGGAGGCTGTGCACAGCCTGAAGTTGGCCTCAGGGCCTTGCTATTATCTTCCAGCCACTTGACTGTAGTTAAGCTTGTTTCTCCAGCAATTATGAGTGAAGCCTGAATCAGTTTCGGGTCCAAATTTTGGCAACCTGTAAGTCAAATGCATAATCAGTTCATGCACATCATATATTCTTAGCCCTAATGGTGTAGTGGGTAGTAAAGTTAGGCCTTGGCAAGTGTGATACTCCATCGCAAACGTGCCAGCTATTCCATCTGCCATATTACAAGTGCCATAGGATATAATGCTCTTGTAATATGACAGACGGTATAGCTGTCTGGTTTCTGATGGGAGTATCCCTACCGCAAACCTTTAAATCAGGTCTGTAATCTCTGAGTTTCTCGCACTCAGCTAGTATGAATCCAGTGGCCTAATCTTCCTCCTGCAAATGGAGGCCTGCAGTTGTTGGAGGCAGTCCTTGGAAGCCACAGAGGAGCCTGGGCACAGCCTGCATCTCTTGACATGCTGCCAGCCAGGTTCAATCTAGTGCTGATTAGCCGCCCAGGTGCTTTTGCATTGGTGCAAACTTGGCTGCTGCTGTCCCTCTGAGCAGTGAGATGGATGCCGCCTTATTTGGGCTTTTGGCAGATGCCGAAACAGGCATCGGCCCTGACCAGGCAGAAACGATCACCAGGGAAACTTCAGCCCCAGCCAGGCTGATACGTTCATAAAGACAGTTGCAGTCCTGACCATGCTAACACAATCACCATGGCAGTTGCATCCCCTATTGGGCCGTTTGTTCAAGTAGGCTTTTTGTGGTTGCTGCCAGGACGTTTTTGAGATACCGGGGAACCGTCGGCAGCAAGGGTCACTCTTGGCTCCACTCTCAGAAGTCAGCTTTCTCTAGGTGGCCTGCCATCCTGGGATTCCCTGGGTTTCTCCTACTGGATAGTCTCTCCTCCTGCTGAGCTAGATAGAGTCCTTCCCTCTTTCAGCAGGCAGGAATGCAGGCTTCTAGGTACTAGGTAGCCCCCAGCTCTTTCAGCAGAAAATACAGACTTCAAATAATGTGCCCTCACCTCTGGGAGACTAGCTGTCAGGCAGACATCAGCCCTGGTCACACAGCAGTCCTTTGATTACTCTGAAGAGCACTCTCTTTTTTTGGTCGGCAAAAGACTTGCAGGCACATGCATCAAAGTAGGCTTTTGCGAGTCCTTAATTGCGATAATTAAGGACTCGCAATTAAGGACTCGCAAAAGCCTATGCATGTAGGAATCGCTATTAAATTAGCGATTCCTACATATTCCTTATTTGCGACTCGCAAATAAGGAATAGCTTCCCATTCATTCCTATGGGCCTACAGGCCCATAGGAATGAATGGGAAAGTGCATGCGCAATTTGCGAGTACCAATAGGTACTCGCAAATCGCGCATGCAATTTCAAGGGTGCAAGGGTGTCAAAAGGACACCCTGTTGCACCCCTGAAATTGATCTGTGCACAAATGTTGCGCACACACATGTCCCAAGGACATGTGTGTGTGTAACCTACAACTTTGAAAAATGCACTTTAGTGCATTTTTCAAGTATTTGCAAATTACCACGAAGTTCAACTTCATGGTAATTTGCGCCCCTAGTAGCGAAATCGCTACTTCAAAGTGGTTCTTGACATTGCATTTAAGGAATCGCAAAATGCGATTCCTTAAATGTAATTGCAATTTGAGAATTCGCAATTAATTGCGAATTCTCAAATTGCGAGTGCTTTGACCGTTGATGCATCGCAAATGCCCTTTTTGCGGGCGCAAACGGCCGATTTTTGCGAATCGCACCGTTTGCGCTCGCAAAAATGGTTGATGCATGTGCCTGTTGAACCTGTAACAAAGTAGGGTGCTCTGTGTCCCAATTTTATACACATTGTTAGACAGGGGATGCAAATACACTGTCGGAACCTTCAGGACCAGTTTGAGGAGGCTCTCTTTTCAAGTGTCCTTCTCAGCCTGCTGCTCTCCAGTCATAGCTTTTCTGCTTTTTCAGCTTTGTTGCAGAGTTATGCTTCCCACAGCGAGTAGAACTAGGGCGGTCTCCAAACTAGAGCACCTACAAGATGGTCACAAAGAAGACTGAGGTTTCTGCAACAAGCTGCCATCAGCTTCTCTTAAGCAGTAATCAAGGATATGCAAAAAAGCTGGTCTGACCTAGACACTTCCTCATCTTCCACAACAGAAACTGCAATACCTAACCCCTACCATCAATCAAATGGCAGTGCTCCAGGTCAACTAATCATCGGTGCTTTGCTAACAGAAGTCTTTATGGAATTTCTAAAATTAACCCTGTCTCTGTACCCCCTCCGATCCAGTGTCTTTATCCACAATCTCCAGCCGCAGGAATGCAGGCAATGCATGTACACCATGTAGGGAAGCTGTCCTCATCCTCCATCTTATACCATGATAAACGAGGGGCATCCAAAATGCATCCCACTGCCTTCAGTACTTGAAGTGATTCACACACAGAGTCCTACTGCTGCACCAGTGCTACACGCATGCTACATACACACACACACACTCAACATGCACACAGGATGTCAGCACGTGGCATTGACATAATGGCAGACCTTTACACTAGAGTGGCCTGTAGACCGCACTCTCAGTGACACAGATAAAAGGTCTTGTTACACTAGCAATCTCCAAACATGGTATGCTGATACCACTGCTCTTTGTCTGCTCTGTCCATCATGAGAGCAAGCTCGGTGCCCTATTCTGGGTCACAGAACAGGTCCAGCATTTTCATAGTGAGGGACAGGCTAGGGCTCTGTGCTCACGCTTAGATTAGCACGAAGCTAGGGTCAAAATAAAAGCCAGGAAACCAGATACACATGCACTGGGCACTCAGGGCAGAGTATACTTGCAGGGGACATTACCGTTTCAACACCACAGTTGCATTACAAAAACATCTTGTGGTGTGAGCATTCTCATTCACAAAGAACTAAAATTCAGACCTAAAATAATAGCAAACAACCAAAATAAAACATGGTAATGCAAATAATAAAACAAAAACTTAGTTAATTGTCAAAGGTAATGTGGGGGGTGAGACAACAACTCTATTCAGTCTGGATCTACGCATGCACAACCTTCAGCAACTAGAGTATACACTGGTCACCAACAACACCCACAATTATGTGTCAGCAGAAACTTCATTCTGGCACCTAAAACCCATTCCTGGATAAAAGTAATAATTAAACTGATAAAGCTGCCAAAGATAAAAAAAACCTTCAAGAGACTTTGTAAAACTTTGGGACTTACAGACTCATCACACTTGACACCTGCAAACGACTATATCTTGCACCAGAAAAGATCTGTTTCTCTCAGGCAGTGAATAAAACTCAAAACAGACAACACAGTAATCACTAATCGTGTTTTGTTAGAAATCGCTGTCACCTGAGCAGAGAATGAAGATTCCATTTCGAAATTAAACCCATTTTTCTAGAAAAAGCAGATTTTGTGAAAGACAAGAAACATGAAAGCTTTCCTCCTAATGATTAACAAAGGAAACAACAATTTTTTTAAAACATAAGTGTATTGGCATTTATAATAAAACATGCACAACATTACAATAGCTCCCTAACGTCCAGTTCCCATTACAGCATTTATAAAGGAAACTTAACATAATATCAATATGGGAGACTTTCAGGTGCTTTTAAAGAAGTATATTCATCAAGGAAATGAGCTCCCTCAATAAACATTTAAGAGATCTGGAAAGAAAACCATGCCACAAAGTGGAATCTAATCTGAGGATAAAAGCTGAACTGGTCAAAAACACAATAAATAAAATATATACAAGGAAAGCTGAAATAGCCTTTAACAAAACAGGGCAAAATATGGGGACTGTGGGGAAATAAGCTACTGGACTACAAACAAAAGCAAACAGAATACCACAAAACAATGTATTCCATAAAAGAATAAAAATGTCCAATTGTAGCAGGAAACTATTACAGAGACTTCTTCAAGACTCCAAAACGGACTATAGTCAGATGTAAGAATGTCTTCATAAACTTAATGTAACTTCCCTGGAAAACACCAGCACAAAATTGCTAAGTAAAGAGACAACGCTAAAAGTAATACTATATACGAATACTTTTAAACTAGCTACATTTACCAGGCCCAGAGGGTCTACCTGCTATCTTTGATATAAACTTGAAATCTGCCCCTTTTAGTCTCCTTGGACAACATAATAATGAAATAATTACCAACAGATCCTTCCCACACTCCCCAAATTCTCATATTATATTTTACTGCACAAAACACATAAAGATTCGCAACTAAGAGCAAACTACAGACCCATCTCACTGATAAATTTAGAAACCAATAAAATGTTGTCCAGATCTGATAAATGCAAATAAGTGAGGTGCCTTTAAAGGTAGAAAGGGGTCATACAATATCAGACTTATAAGAGATGTCTGCAAATCTGCAGACAATGCCTTCGGCAATGTGGCGTGGTACTTTTAACTGAAATCCTGAAGAGAATGAACTATATATAAACTTCACAGCCAAATTCAATGTGAATGACCTTCTTCTGAATAAAGTGCAAATTCACACCAAAACTAAACATGGATATCTATAATCCTCACTGTTGTTTTACCTAGCCTTGGATCCACTTTTTTCTTCGGAGTTTTATATTGCGTGAACTTGACCCGAAGGTATCAGAGCGCTTTACATGAATAAGATTTACAGACTGCATAATAGATTTAAGATTAAGAAACACCTACCACAAAGGTCAACTTTTGCTGATGGTATGCTACTTTGACTGTCATCTCCTTTATCGTCCCTATCCTCTCTATTAAAGAAACCAACCAGTGACTAATGTCATAATGGTTCTCAAAACCCCAGTTGGTGTCATCAAACAAACAAACATTCTATAATGGCTATTGACAATTGTTAGCGATATAGGACTGGGTAAAGAGAGCTCTTTCCCCTCTATGTTGTGTGGCCCCTTTAAACCCTTTAAAAAAGACTGCAAGAAAAGGACCTTCAAAAATGTATCCAAACAACGAGCATATGTACGCATCATCCTCATTAGATATACTGAGAAAACTATCAAAATAAATATGAGCAACATAGAGAAACATATCTATCTTCAGACCTGGAAAGATGGTAAAAGCTAAACCCGAGGCTCTGAACCAAAATGAACACTATTAATATTAACGTCCTGCATTGCATATTATACATTCTTCAAAATATTTGTACAACCAGGAACACCCACAATATATAACTTCGTACAAAATATGTTGAAACAATTTTGATGGTCATCTAGATAAAAATCCATGTTCTCAACATATAAACATAAAATATCTTGCAAAACTGGTGTTTTGTTACCCAAACATATGACAATACCAGACAGAATTTTCTTGATCTAGACAGTTCTTAGCTCCGATTTTGGACATCAGACTAAAATGGATTGAAATAGAGAGCCACCCCATTGCCAATAAACCATTTCCATATTTTCTATTTACAAACCAAGCAAAACATAATAACATAGAACTTGACGCTATAACATGTACAAAGAAATGCTTTCAAGGCAACATGAAACAATTTAAAGTCAACCAACCTCTACTTCATGAAGCACCAATCTGGAACAACAAATATAATAATGATGCAAGACCAAGGGCCTGATTTAGAGTTTGGAGGACAGACAGTCTTTCCTCCATCATGGAGGGACTGATCTATCCATCAGGCTGACGGATTTCCATCCCCAGTATTTTGCCTGATGGGCTGCCGTCCTTCATGACGGATTGTGGTCCACTTGCAGAACCCCAGACTTCAGTTGTCGGTCCCACCATCAACAGATACAACTCTGTCAATGTTGGTATGG
Source organism: Calotriton arnoldi (assembly GCA_963921515.1). Lineage (NCBI taxonomy): Eukaryota > Metazoa > Chordata > Amphibia > Caudata > Salamandridae > Calotriton > Calotriton arnoldi. The sequence continues at coordinate 92,636 of CAWUFW010011619.1, read as the reverse complement.
AGGACATTAATCTGCTGAATTTAGAGTTGTCCACTGTCAGAGTGAGATGGAAGGACCCTAATGACAGAGGACAGCAATGGCAGATGGGGTTTTCAATGATGGGCGATTCCATCACTGTAGACGGACGCGCCAGTCAACAGACACCTGCTCATAATCAAGTCATCACCAACAACTGCAGCTCCCACTACAAAATACACTCGTCAAACCACACAAACCACTTACCACTCAAAACACAAAGCACCAACAGTAAACCAAAGTCTTTTTTTTCAAAAAAATCTGGAAGAAGACAACCCAGATTCTCTGAAAATTAGTTAACTGGTATGATCGATGAGCTAATTAGGTGTGAGCCACAGTTATTTGGAGCACTATTCCAGACAACAATCATGAGCCAGAATACTGAAATGTGGGCCAGAATAGTGGATGAAGTGAATGCTGTCTCCAACATCAGACACCCACAGGTAGACATCCGTGAACAATGGAACGACTTGCAGGAGAGAGGCTATTCCAACGCTTTCAGGGCCCACCAAGAGGTCCTGGCAACTGATAGTGTCTCTGAGGCCCCCAACCTCATGTCCTGGGAGGAGAAGGTGTTGTCCATACTCCACACTGAAGGTACTGTGGAAATTCCAGGTGGAGTGGAGACTGGTAAGTACCAACCCTTGCTCTCTATCACTAAACATTTCACGTTCTATACTCTCTGGCACCCCTATTCCTTAACCCAAATCTCTCCACAAATGACAACCTGTTTACACAAGTATGCTAAATGATATCCATTTTTCTTAACACAACTCATTATAGAAATCTATTAAAACAGGTGTAACATCACAATATGAGCACAATCACACCCTCACTTATGTAACTGCACCATCTAACAATTTACTCATAGTAATATACGTGCTGGCTATCATGATTTAATTTACATACCACATACAATCTTTTTGATATCATACAATATGAAATAAATAATGTTTGGTAGTAGAAGTTTGAACAGATTGATCCATGTCACTAGAACTACAAAGTTCCAGTTCTGGTTTTGGAAATAGCATATCACTGTATTATGAGGATTTATTTTCATTAATTGCTTTCAAAGTTTCAGGGACTACTTATTTTGTTTAAAACAAGAAACACACATACATGCCTTATCTACATAAAAGCTGAACTAGAGTGCTGTATTTCTAAGTCTCCTTAAAAGCACTGCAAAGTGGACTGTGTCTGGTGACCATAGGGTTCCAGCTGTCTCACTTTCCTTATGGGAAAATACAGTTATAGATATTATTCCTCGGTAGTGCTGCACATCCATTGTTTATCTAGTTTATAGACCCAAATCTCCAAAAAGGGGTTTGTGGAGTCACAGGGAATGGCTAACACAGATGTCTATGAATCACACCTGCTTATTCCTATCATATATTATTTTAAAATCATGTTTTCAATCCTAATAACATGGCACTGTTATTTGAACTTCAATTCAAAATGACTCATTGCGAATGTTCATATCTTAAATTGAGTTCACCTTCAATGTTGCAATCATATTGGGGTGTATTTCCTCAATAACCTCCTTAACAAGACTAGGGTAGTTCTTTCTTCATAATATTGAAATACAACAGTTGTAGACACTCAACTTCACAGACCGTTCAAGGTCAAGGAGCAAGATCTCAGTCATCAGCATCAACTGCATTGGCCACTCTGCCTGAGGAAAGATTTCAATAGCCTTCAGTGGTAACAGAACTCCCTCTCAGCCTACATTAATGTAACATTTCTTCTAAATATTCATTTTACATCTGTATGTGTGATGCTAGTTTATTGTTTTTGTATAGTGCTCAGACATTCATGAGCTTGCTTCACATTACTTAAATATAACATGATCCCAAAGCATTGAGATCCCTAGATGCAAAACTGCATTCAAATCCCATGGTACATTTTCTGTAATGCACCATGAATATGGTTGCTGTGAAACGTAATCACAGATATGAACAGGATGACTCTGATTAGAAAACAAACCTAATTATATTAAAGTTAAAGATATGATATGATTGTGATGTCACTTCATGTGCACTGCCAATGCAATTTAGTCCTTTGTCTGATTTTGGGTCTCGCCTACCAGACAGGTTTTAGCTGTAGACTGTACATAGGTGAAAACCTGTTCTGGATCATACCTAAAACTCATAATAGACTTAAAGCCTGCCCATTAATTACAATTGGTTTGCTTAATTGCCATTTTTACATGCATGCCATCCTCTTCTGGTGTTTGACCCCCAGCAGAATGTTGACTATGAAAGGTACACATTTAACACGTTATGCCAAAGAGCAGATGAATCCCTTGACGATTTCACAACTCGTCTGTGAAAGCTAGTAACATATTGTGAATTTGACAAATTTACCAATGAGGACGCAATTAGACTACGTATTATTGAATGCTGCTATTCAACTGGATTTCGAACAAAGATTCTAAAAAGAAACATATACATTAGACAAGGTACTGGCCATGGCGAGAATGGATGCCAGGCCCACATTGCATCACTATGGAAAGTGGCAGAACAAGAACGCTGGAACAGGTCCACGCATGGCGGGAAGCAGCAACAAACAGGACAAACAGACACTGCCACTGACCAAGAATGAGAGCACATGCTATCGGTGTGGACTGGCATACCCATACATTGGCACATGCCCCGCCATGGGCCAGAAGTGCCGAAAATGCAACAGAGACAATCATTTTGCGAGTGTTTGCTGGGGCGGAGTCATACGGCCAGAAAAAAGGTCGATCCAACAGATCGCGAGCCATGTCCAGTCATCATGCAAGACACGTGTAAACAGGCAATCGCAGCCCCTCCGCAGACTCCGATGCTGCCTCTGTATGAGATATCAACGAGCTCCTGCACCTTATGGTGCAGCATCACAAAGACAATTGGAACACATACAGTTAGGAAATAAACAAGACATCAAGAAAACAGCAACAGTGGGCCAAAGAATAGGGGGTTATGCAGCACGGTTTTTGCTCTACAGTGGAGCCACATGCAACATCATGTGTGCGTCGGAATACGATAAAATGGACCCCAAGCCACAACTATCGCCATCCAAGATTGATATCTTCACATGGGGTGCAAAATGTCCGGTAATGAACTTAGGCAAATTCACTGCAACGCTCACATACAATGGACAGGTCAGTGCAAGAAAAGATAAATGTATTACAGGGAGATATCCCACCAACATGTTTGCTAAGCAATTTCACGGCACAACTAATGGACTGCTGGCCATGGCATGCCATGTGTCAGAGCATCACAGTATCCTGAAGGATTACCCAGCACTTTTCAGAGGGCTTGGAAAGCTAAAGGACACACCAGTCACTCTTCATATCAGCGAAGCAATAAAGCCCATAGTTCAGAACCGTTGCCGTGTTCCAGTACACCTTCAGCCACAGGTGGAGGAAGAACTGGAGAGTTTACTAGCACAGGACATCATTGAACCCGCTGAAGGGTCAACTCCATGGGTGTCCCCCATTGTTGCTGTGCTGAAGAAAACACATAAAAAATATGCATCTGCGTAGATTTGCGTCTACTGAACACAGCCATAGAAAGGGAAAGACACCCAGGTCCTCACTTGAATGATATGATCACCTGCCTAAATGGATATTGCGTGTTCTACAAATTAGACCTCTTCAAAGGCTACCACCAGCTGGAACTCGACCTGCAGTGATACTACATCTCAACGTTCTCGACGCTCCTGGGACTGTTCTGCTACAAATGCCTAAGCTTTGGTGGGTCATCCGCAGCTGAAATTTTTCAGGAGATGGTGAGGAGGGTAATAAGGCTCATAAAGAACTGTCTGAACTACAGTAATGACATTCTGGTATTCGGCCGCATGAAGGAAAAGCATGACACAGTGCTAAGAGAAGTATGCAGACAGCAGGAAAAAGCTGGACTGGCACTGAATGAAGACAAATGTGAGTTGGAGAAGGAGGAACTAATATTCTTTAGGCACTTTTTCTCCCGGAAGGGAATGCAGCCGGATCCAAGCAAGGTCGAAACACTGTTCATGACACGGCCCCCACGTACGTTGCAGAAGTGAGATTATTTCTAGGGTTAGTGAGCTACTGCACTCGGTACATCAAAGATTTTGCCACAGTGAGCACCCCACTTCGAGAACCCACCAAACAAGGGCAACCGTTCATCTGGACCCCAGAGTGTGAAAAGGCATTTGTGGACAGCCGGCACGCTGTCACAGCCATGGTTCACATCACCTACTTCGATGCTTCCCTCTGTACTGAGCTCACGGTGGAGTCTAGCCCGGTGGGGCTAAGAGCCATTCTAGGCCAACACAAGCCTGGGTGCGACTTACTGAGGCGCATCGTTTCTTATGGTAGCAAAAGCCTAACAGATGTGAAAAGGGCATACTCTCAATCAGAGAAAGAGAACCTCGCCGTGGTGTGGGCATGCGAGCATTATCACATGTTAATATACGTGAAGCCATTCACAATTTTGACTGATCACCAGTCTCTACGTACGATATGTAGCAACACCAATGTAAAAATTCCACCACCCATTGAGAAGTGGGGGATGCGTTTGATGGACTATGACTTAGAAATTGTTCACAAACCAGGGAAGGATCACAACCCTGCCGATTAAAGGTCGAGACACCCCCTGCCAGGTACAAAACAGACACCTTCCATAGCTGAAGAACACATCAATTCTGTGCTAAGGCAAAACACTCCAACTCAGATTACGGTGGAGGACCTGATACAAGAAACAATGAAAGATGTTACGCTGGAAGCGGTGAAAGATATTATGAGGCAATAGAGGTGGAGTCACATTAACAACAATAGCCAAGTCAGCGAAGGATTCAATAGAGAGGAAGTGCTTGCATTCAAACAGATGCAGGAAGAACTGTCTGAAACATAGCAAGGGATACTTCTTCAATGCACCAGAATAGAAATTCCGCAGACTCTTCACCGACAGACAGTCAGCCTTGCACACAAGAGCCACAGAGGAATGGTGGCAACAAAAAAAATGCTGAGGGAAAAGATATGGTTCCCAAGTCTTGACCGCCTGGTAGAGGAGATGATCATGACCTGTCACCTCTGCCAGACTATGGGGAGGCCATCTAAGCTAGAGCAACTACACATGTCGGACCTCCCTGATGCTGTGTGGTCAACACTGGCCACCGACTTCTAAGGGCCATTCGGACACTGGGGGATACCTACTGGTCATCATCAATGAGTACTCTTGCTTCCCTCTAGTGAGCCAAGTGTTGTCCACCTCAGCAGCAGCCACACTACCCATCCTGGATGAGAGATTTGCAGCCTGGGGAGCTCCCCAAATGCCCAACACTGATAATGGGCCCCCTTCCCCAGGAGAAGAATTTCGCGGTTCATGGCCTACCTAGGAATACATCATCGGATAATAACTTCACTGTGGCCACAAGCCAATGGCATGTCAGAGCGTTTCACGGGCAACATAAAGAAATCAGTCCAAAGAGCCAAGCTGATGCAAACATCAGTTGACCAAGCCCCGTGGCAAGTATTCCGGGACTATCATAACACCCCACACAGTTCCACGGGGCGATGCCCGTCGGAATTAGTGCTGGGAAGAAAAAGCAGAATGCGTTTGCCTCAGATGGAGGACAAGGCCTCACCAGAACTGCATTATTCTTTTTAAATTCTGTTCAGTTTCCTGAGTGAATGTTTTTGAAGAATAAGCCATACCTATTATAAAGATTGAAACAATTGGATTAGTGTACAGTTTTGACATAACTTAAGATGAGTGTTTGGGAAATGTTTGTTTTCTTTTACTTTTTATATATACTGCTTTACAAACCTGCACAGGCAAAGCCAAATGTTTGGCACTCTCTTTAGAAAGGTGTGACCTATTGGCTTTGACATGCTTGTTTAGGATTTGTTCGAAACTTTACAAGCTCAAGGGAAGGCAGCTCAGTAGTTAGCTGGCCCTAGAGAAAATTCATATATGAGTGGCAGATGCTAGGCTCTGGGATGGAGAGGGGTGCATCATTCGCGGGAATATTGGACTTATAAATTAGAGTGCATCTAGGGTCTTGTACGGAGTGTGTGATTGATGGAGCTTCTCGAGTGACTTGGACCCCATCAATAATTTGGAGAAACTGCCTCCAACTACCTCTTTTACAGTAAAATATGGCTTATGTGCTGACATATAAACTATAGATTCACACTACTTTTTTCTACAATGCCATTTTGCAATAATTTTTCTGGACGAACTACACCTGAGACAGTTACAGTGAAGCTAAGCACTGTTGCAACTCTGATCTATGTGCAAAATGCAAAGGAGGCAACGTTAGCTATGTGTACCTCATTTTTTTGTTTTTAATGAAAATATATTCTTTAACACAAACATAGTAAAACTGAAGTATGTGCTACTCTCGAAGAACAGACATACAATGAATATTGGACCCGCAGTCGATTTCCTCTACAATACCTATGCACACACATCCTGCTTTGAATATTGTGTTAAAAAACAGTTTCTTTGGAACAAGTTATATTTTGACAAATATACATTTTTCTTTAAATTGGACATACCGATTTACAATGTATGCCAGTCACGTTCAACTTGCAACTGCTTGAGCAAATTGTTTTGTAAGAATTGCACCAACCTTGCCACGTCTATATATTTATCAATCTCCCAGCCAAGGCACCAAGAAAAAAGTATCATGGGCCACATTTTTTATATGTAGAGATCTCACCTCATTTGACTGCTCTCACTCCCAGGCCCTACCTCTTTCTATCTACACTACAGTGTCATGTCCCTCACTATAGGGGGCAGACTTGGCAAGAAAATAGGTCTGTGCACCAAAATAACAGTGACCCCTATTAGCGAATCAGATAGCTAAAAAAGCAATCCACATTTGCAAATTGGGGCAGTTTTCAATATGTAAAAAACACGCTGTATAGGTGTTTTGCAATTTGTGAGAGGCTACATAAGTTTGTGCTTGTTGCACGCAATGTTTGTGGTAATATCAAGGTAATCAACATTAATAACTGGCACACCAAACCATAAAACAGGCCTACAGACAAAGAAAAACAACCCACACACTGACCTTTCAGACCAGCCCTTCTGGCACTACTTAATTTGAACCAGTTGGTTGCAGCTGGGACACACCGGTACTCTTTTTTGGTGCCCGGCACTTATTTTTCCTAATAAGACTTAGACCCAGAGCAAAAGAGGGAAAACCACAGAAGGGGAAAGACAGAGAAAAAGAAAGGCAGAAAAAATATGAAAAAGGAAGAAAGCAGGGACAAAATAGAGAATCAATAAGAGTTAGATAAATGGGCAGGAGTCTAGGGGTGGCTTCAAGAGGCATGAGGTGAAGCAGCCTTGGTATTCGCCACGTGCCAGTCAATAGCACCAGCTGCGGGATTCAGAGCAAAACTTTTTTGCCCTCAAGACTTATTCTTTTACAGATTAAGCACTGCCTTCTGGCACTCCCTGCAGTGGCGGCTCCTCCACTAAGGCAGAGGAGCGTTGCCCCACTGCACAAAAAGAAAAAAAGAAAATGACAATAACGTATTGTTATTGTCATTTTATCTTTCCTATTGCATGCAGTTAGTGGCCTGTGTGCGGTGTGGGGCAGGGCAGGGCTGTCCAGAGCAGGTGAGGAGTGGTTTGCACTCCCAAAGTGCACATGAACTGTTTGGCCTGCCCTCTTGGGCCCACCAAACAGTTCATGCGTACTTTGCATGTTCCTACCAGGCTGCATTACTCAGCCTGGTCAGGAACATGCACAGGCTCCCTGTTCCAGTCTGAGCGCCGATCCACGGCCCTCAGACCAATCACAACTCTGTATTGCAGCGTTGTGATTGGCTCAGGGGAGCCTGTGTGCCCGGTGCTTCCTGCTACCGGACGGACTGCAGAAATGACAAAGAAAGAGGATGCAGGGGAGGCGGCGGTCGGCCGGCCATTTTAAGGTACTTTTTTGGGGTGTTAATTAACCCCCATTCCCCCTCAGCCCCACCCACGCCCGGTAGCAGCCGCTACTGACTCCCTGATTTCCCTATAGGCCTCTGCCTTACCCTGCCTCACCAGATCCTGTACCACGGTGCTCTGTCAGTGTGTATCCCCCATGCATGTGAGGGAATTCCATTTCCTCGTGTATGCCGGCAGTTCCCATTAACACCACAAAACTCAGGCCCTGCCAAATGCTATTTAATTTTAATTTACAGTGTAGAGTCCTGAATTGTTTCATTATGCTTAATGCACTTCACTTTCTATTATTGTATTTGTTGCCGCGGCATACAACCTTATAGCCCCAAAACTCAGAGACACTTTAAGGCATGGGCAAAGTAGGCCCTAAGCCCAGGGCCCCAGCTTTTCAGGGGCCCCCTGATAGAGCCAACTCTGTTCTGCAGAGCCCTGATGTCCTTGAATAATTTTTAAACATATTGTTTTAAATGCCGTTTATCTTTCATCAATTTTTAATGTGGGTGATGTGAGTCTAGTACAGACATTTTGCCAAGAAATGTTGTGTTTATGTTTCATGCAACATCCATAAAAATATTTCTTTAGATCAAAACAGGACCTCAAATATGAGAAATGGGAGGTCGTAACAGAGATTATTTGCAGTAATATTAGTGAACTGCTGTTGTATTACAATATTGAAAACACATCTCACTATCCCTGAATATTAGATGTGCAAAACATTTAGAATTTGGAGGAGTGTGCTTGTGCACCGTCAGTGACCTGGCTAAAGAGGGCATGAAAGAGGTGAAATTGGATCATAAATTCAAAGCTTTTCTGAACAGGGGCCTCCATAATATGTTTGGCCCACGGCCCCCAAAATCCTTAAGATGTCCTTTCCAAAACTGCACCATGAAAAGAAGCTGGGACAAGTAGAAAGATATTTACATTAAACACAACTTATGCTTGTCTGAGCATCAATGCCATGCCCTTTATGGTTTCCTTTTTCAAACGGCAAACAAACAAGAAGATCTTTGAAGGGATGATACCCTTGTGTGGAAATCAAAATTCCCTACCCCCAGCAGTTTGTCATACACTGGAGACTTGAGGTGGAGCTGATTCACCACATTTTAAAGTTGTTCAAAAGCGTATTTTAACAAAAGAAAGACACTCCAATACAAAAGGCATTGATTAAAGTTGTTTAAAAGCGTATTTTAACAACAGAAAGACCTTCTAGTACAACAAGCATTGATAAAGTCTATAGATTTGGATATTGTGCAGTAAGGTGATATGTTAACCCTCAATCAAAAAACACAGAAAAATTAGAGCTCGAGCAGCAGCAAATGCAAGTTTTGATACTACCAAGTAAACATGATGACACCAGAAACCATGTGCTCGTGACACTAACTCAGCACAAACCGCATGGTGGAAACAGTGAAAGCCTCCCTCATACAAACACAACAGATGATCCCCCCAGTTTTACAATATCCATTCCGAAGAGCTGCACTGTACGATCAGTCTTCTGAGTGTACATGGAAGAGCTGTGTGTGCCGATGTCTGGCTTGTTCAAGACACTCTAGCAATACACAAATTACAAAGGTCCGCCTCCCTGCCTCTTGTGTGCTGGGTTATGTGTGATGGCCTGGGAGGGACTAAGGCCTAGATCGGTCACCAATGCTCGCAATTGACAAATGGACACACACTCGAGATGGCGATTAACTGACCCTGGGCCACGCTACGGGGTCCCTTTGTTTAACACAGTGCGTCCCTTCGTTAGGGTCGTGACTATAGGGACAGGCGTACGCAGGGGGGCCTTAAAACCACCCCTTTAAGGATGGGCTAAATGAATACGGCTCATTTATTGAACATAACATTCCTCCTCAACCAACGGAAACAAACAAAAAAATAAAATAATAAGACACACAAAAGATATCAACACAAAAACTCCTTCCAGCTGCTCAATACATCAGAAAGTTCTTCAAACGAGATGACTTCGCCGGACGAGGTCGAAGATGGTATCCCTCTGCCCCCTGACAAATGACACCTTCCCCCTCCTCTCTGACTTCTTCTACTCTGGGTGAAACGTCTCTATCAGCTGGCAAACATGAAGGTTCTTCGAACGTATAGGTACTCCCTCCTCCAGAGTGTGAAGGCATCGAACTTGGAGACGCTGGATTGGCAGGTAGACCAACTGATTCTGACTCATCCTCCGAACCCTGCCTAGGCTCTTGGAAGACCTGTTGATCCACCTGGGGACAGTTTCCAGGAGTTGGGCATGCTTTGAAAAAGGAAACATTTCTGTTGATGGTCGCTCCATCTTTCAGTGTAGTGATCATGGTTCCCTGTACCTTTTGCACTTTCCATGGTTCAAGTTCGAAAGCAGACTGAACTTCCCCCGGGATGTCGATTCTTTATCATCATCACATCGCCAACTTGGAAAAAACTTTGTTTTGCTCATCAGACCGTGGACATATGTTCATTCTTCAGATGATGTCTCTGTAGTGTGTCTGCGACTTGTTTCTGCGTGGTTGACACAACTTCTAGGTGGGGAATGACATCTCGGACTGGGCGGTACATGCACAGGGACATGGGACTCACTTGAGTGGTGGAGTGAGGGGTCAGCCGATATACTCTCAGGAAGCCATAAAGAGCACAGTCCACACCCTGCCCGTTGGCCACTGCAATTCTAATGACTTTGTTGAGAGTGCGCAATAAGCGCTCTGCTTCTCCGTTTGCTTGTGGCCGTGGGGGTGTGATTTTCCGGTGCTGTATACCCCTGGACTGTGGGTATTCCCCAAATTCTTGGCTTGAGAATGGGGGACCATCGTCTGTGCGCAGTTCTTTGAGTAATCCATGAGTGGCCATAATTTTCTTCAAACGATGAATTGTCTGGCTCGCGGTGATGGACTCCAGAATTTCAATCTCGGGGTATTTTGAGAAGTCATCAATGACGACTAGCATATGCCGCCCATCGGGGAGGCTTCCGAAGTCTGCACTGGCACGCTGCCATGGGAATGGTGGAATGACTTCAGTGATGATGGGCGCCGGCGGATCAGCAGGACCTGCGGCTTGGCAAAGAGGGCACTGACGCACCGCTTGCTCTACCAGAGCATCCAGATTGGGAAACCACACTTTACATCTTAGTCGATACTTTGTCTTGACAACCCCTTGAAGGGCCAAATGTGCCAGATCAGTGACCCTCTGTTGCAAACATACCGGGACCACCAAGCGTGGACCACTCATTAGGCAGCCTTCTGGAGATATCACCAACTCATTCCTCATATTGTCTAGGGATGTCAAAGCTAGCCTCGCCTCGTCTGTGCGATATCCAGTTTTGTCCAGTAAGGTGTTCCACTTCCCAGATTGCACAGCGGAGATGCTTAGCTGGAGGCATTTGTCAGTTTTGGTGGCTTCGATGATCTCTTCGAGTGAGATGGGGAGTGGCCTGGACCACTCCATGACCAACCGGACATATTCCTCCACTTCCTCGGCATCCAGTTCCTCGCTGTTGGTAGCCGGATGAGCATGTCTGGACAGATAGTCCGCCGAGTTTTGAGTTCCTGGCCGGAAAACCACTGTGAAGTGATAGTCTTACAATTGAAGAATCCATTTTTCGATTCGGGGTGGGGGCTTGGATGACGATCCCATGAACAGCGGAATGAGAGGTTTGTGATCCTTGTGTATTACGAAAGGCTGTGCATAAAGATAAAAATGAAAATGATGGTAACCCCAATGAATGGCGATGTCCTCCTTTTCGATGAGAGAGTATCTCTGCTTCGTTGCCGTCAGTGCTCGACTGGCATATGCTACGGGGGCCCATTCACCATTGCCCTGCCGTTGAGATAACACTGCTCCTAGGCCTGTGGGACTAGCATCCACTGATAGTTCGGATTCCTTCTCTGGGTCAAAATAGGCTAGGGTGGTGTCAGCCGAAAGAGCATGTTTTGTGGCCTGGAATGCATTCTCCTGTTCGGGTCCCCAGTTCCATGCTGGATTGGACTTGACCAATTCCCTCAGCGGAGCAGTGAGGTCTGTGAGGTTACGGATGAATCTGCCACAGAAGTGACCATCCCTAGGAAACTTCTTACTCCAGATAAATTTGTGGGAGCAGGGGCAGGCTGAATGTCCTGTACTTTGAGGGGGTCTGGCGACACACCATCTTGGGAAAAATGATATCCAAAAAGAGCTATTTCTTTTTTGAGAAATTCACACTTTTCTCTGTGGAGAGTCAGTCCATTTTCTATTAGGCGTTGAAATACAGCCCTCAGACGGTCAAAGTGTTCTTCTAACGTGGGTGCATGAACTAGAATGTCATCACTGACATTGAGAACTCCTCCGAGGCTGGCGAGTATACTTATGATGGTGTCCTGAAAGACTTCCGCTGCGCTGGAGACTCCAAAGCTGACGCGCTTTTACCTCCTTGGACCCACATGAGTGGAAAAAGTGGTGATGACTCGAGACGCTGGATCCAGCATTAACTGGTGGTAACCGGCATGTAGATCCATTTTCGAGAACCATTTCGAACCGCTGACTTCGGCCACTATGTCATCCACTGTGGGGGTGAGATGTCGTTCTCGTTTGATGGCCAGGTTGGGTAGACGCATGTCTACGCAAATTCGAACTTCTCCAGGTTGCTTGGTTTTGCGGGCCACAATAATCGGAGACACCCAGGGGGTTGGGCCATCCACCCTCTCAATGATGTCAGCCTGCTCCAGTTTGTTCAATTCTTCCTCCACTTTTGGCCGGAGGTGAAAAACTACTCCTCAGTGCCTTAAGGCCACTGGCTGAATCGATTCATCAATATGTAGTTTTATTAGACGATTTTTTAGGCAGGCTATCCCTTCAAACAGTGTTGCTAACTGAGTCATCCACGCTTTCTTGATGTACACTGAGCATGAATGTGACCAGCTGGAGGCGTTCTGCGGTCCAGCAGCTCAGCAGCATCCCCTGACCTCCCATTTGTCACGTACATTTTGGTCCTCGTCGAGTGAGACTCATGTGCGATTTCTGCTGTGAACACTCCCGCCAGCGGGAGTGGAGTGGTGGATCCATAGGCATAGACCTTGGTAGTGGTTTGTCTCAGGACTGGGGGAACGGGCAACATGAGCATCATTGACTGGGCCATGATGTTTATGGGCGCTCCTGTGTCGATTAGTGCTTGCACTTGGTGTCCTTCGACAATACATTACATTTCGGGATATGTTTTCGTGGATGCCCTTCAGGGCGCATGTTGTGTAATACGTGAACAGCTCCTTCAACATCATTATCATCCATGTCCCCTTCATCTACAGGGCTGTCTGTGGTGTATACTTTGTTGACTGACTTCGGTCTTTGATTCCTCAATGAAGCTGAAGAGTGGCATACTTTTGCAAAATGATTTGCCTTATTGCAGGCTGAGCATCTTCTCCCATATGCAGGACAAGGTCCCTTATGGGGGTAGGATCCCCCACATCCATAGCATGTTTTGGGTTCTGATGGTGGTTTGTTCCTAGGTTTCTTCTTTTACTGGGTCTTGGCGGTGACAGCATTAACTGGCTCTACTTTGACAGTGTGCTCAAGTGCTGCCTCCATGTGGGCAGCCCGTACTTTAGACAGTTCCTTCGACCTACCCATGGTTAACATGTCTGCCATGGTCATGCCTGGGACTTGGAGAATGTTCTATCGTAACTTTGTTGAGGAGCAGCCCTGAATAAATTGCGCTCGGATTTCATCATCGGCATCTGGCAGTGTGCAGGTGCTTGCTAGGTCTCTCAGGCAAGCATAGAAGGTGTCGACTGATTCTTCTGGTAATTTCCCGGCTAGACGAAGCAGAAAACATTCATATTCTGGGTTTGCTAATGGTTCAAAATGTGCTGTCAGAGCTCCTTTCAACATGGTTTACGTGTGTGGTGTCCCAGCCTCTCCCACTGACTTCCCCAACTTATGTATGGCTGGCCCCCCAAGTGTAATAGCATGGGACGCTGTCTGTCATCATCGAGATCAATTGCTGCGAAATAGGTTTCCAGACGCTCTGCCCAGTCTTTCCATTTCGCTGCCTGGGCTGAGGGCAGGCCATCAATTAGGAATGGTTCCACTGGGGGTATTGCAGACAAGGTGCCTGTATACGGAGGCGAAAACAGAGTGCTGCTCATGTGAAACCAAGAAAAATCCTAGCCGTTGGCCTCCGAACTCCCCTTGCTGACCGCTACTGGAAGAAAATCCGGGTTAGTGAGACTGTTTGTGGGGAGCCTTAGGACTGTTGTCTCTTCTATTGCTCGCTTTTTTTTTGTTTATTTCTTGCAGGTGGCAAATCTAAGATAGCATGCCTGAAAGAAATGTACCTGGCCTCCTGGAGAGCAGAGTCATTGCTTCTGTGTCCTTTCTTTGTGCAAAGAGGCAAAACACCGGATTGAAGACTTGTCCTGGGAAGCGTGCAGGGTGTGGCGTGTGGATGGCAGCCTTGTAGACTGAGTAGAGGCTGCAGAGCACTGCAATGTCAAATTCGGGCCTCCCGTGCTGCATCGGGAGGCGAGGCGACACCCACTGGAGCCGAAACATCAGGCAACAGGCAGTTGGGGTGAACGCCCCCACTGCCGGGGCACCAGGAGGAGCTGAGGACTCTCCGGGCAGCGGGCGCGATGCGTGGCGTAGTCAGCAGGATGTTCCCCGGAATGACTGCAGCGATGTTGGGCGCACCACCCGTGGAAGACAGCGGCCGCGTACTCTGAAAGGTAGCGGCCGCGCACTCAGACACGGCACCAAATGCAGGGAGGGGGCAACTGTGCCGGTCGGACGAGCAGCTGATGAGCAGGAGGACCTGGAACCGAGATGGTCACCGCCGAGGTATGCCGCGGGTTCGAACCCGCTCGTCGCCAGTTTTGTTGTGTGCTGGAGTATGTGTGATGGCCTGGGAGGGACTAAGGCCTAGAGCGGTCACCAATGCTCGCAATAGACAAATGGACACACACTCGAGATGGCGGTTAACTGACCCTGGGCCACGCCCCGGGGTCCCTTTATTTAACACAATGCGTGACTATCGGGACAGGAGTACGCAGGGGGGCCTTTAAACCACACCTCTAAGGATGGGCTAAATGAATATGGCTCATTTATTGAACATAACACTGCCCATTAAATATTGCTTCAGCGGGAACCGAGGATAAGGGACAGACACAAATGGACAAGCCATGTTGAAATGGTGTATATTTGAAGTGTTCACAAGAAAACCTATATAGTAATATACAAAAGGATGTACAAAACAAGGGTTGCGTTGATGTTTCAATGATATTTTAAACGGTTGAAAAAAACACATTTCTTTTACTACTAAAGTAGTATACATTTTAAACAGATACAAGTGGCATGAATTATAAAGAATGTAAAGTTAAAATGTATATGAATCTTAGCACATCTCAACTAAGATAAACAGTAGAGCAGAACATTCGGCCCAAAGCTACAACAGTACTGCATCAGTGAATTCAGTTTCAAGTGGGGTACGTTTTCATCAAAAATAATAATTAGAAAATGGTTAAAGGTTTTGTAGAACAGGAAGTGAGGAAGGTGGAACAAAGTGATGGAGGGCACCTCCATGTCATGCCTATCGCCCTTTTTCATTGTATACCACTACAATACATCTCTGATTTCTAACAGCTGCAGCATAACAAGTATTAGCAAAAGATAACACGTCTAGTTTTAATTTGGCAAGCACATGTAATCACAGGAATTCACAAATGCTGTATAGTACATTAAAGCCAGTCCTATTGGCTTTGCCTTTGCTTGGAAAAAAGTACCAAAAGGATTGCTTTAGGAGATAAAGAATTGAATATTACAATCAGTATTATAATTGAGCTTACTTTTTACATGAAAAAAGTCCCTCATTCATTCCAATTGAGGCACCTCCCATAAGGTTGAATAATACAGTTAACAGACATTAGCTTGCGGTGAGAGTGTAATACTCCTCTGGGTGGAGCCAAAGCCCACACTGTGAATTTTAAAGAATAGCTAACAAAATATCTTTCAGTCAGTTGTGCTGTCAAACCAAACCTAAAAAAGGAGGCAGGAGAAATGTTATTATTGAGTTTTGTAGACAACTGCAATAGAGAGCATAAAATTGTAAGTGAAATGCTGAACAACATATTGTGAGCACTGTTCAATTATTATTGAAATTAATTAAATTAATGTATTTGTAAATTAGATTAAATGCTAGCTAATTATAATATTCAACAATTGGGAATGAGATTTGGATAAATTCCTGAAACACAAAGCAGAATTTTTAGGGGTCCTTGTGTTTAAGGATCAGGTTATTTCAGACTGTTAGTATTCTATCTTTGATTAAACTCATGCATGATGCGCCATATATTTGTATCACTCGCATACATATTTCATAGCCCATAACTTGTAAAATAAGTCACCAAACCAGTTCAAATTTATGATTGTTGAGCTAGTTTGAAACCTACACAGGAACATTTATGAATTCCAACAACATATGCTACTTTACTCCTCTCTTTTTCTACCTTCTGCCCTCACCCTCCTATGACCTTCCTCACACAGCACGCACATCTCTCTTTCTTTAGAGCACTGCAGACTTCATCAACCTGCCCCTTTTTCCATTTAAACCATTTCAGTAGGTTTAGAAGCTTTACATATGTTGGAACCAAATCAATTTCAATTATTGTCGTGTGGTTTGTGGACACATAGACTGCTTTGCTAAGTTAGCTTGGGCCTGGCTGCCATGCTGCCTCTTTGCGCACGTTACTTTGTGCCCTTGTTTTCCAGACTTTGCTATTTTCGAATGGCGTGCCTTTTTATCCTTCTTCCTGATAACTCTGGGTCATGTCTGCACATCATGTACAAGGTCGGAAGGCGATGTCACTTGTTCTTGCTGATCTGGTCAGTCCCTCGAGCTTAGACATAACACTGATTGCAGCTGCACTGGGGAAATTCGTGTGCATTTAATATTGTGATTTCAGTGTCAGGGGCACTTGGAGAAGAACCTTTCCAGAGAGAAGAGCTGTGCTTGTCTGATGATGTAAACCCTGCATCTAGATATTGAGGTATGGGGGTCTGCCTGACAATGCCCAGAGGTCTTCTGTTTTTATAATAAACTAGTTATTAGCACGGGGAGGGTGGACAGGTCATTTAGCCCTATAACCACTGTCTTTATATAATGCTATCCCCGTTTGTATTCTATGGAATTGTAACTATGCTGATTATATTATTCTTATGCATTATGCTGTTAGTACTTACACGTGTACTGTATATCAGAGCACGATAGTTGAAATAAACATTTTAAACTATACAGTGTCTCTTATTACGCAAGTTGTGGACAGGTATGAGTGAGTAACGAAAGGGTGTCCTTGCCCCTGCGAGTCCTGAGAGAGAGATACCGTGTTCTGGGTTGTCTAATCATTGGTAGCTACGCTGCTAATGAGACGCTAATGCTAGCCGGATTAGGGTTGTAGGTACTACGGTTTATGGTTGGCTCACCACTATACTCCGAGGTCCTATTATCCTGTGCATAGCTCTGTATATGTGCAGAATCCCTACGACATTATAAGTCGAATATATAAGCAAAACATGCTTGACATAAAATAAAAAAACTTACTTTATTACCAAATCTAAAAACACTAAAAAATCAGTAAACATATGTAACATCAAAATAGTAACAACTTACAGCATGAAAAACTAATAAAACGTAACTAAATAATTACAAAATTATATTTGTTGCATGCACAACTAAATTTTTTTTAAACGATATAAAATACTTAAAAAAAGACGCTCAACTTTTATATTCTGTCCCACAATATTTTTACATCACAATATTTTTGACACAGTATTTGTGTCTCAAGGATATTCAACTTTTATATTCTGTCCCTCAATATTTTTGACACTGTTTTTGTGTCTCATGATATTTTTCACACAATATTTTGATGGAATACAATTGCTGTACTTTTGTACTAGTCACTTTTGCTTGTTTTCTGATTAAATACGTAATACTGTGATTTGATTTATCGAACTGGTTACCTCACAGTTGTCAGAGTTTTAATAATTCTCCAGAGCATTCAAAACATTTCCTGGTGTTAGCAATAGTAATAAATCACATTTGCTTTACGATGGCCCTATTGGTGCGACTAAATGAAAAGCTCTGTGTCAGTTCACAGCTGTCGGTAACATTTATTCTTTAACATTTATTCTTTACCGTGCACTTTCAGTGACATGCCCAATAATCTTTAGAACAGCTGCTCCGCAGATTTCTAAAGAAACCATCACCAGTTTTCCTCCTTCTTTGATGAAGTCAATCATTATGCCAATAATTTCATTTGTGAGATACCAAATTTAAGTCGTTTTCAGAAAGTCGTCCAGACTTGAGAACTTCGGCCAAATCGGTCATAATAAAATTCATTTTTGACATGTAAAGGCTGTAATTATTTACATGTCTGTCTCGTGAAACCATGTAAGCTTAAAAGAGCTCGAAGAATTTTGCTTCAACTTTTGAATCTGAAAGTCATCGCTGTATTAAACTATTCACTGAACAAATATTTTAAGTTATGAGTTAATAATTTTTTGCAAGATGTATGAAACATGTGCACTTTACCTTAACTCCTCCTTGATGGTCATTAGACCATAGCAGAAACCACAAAGAACATTCCCACAGAAACATGCAAGAGTTCCACTAATGCTTACAGTCACACCGATGTAAACATTTAATTCATGCTTGCTATTGTAGGGAAACTATAGTTATTGTACCCAAAAGCTACATCTGAAAATAGTAATGTTAGTGTGTGACGGTGTCCCATCTGAGCACTCCCTCCTGAGCACTCCCTCCTGAGCACTCCCTCCTCAGCCCTACACCTGAAATTGGGTAAACCTCAAGAATTGTGCGTTTTTTGTACAACATGGTGAACACCGACTCTAGAGTGGGTAACCATGAACAAACGTACATACAAACACACATTGTATGTATTACAGCTGAAAGGAAGCGTGCACGGTACCTGACCATCAGTATGCTGTGTGCATATGTGATGTTACAGCTCAGGCCTCCAGTGTCTCAATGGTCACAAGCCAAGGGTTTTCTGGCCCTGCATGCTTGTGTCCAGCATCAACTGTTTGAATACACATGTACACTGTTAATGCACCGTTACTGACCGCCAGATTATATACTATGTATCACTGAAGAGATGATGTCTTGTGGTTAAATTCCCATGGCTAGATCCGGGAGACCGCTGTCTTGATCCCAGTTTTCCTACTAGACCAAACACTGCATTTTGCAAGGAGGAAAACTTTCCACTTGCTGGTTTCAGCACAGTAGCAGGCATGACTGAAAGCGTTCCACATGCAGGAGTCAAGGTATTCATGGATTCATTATAGATTCATCAACAGAGATTACACAGAAAGCCAGGAACTATTAATTTGGAGACAATGAAAGTCCAATGATAAGATGCAACTCTTGTGAACATAACAAGGTGTAACTGTCACAGCAGTGTTATTTCTTTGTGTGTTTGTGTGACTGATGTCTGTCTCTATGAGTGCTGCTATGCAGAAGATTCTGGAGTCAGCCAGTGGTGAAGCACCTGTCAGCGTTGTAAAACAAAATGGTGGGGTCCCCCTCTACAATGTGATGAGAGCCCCAAGTATCCCATATCTCACAGATATTCATTGCCCTGGGGCTTTGTTGGGGGCACTTGAAGGATTGGAGAGCCCCCTGAAGGCCTGGGGGCCCCCTGCACCACATGGGCTGCATGGGCCTGTGTTACACGCCTGGCACCTGTGGTGTGATCAATAGGAAGTTGGTGCTGATGAGAAGACAATGTGAGCCTGTTGGAGAAGTAGGCTCACGAGATTGGAGTCAGGATTAGCAGCAAAGAGGGAGCTGAGGGCAGGACCCACAGACTTGACAGATAACCCTAAAACAGGGGTCTCCAACCACTTCTGTAGTGAAAGCTACTTCTGATTAGTGAAAATCATCGTGAGCTACTGAAGGCTAAGCAACTTGTGCATTGTTACCTGATGCCCCCACGCCCAGCTTTACTGACTTTATGTCTAATGTCCATAGAGCCAGATGTTATGGTTTGAACAAAATGCTTTGACTGAGGGCACTATGAAAGGGCTGCCATGTGTGTCAGTGAGATCATGGTCTTTGGGGGATGTATGAATATGTTTGCGTATAAATGGGATATAAGTGTACGGGTGGCTGAGACTCTGTGTCATATGTACTTGTGGCACGGGATATACCTAGAAAAATCTTTTTGAGTTTAAGAAAGGATTTTATTTATAATAAAAGAATACAGTGCAATACATACAAGATAAAATCCATATATAAGAGTTATTGAGTTGGTAAGTGAAGAATACAGATAATAAAAAGAAAAAGTGATATCATATACATTTACCACTATATAGTTATATTTAAATAACAGAGAGTAAGAAGAGGTAAAGAGTTTAACTGGTAAATATCATAAAAACCATATGAAACACACATCATGGGGGTTTAGGCACCTCCTCAATCCGGGGGTATGAAGACCTGATTTGCTTGCAGACATGTCTAAGAAATTGGTGATGGGTAGCCATAAAAGATCATGTTTGATTACAAGGGACACTGGAGTAACAAATGCTCTGTCTTACCTATGATTGTAACAGACACCATACCACCAGGCCTGAAAAGATACTTTAGTAGCATCCTTCCATGACTTAGTGATCTGTTGAAAAGCAACTGCCAGGAGTAAATCAATTATGTGAATGTTGTTAGATTGTGTAGCCCAATCTTCGGAGATACTGCCAAGGAATAGATTAATAAAATGAAAAGGGATTTGTGTGTGGAAAATGTTGTTAATTTGTTGCCAAATCTGTAGCCAAAAGCTGTCAACATGAGAACATTCAAATAGCATGTGTTTCAAGTCTGCTGAGATAGCATTGCATGTCCAACAGGAGGGGGAAAGAGTAAGATTTATTTTGTGAAGGGAGAGAGGAGTGTACATGAGCCTATTATAGATAAAAACAAAGATTGAGTAGTGTTAGCTGCTCTAGAGGTTTTTCTTATTTTAGCCCAGATTTTATTCCAAACAGAAATAGAAAAAGAGGTCTGGAAATCGGATTCCCAAGAAAGTTCTACCTCCATCTTGGTTCGGGTTCCAGAGGGGAGGTTATCTGTTTATACAGTTGAGATGCAGATGGAGAGTTAGAAGTGAACATATATTATGGTAAGGAGATGTAGAGGTAGGAACCAACACAAGTTGATCATAGGCTGTTTGAATTAAAGAAATTAAAGAAGTATAATGGGACTCATAAGAATTAGGCAGAGCAAAACGTGTTTGAGCAAGATTGGAAAGAGATACATTTATTCTCATGGATAAGTTGATAAACCCAACGAAGACCCTTAGCATGCCACGCTTTCCAGAAGATACATTTGTTATTAATCTTAAGGTATTTATTGTACCAGAGAGAAGATTGTAAAAATTATTCTTCAGGGTCCGGATAAGAAGTAATAATAGGTTGTAAAATTTTACAAGTATTATTAAAGATAGGAAGAGATAAAGATGGGGGTCTATGTGTAAGAGTTATAAATTCTTTAAAAGGAAATGGATGAGAAAATAATTTTTCAATCTTTGTCCAAAAGGGTAGATTAAATGCATCATCTTCTTGTAGTAGCAAAGAAGATTGTCTGAGGGAAAAAGCTGTATGATAGGAATGAAAGTATGGAAACTTTTTTATTATTCCATAGGAATTTAGATAAAACTGTATAGATTAATTTATCATGAGAATTAGGAATATTTACCGGGATATTAGAGATATAAAAAAGTATTATGGGTACCAACATCATCTTTATAGTGTCTAAGCGACCCCACCAAGATAAAATAAAGGAATTCAATGTCGCATGTAATTCCTTAAAGTTGAGTGAAACATTCTCTTTAATAGAAGAAGTAAAGCTGAATTCCAATGGAACTGAGAAGAGGCAAAATCACCATGAAAGCATAGTTTGTTTAATGGGAGAATTTCACACTTGTCTGGGTTTAATTTATAGCCGGAGACTGATGCATAAAGTTCCACCTCTGATAAAAAGGCTGGTAACGAAATTTGTTGATGCTACATAAATAATAAGATGTCATCGGCATAAGCAGAAAGTTTTAACTGACTATCGCCATAATAAAAACCTTTAATATGGGAATTTGAACGAATCTTAATCAGAAAGGGTTCGAGAGCAAGAATAAAAAGAAGAGGAGAAAGGGGGCAACCTTGTCGAACTCCTCGATAGAGGGAAAAAGAGGAAGAGACAAGGCCATTAACTAAAATAGAAGATGTAGGAGAGGAATATAACAAAGAAACATAATTGATAAAAGTAGAGCCAAAACCAAACCAAGACCAAGTAGAAAAAATGAAAGGCCAGCTAACTCGATCAAAAGCCTTTTCTGCGTCTAAAGATATAGCGACCAGGGAATGTTTATAAGAAGCAGATTAGCTAAGTACATTAAAAATAGGCGAGTATTATCAGAGATACGTCTACCTGTTATAAAACCGCATTGTTCATGGCCAATCAAATGAGGCAATAGGGGTTCCAGACGAAGGGCTAGAATTTTGGCAAATATTTTATAGTCTATATTAATTAAAGAAATGGGCCTAAAATTTTTACATAATGTATGATCCTTATTGTCTTTGGGGATAAGACATATGAGGGCATTTTGAAATGAACCACTAGAATTATGAGAAGAGATAAAAAAGAGAAAGAGTTGATGTAATTGGGAGGAAGGAGTTTAGAGAAATGTGAATAATATTTTATAGTAAAGCCGTCAGGCTCTGGAGCTTTACCGTGTTTAATAGTGCGCATAGCATTTGAAATATCCTGAAATTGAATCTCATCATCTAGAGATGAAAAATCAATGTTGGAGTGGGAAGGAGGAGTAACCAAAGATAAATAATGAAGAATATCTTCTTGATGTACAGGGAAATTCCGGGGTATAAAGATTTTGAAAAAATTGGGTAAATTCCTTTAAAATATCTTCATTTTTATAAACCAGATTATTAGAAGTATTGAGAATAAATTCAATCTTAGTGCGATCTTTTTTAACTTTAAGATAGTTTGCTAGTAGCTTCCCAGCTTTATTTTTACCACCGTAGTATTTAGCGGAGGCTTTAAGTAAAAATGAATTTGCATTTTCCGTGGATAACTTATTAAAGGTGAATTTGGATTTAATAAGCTCCTCTAAACACATTTTAGAATTACTTTGAAGATAAACTTGTTCTAATTGTTTGATACGAGTTGTAAGCGACTTCAATTGATTAAAAGATGCTTTCCTTTTACGAGCTACGAAAGAAATGATGAAGGGCCCGATTCACAAAAGTAATCTGAGACAAAATCCTAACTTTACGACTTTCGGTATTCACAAAAGGCATCTTAAGTTTGTCTTAAGTTTTGGTCTTAAGACAAAATCCTAACTTAAGTTAAACTTAAGTTAAACTTAAGTTAGGATTTTGTCTTAAGTTTGTCTTAAGTTTTGGTCTTAAGACCAAAACTTAAGACAAACTTAAGACAAAATCCTAACTTCACTACTCCTAAATGCCTTTTGTGAATACCGAAAGTCGTAAAGTTAGGATTTTGTCTCAGATTACTTTTGTGAATTGGGCCCATAGTCTCTACAGGCTGCTTTGAACGTGCCCCATATTACTTGAGGAGAAATTGTTGGGTTCTCATTTTCAAAAAAGAAGGTATTAGCAAAAGATTAAAAGTTTTAAGTGAAAGTGGGATCCAATAAGAGGAAATTATTAAATCTCCATCTTCTAATCCCTTGAGTCGGTGGAAAGAGATCCAAATCCAGAATGACTGGAGCATGGTCCGAAACTAATATGGATCCTATATTTGAGTTAATAATATGTTGTGTGAGAGATTTGGAAAGGAATAAATAGACGAGATTGGGAAAGATGTACAGGGGAGAAAAATGTGTATTTTAAAAGTGTGGGGTTACATAATCTCTAGGCATCTACTAAAGATCTCTGCTGGATAGTAGAAGTAAATTGTGAGTGCATGCGGGAGGGAACGAATTTTGATTTAGAGTTTTGGTCAATGATGGGATCAAAGACCATGTTGCAGTCCCCACCTACCACTAAATAATCATCTTTGTAAGACATCAAAGTAGATAAAATATCCGGCCAAAAGGTGTTATCTGGGGAGTAGGTGCATAAAGGTTAAAAATAGTCATGGGTATTTTATTGATTAACGGACCGACAGGGGGGGATCCCCTGAGCCCGGAATAGCTCACCGGACTGCGGTAAATCGGCTGTGTGGGACGACGTAACTGGACTCTCTGCCTGTGAGGCCACCATATTCCAGGTGCGGCGGCTCTCACGCTGAATGCTGGTGCCACGTCGGGTGCCCTGCCCGGCCCTGCTAAAGCGGAACCGAGAGGTGGAGCCACGGCCGCAGCGGCGATTCTAGGGATCCCAGGGTTGGGCGGCCTGAGAGTTTGCATGCGGTACGCCGGACCGGCTGAGAGGAGGAGCAGCTGCGGACCCAATGCTCATGGGACCCGTTCACGTTCATAGGAGCGGCCCGAGGTGAGGTGGGTCCCCTTGGGGCACATGTGCCGGAGGGGACTGAGAAGCCTGGCTCCCAGTGAAGTGGGGAAGTAGAGAATCTGACCCCGATGAAAGGAGGGGCATCCTGGAGGCAGACCCTGATGCTGGGGCATACCGTGAAGGGCAGCTGCCGCTGTTGAGACCCGCTCTTGCCACAGGGAGTACATCGTGGAGAGGGGGGCCCCCAGAAGTGAATAATCCGTCAGGCCTCGAGAAGTCTACCCCAATCGAAGCAGGGAGTTGGCGATCCTGACCCTGGTGTATGGGGGACACATCGGAGGTGAATTCTGGGAATGAGGGCCTGGTGAATAGTGGAGTACACTGCGTTGCAGCAGCACCCGAGACTTGACCCTGCGACGACAAGGCCAGTAGTGGTACTGACTGAGCCTCTGGCGATGGATAGCCCCCGCCTGGAGGACTGAGATAAGTGGAGTGCCCCCTACCTCAACGGTGAATGCCAAGGGGGCGCTGTTGAAGGGCTGCCAGGGGAGCGACTGGCGAAATGATGGATGGTGGTGCCCCGGGGGCTGGGAGATCCTGATATCCCGGCTGTGGTGATGTTGCAGCGCATTGAGCGGTCGCACTGGTGATGGATTCTGGGGAGGCAGGCAGGCATTGTTGCGGGCTTTAGGCCAACCACACACGCAACGCTGGATGTGATGGCGGAATTCTGGAGTGCGGGAGGCTTCGCCTTGGAGTGAGGAGACGGTTGGAAACACTCCCGGGCTCAGCACCCAGTCCAGGAAGGCGACGGATACGTGTCAGTTGGAAGGCACGTGGGGTTCGACCTGTGGTTGTCCGTAGACCTAGGAGGACACCTGGAAATGCTTGGTATCAAGGGTGCGCCACGATTGGCATACCGGATGAAGTGCCAGGTTGAATATTGGACAGACTGTGCGCCGAGCGCCAGAAACGGAAGATTTTGTGAGAGGCGCTCGGGAGAGGTGCTCGTCCTGATTGGCCCTGCAGAGATAGGTCTCCACTATTCAACATGGGGAAGGATAAGGGTAACAGAGCACAGTCCAACAAAATATCGAACTATGCATAGCCCCTGCCCCAGGGTCCTAACCAACCGGACGCACGGGGTGAAGATAATGCCGACATGGCGCTGGAGGGGGAACTGTGGGATCCCTCTCTAAGTGACATCCTGACGGCTGTACGGACTGCGAGGGACGAGATGGTGACCAGAATCGATGCCGTAGCGATTGATGTCAACCTCCTTAGATGTGATCTGCGTAAGGTCTCAGATAGGGTTACCACAACAGAACAAAATGTAGACGCTCTTCAGTCGGAAGTCAAAGCTCTACAAGAGACGGTCATGGAGCTCCAGAAGAAAATGATTAAGCTGGATGAACGTGCTGAAGACCAGGAAGGCCGCTCACGAAGTAATAATCTAAGATTTGTGGGATTCCCGGAACGAGCGGAGGGGTCCTCCGCGGAGCTATTCTTGGAGGATTGGATAACAAAAGTGGTGGCACCAGGAAACCATCCAAGTTCTTTAATATCGAGAGGGCACATAGGGCACAGGCCCCTCCCCCGCGTCCGGGGGCCCCGCCGAGGGCCATCATAGCCGGTTTTTCAACCATCGGGACCGGGACATGCTCCTGCAATACACCCGCGCCAAGATTGACCTACATTATGAGGGACACCATATTGCAATTTTTCCGGACTATACGCAAAAAGTGCAGGAGCAGCTACGCACTTTCTTAGTGGTGCAGAGGCGCATGAGGGAGGCTGGGATGAAGTACAGTCTCCTGTATCCTGCCAATCTCTGAGTTGAGCATAAAGGTAAAGCTCTGTTTTTTGGGTCGTCGGCGGAGGCATCGGACTGGATGGACCATGCATGAGCCCGGGAGCCTCGGCAGGACTGACAGGCGAAGGCAGGGCCACCTGCGGACTCAATGGAGTTTCCGGGGAGGCGACGCCGAGTATCTGAAGGATCCCGACAGGGGGACAATAGTGACTCTGGGAGAGTTAGGGTATGTGAGGACGGCATCTTACAGATAATGGAGGGAGCGCCCGCCTCTGGCCTGACCTCCTCGGAGGTTATCCCGGACACTAATATTGGCTGATCCATGAGAATCGGAGAGGAGATCTGGTTTGGGGGCGTAAATATTCAGATAAGTGACTTTAAGAAACTCTAATGTGCTCTACCCAGGCGGAGTATTCAGGGACCCGCCTAGAGCAGAAGAAGGCCAGCAGTTATCTTTTGGATCGACGTTTTTATATCATAAACTCCGTGCAGCATGTAGGGAGCTCCATGCAGAATTCCCATCACAGCCCACCCCACTGACCGCTCTAGAAAATTTGCTGACTACGCCATCACCGCGCAAACTGGTTACCAGACTGTATACTCATATGCAGAACGATGCGCCTGTGGCTGTTTCTGCTGCTCACCTTAAATGGAACACCGAGTTGGTTCCCCCTCTGTCTGACGACCAATGGTCATATTGCTGTGCCCAGATGACGGACTTATCGCCCAACTATAAACTTCGGCTAATTCACTTTAAATTCCTACATCGCTACTATAGGACGCCGATTAGTTTATTCAAAATGGGAGTCAGGGATGATTATTGTTGTTGGAGGTGCGGAGCGTTCGAGGCTTCCTTCCTTCATATGGCATGGACCTGTCCGACACTCGCTGAGTACTGGACTCAAATCTTTGAATCCATAAATCAGATTCTAGGCCTGGCGCTGTCCCCATCTCCACTGCTTGGTTTGTTAGGGTATGTCAGGGACACACATGTTAGGAAATGCAAATTACATGTGCTGTTATTGTTATTTGCCAAACGTCAGATAGCTTTATGTTGGGGGAAGAGGAGAAAACCCACGGTCCGGGATTGGATTCGGGAGGTTACGTATGGACAAACTCAGCTTGCTGTATTCTGGGAACTAATGCCACCTACCTCCAGACCCAAAGATATATGGGATCCTTTCATCGACTGGGCTCGTGCCAGATCTACTGGTCCTGATGCTGGTGCGGCTGCTGAAGCTACGGTTGGGCCCGCATGATTCCTTTTTTATTGTACCTAGCAGTATGCCTTTGTTGGGTGCTGGGGGAGTCTGACTTGTCTCTATAACTTGTGGATATTATAGACATCACTGTTCCACTACTGCCTAATTGTATGTTGTTTTGCATGATTTTTCCGCTAGATTGAAAATGCCGACTGTGAAGATTGTGTTGTATATCGCTAAGCCCTCTGTCCTTAATACTTTTTTTTTAATGAAACGGCTTTGTCACATGATCAGAATGTAATAATGGCCTCCCACACACCACTGTTTGTTTTTGTTTATGATGATATCTTCATTTTGTTTTGTATGCAATTGAAAGTCAATAAATAAATAAAAAAAAAAAAGAAACTCTAATGTGAATGTCTGCTATTTCCCCCTTTTTTAAATTTTATTATTTTTCTTTTACTTGATATTGGGCGAGGACACACGGAATGCAGATGCCGCTGGCAGGGAGGGACACGCCCCTCAATAGCGGCTGGGACCTGGTTGGGGACCTGGAGGCTTAGGTCTCGCGCCCCGGCAGGGGGCCAGTCACTCGCATAGCACACATGCAGACGGTATTGCCCAATGCTTTATAATAAAGGTTTTATTCTGTGTAATGCAATTGTGGGAATTGTTGCAGGGCATAAAAATGCTGTTGAAGAAATTTGAGGGCGGTGATTTAGGGGGGGGGATGGAACTGTTCACTCTCTACGACGGTGGGAGGGATGGTTCTGATGCACTGCCCAGCGGGTGGAGGGGGGGCTGGGATTTCAAACTGTTTTATCTGTTCGGAATGGTTTTGGGGGAAGTTTCAGGGATCCATGTCTGAGTGGTAATTTCTCACAATATGCTACGTCTAACATTGAAATGGTGGGATGGGAACGGAATTGTGACACCACCTACACGGTCTTATGGCCCCCTCCCTGACGAAGTCCCTTACCTGGAATGTCCGGGGGATGGCAATGCTTGAAAAACGTTGACGAGTGCACTCCTTCCTACGACGCTATAAAATTGCCATAGCGGGATTGCAGGAGACACGTCTGGGGGGGGACACTGCCCTATATCCGGCGTAGATGGCGAGGGCAGCTTTATGCCACCTTGTTCTCCGGCTCTGCACAAGGGGTGCTATTCTGCACCATGTGCTTGACCCTGAGGAACGTTACGTGATCTTACATGGGAGACTTGATGGGCAGGAGATATGTCTTATAAATGTGTACGCTCCTAATTCAGATGCCCACAATTTCTTTTACGAAGTATTGACGGCAGCGACCCCCTTTTTGGGTGGGGACATTGTCCTATTGGAAGATGTTAATTGTGTAATGGATGCGGTGCTGGACCGTGAACCCCCTTGGGCGAACACTAAGCCTGGCATGACTGTTGCTTTGATGGACGTGATGAGGGAAATAGGAGTGAAGGACGCATGGCGGATTAGACACACAGACACTAGGACATTCTCTTGCCATACCCCTGCGACCAACACATTTAGCAGGTTAGATCAGTTTCTCTTATCGGCGTCTCTGATGCCCAGAGTTGAGGAGATAGCGTACCTTCCGAGTCATATCTCGGACCATTCCCCACTGCTCATGACCTTGGGCACTGCTAGACCCAGAGCGTCAATCCCCACGTGGCGACTTCCGACTGAGGCACTCACTGACCCACCTTTTGCCGGGAAACTGAAAGAAGAGATCTCTAATTACTTTGAGACGAACTGGGGCTCAGTGTCCTCAAGAGGTGTGGAGTGGGAGGCAATGAAAGTGGTGGTCCGGGGGTTTTGTCTCGGGGCGACCTATGGGGTCCGACAGCAGCTCGAGAGGGACATTAGAGTCCTAGAGAGGAGGTTAACTGAGCTGGAAGCAGTGCTACCCATGGCTCCCAACCGATTGATTGAATGAGTGGCGGGACGTATGAGAGGACCTGATGGCGGTGCTATGCAGACATGAAAAATGTCATTATACTGCGTACCAACAGCGATTGCATGCGGAGGGTGACCGATCCAGACTGATTCGTAATGAGACACCGGTTTCCCCCATATTGCAGATGAAGACAGTGGAAGGCTGCACGGTGTATAGTCAGCAAAGAATTTTGGATACTCTGGCGGACCATATGGCTGGAGTGTATACGGGACGCCCTGCAGATCCAGACGATTAGACGGGCTCTTTACCGCGCTGAATTTACCATGCTTAGATAGCGAGACCAGCAAATTGCTGGAAGAGCCGATCTCGAAAGAAGAAATCCTAACGAGTATTAAGTCTCTGAGAGCTGCGAAAAGCCCGGGTAGTGACGGCCTACCGGCCGAATTCTACTAAATGTTTGCACCTATCCTTGTGGACCGCCTCCTTGAGGTATACAACGAGGCATTTCAAACCCGAGCGCTCCCACCATCCATGAATGAAGCCACGGTGGTTATGATCCCCAAGGCGGATAGGGACACCCAACTCCCGGGGTCATATAGGCCCATTTCCTTATTAAATATCGATATGAAAGTTCTTAGTGGCATTATGGCTACAAGATTGCAACCGCATATGCAACATCTAATCCATCCCAATCAAGCGGAATTCATTCCCAAACGCAGCACGGCCCACAATCTGAGGTGGCTGGCCCATGTGTGGCTCTCGGCCGTGCCAGTTCGGGAAGACTGTGCCCTAGCACTGTTAGATATCGAACAAGCGTTTGACTCGGTTGGATGGATGTATCTATGGGAGGTCCTCCGGAGGATGGGCGTTGGGACGCAATTCTTGAAATGGGTGCAGTTATTATACTCGGAGCCCAGTGCTAGGGTTAGAACGAGGAGGTTGGTGTCACGGGCCTTCCGGCTACAGCGTGGCACGAGACAAGGATGCCCACTGTCGCCGCTCCTTTTTGCTATGGCAATGGAACCCCTAGCGGCAGGTTTACGGAAAGAGATGGACGCCTTTGAGATCCCGCTTGGAGAGACTAATCATGTGGTGTCCATGTATGCGGA
This sequence comes from Calotriton arnoldi, assembly GCA_963921515.1. Classification (NCBI taxonomy): domain Eukaryota; kingdom Metazoa; phylum Chordata; class Amphibia; order Caudata; family Salamandridae; genus Calotriton; species Calotriton arnoldi. The sequence goes on along the minus strand of CAWUFW010011619.1, from coordinate 62,231 downwards.
TGACACCTTGGTCTATATCCGGAATCCTGCCCGGGCGATGCCGACGTTGTTGACCGTCCTGGAGAGATTCGGACACGTGTCTGGGCTGCGAATTAACTCCGGGAAACCTAAACTAATCCCAATGGGGAGACTAGCTGAGCTCCCAGACATGGGATTGCCAGAGGTGGGGTTCGCATGGGTAAGGACCGCACCGTGGTATCTCGGGATCCGACTGGCGGGTAAGGCCGAGGAATATTTGGCGCTTAACATCGGGAAAGTAATTGAGGGTTTACGGGGGTCAGTGCGCTTTTGGCGAGAGCTACCACTGTTCCTCATGGGGAAGATTGTGCTGACTAAAATGGTGGTCCTGCCCAGATGCCTTTATGCAATGCAGCACTCCCTTTATAGAGTTGCATAGGGTATTCACAGATTTATTATGGGGATCCAAACGCATACGGGTCGGGCTGGTCACTCTACAGAGAACCTGGCAGAACGGAGGGTTGGAGGTTCCGTGTCTGGAACTGTATTATGCGGCTTCACAGCTGCAACATGCTGTACATTGGCTAGAGGGGGACGAAAATTGGGAAAAGGCCCTACTGGCGGGGACCTGTGGAGACAGGGCGCTCCCCGAATTTTTGATGATGGGAGCACGGGTACCCTTGACGAGGCCCTATATTGTTCGGCATGTGGCGGAAATATGGGAAATGGTAGTCCAGAGAGTGCTAAGAAGAGCGCCTTATGCCCCTGATATGCCCTTGTGGGCGGTTCGACCCTTTATACAGATTTCTGCATCTATGTCTGTGCGAAGATGGTTGGAGGGGGGGTGCCTGACTATGGGGGACTTATATGAGAACAAACAGTATGTCACGCGAGAGCAAGCGATGGAAACATTTGCGCTAGGCCCTGGACAGTTCCTACAATATGCCAAAATAGCCCAGGTGGCTAGAGAGCTGTGGCCCATGTTCCCGGAAGAACCTCCCATCTCTAATGTGTTACAGACTCTGATCACGATGGCCAAGGGTCTCAGATTAATTTCACACCTGTACTGGGCGTTGCGAGATGACAGGGCAGTCAAGGTATTACCAATCCAGGCAAACTGGGAGGTGCTGACGGATGACCCCATCACAGAGAGGGATTGGACTAGAATTCATGAAGGGTTCAAGCAGGTAAGCGCGAATGCAACATTTAAGTTGATCCAGTTTAATTACGTACATCAGACGTACCTGACCCCGGAAAGGCTACACCGGATTTATCAGGAGCGTTCAGAGCAGTGCCCTAGGTGCGGAGGAACAGAGGCTATATTCATCCACATGGTATGGCTCTGTCCAGAACTTCATACATACTGGACTGACGTCTTGGACGCGTTGCGAGGAGTGACGGGGTGGGAGATACAACAGGAAATCCGGGTGGTGTTGCTGGGGCTGTTGCCTCGACCTAAGAATAAAAAATTGAGAAGGAAATGTATCCTCCTGGGACTGGTACTGGCGAAACGCTGGATAGCCATCTCGTGGCTCAGCCGCAGACCGCCCAAAATGATGCAGTGAGTCCGAGACGTGGAAGAATGGGCGACAGCCGAAGTGATTCGTATGTAACAAACCAGACATGACTAGAAGTTAGAGGACGACCTTCAGGCATGGAGAGCGATGTTGGGAGGGTTGACAAATGAGGGGGTGGGCAGTGGAACACAAGAGGAGGTCACGGGGAACGAACTGAATGGTAGCAGGCCGGATGATAACTAGGAGAAGGGGATGACCAGTAATCAAGATAGTGCTACGACATGGGCCACCCGGGAGGGGGGACAGAATCACAGTGTAGTGACGTACACCAGACATGGCGGAGAGGGTATGTTTTAGCTGTGGGCGTGGGAGGGGTTGTTGGGATTTTCAAAAGTGGTTTGTTTTTAAAGTCTCGGAGATATAGACCAAGATATAAAACCCCAAGGGGGATAAAGTGCAGTAAGAAGAGACTACAGGATGGGGGTTCATGTCTATAGTAACGGGTTAAAGCTTGTGCATGAATATACCTCATCCACTTAATCCTTTGTACACCAAACTTTGATGCTTCTAATTGTATGGTTATGAGACTATGTATAATGATTTTTTGCACTGTCTATTTCAAATACCAATAAAGATATATTTAAAAAACAAAAAAGAGATATCAAAGAAACGAAAGTGATAGAAAAATAAATATAGATTGTCAGAGAGAAAATAGAAAGAAGAAAGAAAGGAGAGCGAAGATAAAACAAAGAACAAGAAGAAAATGAACCATATAAGTAAATAAGATAATGACGTACCAAAAAAGACAGGGATGGTATGGGGGTGGTGACACCACATAGGGAGACGATACAACCGATCAGAAAACCCACGGCGGACCGGGAGTGGAGGGCACACAAGCTACATGACATGAAAGTAAAATGCTCAAATACGAGGACCGCACCTAATAAAAGAAAAGACAGGACAAGATAAATGATTAACAGTAGATGACCACGTTTACAATATAAACTTATATCAAAACAGAAGATAGCGAACAACAATAACATATGACAGCAAAGTAGTAAAATTGATCAAATACGAAGACCGCACCTAACAAAAGAAAAGACAATACAGGACAAATGAGTAACAGTGAATGATCATGCTCACAGTATATACGTATAACAAATCAGAAGGTAGCGAACAACAATAGGATATGACAGCAAAATCAGACGTTTGAAGGCTTTGTTACATCCATCTCCTCCTCTCTGCAAGTAACCAGAAACTGTTGTAACATCATAGGATCTTCAAAAGTCATAGTCTTATTTTTATAAGTCACTTTAAACAAACAGGGATGGAAGAGACCAAAACATGCATTCAGGTTACGGAGAGCAGGTCTCATGTCCAAAAACCTCTTCCTTCTATCTGCTGTTTTTTTAGCATAATCTTGGGAGAAGAAAAGAGTGGAACCCTGCCAAGATACTCGACCTTTAAGTTTAGCTGCTTGAATTACTTTCAATAGGTCAGTATATTCCAAAAAATAGATGATAACTCCTCTTGGCTTGATAGGTGAGGATGAGGCACGTGGTTCGCAACCCAATCAATGGGCTCTTTGAATGTTCAGAATTGGAGTGGGCGGTAGATCAAGAATCTTTGGTAGACAAGATCTGAAGAATGCAATAGGATCTGGACCCTTCAAACCTACTGCCAGACCATAAATACGTAGATTGTTATGTCTGTTACGATTTTCAAGATTTTCAACTTGTTTCTTAAGATGAGCAATTTCCAATTGCATAGGAGGAATCTTGGTTGTCAAGACTTGAAAAGAGTCTACACGTTGTTCCATTTGTGCCATTTTATTTTCCATACACTGTCATTATAGGAATATACAGAGCTTCAATATGCTCATTAGTGGTGAATTAGTTAATTTGCGTGTGAGAGAAGAACCGGCAAGCTAAAACGCCACTCTGTGTGGCAGGGAAAGCGACAGTTGAACAAAATGGCAGGCGCGAGTTCAGAGAGAAGACGCGCTCGCCGCAGCAGCAATTACCGGCGTCCTCACAGAAGAGAAGAGTCATTCCCGAAGTCGCGATGCTACATGGCACCACAGACCTCCAGCACAAGTGAAGTACGGCTCTGGTACAGCCTTAAAGTCCACAGCCCTCCCGCGCCGCCACGGATCTCCGCTAGCCGGCGACCATCTTCATCGGCACCTAAGCCACGCCCCCATACCTAGAAAAAAAAATCTAATGTGCTGAAATATGTTCTGCAAATATGTTCAGAATATGGAACATTTTTATGCACTTTAAATTCCTCCAACTTAAAATAATGGCTGTATTTTTCACGTATAAATATGGCACTGTATTGAGAAAATTAAACTGAAGAGTTAACTTTGTTTATATGGATTCCATAAAACTTATCATTTAAATTTTCTCCAATTTCCAAGTGTCACTTTTGCAAACACCAAGCATCTAACTATCAGTGGCCTGTAGACATGGTGCCATATTTATAACAGAAAAAGATATTTGTTTAAATGGGAGGAATTTTAAGTGAATAAATATACTTCATAAAACATTAAGACGTATTTGGCTTAATTAAAAGTGGAGAAAGACATTAATACTAAGGGGCCGATTCCGATCTCGGCCGGTAGGGCTCCGAATCGGATTCGGCTTTACCGGATCCGATTCGGAGCCCTGTTTCCCGACCGAATCGTACGCGGGTCCTGCCGAGCGAGTACGATGCGAATTCGCCGACCGACTCGTCCGGGCGTCCCGACCGCTCCGACCGACTCGTTCCCGGCTCGAACCGCACCGACCGACTCGCTCGGACTCGACTCGCACCGCGCAATGGAGACGTTCCCCAGCCGGGTAAGTACGATGCGCGCCGCGAGCAGTCCGACCGAGCCGCGCACTCCGGCTCGAAAGAGCTGTCGGAGCCGTACTTTGGGGGTCTGTGTCGGACCCCCTGTACGCGTAGCCGCGCGAGTCGCACACAGGGGGGACCCATGGGTCCCCCCTACCTGTGCGTGTATGGCGCGAATCGCTTCGCCGCGTACCCGCTGTAGGGGGCGCCCTTGTCCGCCTCGCACCCATTCAGTCAATGGGAGCCCGCGTACGCGTTGTACGACCGGCTCCCATTGACTTCAATGGGAGTCTGACCGACTCGAGTCCGATAGCATACGGACGCATCGTACTCGTTCGGTCGGACTGCACGGGTCCGATTCGGTCGGAAATCTCTCCGGGTCCGGCTCGGTCGGAGAGATTTCCGGCCCGAATCGGAATCGACCCCTTAATGTTTCATATAAAAACTTTTCTTCACTTTAAATTTCTCCCATATGAAAAAAATTACTATTTTTCAGTTAGAAATATGGCACAGTGTCTCTACTGGACACAGGGAGCAAAAGGCCTGCTGCTTGTAAATGGAGCACTTTGAAATGGGAGAAAATTAAAATGAAGAGATCGACTGGTTGGATACACCTGTCCTAAAAGAAGCCTTTGTATGTATTGCCCCTGAGGTACCATGTTTTTTAATTACCTGGTGCCACTTTGAGGCATTTCCTGAGAAAGGTCCCGAACTCATGAAACCTCAGCTGTGTTTCAGTGATTCGACCTACCTTCATCGGGAGGAGAGATGAGAATCAGAGGAGGGACAAACAACAACTAGTATTTCCAGTTGTCTGCAGGATCCTACCCTTTAAGCAGCTTTGAGGTAATGGAGGTAGTCCCTTATTTTGCTTGAAGTAATCCCACTGAGTTACCAGGTGTGACAGAAACAAAGGTGTTGGATGAGTGTAAAGGTACTGAGATCAGGGACTCCATAATGTTACCTGTTAACATATTCACCTGGAGATGCACCATCATCATAGGAAAACAAACCTGATTTGAAAGTGGAAGCAGCTTAAGTCACCAAGATCTGGTGAAAGAAGCATATTTAACAGAAATGCCATGTGTCTGGACAAACACAAAACGGGTTCATAAAAAAAAAACAGCAAATGCTAACTCTATCCAGCTTGCAAAGAGCAGGATACCACGGGGAAATGTAAATGAAAGTGCGGTCCAGCACAGTGTTTGATTATTTCAGTTACCTGTTAGAGTTTAAATAAATGAAATTATTGTTTCACACCCAAAAAACATTGTGAAGACAGCTGTGTATGCAACAAACTCCCCACTTTATGATTTGTAATCGTCTTTTCTCGTCTTGCATAAAAATCGGAAAAAGGGTTAGGGTTGTTCAACCTCATTATTTGAACACACACATCTATCACCATGTAGTTTTCAAAGTGACCACGCCAGCTCATCCTCAGCCGCGTTGCTTACAGAGTAAGCTCCTGTCTCCTGTGAATCACCAATCGCCAAAAAGTGAACTATGAAGGAAGTGGTTCACTGGCACAGCACTGTTTTGCCTGTGGCGGGACAGGTGGACAGAGGAAGGCTCACAAAAACATGGTGGGGAGACTGTTTCATTTTGTGATAAACTTGAGTACTTATTTCTATAATTGGACAGCTGGCTGATGCAAACTATTTTAAGGAATTCAAATAAGGATATGAATAGGAGAGCTTAGCTTTGAATGCCCGGTTACTCACCGGTAATATTCATTACTCCGAGTCCTGGTCTTCCCGTCCCATTCCTTACAAGTGAGCAGCTAGTCTGCTCCACAGAAACCTATTACCTAGCGAGCTTTTCGCACTTCCCCCAACATGGCGCCACCATCAGGTGACAATAAAGGGGGAAGTGCGTCAGAGAAACATCCTGAGAATACCAAAGAAAAAAACCCAGAAAGGAAAACAATCACCCAAACAAAAACCAAAAACAGGGAGGGAGGGAAGGGCTCAGGAATGGGACGGGAAGACCAGGACTCGGAGTAATGAATATTACCGGTGAGTAACCGGGCATTACCTCCTCGTCCAGTCTTCCCGTCCCATTCCTTACAAGTGAGCCTATACCCAAGCACACGGTGATTGTAATAAAACAGACCAGAAAATGCAAGAAAACAGGTCCATTTAATCAACAGAAAGCAGTACAAATCACAAACCATGTACAGCAGACAAAACATGTGAGCCAAAGGCAGCCGAGGCCGCCATCCCCAACTGAAGACGATAATGGGAAACAAACGTATGGGGAGAAGCCCATGTGGCAGCATTACAAATGTCTCTCAAGGAGGCCCCCTTGAACATGGCCCAGGAGGAGGAGACGCCCCTGGTCGATCTACCCTGAACAGAAGAGGGGAGAGGACAGCGGGCGGAATCGTAGGCCGAAACCACAGCACCCTTCACCCAACGAGTCAAAGTGGACAAGGAAGGACGAAGACCCCGCCCAGAGAGGCCGTAGGTGACAAATAAGGAATCAACCTTACGGAAACCAGAGGACCGATCCAAGTAGATGCGGAGAGCCCTCAGCACATCCAAAGAATGGAGGACCAACTCCTCCGGAGAGGCAGGATCCGGAAAAAAACAGGGAGAACAATATCCTCCTGACAGTGGAAAGATGACAACACTTTGGGCAGAAAAACTGACTGGGACGGAGAATGACCTTGTCAGCGCAAAACGCAAAAAGGGGGCGAAGCCATCAAAGCCCCAATCTCACCAACCCTCCGCCCAGAAGTAATGGCCACCAGGAACAGAACCTTAGCTGAAAGGAACTTAAGGTCCACCGAGACCAAAGGCTCGAAAGGTGGACCCGTCAAGGCCTGGAGAACCAGGGGAAGATCCCAGGCCGGTACAGGAGAGCGAGAGACAGGACGCTGAAGCAAAAAGCTCCGCAAAAGGCGAGCCACCAACGGGGAGACAGAGGACACAGAGGAACCCCGGAAGGCAAGAATGGCAGCCCACTGCGCACGTAGGGAAGAGACAGCGAGCCCCAAGACGAACCCATCCCGCAAGAAGTCCAACACCCTCACAGCCTCACAGGAGGAAGAAGAGAGACCCTTCCCAAGGCACCAGGAGGAGAAGTTCTTCCAATGACGGTCATAGGACTTCAAGGTGGAAGGGCGCCGAGACAACTGGAGGCACTGGGCAACCTCAACCGAGCAACCCTGACCCAACAAACTCAACCTCTCAAGTGCCAAACCCCCAGCCGGAGGCGGCGCAGGGAGGCAACCCTGAGAAGAGGAGCCCGTAGAGGGGAGGGACACAGGGGAAACCTCCAATGGGGGCACACAGACAAGGTCAGAAGCAGGGGAAACCAAGACTGACGAGACCACTCCGGCACAACCAGAAGAACTTCCGCCCGGTCCAACCGTATCTTCCTGAGGACCCGAGGAATCAAAGCAAACGGAGGGAAGGCAAACAGGAGCCCCAGTGACCACGGAATGGAGAAAGCGTCTATCGCCCACGCCAACCGGGAGGGAACGAGGCTGCAAAACCGAGGAAGGAGGGCAGAATCCTCCGAGGCAAAAAGATCCAGCCAAGGAAGGCGGAACCGGAGGACAATCAGATCGAACAGATCCGGGGACAGACACATAGTCACCGAGGAGGGGAACACCCTGCTCAAAGAGTCCGCAGGCCCATTCTCCTTCCCCGGAAGATAGACCGCCGTCAGAGACAAGAGATTCTGCTCGGCCCAAAGCCAGATCATCCTGGAGAGGATAAACAGAGACCGACACATGCCCCCCTGACGACTGACATAAGCCCGAACAACCTGGTTGTCGGTCTGCACCGAGACAGCATGGCCCAGAAGGAGAGGAGCAAACCACCGAAGAGCCAACCAAACCGCTCGCAACTCCTTCCAGTTCGAGGACTGGAGAGACTCGAAATGGGACCACCGACCCTGAGCACCCATCACAGCACCCCAACCCACGGCACTGGCATCCGTGGACAACACAACCACATCCCGAGGAGGAAGAAGATCGAACCCCTGGGAAAGAGACAGAGGGGACAACCACCACTGGAGATCCACCCGAATCCCACGAGAGACGGGAATCAGGGCCTCGTAGTCCAGGGAGGCAGGATCCCAGTGCGACAGGACATGATGCAAGAGGGGATACAAATGCAGCCGGGCCCAAGGGAGGAGATGCAAAGTGGACGCCATCTCTCCCTGACTTCTCAGCCAGAGACGGGCAGACACCTGGGATTGGGACAGAACCCAAGAAAGGTGACGAAACAAAGTCAACTGGCGCTCCTGGGAGAGGAACACCATCCCGAGATCCATGCGGAAGAGAGCCCCCAGGAACTTCAGGGTCTGGGAGGGCACCAGGGAAGACTTCCGGTGATTGATGAGGAACCCAAAGGACCCCAGCAGATGACACACCTGATCCACATCCGATAGAGCCTGAGAAAAAGAAGGAGAAACAATCAACCAATCGTCCAGATAGGGAAAACCAGCAGACCCCTGGAATGAAGAATACCCACCAGAGGGGCCAAGAGCTTCGTGAAAACCCTTGGCGCCGACGAAAGGCCGAAGGGAAGCACCCGGAATTGGAAGTGCCGGGAACCCACAGCAAACCGGAGAAACCTCTGATCCGCAGGATGGATCGGGACGTGCAGATAAGCATCCATCAGATCCAGGGATGCCAGGAAGCTCCTAGGAAGCAATAGATGCAGGATGGACAACAAAGTCACCATCTTGAATGTACGACGAGGGATGAAGCGATTGACTCTTTTCAGATTCAAAACAGGGCGCAAATCTGAAGTATCCTTCTTGGAGACCAGAAAGAGGATGGAATAACAACCCTCGCCCCTTTCCAAAGGAGGAACCTCCACGATAGCCGCCTTCTCCAACAGAAGGCGCACACCTTCCAGCAAGGCCTCCCGTCGCAGAGGAAGACGGGGTAGGGGAGTCACAAGGAAGACTGGAGGGGGAGGAGAGGAGAACTCGATCCGATAACCCTCCGACACTGTCTGAACCGCCCAGGCATCCGGAACCGTCAACCACTGTTGCAGGAAATATTGAAGGCGACCCCCAACCGGCAAAGGCAGACAGTCATTGCGAAGAGGAAGAAGCGGCGGCAGCAACACTGGCAGGGGTCCGGGGCTTGGCACCTCCAGGGGCCCCCGGCCACGACCCCTGCCACGATAGGGCTGCGAAGCACCCCGGGCAGAAGGCCCAAAGGCACGCCGGTATCCAAAACCGCGCCCCGAGAAGGAGGGCGGACCGGAGCCACAAGCTTGCGGTTCTCCGCCGACTGTTTTACCATCTCTTCAAGTTGAGGCCCGAACACCCTGGAACCCACAAATGGCAACTTAAGCAGGACCGACTTCTGAGAAGACTCAGCCTTCCAGGAACGCATCCAGATATGACGCCTCGCAGCAATTGAAGCACCAGAAGCAGCAGCAGCGGCACTCAAATTGTCAAAGGAAATATCTGACAAATAACGCACCTGCAACTCCATGAGGGACAAGAGAGAGGAGGCATCCTCCCCATCCTGCAAAAGGAGAGACAGTGCCTGAAAATCCTTGAGGAGGGACTGGACCATGTAATTAGAATAGGCAGTTGCCCTGACAGAAAAATTGGAAGCAGCATAGGAACGCTTCACCGCCCCCTCAACACGCTTATCCACTGCGTCCACAGGAAGGGCGTCATCCGACAGAACCAAACCCTGAGAGGAAAGACCAGCCATCAAATTGTCAACCTTGACAGCCTGTGGAAATTCAGCAGCAAAACCCTCCAAAGGATAACGCTTAGACAGAAAGCGAGGGAAGGCAGATTTATCCACCTCCTTCCACTCATGATCCAGCACCTTGCGCACGGCACCATGCAAGGGGAAGGACTCAGGGGTCGGCTGGTGATATTGCGTAAAGAAGTCATCCTCCAGGACATCGGACACAGGAGGAGTGAACCCCAAATTATCCCGCACATGGGCGAACAAGTCAGAGAGCTCCGCACCCTGAACAAATCGACCCCGGACACATTCTTCATCATCAGGACCCATCTCGCCATCAGGAGCGTCCAGTGGATCTACAGACCCACGAGGCACCTTGGCAGGAGGGCCAGCAGCCTCTCGAGCCCGGAAGGCAGCAGCCACCGCCTCATCAATCAACAGGCGCAGAGCATCAAGAGGAGGAGTGGATGAAGAGGCACCCGAGTCCATGACAGCAACTCTGGGATCGGCAACGTGAAACACAGCAAAAACGCCACCAGAACAGGCACCCTCAGAGGACGGGTGCATGAGGAAAAGGACCCTATTTAAACAAACAAAGTCCCGAGGTCCAGAGCTCACGCGGGACCAGGAAAAGGGGCAGGCGCTTTAAAAAGCAGCCGGCCCGCCAAAATTCGCCCCAGTCATCGTAACAACAACGCGGACCACTCCCGCCGCATTAAAACACCGCCGCAACCCCGCCCGCTAACGCAGGGCGTAGCGGGACCGGCAGGAAGGAACACGGCCGCTAAGGCAGGCCGCGGAGATATCCCCCATCAGGTGAGTACCCCAGGCACAAACGGCCGCTAGAGCGGACCTCGTACCAAGGCAACAGCAAGCAGCACAAGCGGAGGGTCCAGGGCACAAATAGAAAAACAAGAAGGCGGCCGCTAAAGCAGGCCGACCAAACAGAAAAAAAAATAAGGGAAAACTTACCCCACAGCTCCGCTAGGCACACGAAGGAACTGCGAATGCAGAAAAAAAGAACAGGATGTTTCTCTGACGCACTTCCCCTTTATTGTCACCTGATGGTGGCGCCATGTTGGGGGAAGTGCGAAAAGCTCGCTAGGTAATAGGTTTCTGTGGAGCAGACTAGCTGCTCACTTGTAAGGAATGGGACGGGAAGACTGGACGAGGAGGTAATGAATGGTTAATTACATGGCTATGTGGCGGGATATTTGGATGACAACTTAACTTGTTTTATTCATTTCCAGTGACAGTAAATAAGTGGGTTTTGGAAACCTGTGTTTAAGATAATTACTTCAGAAGACATACATACAAAATGGTATTCAATGTAATATGGACTGTTTTATGGTACTTTGTGCGAAGGAATCCTCACCTTTTTGTTTTGCACCCACGTAGCTAAATCCTGATTTAATGGATTGATGAATGAAGCACCAGAAAGTGGCACTCCTTAGGTGGCTGTCTGAGTAGCCTAAACATAAAATCGTCCCGAGCGTAACTGATGTTGCCTTGATAAAGAGACAGTCACATGATTTATCCCCAGAGTTTGGTGGGGTGAGAGGACTGCCAAAAATTAGGGTGTTTCCGCCCCACCAAACTTTCAGTTCACTTAACCCATTTAGCTGAACTTTAGGTTTTTTGCTGGTGAAGATTGACCTTGCTCTATCCTTGGAAACTTTAGACATGGCAGCTCACCCTCATCTGTACTAACAGGTCACAAAGAGAGCAAAGAGGGCGTGGCTAACATAATTGATTTTTTTTTTCACAGGACCCTCATGCAGGGCACAGCAGGAAGGAAAAAGTCCCAGGCCTATTGGGAGAAATTTCTCTTTCCTTCAAGGACATTTTGCTTTTCAGCAACAAATCTCCGCTTTGGGGCTTTGTAGTTGAAAAACAAAAGAGAATGCAGAGAGTGCTGAATAAACCTGTTGGCCCGCATGACATTCACAAGTGATCAAAGTGCATCCCTTGCCCAGCAGATGCACTGGCAGGCTAGTGAGAAGCTCTACATATGACAGATGTTCCACCTCTGGCAAGAGGCAGAGGCCAAGGTCTCTACCCACTTGGCAGATTGCCAACCTGTCTTTTAGTCAATTAGATTTAACTGCAAAGAAAATTGTAAAAGTCTGCAGGGGAAAATAGATTTTTGTAATGCCCAAATCTAAGTCAACAAACAACAAAGTGATGGAAGAATTGTTTAAGTTAATCTCAGCTTCTGGCTGTTGTTTGTGTCTGCATTCCAGTCCACAATTTTTTAGCCCACTCAGCCAATTTAGACAGAGACAAGTCTTATTTATGCAAATCAGGTTTGGACTTATATGAGGTGGAACATTCCAGCCCGAACTGCCAGCCGACATCCCCGTCCAGAACGAACAGAAGCAATACTAGACCAGCTTCGGCTTACTTAGATCCCATCAGTGATGTCTAGCTTGAGTTATGTGGCACAGCGACCATAGGACCCACGTCTGGGCATACCGTTGTACTAAGGGCATCTACCACAACAAACAAAGTGATAGAAGAAATGATTGAAATCATTTCAGCCACTGGTGATTGCTAGGGCTGTATTTCATTCCATTGTTTTTCACCCACTATACCATTCTAGACAGAGACCAGCCATATTCAAATCAGTCTTGGTACTGCTCTATTAGGAGCAGTTCAGCCCGTACTGTCAGGCCAGGTCTCCCCAGACACTTTGTTGCTTGTTACAGTGATGAAGGGTGTCTAGGAAGCGACCTTCTGAGCCTGCAGGGAGCAACCTGCCACTAGAAACTCTTCTAACTGGGAAGATACTGACCACTCTTCCTCCAGTCTTCATCACCAGTGCTTCCTGGTCCAAGGATCACCCTCCTTGAAACACAGCTGCTGCCGAAATAAACAGTAAGCTCTTCTACCCTCCATGTGTGACTGATTATGTGTGTTGAGGAAACCAAGAGGGTTAAGACTTTAACAAGTTTATTATTCAACAGTCTTTCAGGACCATATACAGTTAAAGGATCCATTTTACGCAGTTTATATTAACTCCGATACACTCCCTCTAGGGATCATTGCTGTGTGCTGTCACTTGACTATGGATATAAAAATATTGCCCAAGTAAGTTTTTGCCAAGAAAAATGAGTCCCTGCTGCGGTGCTAACCACCACCCTGCCCACTCGAAAACTGTTTCTACTTGCTAGTTTTGTGGTGACATCACTCAGTCTGTCCATCACTAGTGCAGAGTACTATCAGCCAAGCCCTGCTTCCACATACTCAAAACCATCCTTCGGCATGAATACATTTGGTGCAGAAAACACCACCTCATCCATCCTAGAGAATGGTCAGTTGTGTTGTGGAACACTCTATCCTCATGCTACCTTAGTTGCACAGAGCATTTTCATCACCCCTTCAACTTCAGGAATGGTCTGTGCTTATTGCACCTTCACACATCCACATCAGGCATGCCAGTAGGCCTCAGCACGTGGTACTTTTAAGAGTGCACTTTGTACATGAGCTTTCTGGGATCTTTTGTCAGTAGTTGATTATGAGCAAAAGGAACAATTGATGGACGGAATGCTGAACAATGCAAACATTCACCCCCAGTCACAAAGATCTGGGTTTAATCCATCGTTCTTTTGCTCAACAAGCCACCCCAGTTTGGACCCAGCTATATGCAAATCAGTCTTGACCCTGTTCCTTATGGGAACAATCCAGCCGAACTGCCAAGCCAGGTCCTCCCTGGACCGGAAACAAGCATCCTGGGACCAGTTTCGGGGCATCAACACTCATCAGCCAGGCTAGCTTGAATCCAGTGGCGCAGTGAGCACGGGACCCATGTCTGGGCATACCATTCCCACTTAGGGCGACAAAAGGAAAAGGAAAAATTGATGGATGGAATGCTGAACAATGCAAACATTCACCCCCAGTCACAAAGATCTGGGTTTAATACACCGTTCTTTTGCTCACCACACCACCCCAGTTTGGTCCCCGCTATATGCAAATCAGTCTTGACCCTGTTCCTTATGGGAACAGTCCAGCCTGAACTGCCAAGCTAGGTCTCCCCTGGACCAGAGATAAGTATCCTGGGACTGGTTTCAGGGCATCACTCCTCATCAGCCAGGCTAGCTTGAATCCAGGATTCCGTCCATCAATTGTTTCTTTTGCAATCATCGCCCTAAGTGGGAAGGATATGCCCAGACGTGGGTCCTGTGCTCACTGCACAACTGTATTCAAGCTAGCCTGGCTGATTTATTTATTTATTTATTTTATTTACTTGTAAAGCACCTGAATCACCCCCATTGGGGTATCTCCGCGCTGGGGAAGTGCAGCAGTCAGAGGAGACCAGATGCGGGCAGTTTAGAAGAGCTCAGTCTTAAGAAGCTTTCTAAATGAGAGATATTCTTGGCATTTCCGGAGATGAATCGGGAGCTGATTCCAGTAATAGGGGGCTAAGTAGAAGAAAGCTTTCCCAACCATGTGGGATTTTTTAAAGTGAGGAATAAGGAGCAGGGATTTCGCTCCTAAATGAAGGGATCTGTTTGGCTGATATTGGATGAGTTTTTCTGCTAGATAACCAGGACCTGTACCATTTAATGCTTTGTGCACAATGCAACATATCTTAAATCTAACCCGCTTACGTATCGGTAGCCAATGCAGGTGTTGTAATAGGGGGAGAGAGGCTGTTCTGGCTGGTAAATTCATGAGAAAACGAGCCGCAGTATTTTGAACTACCTGAAGTCTGTTTAGAGAAGACTCACATGCCCCAATCAGAAGGGCATTGAGGTAAACCAGGCGGCTTATCACAAGTGCTTGAATGATTGTTTAATGAACGGTGAGGGGGAGAAAGGGAAATACCTTGAGTAAGATGCTCAGCATATGGAAGCAGGAACCCACAGTAGTTGTAACTTGCTCTTTCATTGTGAGTTTCTGGTCCAGACGTATGCCTAGGTTCTTGACCACAGTCTTGGGGACAGGGTCAGCGCCTAATTCGGATGGCCACCACTCTGGAGACCAGAGCAGAGGCGCATCCCCGAAATGCATGATCTCAGTTTTCACCGCATTTAGCTGTAGGAAGTTATTCATCATCCAAGCAGCAATTGCCATCATTCCTTCTGAAAAGGTGGTCTGAGTATTTGTAGAATTTTTATCAAATGAAAGTAAGAGCTGGGTGTCATCAGCATATGAAATTGGAGTAAAGCCAAGCTTTCTAAGTAGCCCTGCCAGCGGAGCCACATAAATATTGAACAAAGTGGGGCTGAGGCAAGATCCCTGAGGCACTCCTTTGGTAAGTTCCTTAGTTCACGAGTGGAAATAGCCAAGATTAATGGTCTGTGTCCGATGGGTAAGGAAACACGAGATCCATTGAAAGGCTTGTCCACAAATCCCGATTTCTCTGAGTTTCCTGAGCAGAATGGAATGGAATACCGTGTCGAAAGCCGCTGACAAATCCAGCAGCACCAATAGTACTGCCTGGCCGTTGTCAAGGGAGTGTCTTATATTATCAGTGACAGTAATCATTGCTGACTCCGTGCTGTACATTGGCATAAACCAGACTGTGAAGAGTCGAGGCATCCAGTGGATTCAATATATTCGGAGAGTTGTTTATTAATATGTTTTTCCAATAATTTACTCAGAAGAGACAAGAGAGAGATCGGGCGGTAATTAGATAGATCCTCTACTGGGGCATTAGCCTACTTTCGGATGGGAATTATTTGTGCGGACTTCCACTCTAATGGTAGTTGGCCCTCTCTCATAGAGAGATTGAGAATTGAACAGATAGACCGAGCCAACTGTTCGTAAAGTAGAGAGGAGGGTGAACCGGATTTCGCTGTTTTCAACAATGTCTCCACTATATCTACTGTGAGAGGAGTAAAACTTTCCAACAGGTGCCCGGTGGTCAAAGTTAGAGGACAGAGGTTTAAGGTGTCGTTCGAGGGCTCCAGTCTACAGTGATTTTATCATAGATCAGATTGATTTTCTGTTCAAAGTGATTTGCAATCTCATTGCAAAGTTCTTGGGATGGAGAAACTTTATTTTTGCAGGCCTTCGGGTTGGTAAAAGATTTGAGGATTTGATATAATTCTTTAGGAGTATTCCCTGCCTGGTTGAATTGCGACACAATATGGGTTATATGAGCATTTTTTAAGTTCTTAAGATAAAGAGCTATAGATGTCTTATACGTTTCTTGGGGGCATAAGTATGAAGCCCATTTCCCGTTCGCAAACGGGCCGATTCTCAGAATAGGCCCGTTTGCGAACTGGAAAGCCTTTTGGGATGTATCATCCCAAAAGGCCCTCGCAAAATAGGGAATCGCAACATTTGTGATTCCCTATTTTGCGAATGTATTTAAGGAATCGCAAATTGCGATTCCTTAAATGTGATGTAGAAAGCACCCAAGTTGTGCGATTTCTCCTTAAGAAATCGCAAATTACCACCAACTTCAAGTTGGTGGTAGTTTGCGATTTCTTTGAAAAATGCACTTTTTGGCATTTTTCAAAGTGCCATGTGGCACGCATATATGCCCTTAGGGCATGTATGTGCGCCACATGTGCACACATGCTCATTTCAGGGGTGCAACAGGGTGTCCTTATGACACCCTTGCACCTTGAATTGCATTCGCAATTTGCGAGTACCTAATGGGTACTCGCAAATTGCGAATGTCTTCCTTTAATTTCTATGGGCCTCTAGGCCCATAGGAATGAATGGGAAGGTATTCCTTAATTGCGATTCGCAATTTGCGAGTCGCAATTAAGGAATGCCAAGGAATCGCAAAATATTTGCGAATTTTTTATTACATCCCGTTTTGCGATTCTCAAATAGCGATTCTCTAAAAATCGCTATTTGAGAATCGCAATAACGGTATTTGATACATATGCCCCTTTGTCATTTAAATCATGGGAGTGACGCCACCGTCTCTCCACATTTTTACAAAGACATTTCTCCTTACGCAGCTCCTGAGAATACCAAACTGCATGTGATCGTCTGGGCGTATTAGAGTGTGGTTTCAGTGGGGCCAGCTGATCTATGGCTAATTTTACTGAGGTATGGTAGCTGGCTAAACAATCCTCAATGTTCCTTGAGTCCTGGTTAATAATTACCAGACGTTTATTCATAAAAAAGTCAGGTGTAATTTTATGCCACTGTCTTCTAAAACTATTGGGAGCCGGGAAGTGGGCAGGGTTGACCTTAGGCCCACAGATTTGGAAACCAATTAGGCAATGGTCTGACCATATAAGAGGACGTGGAGCCTCACAAAGAATGTTTGAGGAGTTGGTCAGAATAAGATGTAGCATATGTCCCGCCAGGTGAGTAGGACCCTTGTTGATCTTTCCTAATCCTAAAGTGGCCAAGTCAGCGAGGAACGTAGAGGCATCCAAATTAGAATTAATTTCACTATGTATATTGAAGTCCCCTAATAAAAGTAAATGTTTGGTGGAGATAATGTGGGGGGCAATTAGTTCCATCAATTGGAGTGAAAAATCTTGAGGGGGACCCGGGCCGGTATACAAGGGCACCTTTCCAGCAGTAGTGGGACAGAAAATCAATTCTAAAAATATAGATTTCTATTTTGTCATTACAACAATACTCAAGCATCGATATCTTAATAGTTTCTTTATGGATAATGGCTATACCTCCACCGACTTTAGACTCTCTATCCAGCTTTTGAATACGGTGGCCATCAGGGAGTGCCACCGCAATAGAAGGGGTGGAGCTAGGTTTGAGCCAGGTTTCAGTAAGAAACCAGAGGTCTGGATTTGCAGAGGAAAGTATATCCCAGATTTCAGTGGCGTGCTTGGGCAATGATCTGACATTGCTCAGAAAGCAATTCCATCTCTGAACGGATCTGTTAGGCAGTGAATCTAAGGAGGGAGGGAGACTGTCTAGATCATAATTCCTCATTGCATGATCAGATGGAGGATGAGCCACAGACTTCTGCCTCAACTCCAAACTTTGAAATTGGCAATGTCTGCAAGAGAAAGGTCATGAGGGGTGATGCCCCGAAACTGGCCCCAGGAGGCTTGTCTCCGGTCTAGGGAGGACCTGGCTTGGCAGTTCAGGCTAGACTGTTCCCATAAGGAACAGGGTCAAGACTGATTCGCATATGGCTGGGTCCAAACTGGGGTAGTGTGGTGAGCAAAAGAATGATGGATTAAACCCAGATCCTTGTGACTGGGGGTGAATGTTTGCATTGTCCAGCATTCCGTCCATCAATTGTTTCTTTTGCAGTAGTTGATTATGAGCAGCTCAACACCGATAACTGGACAAAGTCATCCTGTAAATGAGAATGCAGCCTACCTCCATAGGAAGCATAACCCACTGTTCACTGTAGTGCATAGAAAATAATGATTTGCTGTGTATATTCTACTTCAAAGAGTATTTATTTTTAGGAATTGTAGGTATTCCTTTTCTCTGCATCGTTTGTGCTTATTTATCGAAAAAGGGGCAAACAAATGTTGTTTCCTCTCTTACAGATCCTCTGCTCATGGCTCTGCTCACTTATCCTGAACTCTTTATCTCTGTGTGTCGATAGCCATCAGGCTGATTACGCTCTATAGGACGGGGATCTCTATTTCCAAATCCCCCTGCAAATCCAATATTTCTGCATACCTGTTCCCAAATCTGAACACTCAGAGGGTCAGTTTGGCAAGCAAGAAGGGCCTGTGGAGGTACCACCACGGAACTCTGACTGACATACAGAACCTATAATAATTAGCCACGTGTCATCTGCTTCCTCAGCAGATTCCCTGTGGGCAGGGGCGTAGCTTAGTCGGTGAGATTCAGGGGGTCTGAATCTCACACTTCCTAACTAAACAAGTGGGAAAAACCAACGTAGGTGCAGCAGACCCAATTCTGGGCCCCCAGACCCAACTAAGTCTGGGCTGGGGGCCAATACTGGATAAAACACCACAATATAGAGTTATCACTTTTAAAAAAAAACAGACCTATTGGCTTTGACAAGGGTTATCACAACAACATATAAGGCAAGCCTATTGGCTTTGTCAAAGGTTCAACACTTTAAAAGTTAAATAATCCACATGTTAAAGCCACCCTTATTTAACTGTAATGTATAACTATGTGTAAATGCTATCAGTAATTGTCAATAAAGCATTTCAACATTGATAAAAAATTACTGTCAACATTATACCGTCAATAAAACATTTGAAATGAACATAATATGTCTGTGTCTAATTATACACTTTCAGACCACCTTAAAAGCAGCCATAGATCCAACCTCAAGAGGATGCTGCACTCCCAGCTGAAGAGCTAAAGCTCCGACCTCAAAAGTGCTTTAAACAGTGAGGAAAATCATACATTTTATGACGTCATACACATAGGGTCAGGTTTGTACTTCACTGTGGGGTGGAGAGGTGATGCGCCTCTTGCAGCCCCCACAACATAATAGAGGTACCCCTGTCTGTTTCGAGGTCACAACAAACCACCATTTATGAATCAGAACAAGCCTTGTAAGGGCATTATGGTGCGCACCCTCGAGTAGCAGTGAATATTCAAATTGTGGCACCAGCCACTACCTTGTTCTAGCGATCTTCTCTTCTGCTTTTTTATCTTTGGGGCTGCCCCATCCCACCTGGGCACCCTGACTAGCCTTGCCTTTGCGGGCAGCACAGTGAGCCTACCCCCGGCTGCCCCTGCCAGCATCCTTCTCTGCAGGCGCTGTCAAAACTCTCAGATGGAGATCTTCTTTCTGTAAGTCTTGGGTGGCCAGAGGATCTTGGAGCCTGGTTCTTGACATTCTTAGTCTGCCAAAGTTAAGGCGGACCCCCTCCAGTAGCCAATGCCACAGACACTTTGAGCTTCTAAGGAGATAGTGCCTCCCTGAAGGAGACCAAAGGGAGGAACAAACCCAAAGGCAAAAAACCTCCACTGAAGTCAGCGAGGCTCCAACATGACAAGGCATTAAAAGATAGGATACTGAAGACAGTAGTGGGCTGTAAAGAACACTACTGCAGACACTGGATAAAGGAGACGGAATCCCAGGAACAACTGGAGCAAGGAAACATATACCCAAGGGACACGAAATTACTTCATCAGTATATTGATACCATCTTAGGCTAGGAAAATCCCATAGAAAAAATTGGGATAGCCACCATCTTGGTTTGGGTACCATTTAATCCAATGAATCCTTCCTAGAGGATTCTGGGACAGTGGAAAGGAGACGTTATGGTGTCCTTTAGGGAGGCCCTCGAGGAGAGGGCCACGGGAGACTGCACTGGTTGGCTAAGCACCTCAAGGTAAGGCCTGTGGGAGTGCATGGTGGCCAGCCAGCGCCTTTGCTGTCCTGCTGGCCACTGTGTTGCACATCCTATTGTATCGAGAGGGACACAAAAGAAACTGTTGGGCCTATGGTACAACAGAATGCCCCTCTTCTGAAGCTCCGGCTTGTCAGAAAATTTCCTAAAGAAACGCTAGACTAGGACAGGGGCATGAACTGTGGAAGCAATTTCCCTGATCTCTCACTGGGAGGATAACCATTCCAATGGATCAAGCACTCCAGGCAGTTCCTAAAAGCGGGAGTCACAAATGTCTTGGACCTCGCATACAGGAACATCATTCACCATAATTGGAGGAGGACATGAGAACATGCGTAGAAAAGGATCTTTTACATAGGGTTTTAACTGAGAGGAATGAAACTCTGGGTGAACCTTCCAAAAAAAGGGCAATTGGACCTGAAAGGCCACAGGATTAATGATCTAACCTATCTTAAAAATTCAATAAAACCATTTTTTGAACTTATTCAGGGATAGGTGAACAAGTAGAAACAACCAAACCTTGTTCCCATCCCGATAAGGAGGGGACTGACACTGATGGGCATCATCGGTGGATTTCATCTTCTTTTTTAGAATCCTGTAAATCTAGTCGTTTGGAGATGACAAAAGAAACTAGCCGCTGCAGGAACAGAGATGGAACCCCACAAACCTAAAAGGAAGGATCGAGGATGAAGCCCATTTTGACAGAAAAATGGTGAAGTCTGGTGTGAGAAGCTGGCCTGGTATATGATGTCCTCTAATGTAAGTGGGCACCTTGCACCAGTCCAGACAACCCTTATGGTGATTTAAGAGGTCTTAAACAACCTTAGAAGCTCTCTAAGTGGTAGCTGTGGAGAGCAGCCTTCAGGCTTAGCCCAGAAGGAGTGTAAAGCAGCTTGTTTTACAAGAATGCAATCTTATAGTATAGATTAAGTGAAAAAGAACCACACAAGGTATTTATAAAAATATGTATTTATTATAGAATACTCTCTAACATGTTTAGATATCTCCTACATGGAGATAAACACAATGCACACAATACTTTGCATAGAAATACAGTAAATAGCACGAAATATAACGTGGACCCCAAGGGGGGACCAAACCATATACTAAGAAAGTGGTATAAGAACCACGTCTCAGGTCAAGACAGTGTCGAGAGGACGTAGAAGTGCTGGGGATACAAGGAACCACCCATGGTGAGTAGATAGGGACCCCACGGAGAGCGTGTGAAGTGTGGGAACACGACCGCGTACCCCGTACAACTCTACGGGTAAGTCGCGGTTGGATTTTTAAAGATTAAGGACCCTTCCCAGTGGACCCTGAAGAAACCCAGTGGAAGACAGAAGGTTGGAGAGCCACCACACCCGTGGATACCCTAGTACCCACGTTACCTACACCAGGGAAGCCGGGTGCATACGTGTGAAGAGGTGTCGGAAACCGCTATCGAACCCAATGGAGGATTTCAGGAAAGTGCCGCTGCTGAAGGAGGAGAAAGTGTCCAGTGGAATCCGAAGGTGGATTCTAGATGAGAGGTACCTGCAAGCAGAGGGGACAGAGTCTATGTCACTCAAGGTTGACCAGGAGACTTGGAAGACAAATGCCCTCCGATGTCGGGTGTTGAAGGATTGGTGACGATGACCTTGACTCTGCAGCTGTGAGGACCAGGCGATGCTGAGGAAGACCAGGAGCTGTGCACGAGCTGTCCCCAGAAGGATGTCGAGTGCTGAGGGGTCAATGTCCGGCGGGAGCACCAACAAGGGTTCGGTTATTGCAAACCCCACGAGGGATACTGGCCTCAAAGTGTGTGAGGGGTCAGGGCAGGCCTCAGGGGCTGTAGTAAACCACAACCTGTGTGCAGAACCAAACGGAGTCCAGAGGAGCTCATGATCAGCAGACCGGTCGACTTAGTTGCGGTGCCTGCGAATGAAAAGGAGTGACTCCTTCACTGCAAGGGAGATTCCTTCAGGTGTCTTTGATGCCCACAGGCCTTGGAAGGTTCCTGTATGGTGCACAGGCACAGACGATGCAGCAGACTGGAAGGGAGACAAGGTCGGGCCCAAACGAAGTCCAGTAAAGTCCAGAGTGCCCAGAAAGTAGAAGTAGAAGTGGTGTCTGATCTGAATCGTTTCCCACGACAAATCTAGGGACCCACCTACAGGTAAGCCCGTAAGTACCCTTAGGAAAGGGCTGGGACAATTCAGGGGACCCTCCCTGGGGAGGGTCTGGACAGGGGGGAGGTTACTCCCATGTCCTTTGTCCAGTTTCGCGCCAGAGCAGGAGGCAGCGGCTCCCAGGACTGGTTTGAACTGGACTATGTACAGGGAAACCAAATGCAGGTCTAAATGCAATGAAGGGGGGGCGTGGTTTGATGCGCAACCAAGATGGCCGCGTCCTTCTGAGCTCCGTCAGATCGCGGGTGCGACCGCTCATCGGAACATGCTGTATCGGTGATTTTTCGATCACCATGCGGCGGATTTGAGTGGCGGAACACCTGGGGAAGGCTGCATATCATTTTCGGGCTGTTTGGAGTCCTTTTGGAGTTTTTTTCGTTTCGGCGACTTTCTCCTCAAGCTCGAGCTTCAAAATGGCGGCGGAAGTGAAAGTCCCTGCTGCTTCACGGATCACTTCAGTAGGTCATTGAACTGCATCACGGCTTTTCCTGACCTTTTTCCCTTCATGTATGAGGTATTGCGTGGATATCCTTTATGCTTCACTATGTCATGCTCTGATTTTCTTTAAAAGACGCTATGCTGAGGAGGCACTATTTTTTCACAAAATGGCAGCAATTATTGAGTGCTGAGTGACTTACTTGTGACCTGCTTTCAGTTGGTTTTACCTCATTGGGGGACTTCACATGTCAAATTGCTAACTTTAAACTTTGCGACGCTTGAAGATCATATTTGCTCTGACTGAGTGAGCAGTCTGTACCTCACACTATTTCCTGATACCAGTGGTTGCTTGTTTTTCTGTTGGCGATTCATTTGTCTGTGTGGGAATTTTAATTCTCCTCAAGTCTTCCTCTGTGCTTGCTCCCCCCTGCTGTGCTTTACAGTGGTGTGTTCTTCAATATACTTCACAGCACTTTCGCCTGCTCTACGACTTCTCCACATTTATACAGTCATTCTGTGAGGTGTGTTTGTTGTTGGGCACTTCAATGGCGGAGGGCATGGGTGTAACCCCCAAGGATAGAGATTCGAAAGGGAATCTGAAGCGGTCTAAACAGATTTCACCCACGCCCGACACTTCAGCGAGAAGCAATATGGATTCTGCTTCAGCATTAGATACTATTCTAACTAAACTTAATGCAGTTCATGACATAGCACAAAGCACCAAAACAAATACAGACTTACTTCAGGTTGAGGTGGCGGCTATCCGAAATGACCTCAAGAATCTCTCATTATGTGTCTCCAATGCAGAAACACGAATAAGTTCTGTGGAAGACTTCACGAATAAGCAGGCTAAACAGGCTCAAAGTTTAGAGCGTTCCTTGGCCTCATTGAGAAGAGACCTGACTGAGCAGGAAGATAGGAACCGTAGAAGTAATCTTCGAATTTTTGGCCTTCCGGAGGACTGTGAGAATTCTGCTCCGTCAATGTTGGATTTCTTGCTTACATGGATCCCTACGGTCTTAAACATTTCATTTGTTAAAGACTTTGAAATAGAACGTGCTCATAGGGTTCCCACCTTTAAGCCTAAAACGTTAGCTTATCCAAGACCAGTGATTCTGAAACCTCTGCACCACCAACATTCTGAGCAAATCCTAGCTCACATGAGGAAGATTAAATCATTACAGTGGGAGGGGCACAGAATATCAATATCACAGGATTTTGCTAGAGATACTGTCATTCGCCGTAAAGGTTTCTTGAATTTACGAAGAAGGCTAATTGATATGAGCATTCCATTTTCCTTTGCAGGTCCTTCGCGTTTTAAAATAACTTTTAGAGGTCGCTCTCAGATTTTTTATGAACCTGCAGAGCTTTCCACTTTTTGGGATAACCAGTCTGAATCACAGATGGATCAGTTGGCTTCTGGAACGCTTCCTAGCACGTCTCATGGTTAATGTATCTCAATGTTGTTAACCTGGATTCATTTGTCCTGTGCTCTGATCATGATATATGGCCTTATCGTGCCTATGTGTTCCTTGCGGATATAATAAGATTCAGTAGTGTTGTTGTTAGTTCATGGTGGTTACTCTCTCTTGACTGACTTTTTCTTCACAGGTATTTTATCTGTTTTTTCTTCACAGGTCCTAAAATTGCTCATACCTCTAGGCAGGTTTCTTAAGAGTTATTGCTGTCTTGTGGACAGGGTTTAGGTATTGTCCTATTACATAATGAGGGTTATTATGTCTCTATTTTCTTCTCCTTAGTCTCTTTTTCATCTCTTGTCATCTCTGGCCTACTCCAACTCTATTTTTCTATTTTCGGTCATCCTCATCTGCTGTTCTGATGAACTTTTGTTGATTTGTACATCTAAATAGTTGTTTTTTTTGGGTTCTCTTTCTTCCTATTACCATGTTATTGAGGTTCTGTCTTTTCCACCTTCAATATCTTTTATATGCTTTTTATCCGTTTAGCCTGCACTTTCTCTTTTCTTCTTTTTCTGACTGTGCTGGTATCTAATCTTTTTCGTGTAGTTATTACTCATTTGTATCTTCCTCTGTTTCCCTTTCTTCCTATATTCATCTATTTGGTGTTTGTATAATTTTTATAATGTGAATATATTCTCTTATTATCTACATATTTAGCTCATGAATTTTTTTATTGATATTTCTAGCACCTCACTTTATTAACTATTATATTATTTATGACTGTTTACCATGCCTTAGGCTCTTATCTATAATATCTAGTTCTGTTATTTAGGATGCCTTAATTTATTCATTATTACATCACTTATGAATACTTACCATGCCTTAGGCTCTTATCTATAATATCTAGTACTGTTATTTAGGATATCTTAATTTGATATTGTCTTAGCCTGACATTCATACTATTTATTAGTCATTTATAATGTCTTATTGCTGTTTATGAGGCCTGAATTGATTATTGAACTGAATATTGCCTTAAATTGTTATTTATAATATCTATTACTGTTATTTATGATGCATTATTTATTGTTGCCTTAGCTTGATATTCATAGTATTCATTATGGTTATTTATGATGCCTAAATTTAATATTGCCTTAGTCTAGTGCTCACAATATTTATTATTGTTGTCTATGACGGGATTATTTACTTTTGCATTAATGTTCTGTTGCTCAATGATATATCAATTTTATTACTGAGCGGTCCACAATGTCTGTGTGCGCCTCTGTGGTTGCTCCTCTACATTTTTTCCCCCATGCAAATTGTCTGTTACAGACATCCCCTGTTGGGGTTTTGCTTGTTTTTATGCTCCTTCTCTTTTCTTTGGAGCATTTTTTCTCTCTCTTTTCTCCTTTCTAGCCTTTTCCTCTTCTATTTCTATCTTTTTTTCCCTGGGGACTCCTGCTTCGGCTCCTGTTTGTTATGTTGTCCTTGTAGTACATCTAATCATGTGCTTGTCGATATGTTGTATAGTGTTCCCTTTCTCTTTTATCAGATACTATTATTTGTTTGCTGGCGTGCCTCCTCATGTCTGGTCTAAATGTAGTATCTCTTAATGTCCATGGATTGAACCATCCTGTTAAGAGGGCCAAGATACTAGATTACTGCAGAAGCCTATCTGGTGATGTTGTTCTTCTCCAAGAGACTAAGATAGCCTTTAAGGAAGCTTTGCTTCTAAGGAAACAGTGGGTTCTTGATGTTGCTTGCTCTGAAGCCTCCGGTAAGAAGAATGGGGTTGTAACCTTGATTTCTAAAAATTCTGGTCTGTCCATTGTCACGACGGAACATAATACCGATGGCAGATGGTTGCTTTCTCGTTTGTCCAATGGCTCAGACGAATTATATGTTATGAATATTTATGCTCCCA
Source organism: Calotriton arnoldi (assembly GCA_963921515.1). NCBI lineage: Eukaryota > Metazoa > Chordata > Amphibia > Caudata > Salamandridae > Calotriton > Calotriton arnoldi. Next base: position 36,058 of record CAWUFW010011619.1, on the reverse strand, counting down.
ACATTGATGATCAACTCCTTTGGCGTTCAATAACCAAAAAGCTCTCTGACATCCCTCAAAGTGCTAGAACCATTGTTGGAGGGGACTTTAATTTACCTTTAGATCCTATTTTAGATAGACATTCTGCTTTTAAATTTCGCCCTCCTAGGTCACATAAACAAATGCTCAATATGTGCTCCTCTCATCAACTTGCTGATGTTTGGAGGTTACATAACCCGAAGGGTAGTGATTTCACGCTTTTTTCCTCTCCACATTCTAGTTTCTCACGTATTGACTATCTTTTAGTTGATGCTGCACTTCTAAAACACACTAGTAATGCTATAATTCACCCAATAGTTGTTTCCGATCATGCAGCCGTCTCTTTTACTCTTCTTAACTTGACGGATAAACAAGGCCCTCGTACTTGGCATCTCAATACAGAGATTTTGGAAGATAAGGATGAAGTTAAAGAATTATCTGTGGAGATTGACAATTTCTTCAATGATAATGAGTCTTCGGTTAACTCCCCAATTGTGTTATGGGATGCATTTAAATGCACTATTAGGGGTCATATTATCAAAAAAATTCAAAAAGGAATAGTGATATCAGAAAATCATTACAATCTTTAGGGGATGAGATCAAATGTAAAGAGATTTTATATAGAGGCTCTAATGATAAGTCTCTCTTGCAAGACATCAAGAATTTGAAATATACTTTTAACTCCATTGTTACTAAGAGAGCTTACCTTGGTGTACATGCTCAAAAGTCTAGACGCTTACTCTTACAGAATAGAGCTGGTAAGATGTTGGCTACCACTTTAAAGTACCAAACTGATAATGTCAAAACTACTCAGATCTCTTATATTAATGACACTAAGGGCTCTAGGAAATTCCATACTCATGAAATCCTACAAGTTTTTCGTGATTTTTACGAAAAAGTGTGCACTCCTAAGGATCAATGTGACATATCTGGGTGTCAGAAACTCTTGTCCTCGATTCCTACACATACTATTTCACAGTCGGAGATGAATGCTCTGGGGCAACCGATTGACTCTGAAGAGATAATTCAGGCCATTAGGTCGACTCGATCTGGGAAGGCCCAGGGCCTGATGGTTACCCTATTGCTTTCTACAAGACTTTTTCATCATCAATAATAAAATATCTTAAGAACGCTCTCGATAACTTTGTAGTGTCGGGTAAAGTCTCTGGTTCAGCCGCTGAGGCTACTATTGTTGTGATTCCGAAAGAAGGGAAAGATCATTCTGACCCTAAAAATTTTCATCCAATCTCGCTTCTGAATATGGAGGCTAAGATTTTTGCCAAAATCCTGGCTAAGCGATTAGAGCACCATATCCCTAGCCTTATTCATAACTCCCAGACTGGCTTTGTAAAAGGAAGACTTGCTAGAGATAATATCCGAACCTTTTGCCATATATTGGAGAAAGCGAAACTTTCTGCCTTGCCATCAGCTGCGATTGCTCTTGATGCCGAAAAGGCTTTTGATAAAGTTTCTTGGCCTTTTTTGCACGCAGTACTCCAGTCTCATAATTTAGGAGATTCTTTTATAAACATGGTAATGTCCCTATATTCCCAACCTAAAGCCAACATCAGAGTTAATGGGGCTACGTCTTCCTTTTTCAACCTTTGTCAGGGAACTAGACAAGGTTGCCCGTTATCACCCCTTCTTTTTCTATTGACCATTGACCCACTCCTTCGGTTACTCAACTCAAATGACAACATCAAAGGTTTCCAATTTGGTACACATACACTCAAAACGGCTGCGTATGCAGACGATGTTCTCATATTCTCTGAAGACATTGCTACTGCCATCCCGGCCATCTCTAATACCATTAAAGAATTTTCAATCGTTTCAGGGTACACTTTGAACAGAGACAAAACGGAGATGTTCCCTCTTAATGCGTTGTGCTTCCCTTCTCATATGGGTGAGGCTGGCTTTAAATGGCAATCGACTCGAATTAAATACTTAGGAATTTGGTTTTGCAATAACCTTGTAGATACTATTTCTTATAATGAATCTCACATTCTAGCTAAGATTAAAGATCTTTTGTCCTCTTGGTCTCCAAAATATATTTCCTGGTGGGGAAGGCTCCAAACTCTCAAGATGATGATAACGCCGATTATTAACTTCTTATCCTCAATGCTACCTGTGAGGCTGTCCTCATCTTTTTTCCGTGAGATTGACCTACTTACCTCAAAGTTTCTATGGGGTGACAAACGTGCTAGAATTGCATACAAACATCTTAGGAAGCCATCTGTCTTGGGTGGTTGTAATCTTCCAGATTGGAATTTGTATCAAATTGCTTTCTTATCGTCTCAGGGTGCTCTCTGGTTTTTATCGAATTCACACCATACTCCTCCGTGGATTTATATTGAACAAGTGTTGTGTTCTCCTCTCTCTACCCCCTCTTTTCTCACTGCCTCTAAACTTGTGTTACCTCATTCAAGCCGTATTATTTCTGACACAATTAATGCTCTGAAACATATAGATAAAAAGGTTTCCAACCCCATTCATAAATCGAGATGGTCCTCATTATGGTATAATCCTAAAATTGTTACTGATATCGATCCTGCCACAATGTCTTCCTGGGCTAATAGAGGTCTTACGTTGGTCAAACATCTTTATGATTCCAGTCATGATCCTCTTCCCTTTTCTTCTTTGGCCAGTAAATATAATCTTAACAATATGGATTTCTACTATTTCTTAAAATTAAAGGTTGCCCTCTCTAAAGTGACCCTCTGTACAGATTCGGCTACTATTTCACTTCTGTCTATGTGGTCGCGCTCAGGTCATACTGCCTCGAAAATATACAAATTTTTATCTGCGCCACTTCCTTCACAGGCTACTATTACACAAGATAAATGGTCACATCATTTTGATAGTGATATTTTTAAACATATCACACAAGAGTCATGGCAGTTAATTGGGAAAGTTTCATTACGAAATAAGATTGCTCCTTCCCTCATGCAATCTAAATTTTTTCGATGAATCTTCTGCATTGGACCCCTGCTCGTTTACATAAACTGAAGCTGAGGGATGGGGATCTTTGTTGGAATTGCAATTTGGTCCCAGGCACTTACCAACATATGTTTTTTGAATGCTCGTTACTACAACCCTTTTGGGATTTAGTTCAGAAACACTTATCACTAATTTTTGACATTCCAGTGGAACTTTCATTCCCTATGATCTTATTGGGTCCATGGGCCGCATGTTCCCCTCTTCCTCTGGATGATACGGATATGCAGCTATTAGATCTTCTTATTTCAATTGCTGTTAAAATTATTTTAACTGAGTGGAAATCCTTTAATCTACTGTCCTATCATACTTGGTGGGCTTGGGTATCATTTCTCCGTGGGGCCCATACTTCGGTTGAAGAGAGACACTGTACTCCTTCCATTTCCAATACTATCTGGAGGTCACTGGATAAATATATGAAGTTGTCATCTCAGGGGTTGGTAGCCCAATATTCCTTTGTCTCTATTGCTTAATTTATTTTTCATACTGTAGCAGGTGTCCCCATCTACCCATCTAGCCATTTATCCTTCTGTATTATTTATTTATCTATCTATCTATCTATCGTCCCTTTCTCTTTCTTTCTTTCTTTCCTTGTTCCTGCTTTTTATTCTCTCTTTCTATCCTTTCCTTGTTTCTTTCGCTTATCCTGGCACTTTTTTGATATCTATGCAATACAACTAATTTTTTGCTATCAATCCAGTATAAGATACTCTCTTTATATGACATATTGAACCGGTACTATGTGTGATTTCATTATTTTCTGACATAAATTTTACCTTTATGTATGTTTTTTTTGTTAAACGTCTTACTTATCTATTGACCATGTTGTTCTGTTGTATTGCATTTTATTACAGCTATATGAAATCTTACTTTTTAAAAACAACAAAGATATTGAACACTAAATGCAATGAAGGAGTGCAAATCTGTAGTGTTACATTGATTTCTCCTGACAGTTACCTCTGTTTCTGTATTTCTAGACTTTGTATGATGATGTTGACTTATTGTTGTTAACATATGGTGGGAGATTATACCAACAGTATGTCCTACAGCTACTGGAACTCTATAACTTAGAATTTAATGTTTTTTGTCAATTGCTGTAACCATGGGCCAAGTCTTATATGCTGGTACTGAAAACGATTTCATACATAGAGTTTAATATTTCTATGTATGTCAGTCAGGGATAGTCACCTAATCCATTACATCCGGTTCAGGCAGTGCATGTATAGCGGACCATTGTGTATATGTGATTTAACATGTCACGATCCTGTTATGGAAGTCGACACAAGCGGCATTCAATGCCTTATGAAATTATGGTTGATTCATTGCGTTGACATATCGCGCAATGCGATTCATTCAACAATTTTCCTGACTGGATTCAGGTAGCGCGGCATTACTTTTCCAGGTTTAGTAAGAAGACAAGCAAAAAAAAGGATTTTGAGAGACGTCTCGTTATGGGACTGATAGTCTAATCTCCATGGCTGGGAATGTGTTCCCCTGGACTGGACTGGTGTTCATTAGTCGCACGTGTGTCACACAGTATATATATATATATATATATATAATCTTTTATTTGTGGAACTTGTTGTAATGTGCGGAAATATTTTTATACATTATGAAGATGGGCAGTCTGTTATCTATTTCTATGGTGAGTAGTACTAGTTTAAACGCCATTTGAGGGATGGCATTTCCCTTTGGCATCTCGATTGCAACATTGTGGCAGTCCGAGGTCAAATTGTTCCCCGGTAAGCTAGGAGAGAATTAGTTTATTTAGAGTTTATTTAAATTTCAAAAGGACGCATTATTTTAGCTGACTGGTCCCCATGTCAGCTTTTTTCAAGGAATTTTCTTTAAGAAATGGGATGTAGTACGCTGCTGATAATGCAAGCAGAGAGGAGATTTAATCTAGCCCTATTTCTCAAACCGCAACTTCTTCACACACGGTGATACGGGAACTGTTGTTTCCCAGTAAGTTTGATGTTTGGAGCTTTAGAACATAAGTAATTTCCTCTGGCTCCTTTCTTGTGTAATATTTTGTGCATTTGTTTTTCCAGAAGGATTCAACCTAAGACGGTTCTGAATTGCTTGACTGTATGGTTGACCTTCATTTTTTAAATTGTATTTGAACAACGCTCTGAAGTAATTTGGAACCTTACATGTTGCAAGTGGGTGTTATTCCTTTTCACCTTATTTGCACTTGTGGAGGCTTTTATAGAGACCGGGGATGCATGTAATCCCTATTTAGGTCTCGCCTGAGCCAGCGCATGCGCTGCTCTGGCGAGAGTTTTAGTAAGCGGGTTTTGGAAGTGCAAACAGCAGTTTGCTGGCGACCAGCTTGCGTTCACGCGAGCGTGCACGCGCCATTCCTCGCATCGCTGGCGAGGCGCCATCTGCCTTTCCTCACCCCTCCTCCCCCTCCCTCACCAGAGAGCGCGTTTCTTGGCCGCGCGTCTTGTTTACATTACGCATCGCTGGCAAGGCGCCATTTGCCTTGCCTCCCCCTCCCTCACCTCTCCTCCCCCTCCCTCACCAGAGAGTGCGTTTCTTGGCCGCGCGTCTTGTTTAAGTTTGTAGGGCCCTCTGGTGGCGCATTTGATTAACTAGCGGTTGCTTTATCTTTTCTTCTTTCACATTCACCGATTAGCCTTTCTTTGCTGCTTTTGTAATATTTGTTCAAAGTAAAACATTACTGTGCCTAAAAGTACACCACTGGCTAACTGTCCGTTATTACACCTGTAAATTTAACTTATATTTGAAAGCGCTGCGAAGCAGGTCCGGAGGCGTTCGAGGCTTGGCAACAGAAAGCGAGATAAAAGCATACCCCAAAAGAGATTCTTTATTTTACCCATAATTTACGTATTTCGTTTGTTATCTGCTTACTACGTTTAGTTTTACGTCATTTATTTAACATGCATCATCACAAAAGTAATGTTTGTCACAAACTGTGTACGAAGTTCAAATGTGTGACATTCGATAAAGCACTGGGTTTTTATTACACTTTATTAAAACAGTTTGATTGAATTTAAATTTAGTGACACCACGCCCTTCCCTTTCTTCCAAACATTTTTTTCTGCTCAAAACTAGGGTTCTGTTCCCTTATTACATTTGCACTGATTTCAGAGTTCCCTTTAGGCCAGTACATGATAACTGGCCTCATTCAACAATCAATTTATGGACTGGCATATCACCACAAGCTTCTTCTTTATGTTCAACTGAGAGGAAAGCCCTTTGGGGGTTTTTTTTTTTTTTTTTAACTTTCTTTCTGGTTTGTTTTTTTGTGATTTTATCGTGGTTTAACTTTCAATACTTCTGCCATGAAAGTGCATAATTTCCCTCGCTGTGACCTTTCATCGTATGTTTTCTTCCAACCAACCTCAAGGACAATCCATTTATTCATTAATTCTCCAACCACTTTTTAAAAGTTTTTCATGACATTTAGGGGCCGATTCCGATTCGGGCCGGAAATCTCTCCGACCGAGCTGGACCCGGAGAGATTTTCGACCGAATCGGACTCTAGCAGTCCGACCGAACGAGTACAATGCGCACGTATGCTATCGGACTCGATTCGGTCGGACTCCCATTGAAGTCAATGGGAGCCAGTCGTACGATGCGTACACGGGCTCCCATTGACTCAATGGGCACGACGCAAACAAGGGCGCCCCTACAGCGTGTTCGCGTCGATGCGGGTCGCGCCGTACATGCACGTGTAGGGGGGACCCATGGGTCCCCCCTGTGTGCGACTCGCACGCCTACGCTTCCAGGGGGGTCCGACACGGACCCCCAAAGTGCAGTCGCGATGCGCATCGTACTTACCCGGCCGGGGAACGTCTCCATAGCGCGGTGCGAGTTGTCCCCATGCGAGTCGGTCAGAGCGGTCGGGTCCTGCGTACAAGTCGGTCGGAGATTTCGCGAGTGCACGCATCGTACTAGCTCGCCCGGACGCACGTACGATTCGGTCTGGAAATAGGGCTCCGAATCGGATCCGGTAAAGCCGAATCCGATTCGGAGCCCTACCGGCCGAGATCGGAATCGGCCCCTTAGTGTACACATAAATAATGTTTACACATAGCCTGGAATGATATGATGACAGTCGGTTTTTTTGTTGTTGACTGGGTGTCGTCAGTTAAAACTTGTAAATACCAAATTAAATTGCCGAACTATATTAAATGCCTTCCCTGGCTGGGTGTGGAGCGAAGGGAAAGAGGGGGCAGACACTTGGCTTGGAAGCATCGGGTACGCTGTTATCCAGCCTCTGCCATTTCTCCAAATATCTGCAGGATTCTCTGCCACATTATTACATGTGAAATACTTGCTGTAGGTTGGGTTTAAAATCTGTTCAAGAGATGGCACAATTGGCCTCTCTGCCTTTCTATTGTGCCGGTGACCTTATCTCTGCAACACAATGGGATCAGGGATAAAAGTCTATTAATTAAGCATTATTCTACTGTGAAATGATCCTTACGTAATATGCATAAATTACCATTTCTTTTCATCTATATACTCTAGTTCAACAGTTTCGGATATCAACCCACTGGTTTAAAAAAAAAAAAAAAAGAATTCTATTTCCTTTTTAGGTCGAGCATTTGAGACCGCTTGTATATACTTTAGTATATACTTATATATTAGTATATACTTATATGTGTATGTACTTTGTGGGCTCTGGAGATCAGCCCTAGGACTTGTCTGCTTCCGCTTAGGCACTTTTTTTTTTCTGTTCAACTGCCTCTATTTAACTGCCTTAATAAAACAAGCATTGGCATAGCCAATAGGTCTCGTCTTTGGGACCTTATAAGTGTTTAGTTATCCAGCACAATATCCTTGGTGCAACAACATCAAGTGTTGCATGGCTAAACACTTATAAGGTCCCAAAGGCGAGACCTATTGGCTATGCCAATGCTTGTTTTAAACTTGGTATGCATTCTTTGGTTTCTCTTCACCCTCTGTTTTGTTCTGTTGAGCTTTTTAATTAGTAAGTCTTTTCACTCAAACACTGGGATGATAACACGAGGGTGTTGATGATGGTCTTTTTGAACTGGTTATTCTTTCATACATGCATGATCTATGAATACTTAGTCGCATGGGGATAAGACCCAAACTACTAGCCTATACAGGCTGTAGCCTATACAAAACTACTGTACTCCAACCCAACCTCCCAAATCCGCTTGGGCCGTCTTGTCTCGGCTCCCTTCCCGGTGTGCCAAGGAACAAGACAAGGATGCCCCCTCTCCCTCTTATTATTTGCACTCGTCATGGAGCCCTTGGCCATGCGACTGCATGAGGGGGGCCAGGTGTGGGGCATCCTACTGGCGGGCAGGACACACTCCATGTCCTTATATGCAGATAATCTTCTCCTCTACGTACGGGACATAACGGCTGATCTCATCCGGGACATACTGGCGGACTTTGCCTCTATGGCTGGGCTTCAAGTCAATTGCGCAAAATCGGCCATCTACTCAGTCCCGAACTATCACCTCTGCATTTATATATCGGCGACCCCCGCCTCAGCTGGCAAGTGCAAGCACCTTGTTACTTAGGAGTCTGCTTAAACCACACCCTCCTGGACCTCTGTGAGGGAAACCACTGCAGTACCTTGGCGGGCATAAGATTCCAAGTGTACTTCTGGTGAACTCTCCCCTTAGCCCCATTGGCAAAATTGCCCTGGCGAAACTGGTCATTTTGCCCCGCCTACTTTATTACTTTGCGAACCTCCCAGTTATACCACCCCATTCCTTCTTCAAAGAACTGGACACACTCCTCTGCACACTCATATGGGGAACTGGCCATCGGTCAGTTGCCCTGGCTAAACTACAACTGCCAGCCATCCTTTGGGGCCCCATCCTTTGAGGCATACTTTCTTGCAGCGCAGCTTCAGTGGTTGTCCCGCTGGAAATCTGGGCGCTCCCTCAACGAAACCCGCTCAGATTCTGGGCCCACACTACTACCCGCGCTCTGACATTTGCTCCTATCAGGGGCACAACCCACATCCCCCTGGCCCCTACAGGTATCAGTGGCGAGGACCAGTATGGTCAGGATACATCGCCTCTCCCTGAGGACTCCGCTCTGCACCCCCAATTTGCCTCTAGAAGGCCTGCCTCGTGGCCATGTCTACTACCCTGTCAGGGAACTACAGGTCAGGACTAGTCATTTACTGCTTGGAGTGGGCGCTCTCTTCGCGGAGGGCCATCTCCTTCCCTTTGATCAGCTGACCGAAGAGAGAGATCTCCCTCCGAGCAGTTTCTACTCCACATGTGACTCATACACACTTACCAAACCCTCTGGGATCTCTCAAGGGGAGAACCCACAACACACCCAGTACTTCAGACTATACTGACCATGGGGCCCGGCCGCCACCTCATCACCTGGTTGTACAAAGCCATATGAGAATTGACGGCCACTCCACTCAACATGCTTCGCCAAAAATGGGAGGATGAGTACTCCATGACAAAGAATGGGAATGGGCACTCGAATTCCCAAAAAAGGTCTACCGCAACACACGGTTCAATAAAATACAGTTCTTACACAGAGCCTACCTAACCCATGCACAGCTTCACCATTACTTCCCAGTGCCACAATTTGAATGCCAACACTCATGCACATGCTGTGGTCATGCCCAGCTCTCCAAAGCTACTGGCAAGCCATTCATGCCACATAGCGAGAGGTACCAGAACTCCTGGATATCTACACTTGGGAGGCATGCTCCCTAGGCATATTCAAATGCAAGAAACAGCACAAAGTATGAATGCACTTTGCAGCCTTGGCCCTCCTCCTCGCTAAATGCACAATCACACTGCATTGGCGTCCCCCCCAGTAGAGGCACAGAGAGGGGCAATATGCAAATGGGGCGCTGCAGAGGAAGACGCTCTCTCATATGAGGAGGTCCGTCAGATACGCCGACAACCCATATCTCCACAGTGGGCTACCTTATTCATGCACTTCCACCAGGTAACCGTTAACGATGACCTGCGCGTGAATGCATTGGTTCCTCTGCAACCATGTAGCTGCAACCCACTGAGACAATCACTTTCCATTATGACGCCTGCCGCCCTCGAACCCCCAATCACTCCCATTAGCACCTAACACGCTAAGGCATCCCTCCACGCTCTCCCAAGCCCGGAACTGCCCATACTACGGACACCACCACATCATGATACACCTGCCCCCCTTCTTCCACAGTCCCCCACAATTCCTTCCAAGTTACAAATCGAAGTCACCAGCATTTGCAGGAAACAGGCACTAAGCACCCAAACACGGGGCAGTTCAATACTCCTAGGAGCACTTCACGTCAAAACCCAGTAGGTTATGTTTTGCCTAAATGCAGCGACATGTCTTCATCGTCTTGCATTGTGTAACCTGTCATATATGATTGTTATTTGAAATGCAAAAACCCAATAAAAAGAATTTAAAAAGAAAATGAGCGTCCCTAGTATGGAGGTGCCAACTCATAGGAAAATGTTGGAATTACAATTGTGGTGCTTCCCATGTGGGTGTATCCATGGCATGAATTTGACCATCTCTAACAGTATTCTGGTTGTGACATTTTGGTGATAATTCTTATGATATAGGGGTATTCATTGAATTATGCTGCCCAGCCTTCACAAAATGCTAGAATTTAGAAAAAAATAAGAGAGGATGGGTGGAATGCTAGAATTAATCTCAGCCACTGGGGATTACTCTCTGCTACATTCCAGTCCACTATTATTTTGCACACTATGGCACATTAGACAGAGGGCCTGATTTAGATCTCGTTGGAGGGGTTACTCTGTCACAGCGGAGACGGATATCCCATCCGCCAAAATATAAATCCCATTATATCCTATGGGATTTATATTTTAGCAGTCGTAACCCCTCTGCTGAGAACTAAATTAGACCCAGAGACTTGCTATATGCAAACCAGTCTTGGTCATGCTCCAACAAGAACAGTCCAGTCTAAACTGTGAGGCCAAGTCCCCACCAGATGGGTGGCATATTGGGGGCATCGATGTCATGATTCTGCCACTCTGGGAAAATGCTTGTGCTAGCATACTGACAGTCTTTTTTGGCATATTGGCAGCACAAATGGCATGATGGTGCACACCGCATTTATTGCGGACTCTGATGGTGGCAGTGCTTGGCATAAATTGGTTATACATTCCCAGTGCCATGTTCGGTCTAATGCTGACCCTGGCATAATGGGGTTAACTCCTACCCTATTTACAACATTCACAGCATGAGGATGTCCAGCCTTAAATTGCTGCTGTGTCTAGGATAATATTGTATTTCATTAGGGGTGTTTGTAAAGCACTGTGTACCACCATACTTTAGCCTCAGAGCACTTGGATTACTGGTTGGTCTTAGCATAATGAGTGAATCCACGATGTGAGATGGTGATACATGGGCATGCGAGGCAGAATCTATGCACGTGTGACAGTAATACAGGTGACTACCTCATTGAAATAATAGATTCGATGTTTGGCCACCAATATTTACTTACTAAAAATAAAAACTATTTTAGTACAAACATGTTTTGTCTATGAAAACAAAAGCTTTTCGGGGGGATTGCTGTTTTTTCCCTAAAATGAAACATGAATTTAATAAAGAAATTGTCCTATTTTCATAAACGGAGGAACTGAAAACTGTAACCTGAGGGTCTAAAGGACCATTACTGGGCATTGAGGCAAAGCCAAAGTGAACAAGAAGATTTGATTTGATTATTGCATTTGTAGAGCGCAAACTGTCACTCCATAAGGAGCATCCTGGCGCTATGCGGAGGCGGGGATGAGGTAGAAGCCGTGGGGACTCTATATCAGGGATAGGCAGAGTTCGTCTGGAGCCACAAAGATCCAAGTTTTCAGTGCTTTCCCGAACTGTGTCTCAGTTTTTAACATCCTTAGGTGTGTTGGCAAAAGGTTCCAGGCTTTTGTTCCTAATGCGGTTACTGTTTTGCCACCCTTTGTTTTGTACTTGAAGTTGGGCGGTTTGAGGAGGTTTGCTGATGATGATCTCAAAGTTCTGGATGTGGTATAAGGCGTGAATCTGGCTGAGAGATACGTTGGGCCAAGGTTTTGCGTGGCTCTGAAAGTGATTAAGAGGATCTTAAACAGGATTCTCTTGTACAGTGCGAGCCAATGGAGAGTTTTAAGTGCTGCGGATGCTGATGACCTTTGTGGTAGTTTAAGGACTATACATGCTGCCACATGCTGTACCACCTGTAGTCTTTTCAGCATTTGCTTGTTGGTTCCTGCTAGGAGCGTATTGCAGTAATCTAGGCGCGATAGAATCAGAGCCACCGCTACTGTTTTCCTGGCCATTAGTGGGATGAAGTCAAAGAATTTTCTCAATGACTTGATGAGGCTGATGCAGGTCCCTGCTACAGTTAGTGCGTGGGGTCGAAAGGAAAGGTCGGTATCGAACTGTACTCCTAAGTTTTTTGCCACTTTAACAGTGGTAGGTGGTGGTGTCGTTCCCTTGGGCCACCAAACATTCGGATGGAAGGGATTGTTTTTTCCCATTAATAGGATCTCAGTTTTGTCGGTGTTGCACCTGAGGTGGTTGTTCCTCATCCAGTGAATGACCTCGGTTAGACAAAGTTTAAAATTGAGTTCCGTATCAGTAGAATCTTTGTCCAGGGATAGGATTAATTGTGTGTCGTCTGCGTAAGACGTTACTTCTATCCCAAATGCAGTTATCAGGGAAATTAGTGGGGTCATGTATATATTGAACAGCAGCGGGCTGAGGGATGAGCCCTGTGACACTCCAGTTTTGATGGGACGTTCGGTGGAGAGGAACGTTACGAGTGACACTGCTTGCCTGCGATTGGTGAGGAAGGACTCAATCCATGCCAAGACGATATTGGAGATGCCAATGGATTTGAGTCGTGCAAGGAGAATACTGTGTGAGATGGTATCGAAGGCGGCGCACAGGTCAAGCAAAATCAATACTGCCCGCCTGCCTTTATCTGCTTTGATTTTAAGAGTATCAGATATTTCTAGGAGGGCAGATTCTGTGGAGTGTTTGGGGCGGAAGCCGGACTGCCGGGGGTGAAGGACCATGGCGGTTTCTAGAAACTGTGTAAGTTCTTTGTGGACTAATCTTTCCGTTATTTTTCCCATTATAGGAAGAAGCGATATTGGGCGGAGATTGGTGAGATTAGATGAGTCGATGTTTTGCTTTTTTTTCAGAGGTTTTACTATGGCAAGTTTCCATTCGTCAGGGACTGTGCCAGAGCTTAGTGAGGAATTGACTATTTGGTTGACTACTGGGTTGATGATATCTATAATTTGGTGTAGTATCGTTGGGGGACAGGCATCCAAGGGAGAACCTGATTTACAGGCGGCAATTGCGGCTTGAGTTTGCTCAGGTGAGGCTGGTTTAAAAGTTTGGAGTGAATGGCTGGTGCTGGCTGGATTAGCCTCCGGATTAACGATCAGGCTATACTCGTGTGGCGTAGGAAATTCCTTTTGGATATTGAGGATTTTTTCCTCAAAAAAGAGCGAGATCTGATCGCATAAGCTCTGGGAGGGCGGGATTTCTTTCTGCAGTGCCGTCGGGTCAATGAAAGATTTTATGATGAAGAAAATTATTTTTTGATCTTGTTTGGCATCAATAATTTTTTCGGAATAAAATGTTTTTTTTGCTAATTTGATTTGGGAATTATATTTTTGCCTCCACATTTTGAAGGCTTTTTGCTCTATTGCCTCGTAAGCTTTTCTCCATTTTCGTTCCTGTTGTTTGCATTGGAGATGTAGCTGAGCTAGGGCGGGCGTAAACCAGGGGGCTTTGTGGGTTTTGGGTTTGCTATTCCTAATGTGGGATTCTAGTGGGATTAGCTCGTCGCTTATGGTAGTCATCCAGGTATTGAATAGTCGTGAGTCTTCTGGTGTATTACCGGTTAGGGCAGGGGCTCGAGCCTGTGCGGTGGTGGCCAGTTTGGGATTGCTGGCTAATTGCGCCCACTTACGTCTTGGTTGTATTGGGGTGACTTGCTTGCCCGGGTAGTTAGTGGTTTGACTCTTTATAAAAAAGGGTATGAATTCATGGTCTGACCATATCTGTGGGCTGGGGATGTCCACGGTTAGCAAGGAGAAGTTGGAGCAGATGCCATCATCAGGAAGACATGAAGCCTGCCTCTCTGGGTATGGAAAATGGGTGTACCACAGCTGATGAGGACTGCCCCACCTCTACTCCCAAATTTATCCACATAATTCTACAGCACATCATGCCACATAATTACACTACAGCAATCCACTCCACACCACACAATTCCACGCCACACAATTCCACAACTAACTAATCCAATCCAACCCAAATAATCCCACTACACACCACATACACACTCCATAACACATAATAAAAGACATTGCCATTTGCAATGCTAATAGCTCTACCTCAAAAAATGTGAGACCTATTGCATTTCTAATTCTTGTTTGAGCTAGTAGCTGTTCCTTGCTGTCTTTCTTCATCCGTACATGTTTCTTCCTCAGAGTCCTGGATTATTTGTGTATTGTTCTGAAAAACTCCTTCATGATCATACTCCCCAGACTTCTTTATTTCTTTGTGAACCTCCCGGTTGTAATATCGCCCGCTCGGTTCAGGGGATTAGACACGTTACTTAGAGAACTGATTTGGGATGGGTGATGGAACAGGGTCTCACTGGCAGTATTGTGTCGAGCCCCGGACGCTGGAGGTCTAGGGGCCCCTGATTTTGAGTTATATTACCTGGCTGCAAAGCTCCAGTGGCTGGCCCAATGGCTAGATGGGAGTGGCCTTGAAACATTAGGACCCATAGGACTAGTCGATAACCAAGGAATGCTGTTGGTGAGACTCCTTCATCCGAGGGTTCCCATCCCACGACCGGGAGTGCTGCTGCGGGTGGCATTGAAATGCTGGCAGAGGTGCCTCAGGTGCACACTCGGGACCCCTCTTCATGCACCTGACCTGCCGCTGGTGGAAGTCCCACACGGCACGTCTTTTACTCCTTTTACAAAGCACCAGTTGTCAGAGTGGACGTCAGAGGGTATTGTTATAGTAAGCCACTGTTTTCAACAGGGGAGCTCATACCACTGGATGACCTTATATCCCAGTAGGACTTGCCCCCAGGTCAATTTCTAAATTACCACGCCCTGATGCGTATATTTGGAGAGCTATGGCAGGGGGGGAGGAAAGAACCAAAGATGCATAGGGTATTACATTCAATAGTGACTCTAGGAGTGGCCCGCCACTTAGTGAAATGGCTCTATAAAGCACACTTAGAGATGGTCACAAAACCCTTGGACAAATCCAGAGTAAGATGAAATACCCTCTTAAACAGGGAACTGTCAGATAGGGAGTGGGCTGGAGTTCTGGGGAGCCCAAAACGGATCTCTAGAAATGAGCCCTTGAACTCATCCAGTTTAACTACATACATATGACATACGGCACACCACACTGATTACGAGTCATGTATGAGAGAGATGATCGAGGCTGCCCGAAATGCGGAGGGCGAGATGTGGGTTTCAAGCACATGACGTGGTCGTGCCCGAGACTGAGGAGCTTTTGGGCCCCAATAATAAACGCGGTTAACAGGATCTTGGCTCACTCCTTACCATGCACAGCAGAGGTTGGGCTACTGGGACTATTCTCTAGGCCCAAAGTTAAGAAAGTGGGCACCAGATTCGTAGATCTTGCACTGGTCCTGGCGGGGAAACAAATAGCACTGAAGTGGATGGCGTGGATGAGCCCCTCAGAAACGGCATGGGAGAGAGAGGTAGAGGTGTGAGCAAGGGCAGAGGAGAGAGCACTGTTGCGAGAGGATGCAAGGGGTCTGCGTCACCATCCCCTGGCGAGACTATGGACAGAAGTCCTACATGCATGGGGGGCCAGGAATGAGGAGAATGTGGACGAGAGAGTAAGTGACACACAACAGGCGGCTCACACAGTGGTGCTTCCCGGGAATGAGATTGTTGTGCTGGAGTAAGCACTGCTTGGAGATTAACAATGCACATAGGGCTACACCTGACGCCCCCCCTCTGGGATTGATGAAATAAGTTGGTTAAGAAGTAGATACCCACCCCCTCACTGAGACGACGTAGATCCTATAGAAGCACACTGAATGTAGACCCCCTCGATGACTTTGTTACTACGTTGTTTTTTTATGTTTACATTGGTTTGAATATTACATAACATGATGGGGATTGTATTTAGATGGCAACCCCAGCGACTCATCGGGGGTTAGTTTACATGAAGAGCAATAGGAGGCATATATACCTCACTAGAGGTAGACAGCGACTCGGCCAAAGAAGTCGTTGGCTACTCTTTACTGTTGGTCATTCGAATTAGGCGGGCTTGAAGCAGTCATACACAATGTGCAGCTCATGTATTGGATTGAGACTGGCCGAAGAGCTGTGGTGTAAACATTGTCGAATTTGTAACTGAAAATGCCAATAAAGATTTTTTTTTTAAAAGAACTCCTTCATGATAATCTAGCTTCTAGAGGGTGTTTTACTTTCTTGATGTCATCAGGTGCTTTCAGGGTAGTATGGCCATAGGCATCATATAGGTCATATATATATATCTTGGTGTCATATATATCACTCATTCCAGACCAAGCCTACTCCACTCTTCCCCGATTTCATTTGCCTATTTCCCCAAGCCCCCCGTGTGTCTGTAGGGTACTCAATTCTTTACTAACTACTTAGGATTTGTGGAGACTGGGTTTTATACAAGTCCTTGTTGGCTTCCCGATAATGCAACTGCTTCCCACTTTTTTATTATGTTCTTCCTTTCTTTATGATTACTTTTGAGATGGCAAGACAGCTGCATATTGGTCTAGGTCGCTAACTTTTGGGCCCCGCTCCCTGAGCTATACCTTCCTGCAACATTCCCAATTTTTTTTAAAGCTTTTTCTGTTTCTTAGTTCATTTTTGTGAGGACCAGCAGCTGCACTGTGCCATCAAGCAGCTTAATTCTACCCTTCTGGGCGTCAATCAGTGCACTTTATTGTTTTTTAACTTACCGTTCCGAGATGGCCACCTGCATCTTAGAATGGTAAATTAAAAAAACTAAATAAAGGACCGGATAACTGCTGTGTATGTGTGAGCGCACACTGTGGCCATCTTGGAGTGATTCTACTAAAAGTATAAAAGTATAAAAGTTTGCCCACATGCATATGTGGCGGCCATTTTAGAGAATTTTTGTTTGCCTTATTTTTAGTTTACCATTCTAAAATGGTGAATGGCTATCATGGATTGGTTAAAAAAAAGACAAGCATTGGCAAAGCAAATAAACATCACAGGTGCGATCGACTTGTATATGTTTTTGCCAGATACATTTCTGCGGGAGGAAGAGAAGCTGAGTTTAACATTTACAACACAATTCGTATCCCTTAAAAAGAGAAATTTCAGGAGGAAAAAAACTATTTTCAGGGTGGTGGCAACCAAAATCTCATGTACAAGAACTTCTCTGTTTACAGAGAAAGTGGTCAGTGCAGGGAACCGTCTACCAAGAGAAAACTTTAAATGTAAAATGAAGGTGAAACTAGAAACGGATTTCAAGAAAATACAGTTCTAACAGAGGAAGAACCTTGGTGTTAAAAAAATCCCGTACTGCAGACGGAGTGGACTGTGGTATCTCTGACCTATAAGGCCCTGGAGGATATTGCTGTCTACGATCAGCGTCTATATGTTAGTGTGTGTGTAAGAGAAGATGCAATTTCGAAGGTAAAGATGCTCTTTGAACGGAGTTTTTGATAATCTGAAAGAAAGCACAAGACAGTGAGAAAAAAATGAATGCGTTTTTGTTATTTTAGTGAACAGATATAGTTACACTTGCTTGATTCCTGACTGTGGTTCAAAGTGAATGGTAATGTGGTACATGTTCTCAAAAATGACAAGTATGTATTCTTAGACCAGTTTATTGTTCTTTTTCTGTTTGCAGTTGCCTTGAAGGACACGACTTGCAACAATGTATCTATGGTTGCAGACTCGTGTTTGGTCGATTGCAACTCTTTGAGATAGTATTTTGAGTATCTGCAGCGTTCAGTGCTGCTCGTTTTGTTGGCACTCTTCATTCTCCTAAGGCGTGTCCAATGTTTGCCCACGAGGGCTGGGGCTCTGCCACATTTTCAGTCTATCCATGTAGGTTAAACGTACATACAATAATCTAAATGCAAACAGTTTACTTAGACATTAATTACTCTAGAAAACTGCCATGGATGTGGGTCTTCACGGACCGCATTGGACGCACGTTTGCTTTACAGTCTGGTGAATTTACGAATTCACTTTCTATGACAATGGGTCAGATTGCCAAAGTTATTTGTTTGTTAGCCGAGTTTTCTGTGAGCAGTTTATATTACC
The DNA here is from genome assembly GCA_963921515.1 of Calotriton arnoldi. Lineage (NCBI taxonomy): Eukaryota > Metazoa > Chordata > Amphibia > Caudata > Salamandridae > Calotriton > Calotriton arnoldi. The sequence continues at coordinate 17,741 of CAWUFW010011619.1, read as the reverse complement.
GCAGAAGTGGTGCCACGTTTTCAGAAGGTGAATGATGGCTTTTGTTTATCCCTGTGATTCAGCCCATCAGGTTTAATATTGAAGGACATAGACCGTGGGGTGTCCAACGTGGATCCAGAAAGGCCAAACCATACCATATTTTCAAGATATACATGTAATATAAATGTACATATAGTGAACTTATGGGGAAATTATTTAGATAGTGGTTTTCCGAATAGTCTGTCATGATTCTGGCCTTCCTGGACCTACGTTAAATAAACCTCACTTAGACCACTGTCATGCCTGTTTCTGGAATTATAAATATGAGTAGAAGAATGTGTGGAAATAAAATGGGTGTGCCAGCATCAAAATAAGTGGTGCTGCCACTCACTACTGTATCTAAGATAGTTGGCGGTGACATCCTGTGATGGTCGGTGGGACTAAGGCCTTGCCCAAATTTCTAAAGCAACTTGCTTCTCTAGCTAAATCAACTATAGGAACATCTAGCAATAATCATTGGTCCTGCAACAATTCATCACAATGTAATCTTTTTGAAGGCATCTTTACATTGTCATTTCATGGTCGATTTATGTGTCAGAGTCGAAACGCATGTACTCTCAAAAATGGGCCCATCTGGTAGGCCAAGTTAGCATGAGCACGAAAATATGGCTGCAACAGATCACAGTTACGCTCTAATAAAGCATTGCATTTTCCATGTTTCTATTTCAATAACCCTTCTACAGCTGAAATTCTTTTTGTAAATGCCTTCACTTTATAATATTGAGAATCTAGTCTTAATATATAACCTATAATTCTTTAGGAAATATTTTTCACAGTTTTTAGTGGGGGTTGTAATGAAGCATTTTGCCCCGGTCTCCCGTAGGGAGAAATGGGCCCAGGGCGTGGCCTTCAATTCAGTTACACCTTCACTACCTTATACGCACAGGGCATGCAAATAGCCTACTAGTCACTATCTGCCCATGATTAGAGGGTACTGGGTCTGGGGCATGGCATTTGGCCGTGCTCTGCATGCTGTCTCACCACTGCGCTACAACATAAGCAGTGTTTGGCTATTCCCCGCACGCACTTGCCACAGGGTATGGTCTTTGCTAGGCCTGGGCAGATTTCCGCTACGCAGAACTCCGCAAAGTGACCAAAAAACTCCACCGCGCTACACGGAGTTCCGCAAGCGGCGAAGTGCGTTAGGTCGTGCCGTTCACACTGATTTGTAGTGCTGGGTGTTTGTCCCGCGCGAATGGCACCATGCACAGCGCAAGAGGGCACTGCTTTTTTCTGCCTCTTGAGTAGATGTTCTACTCGAGCGGCAGCTTCCTCAACGCGAACGGAAGGTTTCTCAATGTGAAAGCTAGTGGCCAACCACAACCACCCACTTTAAAAAGTCTCGCCGGGAGGTGGTCTGGAGTAAGATTTTCCTCGCTCACACTCCCCCACTTAACGTGGGTGAGCGCGAGCAAGAAAAAACTAAGCTCGCTATGCAGAGGGGAGTGGAGTTTTTTGGAACTCCACGCGCTACGCGGAGCACGGAATGGGAAACACTCCACAAACTCTGCGAGCGGAGCGGAGTTTCACACCAAGGCCTAGTATTTGCCCAAGCCCTGTGGGCCTTCCTTTACCCCAGTCCACATTGGAAATGGTTTGCAAGCAACCCTTTTTACATTCTCATTTACCATTACTTCCTTATCAGAATTTCAATGGGGAATGCACTTTTGTGAACCTCCCATTTACTTCCTTTACCAATAACAATTCTGCATTCAACTTTTGCATGGTCATGTCTTGTTTTTGGAAAGTGTTGTGCATATTCATCACTTAGGAATAAGTTGTAAGTAATCCAACAAAATTATTTTCTATTGCTTCATACAATACCGCTGCTTGGGACGGGGCATGGCCATGTGAGCCTTCCATGGTTGTATCAGAGCATAGTTTTAGTTGGAGTTATGGTAAAAAGGTACCAATACATTAATGACATCTCATCAAATATTTACTGTGGAGAGGTGTGGTGCAGCGGCCAGGGCAGCTGACTTCGGAGCACAGGGTTCACGGTTCAATCCCCGGCTCTGGCGGCAGCTCAGCACCATGTGACTCTGGGCAATAGCTCACTTAATTTCCACTCTGGCCCCCAGTGCCTTGAGACCCGTAAGGGTGAGTAGCTGCGCTATATAAAAACGGACTTACTTACTTACTAGGAAAGAAATAAAAATCACAATCATCCATCCCTTGTACAAGGCTGACGAGGACACCAGGGGCATAACAGGCTCAGGGTTTACTGCTCCACTGCACTTGGGTCAAGGTTGCTGGGCTTGAAAGGGAGCTGAAGGCTACAGCTTACAGGATTGCAGTCCCCAGCCTATGTACAATGCTAAGGATCATGCAGTGGGTGTGAGGGGCTTATGCCCTGGGTTTTGTACACCCTAGAACTTTGGTAGTAGTGGAGAGGTTTTCTACTCTCTAGCCCTTAGATGAGGCTGATCAATGGTATTTAATAAGCCTCCAGGTCCTGGGCAGGTCAGGGAGGGGTGTCAGGTTACCTATTACTAAGAGAGAGGGTGGGGCTCTTGCAGTGGAAGTATTTTACTTCCTGACCTATTGTCCATGGTACGAAGTTTAGTTATTCTGCCTCACTGCTTAATATGTGCCGGTGGTTTCCAGTCCTCGGCACCGGCACTTAATTGTCAACACCGGCGCTTGTGACAGTCTACCACAAGGTGGCGCTGTCAGGCTAATTTAGAGATGATAACACAAAAACCAGGAAGAGAGGGTCCAAGGGAGGAAGTTTAGAGACCTGCAAGGAAAAATATCCCTTTTTCTAATACAATTATAGCACGAAATAACCTTGGGTCTGAGTATGTAAGATAGCAAGCTAAGAGTTATCATATATATGTCTCAACAAATCTCCTCAGGGGAGAAATCCCTTTAGGACGAATACCCTCACCCACCTATGGTGGCATGCTTCATCATATGGGTTTCTCCTCCCAGTGGAAAGACCTAGTCCCACTGAGGGCTACAACTCCCTCACTGTGAGGTAGGAGCTCAGGGATGTTTTTGTGAAATAGCACAGTGTAACTACGGATGCTAAAATCCCATATGAACAGTTTCTGGTAGGGTGAGGATGCAGCGCAAAAAACAAAGAAGGTGTGTGCAAGGAAGTGCAATCTAAAATTACCTAGCGTTGGCAACACAAAAAGCTTTGTTTAGTCTCTTGCTGGCAGGATTAAAAAACAGTGCAATAAGCAGTATAAACTATAAACTGCTCAATTTAAAAGATCGACATGTTTCAGCCAATGCGATCAACAAAAGTATCTTGGCTTTCTTCAGGACCGAAAAGAAACAAATGCTGCTGCTTGTACAAAGTGCAAGAAAAAATTCAATCAAATATACGAAACCAGTAATCCCATGATTTTGTCTGTTAGAGTATTACTGGAGCTATCCTCAATTATAGGATCATTCGCCACACCTCTACCTGGCAACAGCTCAGGAAAAGGGGCCCCGCTCTCTCCGTCGGTACCCCGTCGCGGTACAGAAGCTGCCGCAGGAGGTGCAGCTCCAGTAATACTCTAACAGACAAAATCATGGGATTACTGGTTTCGTATATTTGATAGAATTTTTTTCTTGCACTTTGTACAAGCAGCAGCATTTGTTTCTTTCGGTCCTGAAGAAAGCCAAGATACTTTTGTTGATCGCATTGGCTGAAACATGTCGACCTTTTAAATTGAGCAGTTTATAGTTTATACTGCTTATTGCACTGTTTTTTAATCCTGCCAGCAAGAGCAAATAAATAAAGCTTCTTGTGTTGCCAACGCTAGGTAGTTTTAGACTGCACTTCCTTGCACACACCTTCTTGTTTTTTTGCGCTGCATCCTCACCCTACCAGAAACTGTTCTATATGGGATTTTAGCATCCGTAGTTACACTGTGCTATTTCACAAAAACATCCTGAGCTCCTACTCACAGTGAGGAGTTGTAGCCCTCAGTGGGACTAGGTCTTTCCACTGGGAGGAGAAACCCATATGATGAAGCATGCCACCATAGGTGGCTGAGGGTATTCGTCCTCAAAGGGATTTCTCCCTGAGGAGATTTGTTGAGACATATATATGATAACTCTTAGCTTGCTATCTTACATACTCAGACCCAAGTTATTTCGTGTTTAATTTAGAGATGGCCATTACAGCAGTCAATTATCAATTTATCATACACTAAAAATGACTATTGTCTGCCGCCCAAGCCATTCTTCGAGGTTTAGGGGCCTGGAATAGTCCTAATTGTCACACTTGCAGGAGTGTGATGGTTAGTAGTTGTGTTGTTAACATCATTGACAGTATGGCAGGGGCAATGAGTGGTGCAAGCTGCAATGGCCTCCTGCTGAGAGCCCTGGCTTTTATTTATTTGATTGTTTTACAAATTAAGCACTGTTCTGCCTCCCTTAGAGGGTTTGTTTTCTCTTAATGTGAGTCTGCATTGATGGCTCATGAGCCTTCTTGATGTTTTTGGTAGGCACATATCTATGTTATGTTATGTTGTGTTATATTGATTTGTATAGCGCACTAATTACCCGAGACAGTATCCAGGGCCTTGGACCGGTGTGTAGGTGTGTCGTGCCAAGGTGCTTATACGAAGAGCCAGGTCTTCAACTTCTTGCAGAACTCAAGATGTGAGGAGGAGTCTCTGATGTATTGAGGGAGGTTGTTCCATGTCTTGGGTGCTACGTAGGTAGGCGAATGAGCCGCCTCCAGTTTTGCTTTTGCGGATGCGGGGAATGTGTGAGAGTTTTCCATCTCTTGCCCCCCACCAGTGACTACATAAACAAGAATGTGAAGGCTAGTGATTAATGCAGGGAAAGGAGAATGGTATAAGAGAGAAAACAGAGAAATTGGCATGGACGTCATTTAGTAATCACCATGGATCATTGAAAAACGAGGCAGTTGTATTTACAGCATCACATGGTACCATGATGGCCTTGTTCGAGGCATTGAATAAGATTTCACTTGACACTTTCGACCATGGACAAGAAAGTGGAGACATTGGCTTTTCCCAAGGCTGAGTATTTTTATTCTTGACTAGTAGGAGATAAAAAGGGGCCAAAAAATAGCCCGGCCAAAAAAGCGGGCTGGGAATGCCCCCGCTGGACCCTCTATGTTGGTGAACACTGGGTCCAGAGGTGGCCTGCTGTAAGTGTAGGCAATTTCACTATCTGATTTAGAGTTAGAATTTTGCAAAATCTTGAATCAGGGCATTTCACTATTTGATTTAGATTTAGAATTTTGCAAGATCTTGAATTCGGGCCCTCACTGGGGGTGGGGGGTATGCTTGTACTCAAGGTGGAAATTCAGATCACCTAAAAGAATGAACTTTCCTGCCTTCAGGACAGAGGGTACCAAACTGTCTGTCAGTTTAGTACTAAACGAAACCCCAAGACCAGAGGGGTTCATAAAAGAATGCACCTCCCAAGGAATATTGGTAGTTGAATGATAGATTGAACAGAAGCCACTCCGCATTGTCCTTTAGGGGGTATCAACCACATTGCACATATAGAATGCTTTGTATATTATATCCACCCTTCATCCCAATGTATTTGGCCGGTCATGATGGATCATGAGGTAATTGGAGGACATGGCATTGCAGTATCATGGGCCGATCCTGGCTGTTGCCATGTTTCCGCTATTAAAAGTGCATCCAGTTGTTTGTCCATGATACATGTTTAACTAATGTTTCGTTAGCTACCGAGCATTGAACAAAAGGCAGTACAGGTGCTCATTAGGAGGTGATATATCAGGGCTCAAGTTAGCAGTAACAGACATGATAGCTTTTGGTTTGGACCTACAACATATTTTGGCTCAGTAAGAGACAATCATTTACAAAACCGAAACCTGACGCTACCTTATAAAATCAAAGACCCATCTTCAGGGCAGCTCTTACGCCGAGGGCAATCCAATGCAACTTAGAAGCAGAGTAACTCTTCTGTCAGTTGAGTTGAAGAGAAGAAGAACTAGGGTTCCTGGTGCTGGGAGCAAGGAACTCTGGAGCAAGAAGAGCTGCAACAGGACCTTCCCTGGCAGCTGAGGTACGAGTAAGAAAATGCTTTTAAATGTATGTTGTCTGCAGGCATGCATGTTAGAATGTGTTTGTGTGAGAGAGAGCAGGTATGTGTGAGCACGTGTGTCTGTGAGTGAAAGTGAATGAGTGAGAGTAAGTGACAGATAGTGATGTGAATGGGTGAGACTGACTGCCAGTAAGTGATCATGAGTGAGTTAGAATGAGTAAGAGTAAGAGGGACTCAGGTAAAAGTGAGAGATAATGAATGAGTGTTAGAGAGCGAGTGAGAATGAGTCTAAATGACAATGAGTGACCTTGGGTAACTGAGAATGAGCGAGAATAAGTGAACATGAATCACTGACAGTAAGAGTGAACATGAGCGTGAGTGTGAAAGTAGGGGTGGGTCAGAGTTAGATTGAGTGCAAATGAGTGAGAATGAATGAATGTAAGAGTAGGTGCAGGAGAGTGAGAATGAATGAGTGAGTGTACGTCAGTGAGAGTGAATGAAGAGGTCTGCATGAGGGAAAATTAATGTGAGTGAGTGAGTGTAAGGGAGCATGAGTGAGAATGTGTGGTTATGCTTGCAAGTCTGCTGTTTGCCTGGACATTCTGAAGGTAATTCTTTGCTTAAAGAGGGACCCATATCAAAATGCTGATGCAGGCACATTGGAGGGGATTCTTAGCAAGACAGGCACCAATGATAAAATACTGGCACTGGCATATTGGAGACAGTACTTAATTTGAGCCAGTGTTTTCCAGCAATTAATTGTCAACACCGGCGCTTGTGACAGCCTGTCACAAGGTGGTGCAATCTGGCTCATCTAGAGATGACCACAGCAACAGTTATTATTTATTCAATATACATTAACATTGAGTATTGCCTGCTGCCCAAGCCATTCTTATAGCTTTAGGGGCTTGAAATGGTCCGAATTGTCACACTTGTAGGAGTATGATGGTTAGTAGTTGTGTTGTTACTATCATTGGCAGCATGGCAGGGGCAATGTGTGGTGCAGGCCTGCAGTGGTCTCCTGACAAGAGCCCTGGCACTTATTCTTTTACTAATTAAGCACTGATTGGAGGTAATAATTGTTACTGGCATGGTACTACTTGGCATACGGGACACTCATTGGAAAATGCTCCTGCTGGCATACTTGCGGGAACGTCTTGGTATAGGGGCACCAGTGGTAAAATGTGTGCAGTGGCACATGAGAGGTAACTGTTGGCCAGTGCAAATGGAATTATGTGATTCTGTAACCGCTGCTTTATTCAAATAATTATGGAGTTGCCGCATTTGCCACATAATCCATCATCTGCTGCATAATATGAAGATTTAGACAAACAAAACTGTTTCCAGCTGAAATGGATCAAATGTTACTAAAACCGTGATGACCTGTGTTCCCGTGCAGTGGAAGGCCCTTCTCAAAGGTTAAGTGGTCATCTTTCAGTTGCTTATTTCTCTTTTTGGTTGTTAAACTGGTACTAATGAGATGAAATATTTGCCCAGACAGTATTACCACGTGTAAACATTACAAAAGTAATGAAGTAATACTATGAAAAAAGGTGTCATATTATCCTCCATAATTTGTTTTTCTTGTTACATAAATTAGTAAACCCTGACATAATTTGGTGCTCTCTTGCTGCGTAATTTCAGTGGCCCTGCTCTTGGTGTAAGGGAGACCAACAACCATGGGATATGAGGGGGGAACCAAAAACAAATGCTTGCCCTGACATTCCAGAAGTAATTTTTGACATTTTGACATAAGGATCACCCACGGTATATAGACAGAACTTACACCAAATATATGGCACTATCATTTTCTATATAAGTTTTAGCCTAGGAGGGCACCATTGGCATGGGTGGCACCCAGGATAAAATGCTGGCCCTGGCACAATGGCCAGGCCCTGCAGCCAAACCTTCGCAGCGCACAGCTAAAGGCCATGTGCAGTTGAGGGATAGGCACCCCAAGAGGGTTTGGCGCAGGGCTTGGCCGAAGGTCAGGCCTTCTGCCAACTCCCCACTGCACATGGCTGAAGGCTGAGCTTACTAGAGAAGTTGGACACCCATGGGGGGTTGGGCCCTTCCCCACCTCCCCACTACACATGGCCAAAGCTGTGCACTGCAGGGATTGGCCGCTAATGGGGAACTGGGAGCAGGACCCGGTCTGAGACCAGGCCTTTGGCCTGCCCCCTGCTGTACATGGCCAAAGGCACAGTGGGTGGGTTGGGCACCTGCAGGAGGTTGGGTGCAGGTCACTGGCAGGGGGTTGGGTGCAGGGAATGGCCAAAGACCAGGCTCTGTGGCCAATCCCCTGCAGCACAGCAGGCAAAGGCACATCAGAGCGATTAGATCTCCAGGGGAGTTGGGAACAGGTCCCCAAAGGGGTGAAGTGTATGCTCAACTTAGACATGATTGAAAAAAACACAGAAATTTACTAAAAAAACAAAGGTTAAAGTGATGTTATAATTCGGTGTTGAAATGAGACAGGAACTTAACATTTAAAAACAAAAAACACTGAAATTTGCTAGTTATGGTTTTGTGAACTAACTATAACTTGCATCCCCGTCGTGCACTGCTTATGACCTGACACATTACATCACTCATAACGTATTAAATGACTTCACTGATGATACCACTGATGAAATCTCATTTGACATCACTGATGACATTATCCAATGATTTTGTCACTGTACTACATGCCTCGTTAGGATCGTGGTAATTCAACAACTTAAAAAAACAGACCAGTCTTTTAAAACTAATTAGCAGATACTAGACGTTATTTTTACTTTTGTGCAACAGAGATTTCATATATGTCAATTAGCCCACACTGTCTCACCTTTTTACTTGTATACACACACCTAATAAACAAATAGTGTATATAGATTCTAAAGGGTTTGAATACTTTTTAAAGTTTGACCATCACGGAAAAAAGTATTCGTTATTAATTCCCATTTATTAATGCACCCGCCAAGTCAAGTCACAAGACTCACAATTTACAATCAAAAGGTTGACATTTATGTATTAGTCAATGATAAGCCACTTCGGCACGGTACAATGGACAATGTTCCATTGTTTCGTAAAATACACTGCACACCATGCAGCCATCAGGAACTGGCATACAACTTTAGAGCCAGGGTTAAATCACTCTCTGAGTTAAAACCTGTGTGATTGGTCACCCTTATATGGCACATTCTTGAATAATGTGAAATTACTCCAAATCTTGAGGGAAGTTTCACATTTAAACATAAATACCTTATAAACCTTTACAATTTGTCTATACCTATGCAAGGTAACTTTTTCACAAGGGCTTGTCGCCAGACATGAGTAGATGAATAATCTTCTGTGAAAACGGTCATTGTATTTTCTCACAGATCTGTGGCAATACAATTTGCCAGAAAGGCAGAATCTGTTTTCAAATGTGCCTTTGCAATCCACACCTGACGCGTTCAAACGTAACCATGTTTAAGAAGCAGTCCTACTTGCGCATACATCTTTACTGGTAGGTAAATCATGCAACAACATTTGGCTCCAGGGCGTACCGTATGTCAATTATATGCACCAACATTTGTAATCACAGTAATTTTTGCCTGTACGTGACTGTAGACCCTTTACTAACAATTGTCTTTTTTTAAATAATGTAAGGGTTCATTGAGAAATGTGAATAAGAGTATCATGGATGATGTCAGTCAGCAATGCCAACAATTATATCATTTGAGATGTCATCAATTATGTAATTTAACATTTTATGAGTGATGTTTCATGTGAGGTCATAGGCAGTGCATGGATACAATTAGTTCACTAAATTATAGCTGGTGAATGTCAGTTTTTTTTGTTTTTTAAACATTAGTTCTAATCTCATCACTTCTTTCAGTACAAAACAATAACACCGCTTTAACTGTATATATATATATATATTCCTCTCCTCGCCACAATCCTCCGGAAAAACGAGTGCAGACCTCATTCAGACCTCATTCAGTGCCAATATTCTTTTTTATTTTTACCAGTCCTCTGCCATTACGCGTTTCGGCCGTACAAGCATATATATATGTTTATCAACTGAAAAAAAACAAAGCTTCAAGCAATGTTATAGTCTAGTGAAACTGTCAGTTAAAACATACCACTTTAAATTAACAAAACCACTGAAATTATGTCAAGTAACTCATGCCCTAAAGTAACTATAATTCGCGCCACGTCAAGCACACTGTTATCATCAATGATGTAATTTCAGATGTGTTTTACAGAGACAAGGGAACCCAAATGGTGGTCAGGGACCTTGGCTATAGAGTATTTTAAGGAACAGCGGTCCTTAACAAAAAAGCATGTAGAAATGCAATGATATCTATATTTGGCTGTCCAACTGGAAATAGTCATTTAATGCAAAAGTAAAAGGCAACATACAAGTGGGAGCATATATAACATTAAAACGAGAAGAGCTCAGGCAATACAAAAGGTGTGGCCAGAAAAAATACAATAATTTAGGCCAGCAAGGAATACATTAGAGCACCCTAGCACATACTAATACGAAGTATATGGTTATGTTAGAGTGCAAGAAGTCGACGACGATTCGATCCCTTTAACGTAATGCTGGGATCATCTTCAGGACAAGACAAATAGTGTCTGAGGCAGTTGCCTGTCGGATGAGGTTCGGGCCTATAATCGGCACGAGGCTGTCGCTCAAAAGTGAGTACAGAATAAAAGAGGAATTCTGGGTCCTGGTATTTGTAACACGGATAAAAGGATCACGGATATTGTAACATGGATCAAAGGGGAGAACTATCCTCTGGATATACAAGGAGGCGCAGGGAGTATGATTTAAAGCCAGCCGCGAAAATAAAGGAGTCGGGGCAAGTTCGTGGTCCAGTTTGAGGGAAACAGTCTTCCAGTCACTGACGTTACAGCGTAAGTGGTGGAACAGCCCTGCGGGACGGTAGAGTCCGCTGTGAGCAGTGGAGAAAGTTGCAGCGTAATGACGCTGATACCAGCTGTAATTTCAGATGTTGCAGTGATGATACCAATGATGTCATAGAACATGTCATGAGTGATGAAATATTGGACATTATTACATAGTATTTACAATTCATAACTATAACGCCTCTTTAACCTTTGTGTTTTTCTTCTTTTTTTAAAATTTATTTTATTGTCATTAAATAACACAGTCAGATAAAGAAACTTTCCAGTTGGAGCACAGACGCATCATCAGAAAATGCCACATATCAAATAATTCATACAGATTCACAACACTACACAGATAAAATAATCGTCACCCCAGAAGGATAAATACTTGAAAGGTATTAAAATCAAATTTCATTCAGCATTCATATGATATAAACATTGCCCCCTAAATCCTTCATCCTAATTTCCGTCTCCGTGGTTCTTTAAGAGGATATAAGCTGTACTCAAGATTAAAAATGGCATAAAATCTTGCTCTCCACATCTCAAAGGACGGGGATTCTTTTTGCAGCCAGGAAGAGGCCATACACAGTTGGGCCACCGCAGTTGCCATAAATATCAAATACCTGGCTTGCTGTGCAACCTGACCTGTCACAGATCCCCTTGACAGACCCAGTAGCATCGCCATGGGTGTGATCGTAATTTCTACATTGATCATATTGGTTAAAAAAGCCTCCATTCCCCTGATAAATTGATTTAGTTTAGAGCATGTAAAAAACAAATGGAGGGTATCAGCCAGATCAGCCCGACAGGAAAGCATTTGCCATAGTTTGCTTCGCCCCACTTGAGCATTTTAGCCAGAGTGTAATAAAGATTCAAAATGGTTTTAAAGTGCTGTGCCTTCAAGACTGGAAGAAATCAGAATTTTCTCCGCCAAGCTTGATAGATTCCTGCAGAATTTCACCACTTTGACACAGAATAGTATTCCATTTAAGATTTTGGGCCTCCAAGTCATCCTCCTGCATTTCAACAAAACACGTAATCACCTACAATCGAGATCCCCTTTTGTCTCCATCTAGCCATCGTAGTATCCCATAGAGGGTAATAACAATGATGGAGAGGTAGGTGTATAATAACATATCCTCTCGATCTGAAGGCATCTGCGGGCCTGTTTCCAGACTTTAAAAGCTGCCCGATGAACCTTGAAATGGGTCTTTTTGTGGTAGCTTGGTACAACCATCCTGAACAAGCTGCCCGATGAACCTTAAAATGGGTCTTTTTGTAGTAGCTTGGTTCAACCATCCTGAACAGACACCTCTCTGCCTCTGAGCCAAGCAAGATTTGATAAATAGAAGGAGCCTCTGCCACATCACTAATCCCTTCATCGGTTAATAAAATCTGCATATTCTGCAAAAGGAATACACAATAGTAAAATGCAAAATTTGTGACTGCCCAGCCTCCCCGGTTTCTGTGTAAAGTCATGAATTTCATTGCCCTAAGAGGTTTCTTCTGGCCTCAGATAAACCTACCACATATCGACTGCAAATTCTGAAGCTGAGCTCTGCTATTCTCTAATGGTACTGACCTGAAGTAATAAAGCACCTTAGGTAGTACATTAATTTTTAAAACATTACACCTTCCAACCAGCGAGAGATGTAAGCATTCAATTCTATCCAGCTCTTTTCTAATTCCAACCAACATGGGGCCCCAATTCGCAACTACCAGGTCGTCCAAACATGCTCTAATTGTGATGCCTAAATACACTACTTCATCAGTAACTCTTGGATCATTAAAGCGAGCTTGGTTTGTGCAAATAATCTGGGTTTTAGCTATGTTTAATTTATACCCCGAGAGTTGCCCAAATAAAAAAGCTAATTGCTCTATTTCAGGCATTGCTACGGCTGGTTCTGGAGTAACAATGGCCACATGTGTAGGCAAACCCTCGATAATCTTCCCACCTGAATTGGACTGATTTAATAATCGTACTGCACTCCAAAATGATCAAAAAAGGATTGATGTACATAGCGAACAGTAAAGGAGAGCATGGGCATCCCTGTCTCATCCCTCTGGAAATAACGAGTGGCTCAGATTCTAACCCCACCACACAGATTCAGGCTGTCGGTGACCTATACATGGCTCTTACCAAATTAATAAAACATAGCCCAAAACCCAACCATTGGAGCACAATCCAAAAAAACTCCCAGGAGACATGGTCAAATGCCTTTTCGGCATCAAGTAATACCAGTCCCAACGGAGCCTGGTGCACTTTGGCCAGATCAAATAAGGTCACCACCCTGCTGATATGATTGACCGTGCCTCTTCCCGGAATAAAACAGTGCTGATGGATCGAGACCAAAGGGGTAATTACCCTAGCTAGATGCACAGCCAGGATCTTTGCATAGATTTTATCATTACAATTCAACAAAGAGATAGGCCTATATGACCCTGGCAATGTAAGTGGTTTATCTCTTTTTTTTTTTAAATTACAATATTAGCAGAATACCAGGACGATGGTGCCCACCCCTTCTGTGCCTCCTGAAAAGTTGAAAACATATCTGTTTTCAATTCTTGAAAGAAAACTTTATAAAATTCTAAGGGTAATTTATCGGGGCCAGATGCCTTGCCTTCCGCTAATTAATTAATAGCTTCTTCCAACTCTTCCAATGTAATAGGAATATCTAATTGCTCATAATCCTCACGACTAAGAGTCTTACTAAACAAATCTTGTGACAGTACATTTGGCACAGAACTCCCAGCTTTACCACCCTCTGCAAATAGATCCTGATAAAAATGTCCTAAGCATCAGAATTTCCCCCTTTAGTTCTGCATTTAAGGCATCCCATACTACAGCATAGGCAGCAGTATCCCTGGTAATTTTTAAACATTGGACAATCCACTGCTTAATATGACTAACAAACAAGTCATCTACTAATAATTTCACATCAAAGGAGAAGGATCTTAGGGGCCGAGAGAAGGCCTGGACCGGAATATCAATCAGTAAAGGATTATTATTGGACGTAAGTCTGGGATAAATCTGGATTTTAACATCCACTGCAGTTGTCCTAGATATAAAAAAAATAATCTAGTCTGACCCACTTATTATGTGGGTAGGAAAAATATGTAAAGCCAGGGTCAGGGTATCTCATTGTATACCAAACATCAATTAAACCATGATCAGATAGAAGCTGCTGCAGTGCCCTAAATACCTTAGGTTTCCTCCCCTTGTACCGGCTATTACCTAATTGTAGCTCCTAGCCATCTATGTGTATATTGAGATCACCACAAAGAACCAAGGGTGTAGGCCAGGGTGCAAGTTCTATATTGAGAAAATCCAAGATCTGTGCCTCATCCATGTTCGATCCATAAACAGAGCATATGACAAATTTACTAGAGCGAGCGGCACACTCCGGAATCACCCAGCGCCCATATTTATCTACCAGTGTCCTACTGGCTATGCATATATTTGACTTTGTCAGGATGGTCACCCCTCGGGTTGTGGTGCCCTGTTGAGTACAGGCTAATACTGTATACCCCAGTTCCGCCATCACCCCACGTTTATTACACGGAATACGAGTCTCTTGTAAACACACCACATCTGGTTGTATTACTCTCAACTCCATAGCAACTCTCTGCCTTTTAGCCCTATTATTCAAACCAGACACATGGAAAGAGCAGATACGCAACCTCGCAACCATTAGCCCATCCCCCATCTAATCAAGGAACATGTCTTCACGTCTGACAAATTCAAAATGGTTAATATGATAATCTGCATAAAAACATCTTGCACCAACCTTACCCCCACATGGATTCCCCCTTTTAGCCCCAACCCTGCTCACCAGTGCAACCTCCAACCCCTGCCCCAGTGTCCCCACCACCCACACCCCCCTTATGAACCCCTCCTGTCCCCTACCGTCCCACCCTCCCTACGGGAGCTCACCCCCCTCCCACCCAATTACCGAGGCATAAGGACCCAAGGGTCCGTTGTGATGGGAAGCTTCCTCACCACCCCTGATCTTCCCCCTCCAAACATCTCCTGCTGTGCTTTGCTTGCATCTACCGCATCCCCCTTACCAACCAGAGATATTTATCCAATGACGACTCTAAACCCCATTTATTAGCCTAGATTGATTGCAAATACTCCTTAGCTTGCACCTCAGAAGAGAATAAGTAGGTTTGACCCTTACAAATAACCTTCAATTTTGTGGGGTTAAGGAGAAAGACCTGGACCCCTTTACCCTGAAACAATGGCATTAATTGCCGCAGTTGCCACCGCTTCTCGACTGTCTTTTGACAGAAATCAGGTCTGACAAAGAAATCATTCCCCTTCCCTGCCCTTTTCCTGTCTGGCCATGCAAGATCATAACCAGCCTGTCAAGCCCAAAAATTATTTAGACAGATTAAGATTGCCCTAGGTTTAGATGTTGTCTGTCCTGAGCGTTGGTACTGTTTGAAGGGGAATCAATGAGCTCTTTGAACTTCCTGGTCCCAAGTCCATTGTGTAAGCTCGGGAAATGCTTCTGTGAACAATTCTACAATAAATTTCCAAGCGTACGCCCCTTCCAGGCCCTCAGGAATGCCAAGAACTCTGAGATTGTTTCCCCTAAGGCGATTCTCCAAATAAACCAACTTCCATTGCGTATCATCCTTTTGAGTCCTTAGCGAATCCGTAAGAGATCTTTGGGCTACAAGCTCATCTTCCAACGTTGAGATTCGAGTCTCTGCTTCACTGATCCTCTCCGCAAATTCAGAACATGACTTGGCGACTCAATGAATAGAGTTCTGTAGCTTGCGGCATGCCCCCTGGATTCTTTGGCTCACCATCCTTGTCTCATCTCTGTGTGCCATAATGCTCTGATAGATGACAGAGAGTGAGATTTCCTCAGTGCTCCCCAGTGAGCCTGGAGTAGTATGCATGGTCGCAACACCCCCGTTGCCCCCGAGTCCAGAGGAAAACGAGTAATCCCATGCGAGTGTCCCTGCGGCTTCTTTAGACTCTGCCCCCAGCAGCTCCCTCTTTTTCCGCACCATGCATGGTTCGATGTCAATATTCCCAGGTGTAGACTACTTGAGTTACTCCCATCACTGCGAGATGACTCTCCGCCTGACCAACACTTTACGCCACAGGGGGTCTCATCCACAGATGAGTTAGATGGGTCCGAAAGGGAAAAGAACTTATCCCCAGAGTCCGTCTCCTTCAGAACATCAGAATTGTCACAACTGCCGCTTCGGTCAGCCCAGCTCTGGCCCTTACAGCCCCAAGCCTTAGACTTCTTCCCAGAGGTTCTCAAGGGTACATCATCCTTTAACGGGGCTGTTCCTGAGTATTCTCCAACTGTTTCAGTGCCTGAGAAGATTGGAAAAACAGGGGTGAACCCCGGACCTCCCTGCCAGAGGCCCCCCTGCCATTCTCCAAAATCATTCTGGGCTCAGGAGCCTCCCCAGCCTTGCATGTGTTACCCCCATTACCAAGGCTCACCTCAATACTCCGGTCAGTGTTCTGGTCGAGCACACAGGGCTCCGCTTGCCATCTCCGCTGGGTACCTGTACCGACAACTTAGGCATCTGCGGCAGCGCCGGCCGCCTCCCTTTCCATTTCCACAGGTTTGGCTCTTTTTGTTTTTAGCTGATAGGATCAGTGCCTGGACAGTTTTCTTCCCGTGGTCCGCAGGACAAGATTTCTCTTAGGCACTTCCTAGATTGATCATAGTGCCTCCTGGTACACGTTGCACTCCAGCGGAACCTTTCGCCGACCAGGAAGCATCAGCCGGGCCCAGAGCTTTCGCACCTCTCGCGACCTTTGGCGGCATCGAAGTCGCTGGGGAAGATGTTTCGCGTCCAGGTGCACCAAACACCAGCCGAAAGCTACAAGGGGGATACCAGGTGAGGCGGAATGCTAAAAGTGAACATAGATGCAAGTAAACAGCGTGCACAGTCCAAATTACACCCGTAAGACACCTGCCAACCTCGCGGCCAGGTGTGTAGTTGAGCAGCGGCTTATAGCATATGGGGGGGTTTAACCGGGAGGGAAGGAGAGAGCTTACACAGCCGACTGAGCGGCCGCCATCTTGCCAACCTTTGTTTTTTTCCGTGAATATATTGTGATCAAAACCGCGTTGACGGGCGAAACACGTAATGGCGGAAGGCGAATAAAATTAAGAAACTGAAGAAATTGCCTTGGTGTCTGCTTCGATATATGTGGTGCAAAGTGCCACAGTATGATCGCCAAAGCGATATATATATATATATATATATATATATATATATATATATATATATATATATATATATGTACATATGTGTAAGTGCATGTGTTGTCAGCCAGCCTCATGGTTACCTCATTGGCTGAGCTATTGGTGATTTCCCTATTATATGTCAAGCCATGCAACTTTCCATGCATACCTCAGAAAGCTGCTGGGCCTCCAGTTAGATAGTAAAGCACCAACATGTCCCTTCTAGCAATCAGTCTCTGTGTGTGTCCCAAATTCCTGGGTCACTTTATACCTTTTACTCCACCAATGATTCTCTATGGAGAGAGATGGGGAGCTTCTGAGCAGCCTCTCCTATATGGACTGCAGAACATGAACAATGACTCCGTTAGAGACATGCCTGAAAGGCAAGCAAATGTAACCAATTCTGCTTCCTTCTGAGGTTCTTCCGTACAAGACTGAATGGCCTTGTAGTGCTAATCACTACGTATAATGCTCTAGAATGGAGCATGTAAGATTCCTTTCTGCTATGTTTGCATTATTTTTGGTTAGCCCAACTAATGTCAACCTGTAACTGACATAATATGACAAACTCGTACACACTGTTAGCATCTAAAGCGT